>CM067075.1:13988343-14618343 GCA_033980235.1 Diadema setosum | reverse complement strand
CGCTCGTTATTACTAGTAAGTAGCTGGATAGGAGGCCAGTGAAGGCTCCCTTTTTGTTCTTCTTACTGTTTTAATCTTTCTTTATGCTGCTTTACCACAAAGCCTGGCCAGATGAAGTTGACTTTGTTATAACATTCTGTCTCCTTCCGGTCACATTGTGATAAGATGTAAAAGTGGTATTTTGTTGCCCCACCATATCCTTTTAATGGGGAATTTTAAGTTTCTTTGTTTGTCACCATCAGTTCATGCTTATGTTTGTTATAGGGCTGGCTGGCTGTTTTAGTTCATTGCAAACCTGTATAATATCCTGCAATCTAGCTAGTTAATGAGAATAGCTGGAGAGTTAAACAGTTGTCATAGCATGTTGACTTTTGTAATAAAAAGGATGGTTACACATAGGGTTTTGAACAACCCACAGGAAAAAAATATATAATCTCCTTTCTAAGCTACATATTGGGGAAAAGAAATGTCTGTGAGAGTGCATGAATGCATACACATTCTTAGAGGATGTGGGATGTTAAGTGTGTGTGTGTGGGGGGGGGGGGGGGTGTAACGTGTTTGAATCATGTTTTATAACATGCCGATATTTATTTAATTCATATAAGCTGTCTGTTCCGATGGCAGTTAAGAAAATGAATTATGACCATGTCTGTGTCCTGTACTCTGTGATTCATGTCCTTAAGTCGAACACATGACACTAAAAAATTGTTAATTCTAGTATAATGATTTGAATGAAATGTCAATAAAGATTGCAGATAAGAAAGCAAAACTGAATTAACTGAATTACTGAATTAAGGAGGAGTCCTCAGTATACTCAGCCAGGTGTCTATGGTCAATGTATGTTATAGCAAAATCAAACCGTCCTCAACAGGTGAAGTGCATTTTGGAAATTGACAATTTTTTTTTTTTTTTTTAAAACCACTACTTTTGTATTCTCTTTTTTTGCCATGTCCACCACATTGTCTGCCACATTCACCTTGCTGCCACACCCACCTTGCTGCCACACCCACCTGGCTGTGCAGGACATGCTGAGTCCAGTGGAGACTCTGCCAGAGATCCAGGGCTGGCTACACATCAGGGAGGGCCACAAGCGCTCCTGGAAGAAGCACTTCTGTGTTCTCAGGGAATCGGGGCTCTACTACTCCTCAAAGGGGAGCTCCAAGGTAAAAAAAAAAAAACTGAAGTCGCTGAACTCCCTTTGACATCTTTTCTTCTTTCCCCTCTTCCTCCTCCCCTTCATCTTCTTCTTTCTCTTCTGTGTTCTTTCTCTCCCTGTCCCTCTGCTTTACTTTGTCCTCTTTTTGTTCTTCTTCACGTCTGTCTCATGTTTGCTGCGCTCTTCCCGTCCGTAATTGCTCAGTTGATTGTCATTGCGAAATTGAGTGTACATTGCACGTATGATGAGAACAGATAGGAGTCTTGTCTCGTGATGTGTTCTGTTGTTGTCGTTTTTTTTAGAGGGTGATGAGGCTTAGGTTACCTTTACGTCTTCATCTTTTTTTTTTTCTTTTTTTTTTCAGGGCTGCACTTGGAGGTATAAGACAAAAATGCTTAATCAGCAGAATGTCGGCAGAATCGGAGGTGCTGTTAACATAATAGGCATTCAAATATTTGCACAGGCAATCAATATCTTTCCCCACATTCTCTGACTTGTAGCCTTTTCTGACATTTTAGCTGCGTGAATGCAGCCCCTTTGATCGGAAGATGTTAAAACGGCCAGGTAACCTTTGCCTGGGTGTCCTAGCCATTCATCCAGGGATCACGTTTGAACTTGTCAAGAAGTATTCACCCTTTTGTCTCCCCGGTGCTTTGTGAGTTGGCTGACCAAATGTCACTTGTATTGTTGAGGCAGTCCCTTTATCAGTGTCGTCCTTTTGTTGGCGTGAATCAAGAAAGGTAAAGTCTGCACACATTAGCAGAAGGGGGAGGGGAAAAAAGATGCTATTGTCACGACATTTCTGCGCGAAGTACTGTTCGCTTCTTGCCAGGGGGCAACAAGATAGATGAAATGTCACTGTTATGTGGTTGGTTCACAAGCAGAGCTGCTAGGGTATCACAAAGCTCTCTTTTCTATTGGGAATATTAAAAAAAAAATCTAAGAAAAAAGAAAGAAAAAGAAATTTTGACCTGCAGGTGGGTATTGAATAGCAGTGTATTGTTTAAGACTTTCATTCTTCCATCAGTCGAAAGTCACATGCAATAGGATTACCCGGTATGCTATTGGCAATCATTTCAGGCAAGATAGATGTGCAATGTAGATTCTTTAAATAACCATATTGTGGTTATTTTTGGTATGATGACCTATAGTGCAAATACATATTGAAACTGCCAAGGGCACTTCTCTGGCCCTCATCTTGATTTAAGTTACGAATGCCCTTTTTCCTTTGAGGAAGTAAAAGTGTTGTGAAATGTGTTATAAAACATTATTTTGTTTTGCACTCTTCTCGAGTATAGGAGAATGTGTTGGCAGTAGAGCTGCAGAATCTCTTCCGTTGTTTACAACCTGCAGGATGTTGTATTCATTGTTTGTTCCTTCAATCTCCTGGTTTTTTTCTCCTTTTCTTCTTATTTTAATAGAAAGAGGAATTAGATATATTTACTTGTGGTTGTAAATTGATGTGGTATTGTATTGAAAATGTCAGCTTCAGCCTACAGAACTATACCCTTGGCTGGTAATGCTCTAGGGATATCGATTAGCCACCTCTTTTTTTACTCACTCTCGCCTTGCGGTAGAATTCAAATGATGACCCCTGTGTGTTTTCTGTCCCATTACACAGCACCTAACATGATGGTTTATTCATGCGAGGTATTCTTGGTTTGTGGGGGTATTTTTGACAACCACATAATGACTAATGGAGGAAGAATAAAGACTGGGACAGAATATAGGGGCACATTAAATTATTTTTTCTTTCATTTTCTTCAAGAAATTGCGGTGTGTGGTATTCAGCATTCCTCTGCAATTTCACATGATGTTTATCTTGCGTAGATGCTGTGTGGGCTGTGCATACGAATAGGAAGGAGTGAAATAGGCAAATTCAGCGTGAGATAACTTCTATATCTGCACTGGAATTGGTGCACTGTAGTTTCTCACTTAATAAAGTCTTTGTCATTTTCATACTTACTTATTGTTATTGATTTGCAGTGAAAGCAATGCAATAACTGGGTAAACTGGGGGGGGGGGGGGAGGTCTACTTCACTAGGTTATGTACCATGCTGAATGAAGCTGGACTTTTATGTGTGTGAGTTGTGATTCTGACACTTGGGACCTCCATTTTATCTATATCCTATCCAAGAAACATTGTTCGTCGCTTGAATTTTGGCATCAATAACTGACTTTCATCCATTTTTTGTTTTGTTTTGTTTAATCCTGCAGGATCCAAGACACCTGAATCACTTTGTGCAATTGAGTAACGTCGACATCTATCGTGCATTGAACCCCAAGAAGAAGTACCACGCGCCAACAGAGTTCATGTTCTGTACCAAGGTAAGACTGGCATCTTTGGCCCAGCATTTGGCCAGCCTCAGTACAGTCATTACTGTTGAAGAAATACAGAGAAGTAATGATTATCAGTCTACATTTAGAGATGCTGTGTTGCATCTGTGAAGTAATTTCAAATTCTGAATTTTTTCAAGACCAACCACTTAGAGCTGTCTCACATGTAATTAATTTTATAGAAATTGGACTATACCAATACACATCACTATGTATGCTTAGTGTGCATTTGTGTTGTTGATGTTCAAAGCGAGTAGGAAGGGCTATGTGATGCCTGTCAATTTTCCAACTTTGGACGAATGGAATTAAAAGCAATATTTCACCGAGTGGCTGTATTTCTGCTCCTATTCTCATTAGGTAAAGGTGGGCAAGTGTATTACAGATTTGGCATTCTAGAAGATACATTCATGATAGCTTGGCCAAGTTTGATCCTCGATCTGTTTGACAAATTTTTATCGCACCGAGTAGATTCTGTACACTTAATTTCATTATTTCTATTCATCTCCTGTGGTGGTTTATGCTTTCCCCAACTAATTTCAGTTACAACACCAACCTCTGTAGATAATTGCATATAGTTTAGAGTAAAACAAGCAAGCAAAACTGGAGGGGTTGCTTGTGAGGCAAACTGAAAAAAATGTTTGCATCTTTCGTCACCCTGCCCTTGGTATTTTGGTTGTCTTCTGTAAAGGTGAGGAATTCCAAGTTCAGTGCTAAAGACTTGAGGCTGATGTGCGCTGAGGATGAGAAGACCCGGCAGTGCTGGCTGGCGGCCCTCCGGCTCTTCAAGCACGGAGAGCAGCTCCTGGAGAACTATCAGAGGGCGCTGGAGAGGACCATCAAGACACGGGAAGAGAGCGAGGAGGTGTTATTACAGGTGGGTAATGTGGGAGGGAGGGGGTGGAGATTGGGCAGGGTAAGAGGTTGGGGGTTGGGGATTGGGTTTGGATTGGGAGAGGGGAGGGGGTTGGTGGTTGGTTAGGGTTAGGGTTAGGGGGTTGGACAAGCATCAGTGGGCAGAATACTTGGGTCAAGAGAGGAGAGCAAGGAGGTGTTATTACAGGTGGGTAATGTGGGAGGGAGGGGGTGGAGATTGGGCGAGGTTAGGGGTTGCGGGTTGGGATTGGGAGAGGGAGGGGATTGGACGGGTTGGCAGCTGATTAGGGTTAGGGGGTTGGGCAGGCATCAGTGGGCAGAATACTTGGGTCAAGGGAGGAGAGTGAGGCGGTGTTATTACAGGTGGGTACGGGGGGTGGGGGTGGAGATTTGGTGGGGCTAGAGGTTGGGCGGGGGTTTAATGGTTGGGCAGACATCAGTGAGCAGAACATGAGGCTCAAGAGCAAAGATTGAGGAGGTGTTATTACAGGTGGGTAATGTGGGAGGGAGAGGGTAAGGATGGGTGGAGTTTGGGGTTGGGGATTGGGCAAGCAGGCATCAGTGGACAGAGTCTGTGGTTCAGTGATATGTTTCCATGGAAACATAGAGACTGGGATTAGTCCATGGTTGTGTCTATGTAAAGTTTTAAATAAAGCTTCTGTAAGTAGACCATACGATGGAGGCACATCAGGCAGAGTTGATTAATAGAGATCTGCTACCTTTCAGCCACCCAGTTGGATGAAAACTGATGAAAGTATTTGCATAGAGAAGTAATATATGAATTTGATGAGCATACACAGTTTTGTATCTGTTGAGTTGAGTTGAGGTTTATTTATTTGACCACGATATCAGGTAGGAGTTGTTGTCATTGTTTTGGGGTTTTTTTTCAGAGATGCCCCAAGGGTATGAACCATGTGTATGTTAATTGCAGCATTGTCTCTTATCTGTCTCGTGACATAGGATTATTTTAGGAATTAAGGATCACAGCCATGCCACTTATTAAAAGGGCTTTAATTTGAGCTTGCTAGCCATTTGATATCATTTATTTGTCTGTTGTGTGAGACAAAATAGCAACAAAATCACTTGTTAAGCCTTAACTTTGATATCTTATCAGTTTACAGATTTGTTTGCTAGATTTACCTCATGTGCCATTTCTATAATTTCTAGAGGAACTGTTTGTATGTTTTGCTATTCTTAAATCAATATGGGTCCTCTTTTAATTAACCTGTTGAGGACGAGTCCCAAGTATACTTGGACAAGTGTCTACAGGAAATGTGTGTTGTAGCGAAATCAGCCCATCCTCAATGGGTTAATATCTGGACATCTGAGGAGCTAGGAGTCGCATGCAAACTGAGCCATTTGCAGCTTTTTCATGTTTTGTCTATCAATCCTTTTGTTTGCAAATATTGTGAAAATGTTCAAATTTGTTCGTTGAAGATTTTTTCGTGTGCAAAATTCTTGAAAGCAACCCGCAATTGTGCAAAGCAGAGATGGATAGAGTACCTGAAGCTGCTTCTGATTCTGTCAAACAGAAATCAGTTCCACGTGAAATAGATGCTCATGACTTACACCGCGTTCATTTGCATATTTTTGTGCATGTGATCTAATTTGTTGCTTGGATGCATCCCGTTTTCCCTCCGCAGAACATGAGGAATTGTTCAGACCGCGTTGCGATGGACTTCTCAGGGACTCAGGGCCGTGTCATCGACAACCCCAGCGAGGCCATCGCCATTGCCAGGCAAGAGGAGTTTAACTGGAGGGTAAGTCTCGATGTGATCCCACTCGCCAACCCCTTCCACCCTCGCACCCTCTTTTCCTATATTTGCTCTTAACCCTTCACCTTTCCAACTTCCCTCACCCTTCCCTCCCCAACCACTGTGCACCACTTCCTACCAACTTATGTCTTTCTTGCTCTCAACTGTCATTAAAATATTCTGCATTAAAGTATAGAAACTTTTTGTTTGTCTGGAAAAGGAGTGAGGGAAGAGCTATATCATGTTGCCATTCCCTAGGGGAAAACAATAGTTGCATATTTAAAGTTTTGTAAATGTAGCCAAAAAAACAAAGACAAAAAAAAAAAAAAAAAAAAAAAACTGCTGAAAATTGCTCCTATAGGGACGAGCCAGTGGAGTATAAAGTTTTGTAAGTAATTTGAAATCATTTTGTGACATTCTAGTAGACTGCATACTAGGAAACTTTGAAGCTGTTAATAAGCAGCTACTGTCATCAATATGCAGCTTCTGTCATCGTGGACCATTCCAATTAATCTATAACCTTCTATCCAGTGTCTTTTACCAGAAGTCAACATAGGGCTTCGTAGACATGGGCTGATTTGAAGCCATAGTTTTCTTTTATTTATACCTCTCCAGGGGAGATTTTTCCAAATCAGGATTTTCGACTCTCTCTTTCTCTATCAGCTACATGATGAAAATAACACTCTGCCTTGCAAATGTATGTCTTCCAGTTTTATAGATCATGGCTAACTACGTGTTGTTGTTGTTGTTTTTTTTTAAATGCAAGTATATATTATAAGGTCTGTAGACTATGGAATTGAGGCAGTGGGAGCACAAGAAGGCATTTTTGTTCTTTTGTTCTCCCTTCTGCAGTTCTCTTTACCTTTCTTTTTTTTTTCTTGTATCTCCAGCTCCTATTCCAAAAGGTGTTTTCTTCTCATGAAACTATGGCATGATTAGGACCTTTTGTTGTAATCAGCCATAATGAAGCCATTAGCCTTCATTTTCTCTGGAAATCACCTTCCATGATTCATATTTAGGCCATTCGTAGCCATTAGTTTCCATTTATAGGATAATCCACTCTCCAGCATAAAAAAAAAAAAAACCAAGTTGACATTGCAAGCAAGTTACAGCATTTTGTAGTACTCCCTTGTATTTCATATCAATCTTTTTTGTTGTTGTATCGACTGTGCAGTCGTATTGCACATCGTCATAATTTGCAGCATTATTTGAAATGCCTTTAATGTCTCTATCATTTCTATGTTATGTTATGTTATGTTATGTTATGTGTACACTCTGTAAAAGTGTCAACCAGTGAACAGAGAATTTCTGTATTGGACAACCAATGCAATTCATTTAAAGTATATTGCCCTCTCTTGCTCACTGGCAGAGACGAGGAGGTCAGAGGTCATTGGACAGCCCCCTCATCAGTCCGCGGGTGACAACTAGCAGCCCCCGCTTCAACTACCCACCCTCGTCAGGGGGCTCCAGCAGCCCCCATTCCCAGCTGTCATCTAGCCCGCGCCATAGCAGCTCCAGTCCCCGCCCCCACCACAACACCAGCCCGGGGGCAGTGCGGCGGGGCGGTATCAACTCAGGTAGGTAGTCCTGAAAAACAGAGCAAGGGGAAAAGAAAGTCAGTGATGCATTTTGATGAACATGTTATTTTGGCAATATCAAGGTGAATTAGAAGGTTGTTTGCCCACAAACAAGACTTGTGTGCAGTGCCACTGTCAATGCAGTTGTGGTTATGTGTGTACTAATGACAAACAAGCCATCATGGTCAAAATATTCACGATCAGAAGTTAAAAAGTGGCGGACTTCATGTGTGTATTCAGTGACTTTGATTTCATTTTGATTTGATTTGATTTACTTATTCTCTGTATGGCATCACTTACAATTCTTTTTTTCTAGCAATCAAATCAAACATAATTATACAAATATGATAGTCATTATAGCTAGTTTCTACAATTTCAACAGTTTTGATTACACATACATCTGTAACATAAATACAGTACATGTGTTGCATGTGATGTACTTTCATCTCAAGTTTTGAGTAATGGGCAGGAGAGGTAGAGAGATACATGCATGTCAACGTGCAGGTTGTCCCACGTCGTGTCACATGACTCGTCTTCAGATTCATAACTCGCCGGCAGTGTTGGAAGTTCAAGAAAACCAACGGGTGATCCCGATAAGGCGGAGATTTATACCCCATTAGCTCCGGTCCTAATGGCTCATCATTGCACTCCGCAAACAGGAGGACAAATAGCTGGGAGGGCCCATTAATTGCTTCATTACCCATACCCATTCTTATTTATGGGCTATTAAGGATATTCGTTTACCTAACCCAAAAGACGTGGAGGCTGTTCTCGTGCGGAAGGGGTCGTGAGTTGATTGGAGGGGTGCTGATAAATTGGCCAAACCAAAATGGAGCTCTGATTTGCTCTCCAGATTTGTTTTAGGGGGCGAGTAGATATTTTCCTAGTCCTTAACTCCCCTAATTATGAAAGTTGATATGAGGAAAATAATTTTTCCAAGTAAATTCATTGCATTTTCACATGTGAACTCTGGCCCAGCATAGTAGCGGTTAATTAGTAGTACCTGTGCTCAACAAAATATAGCAATTACTTGCAAAAACACTCTGAAATATTCAAGCCAGAGCCCATGATTAACACCTACAGTTAAATACACATCTATGATGGACAATAGACTCCACTTTCAGTTTTGTGCCCTCAAAAGTTTTAGCCTATTTTTTGTGAAAGGGCAATTGAGAAATTGCAGTTAGGCCTTGGATGTCATATTGATTATTGTTTTTTAAACATGAATGATATGTCAAATTTCTGAAATATGTACTCACTGCAATAACTTAATTGAATACTGCTGCTAATCATAACTGTGAATCACAACTGTTAAAATTGGTAACGTTTTTATGAGTTTGTTTGAAAGGCACTTGACAAAACTGTGTAAAACAAGAGTGCCAGAAACCAAATGTCATACTCATATTCATTCATGCTGAAATGATTGTTAAGCTGCAGAAGTGCCATTGAACCTGAGCCTTTTTAACATGAGTGTGCATAACAAGATGGTCTGCGCTTTTTTTTTATCTCTCTCTTCGTGAAATAGTCATATTCTAATCGTGACATTTTGCTGGTCTCCAAAAACTAATAATGCACCTTAAAACCGATAATGCACCTCAGCTGTTCTGTACACTTTCTGTTCCCCTCATTCTTTTTGTTCTAGAATTAACTCAGTATTCACATGGGGCTGTGGATAAGAATTTTTTGATACCAAGCCAAGAGTGGAAGGGTTCATTACAAGGCCAACGTGCCACGCCTCTTGCCTCCACCGAAAATGCCATTAGGATGGCCCTAAAGAGGAGCAGCTGCAAAGGGGTGTCTCCTTGGGGCAAATTGAATTTAATGCACCAGTGAAATGACCTTAATGGCAACATGACCCAAACTAGATCTTAATACTCAAGCTTGTGACTTGACTTATGTGAAGCACCCTCTCCCCTCCCCCTCCCCCCCCCCCCCAACTTGGTCCCAGATGGACGTTTAACCACTTTATTTTAGACACACTAAACATCTGCATGAAAGTCACATGGCTTATTGTGTGATTATGACATTGGAAAGTGTAGTTTGGGAGTGTGCTGTGTTAAGTTAGTTTTTTAGAAAATCCCTGAGGAATGGGGGGAGGGGGAGGATGACAGGTGTTTATATTGTTGTCCCACTGCATACATTACTATACGTCTTCACTTGATACAGATATGAAATCCCTTTAAGTTGTTCCTGCCCAATGTGTATTGGCGAATATAGATGTGTTGTTGGTTAACTTTACAACCTAATCGTGGCAGAAGTTAATATTTACACTTTGCTGCGATTGTGCTATCTGGAAAAGTGGATAATCACACTTTGATTGTAGTACAAGTGCACATTTACACATTGAAAGTGCTACTTATTAACTTGGAACAACAGCCTGGTCATAGACCAGTACTTACAAAAACACTCTCATAAAAGTTCTCTTAAAGGGACTGTACAGTAGTGGTTGAGGTGGGGATTCATGTTTTGAACATTCGCAAGTGAGATAATGAGAAACCTCTCATGAAATATGAAAGAGCATGTAACTTTATGAAGGATTCAACATTTATTTGATGAAAATCGGTTTTCAAATGGCTGAGATATCAAAAAAAGTGATAATAATAAAAGGCAACAGGCCACGCCTTTTATTAGGATCTCTTTGTTTCACCTTGTTTTTGGATATCTCAGCCATTTCAAAACAGATTTTCATCAAATAAACTTTTGATACCCCTTAGAATTGCATGCACTTTGACATCTCATAGAGTGGTTTCTGAATATCTCGCAAAACGTTGAAAGCTAAATCCTCACCTCAACCAGAACTGTACACACCCTTTAACCCATTAAGGACAGGCTGATTTTGCTACAACACATATTTCCCATAGACACTTGCCCGAGTATACTTGGGACTCCTCTTCAACGGGTTAACCCATTGAGGACAGTTTGATTTTGCTACAGCACACACTTCCCATAGACATCTGCTGGAGTATACTCGGAACTTGTCCTCAATGGTTTATTTTATTTAATTTTTTTTTTTTTAATTTGAATCACCCTGTGCAATTTACTGATCCTCAGGTTTTGCATATATAAATATATATGTTTTTTTAACCACAATGACGTGTCCTCTCTTCACATGACACAGGTATCCACATGACGCAGCCCTGGTTCCACAGCGGGCTAACAAGGGATGAGACCCAGGCACTCTTTGCCAAACAGGGCATGGTTGATGGCATGTTCCTCATCAGGGAGAGCCAGCGCATCCCCGGCGCCTTCGTTCTCTCCTTCAGCCATAACCAGAAGGTCAAACACTACCAGATCAATATGGTAAGTTGGTCGTCCAGTTAGTTGTCCAGTTAGTTGTCCAGTTAGTTGTCCAGTTACTCAGCTTTGCTTTCCCAACCAGTGTTGTGTGGCTTCTTCTTCTCCATCTTCTTCTCCTTCTTCTTCTTTTTCTTGTCTTCTTCTTTTTCATTTCTTCTTTTTCCTCTTCCATTTCTTTTTCTTCTGTTTCCTCTTCTTCTTCTTTTTCTATTGGGAATCCACCCTTCTTATGGTGCAATCCTAGAATTAGAATATGACAGTTTAATTTCTGACCTTGATGTTACTTTCTATTTGTCTGTGGACTCAAGAGTGTATAGTACCACAGAAGTAGTTATCAAGTTTGTGCACTTTATACAAATGTTGTTAAGGATTGGAGATATTGTGAGCAAAGTGTTCATGATGAAAACTGTGCAGACGTGATAAAAATTGTTTATACAGCTATCAGACTAGTGGTGTAGGTCTGTAGTTTTTCTACTCACTTTTCCATGTCATATTTTGGCATTTATATGCATGTAGTCAAATACATTGCTTTAATTTTTCATTTTTGCCTTGTCAGGTCGATGACTGCTACACAATAGATGATGGCGGCACGCGGTTCACGGACTTGGTGCAACTAGTCGAGTTTTACCAGCTGAATTCTGGTGGCCTACCCACGAGGCTCTTACATGTTTGCACAAAATTGTGATCCGGGAAGGATGCAAGGTGGAGAGCGGGAGAAAAAAATCTGACAAAACGACATCTTGTTTATTTGCAATCCTAACTAGAAGAGCTTCAAGTCCGCTCATACCCTTTTGCTGAGCAACTGACTTAATTTGTTCGTCTCTTATGTGTCTGAAAGCACAAGAATTTTTTTTCTTTTTTTTTCTGTCAGCAAGCAGCTTACGTGGCATGCCCGCTGCGTCAGCAAGTCGTGATCACACACGTTCCAAGACTCAATGTGAAAAAAACACACAAAATGTGTGGAAAGGAATCGTGCTTAATTGACGTTGATGGCACTCAATACATACTTCTTGGTGTATGTGTGGCTCTGAGCCAGCATGCTGTTAGTGCTGCAAAGATCGGGAAACTTGACGTGATGGTTTCATTTCTCCTCTTGTGACAAGGGTCCCCACACCCTTTGGACTCGGCATTGGTAAAGACTTTCGATTGGGAGTGCTACACAGAGAGAACCAATGACGAGTGATGGTACTTAATCGTCATTTTTGGAAATGACTTGGAAATGACAAAAAAACTTTGCTATCGGCAACAGCAAGGAGGCGACAGGATGAAACATAGGCTGCTGTGCTCACTCCAGTGCCAGGGATGACGTGGCAGAGAGTTACACAGTGTTGAAGATGCAGAGGTTATGTGAGGGACACTTTCTAAGAAAGGAAAGAGAAAACTGACAGCGAGGAGGTTCAGTAGTGGAGGTGCAAGGTGGCTGAAGTCTCTGTCACTCCCAGCCCAGGACTCCAATCCCTGGCCTTTATTTAACTGGTTGGGTAGAAGGGACAGAGGATCCCCGTGGACCAGCAGCAGTAAAGGTCAAAGTCTCCTGCGGCCAGATGCCACTCGTTGTTGACCGCAAGAACGAGACGTGTCGCAGCAAACTTGTTTTCGTCGTGTGCTGCCATGGCAACCATCTACGATGTGTGTAGATGGAGCAGCAGCAGCAGCGGTGACAGTTGTTACATGTGGAATTGTTATTTTTGTTAAGTGTAACATGGTGTTGGGTGTATATTAACTCAGAAGTCAAAGTCGGTGGGCAGTTGACTAGAGCAAGATTTCGTCTTGTTTGTAGGCGTAGTTTATGACTGCCTGGGGAATTGTCATTCAGGCATTTTACTTTTAAGATTTCTAACTTATTGTTGTACTTTTTTTTCCCCATGAGAGAAACGACATCAGTGTGTTTTGACCGAGTGCATCTTGCACTTGATATTAATGATTGTAACAATTGTTTGTTTTTTTTTGTCAACACTCTGACATGACAGAGTCATACATGCCTCATTGAAATAGAGTCCTTATCCTGTTGTGTAAGTACATGTACCATGGCCGTGTGACGGACTTGAACTTAACATTGTAGTATTTCGGGCAAGATTTCAAAGAATTCTTTGTAGTTAATGCGAAGTGTACATGTGAGTACTGTAGTGATGTCACACCGTGCCAAGTGTAGCACAGTACTGTTGATCTTTCTGTATAGTATGCACTCTAGCACTTTGTGCGACCATGGTCTGGACTGCAGACCAAATCACTGGTAAACTGACAAATAAACAATTGCACCGTGCACTGTGACAGCAAAACAGTTTGTGGAAGGAGGGTAGCGGGACGAAAATGACTACGTTTAATTGTAGAAATTAAACCAGAAGCACTCTATTTTTTTTTTGTTGACAGGCCAACATTTCTGTTTGCCATTGAAAGAAACAAAACCAAAGAACACTCCAAACTGGGAATCCACACCTAACATTTGCAAAGACACTGAGTAGAGCAAGCGGCACTATTCTAGATTAGAAGTTTGTGTGAAACAGTCATTCAACACCTGCACCATAACTATTGGGTATCCACCTCAATGCTTTTATACCAGATTTGTTAAGAGTAGAGACAGCAGCTGCGAGCTGTGTATCAAGAAATATTACAAGCTTTTCTCGAACCCAAGGGTTCAATATTTGTGAATAGATGTAGTAAACTGTAGGTCTGGTTATACCCTTGGCAAGCAGGATGGCACATAAAATCTCACTTCTGTAATAAGCCTATCATTCAATATATTTATATCTTTTGTAGTTTACTATTATTCCTCCCTTTCACTATATTTACTGTAAATTCTATGACAAGTAAAAGCAATTGATGACAGTCCACCTTACACTTGCAAACACTAGAGGGAGTGCTCGTGTGGTGCTGATGTAACTCAAAGGTCAAGATATGTTTCCTAATACACTGGATCAAGTTTGTAAGCTCTACTTCCTGTTATGCAGTTTCCTTCACACAACAATCTCTCTTGGATTGTGATTACCAAGAACAAGAGCCAATGTATTGCAGATTCTCACCCTTGCTTTTGTGATGTCCTTTCTCTCTCGCTCACCCCTTTTTCTTGTCTTTTTGGGCAGTGAATAGTGGTAATATGGCTCCAATTTTACCTCTGTTTTAACTCAAATCATATCAAAGCCACAGATACTTCATATTCACATGATTTTACAATATACAGTGAAAGGTGAGATGCTTTTAATGAGCCCGAAAATTCTAAGGTATTTTATTTCTCTTGCTTGTTGATGTGGGCACACAAAAGCGGAAACTGCCAACAAACTGTTTAGATGCTGTCAGTCCTTTCTAAATCAATGCATTGGTGTATTTGTACTTACTACCCACTATGTGTAATGTAGATATACAGTATTAAAGAATGCTTGTATCTCTTCTGTATGCACATGTCATCATTGAAAAAGAGCAGTTATGCAACATCTTTAGTGATGGCAGAATGAATTTTCTGCTGCGTCTGTTTATTCTTTCCTCATTTATGGAAGCAAAAACTGATTTTCTATGTCTGAAAGTGTGGTAGCATATGTTCCCTATCACTGCCATTTGACTATATCTGTTGCATTTGTATTTTACAAGCAATTGATTCGTGGTGATTTCTAATTTGGGTTGTTGATTCCTATATCTTGTCAAGCATCTTCTCTTGTCTGTGAGTTTTTATCATTAGCCGGTGTTGCTCTCTTGGGTTTTCTATGCTTTAGGAGTTTTGGATTACCTGAAAGGTGTTTTTTTTTTCATACATAGTGAAGATCTTTGCAGGAAGTTATGATGACAGTACCGGATTTCGGTACAAAAAGGTTTATCTTCACCAGTGTGTTGCAAAACACTGATAATCATTATCTGTCAGAATTTAGTGGGATTTATAACTATAACTCTAGTGTAAGGATGAGATATTGCAGTTTTGGATCTTGCCTTTTCAGAAGAGTGCAAGCTAGGTTTTGTTTGCAAGGATAACGGATCATGTTGAGACTGTTTGGCTTCGGCACATTTTATTGTCACAATGCAATGATCAGTTTCGATAATCTCTGTACCTATTCGCATTTGCCTTTGTCCATTTCTGCAGAACTTTGTTAAAAGGATTAAATATATTTCCATCACTTGTTTAAAAAAAAGAATCTGTGATTGAAATCAGGCATTTAAATGATATCATTCTTGCAATTTATGCGCTTATTTAGCCATCATGCAAAACATTGACTTGTACTGGGAGAAAATGCCTCTGTGTCAGTATTCAAAAAGATGCATGAATAAAGATAGGATGACAACGGTGTGGAGATGATGCCACTGTGGCAACTGCATTTGAGGAAGGGCTAGGAATGTTGCCAGGCACTTCTTGGAATTGCTGTTATTTTCTTTTACAATTTATACAGCAAGTTTTACAACATGAACAGTACTACACACTACTGTGGACTTTTACCTATTCCTCTTTGTTTTTGAGGTTTGTTTGTTTGTTTGTTTGTTTGTTTGTTTTCTGTTTTTAATGTTATGATGCCTCAGTCATTTGGTGTAGGAGGAGGCATTTAGTGGTGACATGAATGTGTTGTGGCATTGTCATCGCTGATATGGAATCCATTTCAGTGTATGCTATTACGTAATTAAGTTCGTCCAGATTGCAGCCTCGGCTGACTGCCTATTCAAAAGAGTTGATACTGGTGTTTTGACACGGGAGTTTTGGACTCCCTGAAGTGATGTTTTGTATGAGATCCGCGATACTGGAGTGATTTTACGTCTTGTTTCCTTTTTACAAGGTGAGATAGCACTCAAAATGAGACCATTGTAATAGCGAATATGTTCAAGACATTTTATCACTTGAAGATGTGTTTATTGTTTCAGGGCTCATTTCACCTCTGTATTGACAAACTGCACTCCATGACGACATTTACAAACTTTTGAGTCCAGATTGTTTGTGCATGTGTCTGTATGTGCATCTGTTTGAGTGTTTGGTTTTTCATTTCTTTTTTTTTTTTTTTTTTTTTAAATGTCATTGACAAATGGCAGAATAGATGCCGCCAAATGAAGGTGCACTTTGGTTTTCCATATTTTGTGTTTTTCTCTGCTGACATCTGATTTGAAGCCTACGGCTGGCCTGGTTTGCAAAACTTCAGTATTTGTTTTGTTTTGTTTTGTTTTCTTCCAGGTAAGCTGGAATATGATGTGACAAGTTAAGGTACATTGAAGGATATTTTCCTCTGTATTAATATTTTTTCTCTTTTCTTTTTGAGGATTAAGACAAACTAGGATAGACTTTAAAGTTTTCCTGGTATACTATTTATACATATGATATATATATTTTTTCTCTCTTTCGCTTTTACATGTATGTAGTCATATTTGGTACAAGGGTACCTTATGTTGTTGGGTTGTTTTTTTCTCTCCCTCTTTTCTTGTAAATTCTTTGTGAATGGCACTAAATATTACTATTTTTTTCCTTGTCTGTATATTCTGTCTCTATGTAAAATCGGATATCTATATATGTAGTATTTTGGTCTGAGATTGACTAATGCTACGTTAGTTTTATACAAATTTATTTCTTATTTCACCACTGCCATGATATGTTTTAATGAGACAAGAGTACATGAATGTTGTCTTGCACCATGTAGATTATCATGTGTATGGATGGGTTCCTGTTTAAAAAAAAAAAGTGTTCTGTGCAAGACCATAGTTAAAAAAAAAAAGGAAGTGTATTCATGAGAAATAAATTAATATGTGGAAAATATTGTCCTTATATCTATTTATCCCACCATAGTGAAATCTTTTATATGAAGGAAAAGAAAAAAATGAGAAGAGCACAGAATGGCTGTTTTGATTTCTCTTGGTTATGGACAAACAATGTTTAACAGACAAAGGGAACTGTTCGATATTGATATTGCACTGAGAAGAGTGACAGGGATTTGACCCTGGAAGTTGGAGATATCATGTGGTCAGGTTTACGAAGTGGTCAAGTTTGTTTATTTCCGATTGAAAGGTCAGAGGGAGGAAGGTGAGTGACCATTAAATGATGCTTGAAATTGACGGCTGGATGTCAAACCCGACTCTCTATTTGTCTAGACTTGTTGCTTTGGGCTCTTAATTTTGTTGTGTGTGTTTGTGTGTGTGATTGTGTGTGTTTGTGTGTGTGATTGTGTGTGTGTGTGTGTGTCTGTGTGTGTGCGTGTGTGTGCGTGTGTGTGTGTGTGTGTGGCTGTTCAACGTGAATGTAAACCTTGAATGACCAGAAATAGTGGATGCAGATCATGTGCGTATGTAATTATTAATTCATAAATCTGTTCTGAACAGCCTCATTGAAAGATTTGCTTCTATTTTTATTCTTCTTCTTTTTCACTTTCTTCTTCTCCTTCTACACAGAAAGGGGGATAGGCATAGTAGTAGACTTGCTAAGGGGGTAAACGCTGCATTTTTTTAGTACAAATGTCCTACTTGGCACAGATGTTCCCTAGGGCAAATGAAAAATGTTCATCTAAAGAGACAATCTGTATCTATGCAAATAAGCCTTAATTTGCATAATTCATGCAAAAATACATATAAAAATTATCAAAAAATATATGTGCATTCAGCACTATAGAAGTATTCTATAGAGTATGTGGAAGCATTCCTGATAAAATTTATTTCATACCTATGTAAATTAACATAAAATTTGCATAATTATGCACATTATTGTGCAAAAATCTGCATTTTCGAAAGAATTTCTAATCTATGAAGCACTTGATCTCGTAGTGCAAAGTTTGATGCTGGGATGGATGTTCCTTGGGTCAAAAGCAAATGATTCATCTAAAGAGACAAACTGTCTCTATGCAAACAACCTGTTATTTGCAAAATATGCATATTAATACCTATACATAGATAATCAGAACAAACAAAAAGCAATCTTGTGACAATATCTTAAATCGGTTGAACTTGATATCCCCAAAGCTAATAGAATAAGACAATATTCTCTCAACAACACTCTTCTGTTGCTTGAATTGTTTCCATATTATTTAATTAACCCAATCATTTTATGCATAAATTATGTAAATAAGTATAAAAAACGCAAAGTTTCGAAACATATCGATCTTTAAAATCATTTTACTATCAATATTCCCTCATTGCATAAATACTTTGCAGGTTGGGAAAAATAGCACTCGATAGTGACACTCTTTAGATATGATTATAACTATAAATATAACACATATAAATATAACATATAAATATGCTACTGTTTGCAAGGATCGTAAATGTCATATTCTCCCTGGTTGTGATTACTTACTTTTGGGATAATGTAACTCCCTGGCGGTCCAAAGAATATTATATTCCACCACATACCAGCTAATACCTGTATAGATGATCATGACCCAAATGATCTTGAAGCTTTTTTTAAAAAATAATTATGTTAACTGGTTTTGTGTAAAGACGTCAGAGGTAAAAAAAAAAAAAAAAAAAAAAATACACAGTTAAAAATGTACAAGGTAAGAATGTCAAAGGTTATTGCGTGCATCAAGATTAACTGCCATGCGACCCCAATACTAAATGCAATGACAGTGATGACTATACTATGTCACTGAATGCCATGTCCTTTCCTACTTATCAAGAGGAAATAAAAACACTTGAGAGGGGAGGGCTTATTTTTTTTTTTCGATAATCAACAAGGGAATCACTGTCAGGTAGAACATGCACAAATATGTACTAAGTTCCATTGTTTGTTTGTTGTTTGTTTTTATTTCCGGAACAATAGAATCATATACAAGATAAACAGTGTTGAACATGACATAACTAAAACATGAATCAAGATTGAAGTATCAAAATACAATGAAAACAAGTTGACATGTGACAATGATGATAACATGTAACGGTGGATAGCCCATTTCAGATCTATCAACATGATAGATCTGTTCTTCCATGGGGTCCAAGATTTATAAACATATAATAACTAACATGTCTTTAATTCATACCAAACATAATATCTAAAATCATATCACAAAACAATCCCTCAAACACCCCCTCCCTCCCCCTCCCCCCCCCCCCCCCCCCCCCCGACTCATCGTATACCCCTTTCCCGCTGCCCGGGCGATCTCGGTGAACCACCGAGAGGTTCCCCGGTGAATTCACCGGGGAACCTCTCGGTGAAAGTTTCAGTGCCGTCGTTTCACACTGCTCTCGGTGAAACTTTCCCCTAGACGGGTTTTCTGCTCGCAACGTGGGTGATCTTATGTACTTGAGTTTGTTGTGCATCTGCGATTTGGTTTTTTTCGATCCCATGTTCAGCAAGTTTTTGGAGGAGGAACTCGTACGCGGTGCCAGCGTCAGCCGACGTCCCGCTCAGTTCTTCGTTCACTGCTGCCTCGCTACGTAATTGAAGTAACAATCTCTCTTCGTCTTTGGTCCACGCTCCAGCCATTTGCAAAATTCCCTCAAATTTCAACAGTACAAAACGTCAACGGATTTCTCCTGCACACTGTAAACCCAACACTTGACGAGAAAAGCACAAAATACGAAAAAATCAAGCAAGAGGCGGACTGTATCACTATCAGACTTTACTGGAAGAGTTAAGAGCTAGACACTAGAGGAAGGCGAAGAAGGAGGAAGCATCAAAGCGATCAAGTACATTGTAAACTTATACCAGCTTTGTATACATGGCGTACTGCGTGCTAATTAAACAATACAATGCACAGCACGATGGAAAACACTGCTGTCGCACTGTGAACGCCACATTGCACACGAAACGACATACTATGTAGTGTCGTGTGTATGTTTACAAACAAGAATTACTAGAGCCCTGTACGTGTGGATTTGGGAGGTCGAGTGCGCGCTAGCTAGCTGAAAACGTGTGCATGACCAGAAACAAGACATGACCTTTGACACAATCTGCATATTTTCCCCGGTGTTTCACCGAGACAACCTTTCACGCTGGGCGCTCTCGGTGAACCACCGGGTGATTTCCCGTTGAACTATCGATGTTTACCCAGGACGCTTCTCGGGTAAAAATTGCCCAAAATTTCATCGGTGTTTCACCTAGGCTTCCCCTAGGTTTCAACCGAGTTACCTTTCACACTGCGGGGTTCCCCGGGTGCCCCCGGGTGCCCCCGGGGAAGATTTCCTTCAGCGGGAAAGGGGTATTAGATCTCTGGTGACATAGGGTAATATACATGTAAAATACATACAACATTTTTATATTCATCAATTCATTTTCAATAATTCTACTATTTTACGGTTCAAAATCTACATATGCAATTTTTGATTTCTCTATTGAAATCAGTAAGGCTGCTGGACTGTCTAATAGTCAAAGGTAGATCATGATAGATCATGATACCTTGATTCACAAGAAAAAGTGAAATATAGCACTTTTATTAGCGCTTTGACCTTTTGCCAGGAAATTTTTCCTGAGAATCTCCATTAGGTATAGCAAATACATGTATATATCAAGTTTCATGAAAAATCCTACAAGCATTGCATAAATATGAGGGAAATAGTGAAATTTTAATGGCCCAATTGACCTTGATCTTTGACCCCTGAACTTTGACAAATGGCTCCTGAATCCCTTTAGCCCTAGAATATTCCTGCCAGTACCAAGTTCCATGAAGATACCTTGAACCCTTTGCGAGATACGGAGAAAAAAGTGAAATTTTATTATTTTCACCAGACCTTTGACCTTTGATCTCTTGATCTAAAACTCTCTGGAGAATCTTACTTTGGTAGTATGCAGTCACTAAGATTCAAGAAATTACCTTCAGACATTGCATAGATATGGGGGAAATAATGAAATTTTGAGCATTTACCTTGAACTTTTTGACCTTTGACCTCTTTGCCGATTTTACTTAAAAACGGCTTAATTAATTGCCCCATCATACGTCATCCTTGGACCAAGTTTGGTGAAATTTGCTTAGTCCAGTCTGAGTTATCTCATAAACTGATACAATTTGTTAAGTCGACCTTGACCATTGACATCTGGTACATTCGGGTATTAATATGCGTAATAGGCTAATAAGGTGGTATTTGCATAGAGAAATAGTGTTTTGATATTACAAACCATTTCCTTTTGACTAAAGGATATGCATACTACTTTGGTAGTTTTATCATAAAATGCAGTTCTTAGACTGTGAGAAAAACTTTGAAAATAATGTTTTTACTTTACTTTCTTTAGTAATGATAATTATGTAAATTAGGTGGTAATGATAGTTCAATTATTCAAATTCTTGTCTCATTTTTGTTTCATAGAGTGTTTACAACGGGTAAGATATATCTATAGGAAGAGATTTAAGGGGGTTTTAATTGTTTGCAAATCAATTTGCATTTAATTTGCATAATTATGCAAATTTTATGTTTATTTACATAGGTACGAATTAACTTTTTGCAGGAATTGTTTCCACATACTCTATAAAATACTTCTACCAAATTAGGTATTTCTGCTGGATGCACATACATTTTTTAATAATTTTTATATGTATGTTGCATAAATTATGCAAATTAAAGCTTATTTGCATAAATACAGATTGTCTCTTTAGATGAAAATTTTTCATTTGCCCTAGGGAACATCTGTGCCAAGTAAGACATTTTTTTGTACTATAAAATGCAGCGATCGCCCCTTTTTTCGCCCTTAGCAAGCCTACTGTAGCAGATCAAGGAATACTTGAGCAGAAAATATGACAACTTTTGTAACAATTGTGAAACTAAATCGGTTACATGAGAGACACAGTCTGTATAATATTCTGTACAAGTAGAGATTTCTTTTTTGTTCGTGACCGTGTGTATGTGTGTGTGTGTGTGTGTGTGTGTCCGTTTGTGTATGTCTGTGTTTAATAGTAGATGTTCGACTGTCGCAAAGAATGGTTAGGACCCGAGTGTAGGACGATATAGTTTCCAAAGAGTGAAATGTGCCTTGCTGCACATGAATGCAAGTTCATGTTTCTGTTTTACTGTTCCAGTGATGTTTGGCTGGCTGTTTTTCAATTTCTTCAAAATTGAGGAGGCAGCCGTGTTATTTTCCCAAACTTTGAAAAGTCTTTGAGTGCCCTTGAAGGACAGAGTAAGTTTTCTTCATTGAAATGAGTAGCAAGTTATAGCTTTCAATTGTGGAATGTATTGTGTGAGTGAATTCTGTTTCTGTGTTCAGATGTTTGTCTGTCTCCATATTATCTTTCTCTTCAGTGAATTTAGTAGGGGTCCAGTTTACATTACAAATCGACTGTCTGCCTATATATCTAGTATACAATGTATGGTTGGACCTACTACTCATCGACCGCCTTTATTTGTAACCACTATTTCACCGAAAATATTCGAAAGATTTACCTCAATTTCATTTCACTTTCTAGGGAGAAAATACCACAGATCCTTGCCCCATGCTTAGATTGTCGCACCGTATCATACAAACGCACGTAAATCTCGGCGATAAACACACGGGAGGTGTTTTTTTTTTTTTTTTTTTTTTTTCGTGCGCCCGTGGTAGGTCACTTTTTAAACCGACCGCCAGTCTTCCCATTGAAAAGCACGTAAATCCAGTGAATGGGCAAAAGTTAACAATAATTACGTGTTTTACGTCCTCAATGTGTCGAACTTCATCCTACAGGAAATGGATCGTGGAAATGTCACTGCTTTGATTTTACTTGATTTGTCCTCCGCCTTCGATACTGTTAATCATGCAATTTTGTTAAACACCCTCCAATCTCTTGGTGTAAAAGGTCAGGCATACGAATGGTTTAAATCTTACCTTTCATGCCACTCACAGGCAGTGTGTGTCAACAGCTGTAAATCAAATGCTATGCCTCTCAAATGCGGTGTTCCACAGGGCTCTGTGGGCGGGCCCACCTTGTTTTCCATCTATCTTATTAGCCTGGGACACTTACTGCGCCAGCACAAAATTAATTATCACATATACGCTGATGACATTCAATTGTATTTGTCTTTCAAACCTAACCAGGCCGATGCCTTACATGCTTTGAGTCAGCTTGAGAATGCAATGAACGATGTTTATTCATGGCTGAACTCACATTCTTTGAAATTGAATACGGATAAATCTGAGTTTTTAATGTTTGGTTCGAAGACACAATTAGGTAAACTTGACATTAATTTTATCTCCTTTTCCGGCATGTCAATTAGTGTGTCCCAAACCTGTCGCAACCTGGGTGTAATGCTAGATTGTAATATGACTATGTCTCATCAAGTTTCTAGCATTTGTAGATCTGTAAGATACCAACTTCGCAATATCGGCTTCATTAGAAAATATTTGAACCGCTCTTCTACCGAAAAATTAGTCCATGCCTTGATATCCTCTAGGCTCGATTTTGGAAACTCTGTCTTATTTAACTTACCACAAACTCAGCTCTCCATGCTACAGAGGCTTCAAAATGCGGCAGCACGCATCATCACACTATCCAAGAAGCACACTCACATCACCCCTATTTTGAGATCACTTCATTGGTTACCAGTCAAAGATCGCATTATTTTCAAGATTTTACTTTTGACTTTTCATTGCATTCAGGGCACTGCTCCTCAGTATAATATTGACTTACTCCATAATTACATCCCTGCTAGATCTTTACGCTCATCCAACTCCGGTTCTCTGATAATTCCAAGATTCACTACAATATGGGGCACACGTGCCTTTGGCCATGCTGCTCCCACCTTATGGAATAACTTACCTTCAGCCGTAAAAAATTGTTCTTCATCAGACTCCTTTAAAAGCAGTCTAAAAACTCACTTGTTTAAAGCCTCAATTTGACTACTCATTACATGTACTTGATATTTGTATGTCCTTTATCTCCTTCACTTTCTCTTCCTTCCGCGCCTAGAGCACTCTGCAGAGTGGATTTGGCGCTATATAAATCATATCAATTATAATTATTATTACTAATGAGGATTTTCTTCAATTCTTTTTCCTCCTGATTCCTCAGACTATTTACCTGTACTCCCTAATTTTCCTTGATTTGTATTCATGTTCGTATGTTCCAGCGTATTGCGCCCCGTCCCACCCGTATGTTTGATTTTATAGGCGAGAAAGCCATTGCGCGAGGGTGGTCGATCTAAAAAATGGGTGGTCGATGAGTATACTATACTTACTATATATATTACTATGACTTACTATATATTGACAAAGCAAAGATTGTCCAACTATAACTATACACAGCCCAGTCGCTGTAAAATCGTTTGTTTGTTTGTTTGTTTGTTTGTTTGTTGTTGTTGTTGTTGTTGTTGTTGTTGTTTTTATGCAGCGACTGGGCTGTGTATACAGTGTAGTTAGTCCAACTATAGCTATACGTGTACCAGTCTGATTCTAATAAACCTTGAAATTGTATTCAATATTACGGAAAAGTACAATCACTTCGACTACAGTCGGTAGTCAAGGAAACTATTGTGACCGTGGGTACTACGGGTGATCCCGCGTCTTCTATCATAGTGTATAGCCAGTGCCGTATTACGGCACTGAGCATAGCTAGATTGAGTACGTATCCTTATGCTTGAGTCACACACGGCCGGATTTCGTACCGGATCCATAAGGAATTAAAACCGTATCGACCCGGTTCGAGCCATAGAGACCCGCATTGACCCGCATTGTAACCCGTGTCAATTCCTGATGGATTCCGGGGGCTATGATACGGCGATGAAAATTTTTTGGTCATGTTCAAAAATTTCTCACGGATTTCAATTCCGTATTGTTATCCGAATTGACCCGCTTCGAACCGCATTGACTCGCATCGACCCGCTGCAGCCCGCAGAATAAAACCGTATGGACCGCATTGCCTTCATGCAACAGATGACAAGGTTTACATCCGGGTCGGTACGGGTCGAAGCGGGTTGACACGGGTCGAAAAGGATTCAGTTAAGGATTTAAAGCGGATTTTTATAAGGTCCGATACGGAGCAATACGGGTAAAACCGGGTTAATAAGGAATTAATACGAGTCGATACGGTTTTAATTCCTTATGGACCCAGTTCGAAATCCGGCCGTGTGTGACTGTAGCATAAATTACCCTCCATTCCGGGACTAATTCGGCTCATTTTCAACTGGATCAAATCCGTTGTGTGACCCGGCCGTGTGTACGTGACTCTAGCATTGGGGACCTTCGCCGTGACTTGCAAATTATGGGTTTTGTCTGTCAATTTTGCAGTAGGTCCTTCTTGATTTTTACGCAATCCTGCTTTAATCATGGCTAAAAACCCATTAGTCGTGTTAGTGTCAATTATTTAATGTGCACCTAGATGTATTGTGCCCACGTTTAATGCAAACACTCCTACACGTAACACAAACAAACACGCTTACACCATACACGCGCACACACATTATTAAACGGACTAAGTAATGTATACACCCACACGCTATACAGGTGTACACGCATGTCATAACGAATTGAACACTCAAACTACATACATGATGTATACATTGTACATCAGTGATGTTGACGCCCCGGGTTGACGCATATTGGAAGCTGGTATTAGCCCCGATAATTAAATGTTTGATTCAGGCTACTTGCCAATAACATACTTAATAGTAGGATTGACATCACCTACCTTGTACTCGTCTCATCATCAGTGGTTGAATGTTAAATTATGATCACTGCTCGAGTGATCTCCACGGATAAAATTTGTAAAATAATTTTTATACTTTTTCGTTTTTCTGTGTTTTCATTATATGATAATTGGAGGCTTGTTCCTCCATTCCTGTTATGCTCGTCTCGTAACTGCAATACAAATCATAAAGCTCAAATCTATGATTGAGGAAATGCAAAATTCATCTCAGCCATGATGCTAAATATGCAGAAAATCGACATTCATTTTGTCATCAGCCTCCAAGACTATAATAAATGCAATTCGCCGATAATATTCTTCGTTAATAATGATTCAGGAATATTTCTTGGTTTTCATCACTTGGACCGCTAATTTCTGCAGCTCACACGCTATGCAGAACGAAATAAGATTTTAAATCAGAGAAGAAAAAACAGGAGAGAAAACAACATTTCATTAAGACGATCTTAATATCCATAACTAAAATCACACAGCAACGCACAGAGTGCCTTATCACAATGAGGCATCTATATTCTAATTGTAATTGCAGGTATATTTTTAAGGGGAATTTATCCCAGGTTTTAAGTGAATTCAAGTAACGAAAAAAATACTAATGGAACACATCAATGAGGTTTGAAGAAAATTTAACAATCAATTCAAAAGTTTTGTATCTTTCTTGTTATTGTTTTTGATTTGTTGTTGTTGTAGTTGCTATGGATCGGGTTATGATCACGTGTCGTCGCTGGATAAAAGACGTCGACACTAAGTTGTGTTGTCACAATGGGAGGATGATATGAAAGAAATGTAAAGAGATTTCAACATATCATGTTCAAATTTCTGGCAAAATGAAAGAGCACGTTCACTAACCCCTTCTAAAGGAAGAGTCAATAGCATGGAGAGGGTATGAGTGTTAGAAAAAAATAATATATTTTTGAAACTATTTTGTGTGCTTTTCGTAAAGATTATCCTAAGCTCACCTCAGCCAAGGGCTCAAGTAAACTTTGCCACCATTCATCGTCCGTTGTGTGGCACATCGTGCGTCGTCCGTCGTGGGTAAACTGTTTACATTTTCAGCTTCTTCTTGAAAACACCGCGGGGCAGGTCGGGGGGGGGGGAACCAAATTAGACCCCAATTTTTCACATTGTCAGTTTCTTCTTGAAACTTGGCAAGTATGATTCCTAGAGTGATGGAATCTTAATTTACTCAAAAGGCACCCCTTCCCACACACACACACACTGCTACACTTTGGGGTTTCTCCCTGTGTAAAACCCCCAAATCTAAGAGTCAGTAAAAAATCTTCTTCTCTTGAACTCAGAATCTTAGTGCTTTGAGTAAGTATATTAGTGACTGCATGTATTTTCAATGTTGTTCATGGCGGATCCACGGTCTCCCCCCGTGGTGAAAGGTGAACTTGTTATGCTATGCTCAGGTAGGCGCGAAATCGCCGGGCCTCTTGGTTACTTATACACATTCACCTATTTTGTTTGTTTGTTCTGTGTGTGTGTGTGTGTGTGTGTGTGTGTGTGTGTGTGTGTTGTGGGGGAGTGAGTACACATTTTCACTGTTTGATTGAATTGAAAGGAAATATAAAAAAAAATAAAGGAAATAAGGCAGTTGCCTCTGGTTCTGAAAAGGGATCCTGTTGTGCACTTTACGATGTTTAGTGTGTTCAAATCTTACGAAGATTTCATCATTGTAAGTATGGAGAATGCTAAAATATCAGAAATGATATCGCAGAAACCTTCTTTTTTTTTTTTGCTACCATGAATATAACATGTGTATATATGTATACATTTATGTACATTATGTACGTGTATACAATATATATATATATATATATATATATATATATATATATATATATACATATAATATATAGTTGAGACAATGTAGATAACAGAAGATGTCGCATGAAACCGGCAGAGTTGTGAAGCTTTCGACCGTGGTCTTCCTCAGCTTTAATATCTGTTTTTGAAACGAATTATATGTTTTTGTGAATAACAAATCTGGAGTTATAAACACAATATATCAAATATAAGTTGAGCATGAGTTAATAGTTACATGGCATACTTGGCAATATTTTTTGGCACTTTGCAACACATTCAACAATGTGTAACTGTAAATAAAGTATATAGTGAGTATATGTAGCATACAAACATATTATACAATAAAAGTTATGAAACATATATCGTAAATAAACTAAATAAAATAATTACCTGCTAAGCAGACGTTTGAGTTGCCTGGATGTCTTGTGGCTGTCTAGTGGCGGGATGTGAGTGATCATGTGATGTTGAGGGAAGGTTTGTGTGCGGTGGTGCATGTCGGGCAGGAGTGGGGTAGTATAAAGAATTAGGTTCATTGTTACAAGTGCGTCATTCGTGTCTGTGCAGACAAGGATTGTTAACAATTACGATACAATGAACATTTCTCGTGGTCATTAACCCATATAGCTGATTTACCAACAAATCAAAATAGCAGGCATGGAGCCCGGGTACAGATAAGGAGTGGATAGAGAGTGTGGACAGTGTGTTGCCACTGTTCCTAGGTATTTAACACAGAAATATACAATATATACATTATTTTATATACCATACTATACCATACTGAAACAATCTTCATGCTCTTGCCACATGAGAATTATAACAAAATTATGTCGCACAGTATAATTTTTCTGTGTACACCTCTATTAATCTGTCTATTAATCTATTCATAATTCATATTTTATATATTCATATTGAGATCGTTACATATACATACATATATATACATATATATCCATATACATATGCATGCATACATACACATAAATATCATATACACACATACACATACATATATAATTATATAATTCCTTCTATCCACATCATATAATAACTGAATATATAACAATACCTATCAGTTAACCAATACAACATCAAAAATTCAATCCTTTACAAACATTCAATCTTTTCCGTGAATACAGTCTCATTATACATAATACCCGGGTACAGATAAGTAGGGGATGGTGTTTTTGCCACTTATCCCTGTACACATCACAGAAATAAAATATGTGTCAAAATTATTACTGACAAAATCTTTCATGCTATTCCCACGTGATATAACGAAACTATGTCGCACAGTATTATATATGTTGTTTCTCTGGTGCACAACTCTACCTCTCTCTATCTTTAATCATCATTTCTTATACATATTATATAATATTCATGCACCCATGTTATGATGATATACACATGCATACATTATATATATACATATATATATATATATATATACAGAAGAGCCTGCCTGCAAAAACCGACAAGTCCATATTAGTCAAATGGAGACAAACAAACCCCTCATACATATATATATATATTTGATTACATTATATATATATATATACAGAAGAGCCTGCCTGCAAAAACCGACAAGTCCATATTTGCCAAATGGAGACAAACAAACCCCTCATACTATATATATATATATATATATATATAGACAAGTATATATGAAATTATATATATATATATATATATATATATATATATATATATATATATATATATATTCAAATAGAGTGAATTGAAATAGTCTATCATATTTTCTTTGAGACCCCAGGAAGACTAGTGCACGTTAAGTTAATAGATCGTACCGAGGAACCGAGGAACTGAGAAAAGTAATCCTACGTGGATCTTGCCGCTGAAATGAACTTGTTTCAGCTCTATTATTGGTAGCGCCGCTACCCCGTAAACTGACAGTGATAGGTTCAATATTATAGGCTTGTTGGGTTTCCGTCTTTTTCACTTCGGTCTATAAGAGAAAAGGGGACAAACAAAATAGAAAGCACAAAGAGAAAGAGAGTATGATTTGTCATTGTCTGTAATCCATGAATGTCAATTTTCGATGGGACAAGACAGATAAGCAAAGCATACAACTTGGCTCGTTTTACGTCGCTTTATTCGTAATAACGTGGCGTGAATTCGCCGATGTTCCTCGGCAATAATTCACAGCTCAATGGTACCCGACACTAAGTAACTATTTACTTTAATGGTTATCACAAGGGCTCTCGTTGGTATAATACAAAGTGCTACAAAGCCCACAGCCATGAACAGGCTAGCAAGCCGAGGACATGTTTCCAGGCCTGCAACCATTAGTGCAAAACGCGTTGACGGTCATTTACTGCCGCTATACCGCACGTCAGAGTTGACAAGTCATATTTGCCGTAGAAGCGAGCAGAATCCGTGAAGCGATTTAGGGAGAATCGCTTACTGACAAACTGACAAGTCATAAAAAGTAGGGCCTGCACCAAATTAACAGCATACATTGTCACTTTCTTTGCCGTAGTGACTACATCAAAGGTCCGTCACTGAATTAGTAACGATGGCAGCAGCGGGTATCAACGTAAAGGGAAGTGATGGGGTTATGGCAGATTCTACAACTTGACACGCCTGTCTTTGTTTATTTCATCAAAACTTTCCTTTGGCTCGGTCGCTGCTCTCCTGACCACTTTGGCTTTGTCCCACGTCTAGTTTATATTTGAAGATCTCATTTCTATGCTCTTTAATAAAGGTAACACTAAAGCAACACCGCTGTGATCAGAAAGCACTATCGCGGAGCTTAGATGGCACACGTAGTATACTATACCACTCATCATTATTGAGAAATAGATGGAATGTAAACCAAAGTGAACTACTCTACTTATATTATGTATAACTATGGCACGTTAAATGATAATAATTACTTCATTGAAGGCATTACTTACCATTTGCACATGAAACAAAATCCCAGCTTTAGTGCTTCGAAATACATGTACTTCTAAGATGTGATTTACGATAGAAACAACCAATGTAAAAACGTTAATCGGTATAACCGATGTTGAACATTGGTAAATATACAAAATGTGAAAAAATAGTTATAGTAAAGTTGTCTCCAGAATAAACCGTTTACAGTTATGGTTTACTGAGAGAAATAGTGATATCTCCTTATATTTTAGGCTTTATTGCAAAATATTTATACGAAAAACGTTCAGTGATACAACTTACCCACACATATGCGTCAAATGTTACTAGTATTACTCAAACATTAAAGTACCTGCTCCTGATGGTAAGCAATACCTTCAAGTAGACACAAGACCTTAGGGAAACAATTTGATCTGTGTCATATATATATATATATATATATATATATATATATATATATATATTATATATATATATATATATATATATATATATTATATATATATATATATATATATATATATATAATATATATATATATATATATATATATATATATATATATAAGTGGAATATGTCTGATCACGTTAGCACTTAGTCATTTTGTGCGACCTTCTGGCTCCGAAAAACGGAAGAAAAGAGTTAAGACTATCAGACATAAGAATTTCAAATCAGTGACTCCATGAATGCCTATATACAAAGATGCAATCTCTCGTTATCAGTGTCTTACTGAATTCGTAATGATCTATCGGTACGCTGAAAATAGAGAGCCAAAGTGATTGTGACAACGTAGACAGGCTAGTATGTCATTTCAACTCCATTGCTCTTGAAACTTTTCAGAAACATGCTCCTTGGACATTCAAAAAAAACAAACAAACAAACAAACAAACAAACAAACAAAACTGTGCGCATCAGAACTGACACTCAGTCGTCTACAACAAAGATGAGAAATGCGAGTCCGGAGAAACATGGGAAGGCAGGGGAGGGACTACAGGTTCTAAATTCATCGTCAATGTATTTGGCACACCGTGGGAAAGTGCTGTCCTTGATTCGATCTGCAAACCAGCCATACTATAATGGACTTGGTTGATAATTCAATTCAAATTCAATTTAATTCAACTTAAAAGTAGTGCTGTAAAGAACATTCATATAATTATTATTATGGAATCGTCAGAAATTCAAGGAAATTGTACGTCATATAGGCAATGATCTTCCCATCCAACTACTTCATTATAGAGGGAAATGAAAAATCTAATGTTAAATGTTTAAAAGATAAAGCAGGTTGTGTAAATGATATATCGTTAGTTTATGCTGCAAGATGAGGAACAGACTATAAAATTTGGTCATTTTTTTGTATATAAAAACAACCAGCAGTTTTAAATGTAAGTTTAGTTGGAGACAGACCTCAGCTGATGACGTAATCAATGATATTAGATGCATGTCCAGGAATAAAGATACCGGTCTGGACCAAATATTGGCAAGCATTATCACAGACTCTGTTGATGTCACTGCGGAACCTTTGACTTTGAGTCTGTCATCAAACACTTTTAATATTCCTGAAACATGGAACAGGGCAAGTGTAACATGTATACGGTACACAAAGGTGGCGACACATTCAACCCATTAAATTAAAGACTGTCGTCTAAATATGAAAAAATTGCTTTCAATCAATTCTATATTTGTCTCTGTCAAATTGACGTAACTCAACCCACATTAACACCAGCTATTTCGGCCTTGAACACTCCAGTTTAAATGCAAACTAATATCTTACAAAATGAAATGTGTAAACAACTTGATCAAGACAATGTTATCATGTTACACTGGATATGGAAAAGGGGTCCGGTTTAATTCCCGCTTGTCGTCATTATTGAGAAATTGAAATATCTAGGTTTTGACACTCAAAAATTAGATTTGTTAGATAGAGATCAGTTTTCTGTATTAAAAAAAAATACTTGTCACCATGTCGGTCGAATAAAAGCGGAGTGATATACAGGTAAGTTGGATGCACGTCACGAGACCGACAGACCACGAGTTATACAGCTCACGAGTGATACAACTCATGAGTTATACAGCCCACGAGTTATACAGCTCACGAGTCATACAGCCCATGAGTTATACAGCCCACGAGTTATACAGCTCACGAGTCATACAGCCCATGAGTTATACAGCCCACGAGTTATACAGCTCACGAGTCATACAGTCCATGAGTTCCACACTAAGCAAACAAAAGGCACACAAGACTGACACATTAAGCCCTGTGTTGCATCTGTCGAACTCGTGGGCTGTTTTTACCTAGTGTCAAACTCATGGGCTGTATGACTCGTGAGCTGTATGGCTCATGGACCTGCTATTAATGTCGTGGGCTGTATGACTCGTGGGTGTTGGTCTAGTGAGATGACCCCTGTAAGTTATATTAAAGGGTGTGTACAGTTCTGGTCGAGGTGAGGATTTAGCTTTTAACGTCTTGCGAGATATTCAGAAACCACTCTATGAGATGTCAAAGAGCATGCAGTTCTAAGGGTTATCAAAAGTTTATTCGATGTAAATCGGTTTTGAAATGGCTGAGATATCCCAAAACAAGGTGAAACAAAGAGATCCTAATGAAGTTGTGGCATGTCGCCTTTTATTATTAACACTTTTTTTGGATATCTCAGCCATTTGAAAACCAATTTTCATCAAATAAACGTTGAATCCTCCTTAAAATTACATGCTCTTTCATTTTTCATAAGAGGCTTTTCATTATCAAACTTAGGAATGTTCAAAACATGAATCCCCACCTCAACCAGTACTGTACAGTCCCTTTAAGGCCGCTGTTATTCATCCTTGCACCGAACAACTTGCACAAAAATAATCTAATAACACGTGTTCCCAATAAGCAGATGATTCTTGCTTATATTTCACTTCAAAGGATTCGTCTCGGTTTTGAAATAGGAAGAATAGTCATGATGACCTCCAGTTACTCTTTATATGCTTCTCAAACGATGAATTATTGCTAAATGTAAAGGAATGTAAGCTTGTTCTAACTGGATATAAAACAAACCTGCATACATTTAAAATAGCGTTCGTTATGCCATTCAACATACACCCCTCAAAAGAGTTTCGGAATGTACAACTCTTGGGATCATCGCCTAACTCTGACGGAATCCCACGAATTAAATATGTTAATAAAAGCAAAACTCTCAAAGTTTTCTATTTATCAAGCGTATAAGATTTTTTTTATTATTATTATTATCATTGATAAAGATACCCTTCTGTTATCATACAAAACCTTCATACAACCCAATGTGGATTACAATTTAAATGATGGATTACACGAGTCACCTAAATCGAATGCAAATCATTCAAAATAGATGTCTAGAATGATCACTTGGTGCTGTTACCCGTTTCACCGGGGAAACGCTTCTTCTCTTTATAGAGGTTGATCGACTCAGGGAAAGAAGATAAAAACAAGCCTTAAAATTTGCTCATTTAAATTGTTGTATATTTGGTCTTTTCCCCACATCGTCTATGTCTTCTAGTGTTAAATTCAGGTCATTTCATAAAGGCACTTAACGATACTCACATAGTCGAATATTGTGATGCCAGAATCACATTCTGTATCCGTAACAGCCCATTTTTATCTTGCATGACAAACTTTCAATAATATCTGATCATTAAAAGTCATCAGTGATATCAAGAGTTCAACAAAGCAATTATAGCGCTCAAAGTGGAATTCCCTTAAAGCATCTACGTGAATGTATTAATGCATTGGTTTTACTTCCATTTATGTTATATTTGTAAATATTTCTATTTTATTTTCCTATCTGCCCTTCTCGCCTTTCTTGCCAAGTCACCTCTCCGCCCCAACATTTATGTGATGTATTATATGGATTTTCAGCAAATTAAGCTACGCTTAAACTAATGTAGCTATTCTGTATTATATATTGTATCGCGGATACACTTTGTTACATATAGTAAATCATTAGAATCACAATTATGTGTTGCAACCGATTGTCAAGTGCCCTACATCGACGTAAATGAGCACCGAATTAATCACTCCTTCAGTAGTAGCCATGATAAAAAGTCATGGGCATGCATACCCGGGGCAGGATTCTGCACAGGTATGTGTATGTATGCCCATTACTTTTTTCTTTTTTTTTTTAAACATGGCTTCTACTAGAGCACTTTAACAGTTTGCCTGTTTACGTCGATGTAGGGCAATTTGTCAATCAGTCGCAATTAAATCAACTCGAAGCAAGAATTTCATTTATCATCTGAATAAGTTATGTGCTGTTGGAAAGTTTCCATGGCGAAGTAAATAAGGAAGAGAGGTTGCGGTAATGCCATGAGTGCGACGACATAATTACTTTGTAAGCAACGTGTTATGTGTGAAGGCCTACATGTACAATTGTGATGCATTAGCTTATCAAATCAACTCATTTTACAAATCAAATCAATTCTGAAGGTTTTATACACACTTCTCTCTCTCTCTCTCTCTCTCTCTCTCTCACTTTTGAATTTACGAACTTTACTACATTTTTGAATTGACGAGCCTTCAGGATAACGAATGTTTAATCATTTTCGGATGAAAGAAGCTCCGAAAATACAGGCTCTATTTCATTTTCACATTGAACCTTCGGAATAAGGAATCTTCGGAATTTCGAACTTTCGAAATAACGGATCCGGTACAGGAATTTAAGTCTATCGCAATTAAAGTGATAGTATAGTATTTGTTGAGGTTAGAATTAAACTTTTTGCGAGATATTTAGAAACCACTTCATGTAAATTTTAAAAGCCCACAATTATAAGAGGAATTCAAAGTTTTTTTGGTAAAAAAGAAATCGGATTTTGAAATGCCTGAAATATCCAAAAACAAAGTAAAACAAAGCGATCGTTAAAAAACAAAAAACAAAAAACAAAAATGGGTCCCACCTTTTATGAGGATTGCTTTTGTTTTGGATATCTCATTCATTTCAAAATCATTATCAAAATAAGTTGGAAAACTTAAACACCATCTCAACCAAAACTGTACCATCCTTTTAAACGAACCCTATTTCAGTTGGGATTATCTGTAACGAACAAACCGTATTTCATTTTTCGAATAGATGAACCCTATTTCAGTTGGGATTATCTGTAACGAACAAACCGTATTTCATTTTTCGAATAGATGAACCCTATTTCAGTTGGGATTATCTGTAACGAACAAATCGTATTTCATTTTTCGAATAGATGAACCTTATTTCAGTTGGGATTATCTGTAACGAACAAACCGTATTTCATTTTTCGAATAGATGAACCCTATTTCAGTTGGGATTATCTGTAACGAACAAACCGTATTTCATTTTTCGAATAGATGAACCCTATTTCAGTTGGGATTATCTGTAACGAACAAACCGTATTTCATTTTTCGAATAGATGAACCCTATTTCAGTTGGGATTATCTGTAACGAACAAACCGTATTTCATTTTTCGAATAGATGAACCCTATTTCAGTTGGGATTATCTGTAACGAACAAACCGTATTTCATTTTTTGAATAGATGAACCCTATTTCAGTTGGGATTATCTGTAACGAACAAACCGTATTTCATTTTTCGAATAGGTGAACCCTATTTCAGTTGGGATTATCTGTAACGAACAAATCATATTTCATTTTTCGAATAGATGAACCCTATTTCAGTTGGGATTATCTGTAACGAACAAATCGTATTTCATTTTACGAATAGATGAACCCTATTTCAGTTGGGATTATCTGTAACGAACAAATCGTATTTCATTTTTCGAATAGATGAACCCTATTTCAGTTGGGATTATCTGTAACGAACAAACCGTATTTCATTTTTCGAATAGATGAACGAATCCTCGGAATAACGAACATCAGGCATCTAGTCAGCTTTCGAGATACTAAGAGTCTGATTTTCTTTGGGCCGTCAGTGGAAATATAAACTTGTACGGTCACCAATACACGTATGGGGAGAGCAATTCGGGTTTCTCAGATCTGTTGAGCGTGAGGCCCGTTTTATTTATAACACACACACACACACACACACACACACATATATACATATATATATATATATATATATATATATATATGGTTACACCTCGTTATTCCGAAGGTTCGTTATTACGAAGGTTCGTTATTCCGAATTTCATTTTTGGATTAACGAATCTCCGGAATAACGAACCTTCGGAATAACGCCACAAATATTCGGATTAACGAACCCTTTTTCATTTTCCGATTAACGAACCTCTAGGTATAGGGAATTAGCGTGTTTCGGATTAACGAACCTTTGGAATAACAAACAGCACCCATATATATATATATATATATATGTATATATATATATATAAGGTATAAGTATAAGGTGAAGCGGGCTTGGTCTCGTACGTTGTGGGTGCTGCATTATCTTTGGATATAATGTGTGACGGAGGAATGACTCGCAGACGTTGCAGCCCTTGAAAAAGGCTGGTAACACAGTAGAAAGCTTGGGAGAATAAAAGGCCATAGTGAACCTATTAACTGCAACGTCTGCGAATCATTCTTCCGTCACACACACACATATATAGTATATATATATATATATATACATTATACATATATGTATATATATATATATACATATATATATATATATATACATATACATATACATATACATATACATATACATATACATATACCTACGTATACATTCGTACATATTTCCATCACATGGTGTTGAGACAAACACAGGCACATCAATGGTGCTATCAGTGACGTAAGTCATTAAGTACCTGATATTAACAGTACCATCGAGAGAAAAAGAAAGCAAGCGTTACTTGAAAAACAAAAACTTAGATAACATTTAATCGTATGGTGATTCAAAGGATGACATCTTTAGTCAATTCTGTAATTTTTCTTTCTGTCTTCTTTTGTGACGTACTTTTAGTACCATGTCTATTCTCATCGGTGATTGTAATTGTGCATTTAAGTGACACTACTGTACCTGCTTTCGTTACGGCATGGATAGAATCATTATCATTATGCACTGTTGTCTGCAACTCTGAGCTGTATAACTAATATAGGGCCTACCTTTCGTGGTTTTGATGACGCTATTTTTCCTTTCATGTAAAACATGGAGAAAATGTTTATGTCACGGCAATTGCTGATAGATCGTAACAGGGAAAAGATCACACACACACACACACACACACACACACAGACACACACGTGAAATGCTAGGTACACGTTTGCCGATAAAATCTCATCATGCACTTAACAACAAACACACGAATCGCAATGGCAATGATCGGGTGAAAGAGTTAGTTAAATTTACTGACGTTATCCCCTAACTCTACGCCTCTGTTTTGCGTATTAATGGATTTTAGTTGTTGTAGTAGGGGTTTTTGATGTTCGCATAAAAAAATTAGGCTCCTAGCAGACGTGCTTTTATGAAAATCACATCAGTTTACGGGCGATGCGAATGATGTATATTATGCTGGTATATCTGAGTGATTCCATAAAACTACTTGATCGATGCTACCATCAGACTCCTTCGATTTCATGTTAATTACTCCCACACATTATAATACTACTGTTAAAGGGATCGTATTTTTGGTTGGGACCTAATTTCAGGTTTCTAACATTTTTTTGGTGAGATGAGAAACCTCTTATGAAATATGAAAGAGCATGTCATTCCATAAGGAATTCAACGTTTATTTGATGAACATAGGTTTTTGAAATGGCTGAGATATTCAAAACAGAGCGATTATAATACCGATCGCTTTGTTTTACTCTGTTTTTGGATGTTTCAGTCATTCGAAACCCGATTTTCATCTAATAAACTTTGAATTCCTCTTAAAATGGTATGCTCTGTACTATTTCATAAGTGTTTCCTTGGTATCTCGCAAAAAGTTAAAAGCCCTAATTCTCATCTCTACCAATACTGTACCATCCCTTTAATATTTTATACTTTACTTTCATGAATATGAGTTGAAGGCCAGGTTAAAAAGTCATCTCTTAAAGTAATGTATTTTCTGTTTGAATTTCGTGTATGCATGTCATTTTGTAATGCGCAGTAGAGTATATCATTATAGTAGCTGCGGAATGTCCTTTATTATTATTATGAATATGCACCGAAACCAATACATATTCGCCAATATTTCGCTGCTGGTAGGGACCTGCAGGCACATTTCATAACGTGGCACCGCACTGTGCAGAGCGTCTCTTGCTTGCAGCAGGTTCTACCAGATTCTTCGAGGTTCTACCTTTGAACAGCCATGGCCACCATTGACACACGGTTTTTGATTTTCCACGGATTGATGTTTGTACTTTCGGGCGTTGGAATTATCATCAATCTACTGACGCTTTTTGCAATCTGCGGCATTCGTGCTCTCAGAAAAAGGCAAAATTTATTGACTTTCAATTTGGCTCTCTCCGACTGCACTGCGTCTCTCGTGCTGCTTCTCAATTCTGTATTCGAATGGATCGAACTTCAAAATAGAATCGTAAGATCACTACACCGCTTCTGATTTTTTTTTCAGACTCATTAAATTCTAAAATTCTGATGATACTGATTGATATCTACGTTTATCATGACCAATATCATCATTATTATTTTAAAATTGCTTAATTCTGGTAATGAATATGTTTATCATGTTTTGTATGATGCATTCATGATCGTGGGAGATATCAATGCAAATATAAGTTTATTTTCTCCACAATGTCAAAAATATTTCGATTGATGGAATGGAGTAGGGATTCGACTGATTCACGCCTTTTGGCTCTCTGGGTGTCGTCTTTTCATCATTATGTTATTAATTTGGAATCCCAGGCCCTTAAAGGAATAGAGAGTAAGTAATGTCAATGTGTAAAGAGAATAAAATGATGACATATTTTAATGACAGTGGAACGCGATAGCACATTCTTAGAATCGAATCTGTGCCGATTAGCACATACCTAGAATCGAAACTGTTCCTATTAGCACATTCCAAGAATCGAAACTGTTCCGATTAGAAAATTCAGAGAATCGGAACTGTTCCAAATTTAACCTTTTCCTCCATCTTTGTAGTGTAAAGGGACTTAGTGAGAGCTGAACCACAACAAAAAAACCCTCCAAAAATGGAAAACAAAATTCCAACACATACACGCACACGCACACACGCACACACAACGGCAGCAGCAGCAACAACAACAGCTAAAACGACAACACCACCACCAACAATCAGCGGTTTCAACTAAGATTGTCGTCCTGCCGTATAGTTAAAAAAAAAAAAAATCCACACGCTGTTGCTAATAAGACACTCAGGATTTAAATTCTGATGTTTTAACGCGTAAGAAGAGCGTGAATTTCACAAAGAAAAATATCGCAAAGGGAAATATTCCTCCAGATTTACCTTGATTAACAAGACGGCATTTTATCCAAAATTTGGAAATTCTTTGGCTAAATTTTAAAGACGAATAGAACCACGTCAACTTTATATTTTCTTCATTATTAATTCGATGAACTATCTTCTACAATTTTTTAACTGAAGTAAGAGAAAAGATACTCAATAAAAAAAAATGGTTATCTGATTATTGAATCGCACTGTAACATTACGTTCTCCATCTCATCTATCTGCAACTCCTCCTCACACACACACATACAAGCCTATTCACACACACGCACAAATAAAAACACACGACCCTGGAAAACAAATACGTTGAATATTCTACAGTTTGGGCTTACCACACACGCGATCTTCTTAATTCTCAGTGGCGGATGCAGGGAGGACCGCACGGGGCGCACGTCCCCCCCCCCCCCTTATTTATTTATTTTTTGTAAAAAAAAAAAAATGAGGAGGGGTACGTACGCCCCCCTCCCTTTAATTTTGTAAACGCGCCCCCTCTTTACGGAATTCCTGGATCCGCCTCTGATTCTTGCATATCAAGAACATATATTTCAGACAGAGGGTGTATAACAGTAAAAACCATGTCATCAGGATGCAGTAATACAAGCTGAAAATTATCGTTCTGCTTTTGTTACAATTTCCCTTGCTTTCAATTATAGTTTAAATTAGCCCTGATTATAACGATCTCCATAGATATTTCCTTTTCAATTTCGGGCTTGCAAAGATTTTATCTTATTTTTTTTTTTATTATTATTATTTTTTTTTTTGCACGCGCCTCAAGTGACTGAATACTTACTTTGATCATTATTCTCAGACATTTATGAAACTTGAATACACCCTTACGGTTCATCACACACAAATAAATTGGCCCAAAGCCTAAGTTTTGTTTTGTTTATCCTTTCAAGTGTGGTTCAGGGATATACTCTCGGGATTAATCATTGTTGATTTACAGGTTGATTCCTCCAAGTTTCTAGTGTTTCATACAGATAGTGACTTATCTTCCTGTGTCACATTAGCCATTGTAGTAAATTGATATCGAGGAATAAAGGAATATTACTTTTAACTGAAATCATGTTTTCTTCCAGATAATCTATGGAATGTAGTTTATTTCTCCACACCTGTATTACAATAACATTGTCTTGTGCAAAAACCCTCGCAAGTTTCTTATAATTCAGAAATGATTTAGGCCCTCTTAGAATCATTAATCAGGCTGATGGGTATCTCTCCCACACGAATGAACTATTTTATAGGACTAATATCCTAAAAGTAAATGAATCGTATATTTTCTTTTAACGTTGGAATATCTATCTTCATCTTAACTATGAATGAATTACCATCATTGTTTATTTGTTTTTTTTTTTATACAAAATATGCCTGTTAAAAAGAAACTATTTGGTTCATACATATCCCACTCATCAGAGCAAATTATATCATCTTTCACCCGAACAGTTTTTGCTAAAAATACACTATTTGTTAAGTTTACAGGGCTAAAAACAGTGGAATGATTCATCCCTTATATAAGAGTACATTTTTCCTATGTTTTCAAACCTAGGCTAGAATTGTATTTACTGGATGACTACTCTGGAATACTATAGTGTAGGCCTAGATATCAAACACATTGTAATAATAATAGGCACTCAGATTCCATGTGCCATTTATTGTGCTTATACTGTTTGTACTTTTTGCATCCTATAGTGAGTAAGTAAACTCACTACATCGCTCACTACAAAGGGACCCCCCCCCCAAAAAAAAAAAAAAAAAAAAAAAAAAAAAAAAAAAAAAAAACCTTCCCCTTCCCCCTCCTTCCCGTTCTCTCGCTAGCTGTTGTCTGGCCTTGGCATCTCTGTATGAAAAAAATGTACACTTTTTGCTGACTTTTTTTTTTCGTGAAATGTTTTTTTTCTGTCACCACAAATCATTCTATATTTTTGAGAAATGTGAAAATGAACTTCATTAAAACTGAAAGTGTATTTTTTCATTTTCAGTTAATATCATGCGTGCAAGCCTCCTTCACCACCGCCTTGTTGATGTCAATGTTGAGTACACTCGGTATCGCCGTCCAACGCCTGATCGTGCTCCGCCTCGATCCGTTCGGCAGTCGACAGCTCGTCACGGCCAGTCGGACAATCGCAGCCTGCTCGATCACCTGGCTTACCGTTACAGCGGTCTTCTTTTCCCTCTACTTGAACTCCGACGTGATGTTGGCGTGGACACTCCAAGGCTTGATTGTGCCAGTGTGTATCCTGTTGAGCGTGGTCATCACCGGTGTGTGTTACGCCTTGATCTACAAAGTGGTCTCCTCGTCTTCGCAGACGGCGGTGCTCTCTGATTCTGTTCTGTCACTGAGGATGAGGAGAAACCAACGTATCCTGGTAACCTTTGGGATCGTGGTCTGTTCCACCTTCGTCTGCTGGTTTACCATGTGTGCGGTGCTGATTACGGAATACTTTGGTGAATCTCTGGGAGTTGGCGATAAGTTGTGGTTCTCTGCCACAGGGGACGTTGGTTTCCTCCTGGTCAATCTGAACGGCATCCTCAACCCTCTCATTTACTGGCTGCGACTGGTGGACTTCCGCCATCAGCTATTGAGATTCTGTGGTGGACGAACCGAGATGACCTCAGACAGCCGACTCGTTACGCTCTCAACGAAGGGCAGCATCGGGGCTTCGATTAGGTCTGAAGCCGTCAAAGCCAGGTGATGGTGACATTAGGGGAAGTGAAGGAGAGACGACTAATCCTGGTTTCGAGTCAAACAACATTTGAGCTTTAGCAGATGTACAGGTACATTTCAGAAGTGTTAATGATTATAAGGTTTGTTGAAATGATAGGGAAATGAGTATCTTACTTTACAATATTCTACTTTGTAAAATCTACAGTGTAATGGTCTCATCAGAACTTTTGAGAGCTAATTAAACTGATGAAGATTGAATTATAACAATAATTTCTTGTCGGGCCATTTCGAAGGGTAGATATATTTTCTGCGATAGAGGTGGAAAACAAAATTATTCCAAGGTTTGAAAGCAGTATTTACAAAATCTTATATAATGAAGCCTAAATTGTCTCAACTCCTTTGGTATACTATGTTCAACACTTCGTCAATATGAATACCTCCCGACAAGGTGCCCGAACAACGAAAATAATGTCTTTGTGGAACGCCTTGAAGGAGGTTGTCCCTAGTTTCACAATATTGTTGACGACGTCGAACAGATATTGTTCTAATGTAGTTTGTCCTTCCTCAACACCTCATGAAGAAAGGACGTAACAACATTCAAATTATGGTACCATTTAGATTAATGAAAAAACACCTTTCTTTCCTTCAATCATGGGAAGTAATCTACCAAGTTAGTTATTTTTCCCTTTCAGTTAAGGGAATAAGTCAAACGAGTGATAGATATTAGCGCACGCAAGTCTTATTCTAATTGTAGTTTTATCACTCTTGCATTCTTATGTTTGTTCGTTTGTTTTTTCGTGTCTTTACTTTTGATTGTATGCAGTATTTGAAGTGAGAGCACAAAACTTAGATTTAAGGAGATATTCCACCCATTTCCTATACAGCAGCTTGTCGTACAATGCTGTTCACTGTTTCCATGCCAATAAGGTACAACACATATTTGATATAATTTCCTTGAGACTCTACCCTGTACATGACTTGTGGAGGACGAAGTCATGTGAACTAAATTTATATTATATCAATTGTATTTTACGAGATATTGGGCATGAAAGAGGCGACATGCAAACAGCGATGATGAACAGAAGTATTTGGCAAGCATTGTGTACTCGATCTCGGATGCATCAACCGTTACGTAATAATGGTATATTAATGATTCCAAGTTCTTTTTGAATATTTGTCTCATACCTCTATAATGTCATCTTTATCTTATGAAAAATAGGGCCTGCATGTGACCAGTATTCTCTTCGGAGACCGTTATCATAACCAAGCTTCCGCTTGAGATAGCGGTCTCCTGCATTTTGTTCGTAATGATTTGAATAAATTCAATAATCAATTATTTTTATTGTTCGTGTATTACATTACTAATATTTGAGCATACTGTATCGATGATTGTCTATATCTATATATTTGTCCAATGTATAATCGTTTGTGAAAATTTGTTTGTAACCATATTTACTTTCTAGAAAATGAAAAAATAAAATCACATGACATGAAATAAAAATAAAACAGGACCTATGCACCTGGAAGACCGAACCCAAGCTCGCAATGTGATTATCAAACATGTAGTGTGTTTTCAATAGAATAGTTTGAATGGTATAACTACGTGAATAAACTGACTTATTTCGTCAGGAGACATAGTTTAGCTTATATCAAACAATCAAATTCAACGGCTTGTACCAGAGCAACAAAACAAAAAGTACAAAGAAAAAACACACAAACAAAAACAGAACTGAAAGAATTTGATTTGCTCAGATTTATTACGGTAAGCAAAACAGTGTAAAAGAAAATACAGTAACATTCCCTCATGAGTGAAATGGGGAAATTTGTGGAGGTGAGTGCAAATTAATTTTGTTCATTGTGTTTGATAATCTGTTAAAGACACCGGAGTTACATGTCATTGCAACCTTTATTTCAAGAGGCCGTCGTAAAGATCAAGCAATATATTGCCTGAGATGGCGGTCCCTAATGTTTGTAAATTTTCGATTACTTTTAGTCCCTTTCGATTACGAAATAATTGTAAGTGTTGAAAAAATATGTGTATGCATTTATAGGCCCATGCTTTGTTTATCTTGCAAATTATGTCACTATTGTCTGTTTGTTGTAAGAGAAGTAAAGAATCCAACCGAGGCAATAATGTTCAGCATTTTGATAGGGGCACCATAGAAGAGAACAAAGAGCTGAATAATCTTAAAGGGATCATATAGTTTTGGTTGAGACCTAATTTCAGGTTTCTAACATTGTTTGGTGAGATAGTGAGAAACCTCGTATAAAATATGAAAGAGCATGTAATTCTATGAGGAATCCAACGTTTATTTGATGAAAATTGGTTTTGAAATGGCTGAGATATCAAAAAAAAAAGCGATTCTAATATTAAAAGTGTGGCACCCACACTTTATTACGATCGCTTTATTTTACTTTGTTTTTGGATGTTTCAGTCATTCCAAACCCGATTTTCATCAAATAAACTTTGAATTCCTCTTAAAATGGTATGCTCTGTACTATATCATCATAAGTGTTTTCTTGCTATCTCGCAAAAAGTTAAAAGCCCAATTCTCATCTCCACCAATACTGAACCATCCCTTTAACAAGGTACAATGTACCTGAAGGGATATGGTATAGTTTTGGTTGAGATCACTTTGTTGTTGTTGTTGTTTGTTTTTTTTTTTCGATATTATTAGAAGTTTATTATATGAAATATCAAAGATACAATCCTAAGAGGAATTCAAGGTTTATTTGATGAAAATCGGTTTTCTAATGGCTGAAATATCCAAAAACAAAGTAAAACAAACCCATCCTGATAAAGGGTTGGTCCAATCTATATATCATTAGAATCGCTTTGTCAGTGTTTAATTTTTTTTTTTTGATATATCAGCCATTTAAAAGTTTCCAATTTTCATCAATTACACGTTGAATTCCCCTGGAGATTAAATGTGCTTTCATATTTCAAGGGAGGTTTCTCATTACCCCCCCCCCCCCCCCGAGTTGTAAACCTCAGGTCCCATCTCGACCAAAACCATACCATCCATTTAGAATGGATCGAACTTTTTCCAAAGACGTTGGGATGTCCATATGTGATTGATCTGAGACACCAAAATCAATAAACTGCCAGTATCAAAACAGCTCTAACCATATTTGGGGGGATTTATTTTTCGGTTTTTTTGCATGCATATGCTTAGTTGTTTATTTATTTATTCATTTACTGTGAAAAATCTTTGGGTATGTCATTACCTCGCCTTACAATCTAACAATTTGTATTTTGATCATGTAGAATTCTTTTTATCTGCGTCACTTTACTCTGTTGCTGTGTGTCTATGTATAGTATATAATATGAAGGTTCGACATTATCGGTGGCGCGGTTGCCCGGGGCAACTAAAAAATGATTGTCGAGACACCAAACTTCTATAAAAGTCATCTTTTCGTGCTCCGATCGGATTATCTACAACGAACAAACCGTATTTCATTTTTAGATGAACGAACCCTCGGAATAACGAACATCAGGCATCTTTACATGGTCAGCTTTCGAGATACTAAGAGTCTGATTTTCTTTGGGCTGTCAGTGGAAAAATAAACTTGTATGGTCACCAATACACGTATGGGGAGAGCAATTTATAACATATAAATGTATATATATATATATATATACATATATATATATATTATATATATATACATATATATATATATATGTATATATATATACATTATATATATATATATATATATATATATATATATATATATATACCTACATATACATTCATACATATTTCCATCACACGGTGTTGAGACAAACACAGGCACATCAATGGTGCTATCAATGACGTAAGTCATTAAGTACCTGATATTTAACAGTACCATTGAGAGAAAAAAAGCGTTATTTGAAAAAAAAAAACAAAACAAAGCAAACTTAGATAACATTTAATCGTATGGTGTTTCAAAGGATGACATCTTTTGTCAATTCTGTAATTTTTCTTTCAGTCTTCTTTTGTGACGTACTGTTAGTACCATGTCTATTCCCATCGGTGATTGTAATTGTCCATTTAACACTGTTTAAGTGACACTACTGTACCTGCTTTCGTTACGGCATGGTTAAGCTACGGTCAGAAAGGTTCGTACGAACGATGCGTTCGCACGAATGTCACTGTTCGTTCGTACGAATGCTGGAGTTCGTAGAGATTCGTAGATGGGGCACAGATTCTTATACGGCCTACTTACGAATTTCGTACGAACGCTGTTCAATTCGCAAGAACAACTTTAGACCTTTTAGAGAAACGAAATGATTTATGGCCCCAGAATTCGTAAATTTTTCGTAAGAATGCCTTGAGTTATTCTTTCGTCAGACTTACGGCCATCTTACGATTTCTCTTTGTTATGAGATCGTCGCACGTGCAACTCACGGTACTTTCAAGTCATTCGTAAGAAAATCTACGATTTTTTTTTTTAATATTTTGTCGGGTCCTGTCGAAAGTTCTGCAACAGTTGAATGTTTTATACTTCAAGATGGCAGTAGTGCCAAGGAGACTACAACTGCAACTGCATTTTGCATTTTGCATTTCATTTTCCATTTGATTGCCTTCCCTTTTGGTCCCATATTTAACAGAAATGCTTTCTGGTCGAACACCTAGAACAAAGTGAGGATTTAAACCTCGCACGTTTGGCTTTATACCCCTAAAACTCAACAGTTGCACAAATATTGTGTATCTACGCCTTACGAGTCCCTTACGAACGCCTTACAAACTCAAAGAGTTGTTCGTAAAAACGCCGTACGAATCTCCGTTCGTAAGGCATTCTTACGAAAGACGTAAGAGCCCTCTATGAACAACTTAAGGCGTTCTTACAATCATTGTAAGAATTTAAGGCTTCTAGATTTATCTCTCGACCCTACAAAATCTTGCGTAGTTCTTACGATGTTCACACGACGTTCATAAGGCCGCCTTGCGGAGAGAGGGTTTCGTACGAACTTAAAAAACATCTTAGACAAGACCATCGACCAGGCTACGAACTTCCGAACGGTCTACGAACGGTCTACGAACGCTGTTTTCGTACGGCCTTCCTAAGAAGATCTTACGAAATTGTCAAAAAAAAAAATCGTTCGTACGGCCTTCGTAGCAGTTCTTAAGGGCATTTGTGACCGAGCCTTAAGAATCATTATCCTTATTCATTGTTGTCTGCAACTCTGAGCTGCAGGGCCTACCTTTGGTGGTTTTGATGACGCTATTTTTCCTTTCATGTAAAACATGGAGAAAATGTTTATGTCACGGCAATTGCTGATAGATCGTGACAGGGAAAACATCACACATACACATACACACACACACACACACTGACACACACGTGAAATGCTAGGTACACGTTTGCCGATAAAATCTCATCATGCACTTAACAACAAACACACGAGTCGCAAATGCAATGATCGGATGTGAGAGTTACTGCAGGGGCGAGTGAGCGGCACCTGTCATTTATTTGTGACGTTATCCCCTTCTTCTGTCCCTCTGTTTTGCGTATTAATGAATTTTAGTTGTTGTAGTAGGGGTTTTTGTTGTTCGCGTCGAAAAATTAGGCTCCCAGCAGACGTGCTTTCATGAAAATCACATCAGTTTACGGGCGATGCGAATGATGTATCATTTATGCTGGTATCTGAGTGATTCCTTAAAAGCTACTTGATCGATGCTACTATCAGACTCCCTTTGATACCATAGTAATAACTTCCACACACTACGACTGCTGTAACTAGCTCTTGCTTTACTTTCATGAATATGTATCGAAACCACTCGACAATATTTCGCTGCTGGTAGGGACCTGCAGGCACATTTCATAAGGTGGCACCGCACTGTGCAGAGCGTCTCTTGCTTGCAGCAGGTTCTACCAGATTCTTCGAGGTTCTACCTTTGAACAGCCATGGCCACCATTGACACACGGTTTTTGATTTTCCACGGATTGATGTTTGTACTTTCGGGCGTTGGAATTATCATCAATCTACTGACGCTTTTTGCAATCTGCGGCATTCGTGCTCTCAGAAAAAGGCAAAATTTACTGACTTTCAATTTGGCTCTCTCCGACTGCACTGCGTCTCTCGTGCTGCTTCTGAAATCTGTATTCGAATGGATCGGACTTCGAAATAGAATCGTAAGATCACTACACCGCTCCTGATTTTTCTTTATTTTTTTTTTCAGACTCATTAGATTCTAAGTATCTGATGATATTGATATCTATTTTTATTATAGTCAATATTATCATTTTTGTTCAATATTTCCTAATTCTGGCTATAAGTATGCTATTAAAACTTGTCTTGTATGACGCATTCGTGAATTGGTCTTGATCGTAGAAACATCAATACAAATCAAACTTTATCTCCTCCTCAATGTCAAAACTATTTCGATTGATGGAATGGAGAAGGGATTCGATTGATTCACTCGCTTTGGCTGCCTGGGTGTCGTCTTTGCATCATTAAGTTATTGATTTGGATTCCCAGGCCCTTAAAGAAATAACGAATAAGTAATATCAATATGTAAAGAGAATGAAATGATGACATATTTTCACTTTAATGACAGAGAATCGGAACTGTTCCAAATGTAACCTTTTCTTCCCTCTTTGGGGTGTAATGGGAATTAGTGAGGGCTGTACAACAAGAAAACACCCTCCAATTAATGGAAAACAAAATTCCCACACATACAAAAAACAACAACAACAACATCATCAAAAACGACAACACCACCACCAACAACCAATTAACGGTTTCAACTAAGATTGCAGTACAATGAAAAAACAAACAAACAAACACATAATGATATTTTGATGTTTAAAGGCGTAAGAGCGCGAATATCACAAAGACTTAAGGATTCAACATGATATCGCAAAGAGACGTATTCTTCCAGATCTTACCTTGATTAACAAGACGGCATTTTGCCAGAAATTTAGGAACTTCTTTGGCTAAATTTTCACGACGAATAGAAACAAGTTAGATTGTTATTTTCTTCATTATTCATGAACTATCTTCTACATTTTCAATTTTTTTACTGAAGTCAGAAAAGGATATTCAATTAAAAAAAAATGGTTATCTGATTCTTGAATCTCACTGTAACGTAAAGTTCTCCATCTCAACTACCCGCAGCTCCTCCTCCTCACACACATACAAGCCTATATACAAAGAAATAAGTAAGAACGCACAACCCTAGGAAACAAATACATTAAATATTCTACAGTTTGGGCGTTTGACACAAGCAATGTTCTTGCATAATATTAACGAAAGCATACATTTTGAACAAAGGGTGTATAATAGTAAAAGCATGTCATCAGGATGTAATAAACAGAAAAGGATCGCACTGCTATGTGAAACAATTTCCCTTGTGTTCAGTTATTGCTTATGCCCTGTATTGATATGACCTCCATAACTACATATTTCCTTTTCAATTTCGGGTTTGCAAAGATTTTGTTTTCTTGCACGCGCCTATATAGAGGGACTGAATAGGCCTATACTCACTTCAAGGATATACTCTCGGGATTAATAATTGTCGCTTTTCAGGTTGATTCCATCAACTTTGTAGAATAAGTGTTCCATACAGACGGTGACTTATCTTCCAGGAATCACATTAGCCAGTGTTGTAAGATATCGAGGAATAAAGGAATATTACTTTAACTAAAACTATGTTTTCCATCAGATAATCTATTTTTTTTTTCAATGTAGTTCATTTCTCCACACCTGAATTACGGTAACATCGTCCTGTGCCCCCTCCCCCCCAAAAAAAGCTCGCAAGTTTCTTATTATTCAGAAATGTTTTAGCCCCTTTTCGCATCATTAATCAGTCATATTTTGAGACAAAAATAGGCCTAGTACAGTTTGGTTGCATCTGATCGTACCATTTGCATCTTAAAATACTAACGCGGGGGGGGGGGGAACCACCCCCTCCAACCCCCCCCCCCCTCCCCGTTCTCTCGCTAGCTGTTGTCTGGCCTTGACATCTCTGTTTACTGTACTTTTTTGTGTTCTTTTTGCTGTATATTTCTGTGAAATATGTTTTGTATGAAATACATGTATGAATATGAACTACATTAAAAATTAAAACTGAATTTTCCATTTTCAGTTAGGAATATGCGTGGAAGCCTCCTTCACCACCGCGTTGTTGATGTCGATGTTGAGTACACTCGGTATCGCCGTCCAACGTCTGATCGTGCTCCGCCTCGATCCGTTCGGCAGCCGACAGCTCGTCACGGCCAGTCGGACAATCGCAGCCTGCTCGATCGCCTGGCTTACCGTTACAGCGGTCTTCTTTTCCCTCTACTTGAACCCCGACATGATGTTGGCGTGGACACTCCAAGGCTTGATTGTGCCAGTGTGTATCCTGTTGAGCGTGGTCATCACCGGTGTGTGTTACGCTTTGATCTACAAAGTGGTCTCCTCGTCTTCGCAGACGGCGGTGCTCTCTGATTCTGTTCTGTCACAGAGGATGAGGAGAAACCAACGTATCCTGGTAACCTTTGGGATTGTGGTCTGTTCCACCTTCGTCTGCTGGTTTACCATGTGTGCGGTGCTGATCACGGAATACTTTGGTGGATCTCTGGGAATTCACGATAAGTTGTGGTTCTCGGCCACAGGGGACGTTGGTTTCCTCCTGGTCAATCTGAACGGCATCCTCAACCCTCTCATTTACTGGCTGCGACTGGTGGACTTCCGCCACCAGCTATTGAGATTCTGTGGTGGACAAACCGAGATGACCTCAGACAGCCGACTTGTTACGCTCTCAACGAAGGGCAGCATCGGGGCTTCGATTAATAGGTCTGAAGCCGTTAAAGGTGATGGTGACATGAGAGGAAGAGAAAGCGGGACGAGTAATCCCGCTTTTGAGTCAAACAACGTTTGAGCTTTAGCGGATGTACAGGTACATTGCAAAAGTGTATAAGGTTTATTGAAATGATTGAGAAATCAGTAGTTTACTTTACAACTGCAATTTGTAAAATCTACAGTGTAGTCACCTTTTGAAAGCTTATGAAATTGATGGAGATTGAATTGTAACAATAATTTCTTGTTGGGCCATTTCGAAGGGTCGCTATATTTTTTTTTTTTTGGCGTTTAAGATGAAAACAAAATTATTCCCAGGTTTGGAAGAAGGATTTACAAAGTCTTCTGTAATAAAGCCTAAATTGTCTCAACTCCTTGTCGCCTGTTTCACTACATCATTGAAGACGTCGAACAGAAATTGTTTTAAATGTATAGTTTGTCCTTGCTTGGCACCTCGTAAAGAAAGAATGTGACGTCATTCAAACCATATGCTACCGTCTTAGATTAATTAAAAACATCTTTCTCTTCTCCAATCAAGGGAAGTAATCTACCAAGTTAGTTATTTTCCCTTTCAGTTGAGCGCATGAGTATAATGAGCGATAGATACACAGTAGCGCACGTAATTCTTTTCCTATATGATTGCAGTTTTATCATCCTTTGCGTTCTTACGTTGTTTTTTTCTTTTATTTACCTTTGATTGTATATTGCATCGGAAGTTATAGCACGAAGCGAAAGATGGGATCTAGGGAGACATTCCTCTCATTTCCCATACAGCAGCTTGTCGTATAACACGATTTGCTCTTCACTGTTTCCATGCCAAGGAACAAAAGATATTTGATATAATTTCCTTGAGACTGTCGATACCCTCAAGTCGATGTAGAGGAAGAATTAACGTGAACTATTTCGCCTGTATTACACTCTATTGGGCAAGAAAGATGCAAACACTAATGATGAGCTGAGATATTTGGCAAGGCATTGTGTACTCGATCTCGGATGCATCAGCGGTCAACATGGTCAAGTAGTAATAATAGTCTATTAATGATTGCAAGTTCTTTTTAAAATACCTCTATAATGTCATCTTTATCTTATGAAAAATAGGGCTTAAACGCGTGACCGTATGTATTCTTTTCAGAGGCCGTTTTCATAACCAAGCTTAGTACTTTTATAACAGAGAGCGGTCTCTGCATTTTGTTCGTAATAATTTGATTGAATAATCAATGATTTTTTTTTTTAATTGTTCGTGTACTACATTACAAATATCTAAGCATACTATATATTCTTAGCAATTATGATTATACAATGCATATGTACAGATATATATTTGTCCAATTTATAATTATTTGTGTTTTTTGTAACGTTATATGTACTTTCTAGAAAATGCAAAAATAGAATAACATGAAATGAAATAGAAATAAAACAGGACATATGCACCTAGAACATGAAATCCCAGCTTGCAATATGTTTTGAAATAGAATACATGTAATTTGAATGGTATGACTAGATGAGTAAAATAACTTATTTCGTCCGGAGACATATTTCAGCTGATATCAAACAATCGAATTCAACTGCTTTGACCAAAATAACAAAAAAAAAAATAGTACAACAAACAAACTAAAAGAAATAAAAAAAGAACTGAAAGAGTTTAATTTGCTAGCTTTATTGCCATTAGTAAAAATTTGTGAAAGAAAATTACAGTATAAACCTTTGTGAGGGAAATGGGGAATTTGTGATGGTGAGTGCAATTTTTTGTTCAATGTGTTTGATGGTCTGATAAAGACAAACGAGCTATACATCATTACAGCCTTTATTTCAAGAGGCCGTCGCAAAGATCAACAACAATGTTTGTTACTTTTCGATTACGGTACCTCTAGTTTGTCCGATTACGACATAATTGCAAGTGTTGAAAATGTGTATGCAATTATAGGCCCATGCTTTGTTTATCTCGCAAATCATGTTACCAGTGTATTTTTGTTGTAAGAGAATAATAATGTTCATCATTTATATAGGCACCATAAAAGAGAACAAAGAGCTGAATCATCTTGACAAGGTACATTGTACTTGAAGGGATATGGTATAGTTTTGGTTGAGATCACCATTTTTGCGAGATTATTAGACGCTTATTATGAAATATCAAAGAGGATACAATCCTAAGAGGAATTCAAGGCTTATTTGATGAAAATCGGTTTTCAAATGGCTGAAAATATCCAAAAACAATGTAAAACAAACCGATCCTGATAAAAGGTTTGTCCAATCTATATATTATTAGAATCGCTTTGTCAGTGTTTGTTTTTGGATATATCAGCCATTTGAAAGCCAATTTTCATCAATTAAACTTGGAATTTCTCTTAAGATTATATGCTCTTTCATGATAGATTTCTCATTATCTCACTAAAGAGTTGTAAGCCTCAAGTCCCATCTCGACCAAAACCATATCATCCCTTTAACATGGATCAACCTTTTTCCAAAGACGTTGGGATGTCCATGTAAAATTGATTTGAGTTTGCCTTACCAGATACCAAAATTAATAAACTGCCTGCGAGTTTCAAAACAGCTTTGACCATATTTGGAGGGGAATGGGCTTTTTATTTTCGTTTTTCTCATGCTGTGCTTATTTGCATATATATGTTATATATGTACATATATATATATATATATATATATATATATATATGTGTGTGTGTGTGTGTGTGTGTGTGTGTGTATCATGATGGCTCGACATTATCGGGCGCGGTTGCCCAGGGCCACTTAAAGTGATGTTCAGACACTAAATTTCTAAAAAGGTCATCTTTTATGTATTGTTATATTTTCATTCATCTCCGTCACAGAAAATGTTAGATTTAGGGATCTCCGTGACCACCAGAGAACAAAGTGTAGAGCCCTGGTATATGTATGTGAATTTAAATAAAATTTCGTTTGTCTCGGGCATCAAAAAGGATGCAATTGGCATTTTTAAAAGAGCCTGAAAAATAATTTCATCTTATCATATCGCAGTACCGGTATGTAGACAGACTTTCTTGTTTGTTTGTTCGGTTTTTTTTTCTTTAAATCAAACTCGTGGTATATATATATATATATATATATATATATATATAATACATAAAAAAGTATGGAGCCTATTCTTAGCACTGTGGCGCGGCTAAATTACAAATTGTATTACTAGTACTCCATGTCGTTACTTCGACAACAAGAGCCATATTTTCAAACTGTTCGTTTTCTCATCTTTAGAACATCTATCCATTTAATACGTAAAAACGATACTTCTCATCAGTATGTTGGCATTTTAATGGTCATCTTTGCATTGATACAGTCGTGGCTATCATGCTTTTAAAACATGGCGACCCGGTTTCGATCGTCCGCTGTGGTGAATGGATGTTAATCGATATGCACGCCGAGACGTTTTGCAACCCAAAAAATATGATTTCTTTGAATTTTCTTTAAAGAGTGCAGATTCTTAATGGACTTTTGCTTTTTTCGGTTTCACCATTATTCTTCGCTGCCAATATTCTTAGGGAGATGCTGATATCTCCTGGAGATTTTTCATCTATTTTATTGTTCAAAGTTGCTGTAGTATTTGTTAAAAAAGTTATTATCTCATATAAGTCAACATTCATAAATAGCCAGAAGAAATGAAAAAGGTAAATAATTTTACCTCCATATGTATAGTTAGGAAAAAAATGAAATCCATCTAATCGATACGTTACAATTATGAAATGTTCAGGCATGCTCTCTCAAGGCATACATCTGAGCAAGCAGTTGAATGAAAAATGCTACACAATAAAATCTTCTAATGGGGAATGCATTACGGAACGGCCACCTATTTAAAGTGCATAATATTGCAAAGTGAGTCAAATATCTATGAAACAGAATATTCACTATAAAGAGGCTATCTCTTTTTTTTTTTTCGCATAGATGGCATTGAATGGCATGGAATTCTCTGAGGGTATTGTCAATGAAACCAAAAGATTTTATTCTGATACTCACAAGCTCATTATTGCTCATGGTGATTTTTGTTACGCAGGTCTTGTTCATAAAATTGTCTGACAAAATAATTGCTTAATGTTCAGTCACAGCCTGTACGAGGCAGACACAAAAAAGGTCAAAAAGTTAAAGAGAAAATCACCACAGACTCTGTACTATCTGAATACGTTAAACATTAATATTCATTCCTAGGAGCAAGACTAATTCGAAGACTACCCAAACATGCTATTACAAAAAAAAAAAAAACAACAACAACAACAAATAGCTTAAATATATTGCTCTCTCTCCCTCTGTGTGTGTTTCCCATATGCGCTATGCGCTAAATAATGATTATTATGTGTTATATATCAGATCTATATAGTTAGTTCAGCATCATTTATGTCAATTCAATTTCAATTCAATCGATTTATTTCCATCAAGTAAAGGTAGTGCATAATAAAACGTATGCATTTGTCAATTCATATTATTGAGCAAGTTAACAAACAAATACAAATCATGAGCTTTTGAACAATATTATACTTGTGATACGGATGATATCTCGGGAAAACAATGCACACGTTGCAATAAAAACCAAGAATGAAGCAATTGCAAGAGTGATTTACTAAAAACAAGCTTTTAAAATTAGATTACCAAATAAACAACAGTGTACACACACAGACACAGACACACACACACATAAGCACACACACACACACATATACAATATACACATATATGTATATATATATATATATATATATATATATATATATGTATATATATCTCCAAAATAAACCTAAATGATGTTCCCTTTCAATAAAGCATCAAATGTTGATATTGTATAAAGTTAAAGATATAAAAAGTATGTCATACTAAGTACCTATTTTAAAGTCCGAGAAAATATAAACGTGGAGTAACAAAACGATCTCATGGTACGGACACTGTTCTTTCAGCTATGCATACCTCGAAAGTATCACAATAACAACTGTACATGCAGGTTCACATAGGTTGTCATGCAAAAAGAAAAAGAAAAAAGAACATACAAGCAGTAAGGAAAGACGCAATATTGCAACAAAACCAATAATATTTGTTTTCCTTCAGCGGATAAAATCGCCTAAAATACACAGTCGTTAACTGAAACCATCCTCCATGTATTGCGTTCATCCGTCATGTATAGGTGTAACAATAAACTTTTCCCTTTTTTGCTCCTTAATAGTTCAAAAACTATAGGCCCTTTATCAGATAACACTGTTATCAATATGAATGATAGCCGAATAGTGTACAATTTAGTTGGAGGTGATTTGAATATACAAGCATAAATCAGTTTCATCAAATTCATGATTCATTTTAAATTCAGGTTCCAGATTTTGGTCAATTTTAACCCTTTGTACAAAGTTCGAACCTCTAACCACCATGGAAATTATTATTATCATTTTTGTATACTTTAATTGAAGCTTTTGTTTTCTATAATCAACCAGGTGTATATTTGCCCTCTTTTCTGTGTTCCGGGGGTCTCGTGCGAGTCTATGCGCCCACAATAAACATTACCTTAATTCTCCCTTCTGTTGTACAGAATTCTTTCCTTCGTATAAGATTTTCTTAGGATTTGCGTCAACTCCTCAGCGCTTAATTTGCATCGCTTTGCCTTAAGTTTTATTATTCAAAACGATTCAATTAACAAAGGAGATAAAATAAAATACAGTGGCAAAGTCGACATGGAAATCACCTTCACGATAACCGGTACCACATGTTGTACGCCAATTCGAATTATGGTTTGCTTGTTTTTTATTTGTTTGTTTCTTTCTTTCTTTCTTTTTTTTTGGAGGGGGGCTTGAAACTGTTTTGACATAAATACTTTAATTAAAACATGTAAATGGCTCTTTGAGCACACAAAAGTGATATTTTGGCAGGAGAAAGGCACGTTTTGTCCCCTGTTCTCTCATAACCCAGGCAATCATCGATGGCACACAGACAATATCCACTTTTTGGCGTATAAAAGAAGTAAAGTTGAGGGGAATTATTTTCGAGGTTATTGCTTCACAAACCAGACGTAAATTAAACCGTATTAGCCAATAAACGATGTAAGAGAAATTTTACTAGCTCCGTTATAACTGCACAGATGAAAAAAGAATACATCTATCGCAGTGATAGAGGAGAAATGAAAATTGAGAACATTTTTGCCTATGTTTCACAAAAATACGTTTGCAATCTCTTGTAGACCAGTTATGATTATGGTGTTACATATTGTTTACATTTATTCTTGAGAGATAATTTGATTTGATTAATTTCAGCATTCAATCGAATACAACTCGAATTCAAATTCCAAAAGCGCAAAGACAAAGAATGACAATTACAGTGGTTTAAAATGATAAAATAACATTACACATATTATAGATAAGCATATTAAGCAATAGTATTGTGCTGTATTATACAAAACATACAACAAGATACATAATATTTTTCAGTAAATAACAGAGGTAACTGAATGCATGAGACCACTATTTTGAGTGATTATCCATGATTGAAAATACGAAAGTGAGTGCCTTGTAAAAATTGAAGCACTGTATGTAACTGCGGAGATTTTGGCGACGATTTGGCTCAGTGGTAGCGTGTCTACGGGGTCGGTCCCGGGGTCGATCCCCCACTGAGTAATGTGTGTAATTATACCGTTCCCCTCGTAAGAGGCAAAATATTCTGTCCTTCGGACATTAAAGATAATTCTGTATAATGAGGTTTCGTGTGAGAGAGTCTTAACTCATACACGTAAAAGATCCCGCTTCATTCGTTCATCGCAAGGAGCAGGGTGCATAATTTTTTTTTCTTCTTCTTTTATAGAAAGTATATAGGCAAATATATGAATTGTGATTATGATAATGTCTGGATTTTTTAATTGATTGATTGGATTGACTGAGAGTGTTGTATGGTTTAGGAAGGTTTTTGAAGGCTGTATAGATTGAGCTGGAGGTTTTAGGGAAGGTTTTGGATTATTGGAGTTGATGATGTTTATTTATCTTATGATTAATGCAATATGTTGAGAAGTTGGAGAAGATTGAATCTGATCAGAGTAAGAAAATTTGTTAATGTATTCTATTTCATCTGGGGATTATAAATGATTAATTTGCAGGATTTTGTATATTATACAAGACACGGAAATAAATCATCCATATTAGTTTTGGTGTGTTCACAGTTTATGTTACTCATATAAAGATATATTAATGGGTTGAATATTTGAATATTGATGATGTTATAACATATGTTATAAGACTTTCTATGTTTTATAATGTTGGCAAAAAAAGATGCCTCTTATGTTTTATTTGTCATGTAGATGTTTATGAAATTGTATTATACTTTGTTTTGTAAAAAGCGTGTGAACAAAAGAAACATCCATTATATGGACAATAAATGATTGAAATAAAATAAAATGAAATGAAATGAAATGAAATGAAATGACCTTGTGAAGGGGTCCCACTTTACATACAAATGGACCCAATGGAAGATCAGCTATAGTGCGGCTGAATATGAGCTATCCACGCCATCTATTTAGATGGAAATGAAACAATTGTGTCATGTCAGTTTGCGACATGAATCTGAATCATATACCATAGTGCCTTTTTGTTTTTCATAGATAAAACTCTCAACTCTCAGAATTACCCGTCACGTTATTTGCAGCAGAATTGTAAGGGGTGAAAGCAGCATAAAAAATGAGTTCACTCCATACGGTTTTAAAAGGGTTGTCTTTTTCCAGAGTGAATAAAAGAGCCATGCAATAGCCTGTGAAATTTTGCATCTTTTCTTTGGCGAAATTAATATTGATAAGCAGTATAATGCGCTGGTAAGTCGGGTCTAGGGCAATTATTCCTGGCCAATTACCTCGGACCCTTCCCCTTCCCCTAACCATAATCCTAATCCTAATCCTAATCCTGAACCAAATTCAATAACCCTAACCCAAACTCTAATCCTTACCCTAACCCTAACCCTAAACCTAATAATACTCTAACCTTATCACTAGCTAGTGTTTAGCCGGCGGGGGTAATTGCCCTGGTACGGGTCAGTCAATAATTGTAAGCTCGATAGCACATTTATTTTATTCAGCTGCAGTAACTGGTCTTCCATGGGGTACACTGTATGGATGGGGGGGGGGGGGGCATTTCACTATATAGGTTATACACCCTTCTCTCCCTCTTTCACTCAAGGAAACTTCTATCTTATATGTCCTTTCCTAAGGACAGACTATATATAATTATTTCCTCTGGTAGAAGGGGGGGGGGGAACATGATAATACGGCATTATAGACTCAGTGGGATTCGAACCCGCGCCCGAATGAAAAGTAAAAGATGCGCCACCGAGAGAGCCACCTCACCACCCTGGCTTATCATACTTCACATGTTTATTACTAAATGTGTGTATAGTACCGACAAGATCAGAGTAGTTAAACTTGTCAATAATAGTTATAATGTTTCCACCACAAAATTGCCTCATCAATCAATCAATCAATCAATCAATCAATCAATCAATCAATCAATCAATCAATCAATCAATCAATCAATCAATCAATCAAATCGGGTTAAACTCCCGAAATCCATAGTTGTTGGTTTTTTCCCAGCAGCCTTCATCTTTCACTAAAAGACATTTCCGCATTTTTCAGCATTGTACACACATAATGGCAAAATCACTCCCTCTTCATCCGTATGCACCCCACAAGCATTTAATAACTTGGAATCTATTTCACGCAAGCTATTTCTTGATATCAACGACTTAGATACCATCAAAACATTATTTTCACTAATCAATCTAATATGCTGGTCATAGGTTTGTAGAATTTTCCAATGGGAAAGAACACACGAGGCGCATGGCCTTTAAAAAAAAAAGACAACACCCCCGAAAGTAACACCTCCTCAAATTGAGAATGGCGGTTTGCAGAATATTGCATGATTATAAACACCTTAGTCCTAATCCTCTGAATGTTCGTATACAATAATGGCAAAACCAATCCCCTCCTCTTTTACGCCATTTTCTCAAACTATAATTTCTTGAGGAAATTTCTCTGTGTTATCTATTTTATTTCAAAAAAAGGAAGGTGGCTCATTTTGTAGTAGTTGGAAAAATTCACCTCGTGGATACGAAATATATAAGAAAACTAAAAGTTCTGTAAGATCATTTTCACAGTCGATTCTAGTATGGCCTCGCCAATAACGTTGAAGACCTACGATGTACACACTGTATATGCGTATCAAAATGTAGGGCTCTATCGAGGAAACTTTCGTTAATGACAGCACGTTTGTTTACAGTATAGGCGTAAGAACGAACTAATATGTCTTACAACACATACGACGGAAATGAATTCAAAGAAATCCAGCCAGTCACTTACGTACAGTGTCTATCGACAGTGACACCTGATAATTTGAAATTCTAATAAAAATGCCTGTTACCAATGTATTATGAATGTAAATGTTCAAAAAATTGAGGGATTTATGAACATTTATGAAGGATTTCTTTACTTTTTTAAAAGTCTAATGCATGTGTGCATCACACCACACCACAACACAAGTCAGATTTAAATAGAAAGAGAGAGAGAGAGAGAGAGAATGACACTGACAGCTAGCACCCGCTCACCCGCTCTAAGCACAGGGATAGCTGGACATCCAGGTTTTAACGTCCGCCTCGTCATAGTCTAAATGACGGACATACACGCCAATTCTCGCGATCTCGTACCTCTCGTTGTCCCGGTACTGTGCAAAGGGCGATTCGTCAGAAAGAAATCCAACTTGGTAAAAATTATCGGCAAAGTCAAGCCAGACGAATACTGTGCCGGAGCCAGAGCAAAGACGGGGCAAGCCCCGAAATAAGGCCAGAACTTTGGGTGTATAAAAGCTGCGTCTGATATGGAGCGAATTCCTGAAAACGCAAAAACCTGGAAAAGAGAGAAAACCCAATACGGAAGAGGTTAACTGCAGGATACGGGAGGTATACAGAGTAGTAATTATATATCCCAGTCAAACGTTGTTCGACTGTACTGGAGACTGAATTATGTCATTCAGGTCACTGTATAGTAATGTCTTGTAAAAAATAAAAGGAAAATATTAATTTTACCATCGAGCTGCAAGACAAGGGAATGCGGATATCCTCTGGTGTCTGTTTGTCAATGGTGTGTCTTATTTATTAACCCCGTCCCAATCATTGCATAATAATAATAATAATAATAATAATAATAATAATAATAATAATAATCTGTGATCCATTCACGCTCAACGAAGTAACAATAACGATCAATACACTTACAGTAGTCTGAATCAGTGCAAATGCACTTTGACACAAAGCAGACATAATGCTCTAGTAGCCAAGGGGCAAACAGAATAATATGATTTCATCAGGGAAATTCTTTAACCTGATAGGAGCTATTAGAGAAAAAGACGTCGATCTTAGGCTGCGTTTATCAACTTTCCCCTGTTTAAACGGCTTTCGATAGCCCTTTCGATAGCCCTTTCGAAGGCCCTTTCCGTAGCCCTTTCGAGAGCCCTTTCCAAAGCCCTGACTGCCTGTACTATTAATGTGCCGCTTGTTTTCTAAGAAGGGACGGCGAAAAGCAATTACCATAATAAAGACATATCTTCCTTTGAGAGTGACGAGTCATGATGCAATGCCACATGAATCAATTGTCTTCCTATCTGTGAGGCAGCTCCAGTTTAGCACATACTTCAAATATTTCTGAGTGGCGGCATGCGACTTTGGCTGCGTTTATCAACTCTCCCCTGTTTAAACGGCTTTCGATAGCCCTTTCCAAAGCCCTATAGACCCCGTTTACAGTGCGAGGCTCGGCCGCGGCTCGGCCGCGGCCGAGTCCAGCCCCGCTTCAGTGTAAACGCACAAAAGGCCAAATGCGAGGCCAAAATTGGCCTCGCATTTGGCCTCGCTCTGGAGGTGGTCTCGGCCGCGGCCGAGCCGCGGCCGAGCCCGGTCTTTTCTTGGTGTAAACGCAAACTGGGCCAAATGCGCGGCCAATTGCGCGGCCAGTTTTAGTCTGGCTTCCAAACCCTCTGCCTGTATCTTTCGCTGTTCACGATATTAACCCCCTCAACGTCGAAAACTAGTATAGTTTAAGGTGGTTTTGTCCTGCAAAGGATTTTTTTCCTTCGGCAAAGGCCTTTGCCCGAACGGCGACTTCGTCGCCACGGAATTCAGTTGGCAAAGGGTCTGAAAACCAGACAATACCAAATTGCGTTAGTTTACAAGCAGAGCGCCACTACGACCAAATAATGAAAGGTTTGAATCGAAAGCGCGGCCGAGCCCAGCAGTGTAAACGGACAAAATTGCGAGGCTTGGCCGCGGATTTGAGGCCGGTCTCGGCCACGGCCGAGCCGCGGCCGAGCCCGGCCTCGCACTGTAAACGGGGTCTTAGAAACGGCTTTCAAAATAGTTGCGTTTATCAACTCTCTTCGCGAACACGATTTTTTTAACTGGCCTGTCACTGCACAGCTGCATTGCGCAATTCGACCAGAGGAGAAGAGGTCATAAGGCGTGCCTGAAGTACAAGACTACAAAGCCGTTTCAAAACAGCTTTGCGTTTATCAACTTCCAAAAGGCTTTTACAAACAGGTTTCTGAAAACCTGTTTAGGAAAGCTGTTTGGATCGCCACAAATTTAGGGCTTTCGAAAAGGCTTTCCTAAAGGGCTTTCAAAAGAGCTTTGCGTTTATCAACTCGTTAAAATTCCTTGAAAGCTGTTTGGATAACCTGTTTCTGCCGAGAAAGGAGAGTTGATAAACGCACCCTTTCGTAGAGGCTTTCCTAAAGGGCTTTCAAAACAGCTTTGCGTTTATCAACTCGTAAAAATTCCTTGAAAGCTGTTTGGATAACCTGTTTCTACCGAGAAAAGGAGTTGATAAACGCACCCTTAGATAATCGACTATAATCATATATTCTATAGCCAACTCGGTTTTCATCTCTGGCAAAGCCCAGCAGCGGTATTTTCAGTGAGGTACATACAAGCTATTTGAGAGGGCTACACCAAAGAAATTACCCATAACATTTTACCAGATGATCTGATAGACGAACCCATTAGAAAACTCCAATATGATATTGTAAAAGACGCACGATATTGAAGGCTAGAAATGTCGTATGGCGACTGGTGTGCCTCCGCCATAAAGTATGATTCACCTAATAGCTCCACAGTACGTCTTTACAATGTGTGATGACAGTTTCACATAACTAGCAAAATATTGAAATAACATGTTTGTCACTAATGTGTTGAATGTCCTCTTTCCTTGGACTAAGTTTAATTGGATGGAAGGCCATATTTTCTAAGAGCATGTAATTGGGCATTTGATGATTTTTACTTGACTTTTGACCCTTTATAAATTTATTTATTGAGTAATATTCAAGGTATGGAGAAAAAGTGTAATTTAGTATTAAGTAGTAAATTGTTAGCATTTTAACCTGGCCTTTCACCCTTGACCTATTACTGTCGAGCAGAACATCCATAAATAATTATGTACTAAATTTCCTGATGATACCTTGAGCCATGGATGAAGAAGTGAAATTTAGCAGTTTCACTTGACCTTTTGACCTTTGGCCTCTTTGGCAAAAAATAAAACAAAACAAAAACCTAATCAGAGAATCTATATTGAGTAATACATATAAACACTAAGTTTCAAGAAAAAATCTTGCAAGGCATTGCATAAAATATGAGGGAAAAGTGCAATTTTGAGGATTTGGCCTTGACCTTTGTCCCTTGACCTTTGACTCTATGACCCCCAAATTCCCTAGATAAGCATTGCCAGTCAGAATATGCATATGGATCAAGATACCTTGAACTATTTCAGAGATATGGAGAAAAAAAAAATGAAATTCAAACACTTTCACTTGACCGTTGACCTCTGATCTCATGACCCGAAACTCTCTCTCTCTCTCTCTCTCTCTCTGTAGAATCTTTATTGGGCAGTACATGTATTCACTAAGTTTCAAGAAAATACCTTCAGGCATTGCATAAATGCGGGAAATAGTGAAATTTTGAGCATTTCACCTTGACCTGTGATCTTTGACCGTGAGCATCTGCACCTAAAAGTTGCATAGGCACAACTTCACCCACTCATACATGTGATTATTAGCATGCAAAGTTTCATTAGGATACCTCAAACGGTTGCTAGTTACGCTGTCAACAAAATTGATTACGGACGGACGCAAGGACGGACGGACGGAAGGACGGACAACCCGAAACATAATGCCTCCGGCGACACTGGGAGGCATAAAAAGTGGAGGGTAATATAGGTTTTCCCGGCCAATTTCGCACTTTTTGTCAGTCCAATTCCTAATTGTTGCATTCAATTTAGCGCAATTGAGCCTAGATGGCATGTTCGGTATTTCAATTTTATGATCTTTTCATTCAAATTCGTTTTAGAGCATTCAAATTACCTTTAACATCATTTGAATCAGCAATTTTTCAGTTCAAATTCTTAAGACAAGCACCATTTCGCAAATCGTTCATTCAGTTTAGCATGATATAGTCACGTGATCACGCTCGTTCATTCGAATTCATTCTTGGGCATCCAATTTTGCATTTACTGCAGTCAGTTTAGCAGACACATTTATGCTTTTATTCCTTTTTTTCATTTTCATTCATCATAGGTATTGTTTGCAAGCATCATAACATTTCATATTTTCGTACTTATTCTTTATTCTGATATCACCTTTCCAACAGTATTTTGTGTTTATAATGTTCGATAGCATTATTTCATTCACAGAAACGTTAATCTTAACTTTGTTTTGACATTGTTGGGAGAAAGATGTTTCAATTTACACTGTGATTATTTCTTTCATCTGCATGTTTCATTATTTTCATTTGGTGGGTGCTATATTGCGTTAATCATCATTAGGAATAAAGTTCTTGGATCAGCTCTAGCCATCAATTTGTCAAGGTGATTACCCTCAAATGCTTCTATGATTCTTTCCCTGTCTTCTTGAGAGATACGCCTGTATCTAACTCGTGCTGCCATGACCGGACATAAGAAAGTGAAGTGAATCTATGGTACTGGTGCATGTGTAGTTCTGATAACATGTATGAAAGAGGAGGGGCGTTACAGAACAACAAACTTGAGTTATTTAGGGTCAAAGATACCTTAACAGTGTGTGGATGAAACAAAAATTTACATTGAAATACGTATAAATCACGGTTCTCACCTTTTCAAAATAGAAATAACATTACGCCAATTTGAATGAACATGTTTGGAATTTGACTGCCCATACGCGAAATTGAATGATTGAAATACCATTTTCCGCCAGTGCTGGCGAATTTGAATGACTGAAGAGCACGTGCCAATTTGAATGCCTGTTTTACGAATTCGAAAGGCACATGTGCAAATTCCATTGATCGAAATGCTAAATTGAACAAACAAGTTGCAATTTTGAATGACAGAATGTGCAGTGACGAAGATTTTCGCTAATTATTCAATGAACCTTTTATCAAATGGACTGGGAAAACTTATATTATGAATGATATAACCCTTTCTAATGATCATTATCTTTCTTCCGCTTCCACTTTGGCACGGTCAATGCTCGAAATATCATGACTGTGATGCACATTGCTCATTTGTATATTCCTGTTGGCACCATGCAGGTTCAATAATGTCTTAATGACATATGAGGGTGCTATACAGGTTCCTCCACTCATATTCTAAACAATTCCACTAAGATTTTTTGCGGCGGTTCTTTTATGAAAGTGCGTATCTTTAATGGTCTTCTGTCTTGATAGCGCCTAATTTTACAGGCATGACTACATGGGAAATAATAACCAGAAATTAAAGTGACAGAAATAATGCCAAGATTCGCACCGATAAGCAACCTCAGACTCTCATCTGACGTCAGCATCGCTAGGTAGCTACGCTGTCTTGGGAAGCCGACAATCAGACGAGTCTTTCCCTTCGGCGGAGGGTTGTATGGCATAGCATCATCTCGGAGTAGCGACCTTGGAGGTCGAAATAAACAATCTTAAGAAAAATAATAGAGACAAATAAGAAACAGATGAAAAGTCTTGTCAAACATCACATCAAATCAAAGACACTATTATTGATAATGATAATGATAATGATAGCAATGACAGTGTCAAAATAATGCTTACACAAGGTTTTCTTACACAATCTTTTCCATCATCAGTCACAAATCGCGTTAACACATACTACCACACGTACATACAATCAAATTAAGCTACCTATGAAGATGACATGCTTATAGTAATTCGTGATAACTTTTCCGATTACTCTCAGATGAAAGTTCTGCTATCATGGAAAATATGTAAAAACAGACCTATTAGACAGTAGCTTTAGAGGGTTAATGGGAGTTGTGTGTGTGTGTGTGTGGGGGGGGGGGTGGCTATGTTCATCACGAAGGAAATAATACCGTATAGGCTGGATGTAGACCTAACACACTTGTGCATGCTACTTCTAGTCTTACTGTGATAGTAACCTATGGTTGTCTCTACGTGACATAATATCACATCAGACGAATAGTTCAAATCGCAATTAGTGTGTTTTTGCTCCGTTGCTGAAATTAGTATGTAATGTAAATTATAATGATAGTAATAATGATAATGATAATGATAATAAGCATTCATTTCACTTTAGACAACATTGTGCAACATTCAATTAATTCACATCAATGTTTGAGGTACATTTCCCATTGAACAATAAAGTCATATTGATGAAACGTCATTGTCAAAAGAATCTTCATCTCACATTGACAACGGGCTCCCGTGTAGTCCACTGGGCATGCGCACTTATGCATGCCTTGTATCGCCAGGGACGTACCTCCGTTCATACAATAGTCTGTTGAAATGATCAGATACGATGTAGTTGTTTAGTTACGATTGGTAAATACGATCTGGATATCAAAGAAGGAAGGGGAAACTATCCGGAACATATTGTCAGTAAAGCGGTGTTCCCACTATCGCGCGATCTATTACGAACGCCACGATTGGACATTCGTAACTTATCGTGGAAGTTTCGTTGAACTCGTGCGAGTCAATACGTGTTGGTTCGCTTAGATGCGATATGGTCACGATTGGTCTATTTCAAGCAATACGATCTGTCACGATCTTGTCTCCCGTTCAAATACGATTCGATAGAATTGTCCCGATTGAGTCCATGATTGGTTTCGATCTACCACGATCATTACGATTGGGATCCCCGATTTGGTGCGTGCAGCGACGTTCTGATACGTTCCAATACGAATACCGCGAACCAATGCGGGCTGTTGAGTTAATACGATATCTTTCACGATCGGGATCAAAAGCGACCCCCATTTAAGTTGCGATTGGAACCGAACGGGAAATCATAGTCCGGCTGACAATGGATATGGATTTCATCGTTTCCTTAACTTCTGCAGAGTGATTAGGCCTACTATCCACAATCATTGATGATGGCAAGGGTTGACAGGTTGAGAATGATGACAACGTGACCTTTGCAGTATTGCGAATGACAATTACGTTATCATCAGAGAGAAAGCATCACCTATAGGCCAGTCAAAACCTCAGATAGTCCCTCCAGTAATTCAACCTAAAGAAATAAATTATTGAATCGACCTGCTCACCCTTCCCCTCTTCCTCCTCCCCCCCCAAAAAAAAACAACAAAAAACAAACAAACAAACAAACAAACAAACCCGGAATACGCAAGATCAGATCATTGCCCTCTCTTCCCTAGAAAAAAAAATCAAGACAAAATGTTTTCACCTTCCTTTGAAATACTGAAGCAACATATTATACGCTAAATATAAGAAAGTTGGCCGAACTGTTAGTATTATTTGTGTGTTTGGTTTCATATTCGCATAGTATGTATCATATGCAAGTTTATTTAAAAATGTCGTTATCTCATGGGGTATTGAAAGTGTGGTTGGTTTGGCTTGATTTATTGTTGTTGTTTTTTAACAGTGTTTAACAAAACCGATATACACACAACTCCCCTGAAATAATGTCACTTTTTAACAATAAAAATCAAGCAAAATTATTTCGTAGGGGTATTTCTACACTTATTGACTAACTTCTATGTGAGAAATAATGACAGTGATCTTTATAGTCATGCACGAGTGACCCAACATCCACGACAATGGTCACTTTTCAAAAGCCACAAAAGTTACTTTGTGGGGTGTGTGAAACATTCTACTTCTGGTGGGTGTTTCAGTGATGTCGTTATTTCATATTTCATTGTGCCACCCCTCCCTTATTCAACCTTGCGGAATACAAAACATATAGGATTTGCAGGTAAAATAAGGGCAAAATAAATGTGAAAAAAATAAGCAGAAGGAAAGTGAAAAAATCGATCCCGATTAATACGATTAAGAAGCACGATAAGTTAAGATTTGCTGCGTTTTGATACGATCCAAGACAATCTGATGCGATAATCACGATCCCAAATCGTGTTAATCGCAGAAAATTTTTGAACCGTCCAAAATTTTTCTACGATTAACGCGATTGCTACGATTGACCTCAAGATCTGATACGATCTAATAAGATCACCACGATTGCTTCACGATTAAGACCACGATTCCAATCGTGGCGCCAATCGTGATAGTGGGAACCCCGCTTAAAAGAAAAAGAAGAAAACACAACAACGTCAAATACACACGACAAAACAACGGAATTAAAACCCAAACAACTATACGTTCGGACAGCTTTCGTTGTCTGTATGAAACTGGAAGATCATTGAGAATATCAAAGGTTAAGACCAAATCTGTTGCCACCATTTCAGTGTCTTTACTGTTATGATTAATTACCAGTAATAAGCACAAAACACACACCTCAATTTTGTGAATGAGTGTGTGTGTGTATGTGTGTTTGTTTGTTGTGTAACAAGAGAAGCGACGTGTACACGAGGTTTTAAACGAAGGGAGGGGTATTTATTTATTTTTTATTTTTTTAGCAGGGGTTCGTCACGTTAGATATCGTTCGCAACAGACGTTTTATAAATAACTTATAGGGACATTCCAGACGACTTTCATAATTTCACATCATGGATTGTAGTACATAAATCGACAACTCCACGTACAGATTTGGGGAATTTATTGTGGTTCTTGAGCAGAGAAACAATACTTTGTAAAACCTTAAACAAATAACACTGAACAAGGATGATGACAAAGCAGGCTCACATATTTCAGAAATGTAGCAGTGTAATTCCATTACAATACCATTTGCTTGCGAGTTCGTCTGTATATAATCTATGCATGCCTTCTTCTTTTGTTCTGCTGCCTTGGACCCCAACTCATGCATTCTTATGGTGACTTTGCCATGTCATTATCCTTGTTCATTGCAATTTTTTTTTTTCTAAAATTTGAATATATTCCTATTCTTCATCCCAATTATCATAAATTCTGAAACTCTGTCCTCAGTATAACTAATTCATAGTTCTTCAAATGTAAAATCTGAAAATCATCTGGAGGTTTCCTTTAAGTTGCAGTATCATGATTGTGCAGCGATGATAGTAATGTGTATATGTGTAGACTAAAACTGAACAAGCCATAACGAAGATGTTTGCAAAGTTTGAACAAGTGTAAAGTTTACAACAAACAATGAGATCGGTCTCACTCTGCTTGAAACAAGTAACGGCCGTAGCTGTAGTAGACCCGAGGTGTCCAGAGAATGTCGTCTTCCAAGCTGGGCTCACTTCGGTTAACTCAAGCTGCACGAGGCGCTGTTCATCAGGGTCCCAAACTTGGTCACACAACACTTTCTGTGCGACGCACAAGTCGGCGATACCTCAGAAAGAAGCGACCAGATAAAAACAATTGAAGATTGGATGGATAACCCTATACCGCTTGTTAATTTGGTCATATTCTCACCTGGTACTGGTACAAAATGTAATTACATTCTACATGCTCGAAAGGAGCTGTACGGACAATAAATGTCCTGGTAGTACCTAGCACGTATCTCGCGCGTAGTTACTCGGAGTTGCGCACGCAAGTCCGATTTACTAGCATCCAAGTTTAGGTCCAGTCACAACTTTCCGGGCAGGCTACGCGGGCTTGTTGCGTGTTGGGATTTTCGAGCACGCAGGACAATTTTTACGAGTTTCGCGTGCGTCCTACATGCAGGACCCGTGCTACGTACGTTCTACTTACGTGCATTCCATGTGACCTGCGTGTCAGGCGTATGGGTGGCGAGGAAGGGCTGACAACTTGCTGAAGGACTCCCTCTGAAGGAATTTGATGTGGCAGAACTCAGGCTGCATATAGGCATAGATCCACGGGCAACTTACATATTTCAAGCAGGTCCAGTGCTTCTGACTTGCGGCAGCTATACGGGCCTTCTACTGGTGTTCTGCGTGAATCTTTCCCGACAACCGCCTCGACTCACCCGAGAAAAAGTTTTGGTCATGCTCAAAACTTGACTGCGGGTAAATCGGACGAGCGTGCGCACCTCCGGGCAACTATGGGCGAGATACATGGTAAGCACTGTCACGTGCGGGCCAACTGCGGGGAGCTCCGGGGAGCCAAAATTTATCCCCGCAAGTAAACCCGCAAGGCTTCCCCAGACACGGTCTGACAAAGCCTTGAAGCATGCTCCAAACTTGTTCCGGGTGAGTCGCGGGAAACTGCCGCAGAGGCATACGCAGGACACCATTAAGAGGTCCTTAGCGGTAGCACTTCACAGGCAACTCCCACGCAGGTACTTCGCAGTCCCAGTATATGTCGTTCATTTACATGACGGGAAACAAAATTAGCCATGAGGAAAACAAATCTAATATTTAAAGGTAAAATCATAATATTGGATATCTCAGCAATTTTAAAGCCGATTTTCAGTCGACTTTTAGTCGAGTGTCATTATATTTAGAGATGCAGTTCATAAATTATCCCTAAACTTGACATTGGCATGGAAATGGGATTCGCAATCATTTACTCAAGTCGAGGTGGCAAACGAGTGTAAACGTGTCTGTTTAAATTTCTTAGTGATCGAATCTGAATATAAATCAAGCAGCTAATCTTTCAATTCAATTCAATTCATTTTATTTCCATACTTCTCATTTATGGACATTATAACAGAAATCAAACAAGTTCTTTCACCTTGTAAACAATGTGCAAAACACAACAATATACATGGTGATAACACAGTAATTATAATGTAATAACTGGTCAAATTCGAAATCGAGATGGGGTTGATCAAAGAAAAGTATGGCGGGACCTACATGAAAGCAAGCTTGTTTGGCTGTAAGCCCCGAGTAATCACTGTTTGTGAAAAAGAAACGGAGAACGGATAGTAGATAAGACCAGATGATGTAAGGGTGCCAAATAAGAAAAAAAAAAACTAAAATGTGAACTTTCGATATTCGTTATTGAGAATGGCATCTATCAATCTATTTTTACTTGAATCACTTTTGAACACACGTTGAGACCATCACTTACCGAATAGCAAAGCGAACAGGAAGGGAACGACGTGTATCAAAGACCTCATTGTTTGTTTCTCTCTTTCTCTCTATGGATTGTTTGCGGTATTGTAGTCAGAGTGTGAATGAGACGTTTCTGTCAGCACAATCCAACAGAGAGCCTGAGAAAATGTTAGCTCTTGTTCTGCAGTCAGGAGAGACAATTAGATTAATTAAAATTGTAAAATCCTCGGTTTCAACCGGTACTTTTACTGTTTTAATTCATCTCATTGTCACGACATTCAAGAATATCGTTACGACTGTTCAAGGAACCTTTTTATTACCGCCGCCAGCAGACGAAGCCTACAATCAGCGGAGTTTTTTTTTCTTCTTCTTCGATTCCCTATGTTTGTCCGTCTATCTGTTTGTGTAGAAGACGACTCGAGAAGATGAACGAATTTGCAACAAACTTGCAGCTGGGTGTATACGGAATGAGGTAAATAAGAACCAATTAAATTTTTGGGTCAAGATTTCAAAGGTCATATGGATCATAAAGGAATTAAAATAAGTTTAACCCCCAATAACAACACTCAAGAACGAATGATCGAATTTTCATCAAATCTGGAGCCGTGAGGTCAAAGGTAAAAAGTAATAAGACATAAAAGACAAAAATAAACTTAATTAATCTCTTTATAAATCAAGAACTAAGGATCGGATTTTTACCAAACTTGCAGGGTATGTTTATAGTGACGTAAGAATATCGACACAATTTAATTTAAGGGTCACGAGGTATAAGATCAAAGGTCATGGGGATCGTAGAGGACGGGAAAATAAGCTTAATCTGCCAAAAACTCAAGGACCGATGATCGGATTTCCACCAAACTTGCAGGGTGTGAATGAATGTGGGGTAATGAGATAACAGGTCAAATGTCAAAGGAATTACAACAAACATAAAATACGCTTAATCGTTTGATAACTTCAGAATTGATGATTAAATCTTCACCAAACTTGCAGGATGTGTTAATGACATTGATTAGGAAAGAAGCAGTTAAGTTTATAGCTATAATAATTATAAATTAATTATAATAAATTATAATTATAAAGGGCAGAGGTCACAGGCCATTGGATCATTACCGATATAATTACCTTAATCTCCCAATATCTCGGCAATTTATGGTCCGATTTTTTAGATATGTATGGTGTAGACGCTCCTATACTTTTTTTTTAAGTTACTGGTTCAGTCAAGGTACAAACACTCACACACACACAAAGTGTTAGTACTAATGTAAGAGGGACAGAGTTTGTCTTTCAAATTCAATTTCTATTCAAACTACGGAAACAAAGACTCCGTTGTACACATTACTCCCTCTCCCTTGTTTGTCTGCCTCATGGTGATGGTGAGGAGGGACGAAACAGAATGACTATTATAATGTAACTATTTTTCTTTTCAATATGAAAATGAGAGGACCAAAATTTGCTTTGTTATTATTGTTCATACAATATCTGGTATTTTGTTCATATGGATTGTCCGAAAAGAATGAAAATAAATTCATATTGGGGCACACACATTGCCACCGGTTTGGTGACACGTTTTTCCCCCACATGATCTTGTTGTCAGTGTTGTGTGTGATCCACCAAGTGGGCCTCTATAGTACAAACAATTGTAATTTTAGGAATAATTAAGAATAATTCTATATATTATTTAATGCCAGTACTTGTAGATAATTTCATTTTGTGACAAAATTGATCTCTGTTTATGATACGAAAGTACAATACATATACACATACACAAAAAAAAACAACACACAAATACACACAAACATCCCCACACACAAAATTTGGTAGCATTGTCGCTCCCATTAGCGTGACAGACTGAACCTCCCCCTTAAGCCAACCTGTTAAAAAAATACATACTCGTTGATTTATAGATGGCACTGTTAATCGTTGCATTCTCACCCTCGATAATGCGACGAAAGTGCACCCAGCGGTATAATATTTCCCCTTTTATGACATTAATGCAACACACCTTGTACAGATTACAAAGTGTTGTTCATCCCCGTATTCATCCTGTCAGTATCGCGGAACTTCATGCCCATAGTTTCGGGCTCGTGAGCCTCTTTTGCGTAGTGTCAGTCTCGTGAGCCCTTTTTGCGTAGTGTCGGTCTCGTGGGCTTTGTTCACGTAGTGTCGGTCGCGTGAACCTTTTTTTTTTTTCGCATAGTGCCGGTTTCGTGAGTTTTTTTTTTTTTTTTTTTTTTGCGTAGTGTCGGTCTCCTGAGCCTTTTTATGTAGTGTCGGAATCGTGGACCATTTACCCCCGTAGTGTCAAACTAATGGGCTGTTTGACTCGTGGGCTCTGTACCTCGTGTGCGGTATTACTCATGGATCTATTTTAAATGTCGATTTCGTCGGATTTATGTTTGTGCAATTTATCGTGACAGCGTTCATTTGAATTCATTTGAATTTGAAATTTGAATTAATCGTATAGGTAATTCGTTCATTTTGCTGTAAGGCAGTTTTACTCTTTCGTTTTGCGGTATTTATGTGTTGCGTGTTTGTCTTGTAAGCACTATAATACAAATCATTTCAACACTCTAATATGTTTAGAGTATTGAAATGCTTCGTGATTTGTTTACTAAATGATAATGATGAGGAAGGTGACGATGACAGTGGATCTAATATATATATATATATATATATATATATATTCTTTTTTTTTTTGCAGTGGACGAAATGATTTGATAAGAGATAGTAATGATCACTACTGATGAAAGTGTGAAATAAAAGAAAAACATTTGCTGATCAATTGTTTCTTTCAATTCCTTTCTTGAATGTCGATGTTTTTTTTTCTCCCAGTAAATTAGCCCGATGAAAAAGAAGAAACATAACCATCCTTTAATGTCACAAAATAATGCAAACAACCGTACACCATATCTACGTCTCTTGAATCAACGTGTTAACAGTAGTGGATATTACCCTACTCAAAGAAAAAAAATCGAGATAGTAAACACTGATTTGGCAGCAATTTTAACAAAAATACCCCAAAACCGAAGCACCAGACTTTGGAGTGGAGGAAGAAAGACATTTTGCTTAGAATTATTTTAAAACCATTAACAAAATGAGGGGGAAATTAAGCAATATCCTGGTAAAGTCAAGATAGAAATTGCCTTCCAAAAAGTGCATATGTGTACGTTTAATACATTTCGTGAATTTCATTGTTTGTTTGTTTAATCCCATTGCTTTCTTGTTTGCCTGTGTAACCGGTCTAGACGTGAAGACTTCAATTAAGAGACGTATATGTCACCACGTTATCACCTTTGAGCACAGAAAAGAGATGTTTTGGCAGGACAACCGCACGTTTTGTACATGTTCTCTCATGATTATAAACTCAGGCAATTCTTGATGGTTCGGAGAGCATATCCACTTTATAGACGGCAAAGAAATAGCGTTGAATGCACTAATTTTCGAAGTTATTACTTCAGAAACGAGCTGTAAATTTACTCGTATTTGGCTAATGATGCGTGTAAGAAGCAATTTCATCAGCTTCGTACTAAATGTATTTCGAATAATGCAGATAACCTCGCATCTCACACAGAGATAGGCGCTAAACGCTTCTGAGAGGAATCCCGCCAATATTTCACCTAATTTCAGCTGTTGTTGTTTTTGTTGTTGTTGGTTTGCCTACTTAGTTTTGACTTTATCACGATTCGAATTCTCAGAAGTCCGGGATCATCCCACGAGATCGACACCCACGATTACTGTTGTCATTGACAAAGGCATCCGTGACTCGACTATTTTCCTCTTAGTTATCATTTCAAATCTTATTAAAATTTTTCTAACTTATGCTGGCTCATTTATTGCTGCAATATTAATAACTCGACTCTGACATAATCTGACATAATCAATTTTATAAAGAACTATACTTGAAGATTATACCATAATTTTATCAGTTTTATTTGTCAGAAATAATCAGAATCAGATTTCCATTTGTCACAACATACAGCTCAGATTTACACTTTTGCACGTATCTTTTTTGGACGTTGACATTTGTTTTGTATGATTAATGATTAGGTTAAGTTTCATTTAATTCATAAACAAGCAAAACATAGTCGATATTTTGCATGTTAACGGTAAAAATGGATCTCCAGATTGGTCAGAAATATAGCGGCATCAAGCCCCGTTCCCTAAAACCACATTTTCTGCACCTGTCATGCCCGTGGGATTCTCTTGCGCATCCGGAGAAAAAACGCAGCCGTTTGAAGAATTATAACCATGCAGTTGGAGCTCCATCTTTTGAACCTCCTTGGTTTCATCAGTGCCCTTGTTTCTTTCAGCTCCAGTTCCAGATGGAGCGCCAGCCAATACAGAGTGTCTTTTCCGAACCCAGGCTAATACATGTTTTGTTTTTAATTCTTTGAATAGTGGTGATTTTCATGATACAGAGACGCTCTTCTGCGTCCGTTCAACAGACTAACAACACTTCCATTCCCTATATAAACTATGGAGATTATAAATCAAATAAATATAATATCTCGGTACAAGAACTTGAACCAACTCGCCTCCCGGTGATTTGGCTCAGTCGGTAGCGCGTCTGCCTCCACATCCAAGGGACCCGGGCTCGATTCTCGAGTCTATCTGAGTAATGCTGTATATAAGCCCCTACGCACAGTAAGAGGCAGAACATTCTGTCCCTCGGATACGACATTTTGTGAGAGGCACAACTTACTTATGCACGTAAAAGATCCCACTCCATTCATTCATCGCAAAGAGCAGGGTGTTTAACCCGGTAAAGTGGTCTCTCCTCACATCAAACTGGATACCATGCGAAAACAGCTAGTGCAGCTGAATATGGGCTATCCAGCCATTTTCGCAGATGGAAAATGAAACAACAAATAGTACAATTTCGACTCTAATGATCCTGTGCAAAACCCGTCATGCGTTTATTAATGCCAAAAAAAGGGGTAAACATACTTTCACAAAGAGTTTCGATGAAAAGTTTTTGTTTGCTCTTTTTAACATACATATCACATGTACTGAAAGGAAATTTGACATATTGCGTTCGAAAACCCTGTCAAAATTTTGCTCAGTCATAGTGTCACAAATGTACACACAAGTAGTTATATGTACATGTATCAAGGTTGTATGCATGGTTGTTTTAATGTGCACATTGTATGTACACAGGGTGACCAGATTAATGGAGAACATTCTATATGATATAGATGTAGTACATACAGGCTGACCAGATCAGTGGAGAATTTTCTATGTGGTATACAATGTAGCTACAGTACATGTATGCATGTGACAGGAAATACATTACAGCTCACTCAATCTAGAATGATTTCACCCATTCCAGAAAATTCTAGGAAGTGCTGGCTGAGTGAGGCACTGCCCTTGTAACCCAATGTGATTGGTAGTTAATTTTGGCAACTGATGTTATGAACATATTAGGCAGTGAGTCATCCAGGATTCCTGGAATTTGGACTTGCTAGTATGTTCAGGTGTGTGGCCCCAGGTTGGAGAAAATTACAGAATGTACTAGAAAGGGGTGAATGGATAGTATATAAGCAGGAGAAATTCTGAGGTAGGCAGAGTACCCAACACCACTGCTCTGAGAGTTACGTCACTTCTGGCTCTGAAGCGACTTGTTATAGTCAGTCCTGTGTTACCTGCTGACCTGCTATACAAATTGTGTTTGTGGAGATAAGGCCTGGGAGACATTTTGCCTGTAGAGAATTAATTTGCCTACGTTGGAGATAGACTCCATATTTTAGTGTCAACGGACATTATTACGGCAAAGCTGTGACGGGCTGGATTCCTTGCTGGACATTATAAAGTGAATCATCATTCAACGCATCAACTGGACGTGGTCGTCATAACTTTTGGATTTTGTACGTTTCGCCGTGGACATACATTGTGGATTTTACCCCGGATTAATAACGAGGATTATCACAACCTGCGCCTCTGGATTTACGTCTGAGGTATCATTCATCGGTGCATCGCGGATCATTCATCTGTGCATCGAACATCGTATCTGGACACTGTCAAAGGGTTACTTGCTTTCAAATTTTGGACTGTAATGCATGTAAGTGATTCTATTACCGATTTGTAATTGTTTGTATTGATCATTATTGTACTGATGTGAAAACCGATTACGAGTCTGTACCCACAATATCACTGTTAATAAACCGCCTGAACATTAGTTGATTGTTTCTTTTGTGCGATCATTCTCAGAGTGATTTTGGTCGTAACAAAATTGGGGGCTTGTGTCCGAGAAGTGAATTTAAAGCCAAAACTTAGAATTTGGAACGTTCCGGAAGCCAGAATATTGGTACAGACAAAATACTAGTGAGTTGATTGTTCAATTGTACATTGTGTGTAATACATGTGACAATGTCAATCAGTACAATGGATGTTCAGGCATTTGTTCAGAGGACAGATTTGTCCCTCAAAGATTTGCAACGGTTACGCAAATGTGATTTGACTGCTATTGCACAGCATTTAAACATAGATGTTCCACAAGGTGTAAGAAAGGCAGAGATTCTTGACTTAGTAGCTGGTCACTTGGAGCTCAAAGAAGAAATTGACACTTCAGACCAAGCTAAAATTTCAGATCAAACACGGCTTGAGCTTGCTAAATTGGAAATGAAGGAGAGAGAAAGAGCAAGGGAAGTAGAACTGGAAAAAGAGAAGATGAGATTAGAAAGAGAGAGGGAGAAAGAACAAATGGAAATGAGAAAATTTGAAATGGAGCAACAAATGAAATTGCGTGAGATAGAATTGGCTCATGCACAGACTGTTGGAAATCGTGAAAGGGCTCCCCCTGAATTCGATTTGGCCAAAAACATTCGACTGGTGCCAAAGTTTGAAGAAAACAGAGTCGATGCATATTTTGTGTCATTTGAGAAGGTGGCTGACAGTTTGAACTGGCCACAGGAATTTTGGCCCATGCTCCTTCAAAGTGTGTTTGTCGGCAAAGCAGCCGATGTGTACTCATCTCTTTCCAAAGAGCAATCACGTGACTATGCTACAGTCAAGAAAGCAGTGTTGAATGCATATGAGTTGGTGCCAGAGGCATACAGACATAAGTTCAGAAATTCGTACCGCAAACCAGGCCAGACACATGTTGAGTTTGCTCGTGAAAAAGAAATGATGTTTGATAGGTGGTACAGATCACTACAATTAGATCAGGATTTTGATAACCTACGTGAGGTTGTTCTCTTGGAAGAATTCAAAAAGAGTGTTGCTTTCAGTGTGAGGTCACATTTGGATGATCACAAAGTGACAAGTTTGCATAAAGCAGCCTTGATGGCTGATGAGTATGAGCTGACCCACAGAAATGACAACAGACCACCTTTCAGGAATTTCTCTGGAAACAAGAGAGACAAAATTCAATCGAGCAATCCAAAGAACGCTGGTTCTGAAAAAGGCACGAGTTCTGAAACTTCATCGGCACCAAAGCCTCAATCTGACAAAGGGTCCAGTACAAGTGCAAATGTCATCAAATGTTTTCACTGTAACAAGACAGGGCACGTAAAGTCACAGTGTTGGAAGTTGCAAAACAAAACAAAGAAGGACATGGGATTTGTCATGTCAAAAAGTGTCCTACCCGAAAATAGTGTCCCTTTCAGTGAAACACAGGCCATTGAAAGTCGATCTCCCAAATTCAAAGATAGGACTAAGCAGGTGGATGAGAGCTATCGTAGCTTTTTGTTTGATGGTGAGGTGACCCCATGTACTTCTGGTGAGGCAGGTAAACCAGTAGTCATCCTGCGGGATACGGGGGCCTCTCAGTCGTTAATGGTGGATGGTGGTATGACTTTTCCACCAGATAGTGCAGTGAATGCAAAAGTCTTGATTCAGACTGTTGATGGCAGTTATATGTCAGTACCACTGTATAGAGTGGATTTGAAGTGTGACCTAGTATCTGGTCCTGTCACTGTTGGAGTTGTTCCTGAGTTGCCCATGGCAGGCATTGACTTTTTGTTGGGGAATGACTTGGCTGGGGATAAGGTGGTTGCGTCTCCAGTTGTTTCGGATAAACCAGTGGTGGTTGCTGAAACTGAGCAGTTGCAGGAGGAGTTTCCTGGGATTTTCCCAGATTGTGTTGTGACTAGGTCTCAGGCTCGTAGAGCTGTTCAAGATGATGCGGATTCTGTTGATGTGGAGGAGAATTCCGGTGTTTGGTTGGCAGAAACCTTTTTCAAGGATTTGAATGATGGGGTTGCTGTATTAGGCTCCGAGGCTAACAGTAATGGGCTGTTTAGCAAGTCTTCCTTGGTTGAAGCACAGCAGGCAGACTCTGAGTTGAAAGGCTTGTCTCAGACGGCGTGTTCTGAGGCTGAGGCTGAAAAGGTCCCTGAGTGCTATTATGTCAAAGATGGCATTTTGATGAGGAAGTGGAGACCTCCCCATAGGCCAGCTGATGAGGATTGGACGGTGGTCCGTCAAGTTGTTGTCCCTCCTAGTTACCGCGGTGAGATCTTGAGGATTGCTCACGAGTTACCTGTTGGCGGCCATTTAGGCGTCAGAAAGACAAAGAATCGGATCATGAGGCATTTCTATTGGCCAGGATTGAATGTGGATGTGGCTGAGTTTTGCAAGACTTGTCACACATGTCAGGTGGCTGGTAAACCACAGCATTCAGTGAAGCCGGCGCCATTGATTCCGATACCTGCGTTTGAAGAACCATTCAGTCGGGTTCTAGTTGACTGTGTTGGACCTTTGCCTAGGACTAGGTCGGGTCATAAGTACCTCTTGACAATCATGGATATGTCTACACGGTTTCCAGAGGCTATCCCATTGCGAAATATCACTGCTAAGACTGTGGTAGATGCTCTAGTGCAGTTTTTCACTAGGTATGGGTTGCCCAAGGAAGTGCAGTCTGACCAAGGGTCAAATTTCATGTCAGGCATATTTCAAGAGGTGATGTATCGTTTGGGTGTGAAGCAGCTGAAGTCGTCAGCTTATCATCCCCAATCCCAAGGTGCGTTAGAGCGCTACCACCAGACCCTAAAGACAATGATTAGGGCATTTTGTGAGGAGTATCCCGAGGATTGGGATAAGGGCATCCCTTTCCTGCTGTTCGCAACGAGGGACTCCCCAAATGAGTCGACGGGTTTCAGCCCATTTGAGTTGGTGTACGGTCATGAAGTTAGGGGCCCACTGAAGCTCATCAAAGAGAAATTCATGACTGAGGATGATGAGGTCCACCTACTTGACTATGTGTCAAAGTTTCGTGAAAGGCTTTCAAAGGCTTGTGAGGTAGCTAGGGAACACTTGAAAAAGTCACAAGATTCAATGAAGAGAAAGGCAGACAAAAATGCCAAAGCCCGAACCTTCAAACCAGGTGACAAAGTTCTTGTACTGCTGCCCATACAAGGTGAACCACTGAAAGCCAAGTTCAGTGGCCCATACTGTGTCAAAAAGAAACTCAATGATGTGAACTATGTGATCAGTACGCCAGACAGACGAAAAGATCAGAGGGTGTGTCATGTAAACATGCTGAAAGAGTACTATGAGAGAAAGGCTAGTCAGCCTGTAGGCGTAGCTCAGGTGGTAGAAGATGAAGTAGATGAAGAGGAAGAAGCTCAAGATGAGAATGGAAGTGAGCCCTCTAGTGCCAGGTTGTCTAACTCAGAGATGTTAGGGAAAGTAGATGAGGCACTGAACTACCTACCTGAAGATCAGAGGAAAGATGTGACTAGTCTGTTACATGAGTACAAAGAAGTGTGTAAAGACAAACCAGGTTGCACCCCTCTGGCTGTACATGATGTTGATGTAGGAGATGCTGACCCTATCAAGCAAAACCCTTACAGGTTAAACCCGAGCAAACTGCAAGAAGTAAGGGAAGAGGTTCAGTACATGTTCGACAATGACATAATAGAACCGAGTAAAAGCAGTTGGAGCTCCCCAATCGTCATGGTGCCCAAACCGGATGGGTCTCAAAGATTCTGTATAGATTACAGAAAGGTGAATGCCGTGACGAAAACAGACTCTTTCCCCATTCCCAGACTAGAAGACTGCATTGACAGGGTCGGAAATTCTGCATATGTCAGTAAAATAGACCTTCTAAAGGGATACTGGCAAGTGCCCTTGACCGACAAAGCCAGGGAGATTTCTGCCTTTGCCACACCAGATGGCTTGTTCCAATGCAAAGTAATGCCATTTGGCATGAAAAATGCTCCGGCCACCTTCCAACGGCTGACAAACCAAATCATTGCCGGGCTTGACAACTGTGTAGTATACATTGATGACATTCTAGTGTATAGTGACACGTGGCAGGAGCACATTACACACTTGCGGCAACTTTTTGATCGACTCAAGGAGGCCGGATTGGTGATTAATCTGGCAAAGAGTGAATTTGCAAAGGCCAAAGTGGTGTATCTCGGGCATGTAGTCGGTCAGGGACAGGTATTGCCAAGAGAAGCCAAGGTAGAAGCTATACTAGGCTTTCCCATCCCCCAATCCAAGAAGGAGTTGCTCAGATTTCTGGGCATGGCTGGTTTCTACAGGAAATTTGTACCGAATTTCAGCACTGTAGTCACCCCCCTAACAAACCTGCTGAAGGGCAAGGCAAAGTACACCTGGACTGATGAGTGTCAAAGAGCCTTCGAGAAACTAAAAGCAGTCCTTGCTAATGAGCCTGTTTTGGCAGCTCCTGACTTCCAAAAGCCATTCAAAGTGGCAATAGATGCTAGTGATGTAGGAGTGGGAGCGGTTTTGCTCCAAGAAGATGAAGAAGGCACTGAACGTCCGGTTAGCTACTTTTCCAAAAAGTTGAACGCATACCAAAAGAAGTACTCAACTATCGAGAAGGAGGCTCTCAGTCTCATCCTTGCCCTCCAGCAATATGAAGTGTACTTGACCAATAGCAAAGGGGAGATCACGGTCTATACTGACCACAACCCCTTGGTCTTTTTAGACCGGTTCAAAATGAAGAACAACAGATTGTTCAGATGGAGCATGATGACGCAGCCATATGCACTCAAAATCAAACATGTGGCAGGCAAAAATAATGTAATTGCTGACGCTTTGTCAAGAGTGTAACATGAAGAGAGTATCAAAGGTGAAAAGTTTTCACCGCATATCATTTACAGTGTATGTGTTTAGCATATCCATTAATGTATGCAAAACAGTTTGACATGATTGTATAAGCTTCGAGAATCCAAGCAATATCATTGTAAATGGTATCCATGAAAAGAGAACATGGAATTAATGCAGCTATTCAAAAGGCATGTGATAGTATGTGATTGTTGTTGCTTGATTTGGATTTTACCTCACATTCGTTGTAAATAACAATGAGAAACTGTGAAGGTAAAAGAAACCCTTGCTACGGCAAGGCTTTCTTTTTCCCATGGGGGATGGTGTCACAAATGTACACACAAGTACTTATATGTACATGTATCAAGGTTGTATGCATGGTTGTTTTAATGTGCACATTGTATGTACACAGGGTGACCAGATTAATGGAGAACATTCTATATGATATAGATGTAGTACATACAGGCTGACCAGATCAGTGGAGAATTTTCTATGTGGTATACAATGTAGCTACAGTACATGTATGCATGTGACAGGAAATACATTACAGCTCACTCAATCTAGAATGATTTCACCCATTCCAGAAAATTCTAGGAAGTGCTGGCTGAGTGAGGCACTGCCCTTGTAACCCAATGTGATTGGTAGTTAATTTTGGCAACTGATGTTATGCACATATTAGGCAGTGAGTCATCCAGGATTCCTGGAATTTGGACTTGCTAGTATGTTCAGGTGTGTGGCCCCAGGTTGGAGAAAATTACAGAATGTACTAGAAAGGGGTGAATGGATAGTATATAAGCAGGAGAAATTCTGAGGTAGGCAGAGTACCCAACACCACTGCTCTGAGAGTTACGTCACTTCTGGCTCTGAAGCGACTTGTTATAGTCAGTCCTGTGTTACCTGCTGACCTGCTATACAAATTGTGTTTGTGGAGATAAGGCCTGGGAGACATTTTGCCTGTAGAGAATTAATTTGCCTACGTTGGAGATAGACTCCATATTTTAGTGTCAACGGACATTATTACGGCAAAGCTGTGACGGGCTGGATTCCTTGCTGGACATTATAAAGTGAATCATCATTCAACGCATCAACTGGACGTGGTCGTCATAACTTTTGGATTTTGTACGTTTCGCCGTGGACATACATTGTGGATTTTACCCCGGATTAATAACGAGGATTATCACAACCTGCGCCTCTGGATTTACGTCTGAGGTATCATTCATCGGTGCATCGCGGATCATTCATCTGTGCATCGAACATCGTATCTGGACACTGTCAAAGGGTTACTTGCTTTCAAATTTTGGACTGTAATGCATGTAAGTGATTCTATTACCGATTTGTAATTGTTTGTATTGATCATTATTGTACTGATGTGAAAACCGATTACGAGTCTGTACCCACAATATCACTGTTAATAAACCGCCTGAACATTAGTTGATTGTTTCTTTTGTGCGATCATTCTCAGAGTGATTTTGGTCGTAACAATAGGACTGACAAAAACATAAACAGTAACATTAAAATTAACACTAACATACAGTATTGTGAACATAGTATGGCAAAATCACTCGCTTATCATTGTGTGTGTGCATCCATAAAGCATTATGAGAATCCACGCCGAGCAAGCAATGCCTCGCATCAATTTTGATATAAACATCTGTAAAGATTTATAAAACCTTGTATCAGATGTGTTAATTGTGGCCATTTCTACTGAATCTACTCAATGGAAAAGATTTACAAAAGATATGTGACTTTTCTTTAAGATCCTAAAATGTACAAGCTTTTGAAAATGAAAATGACAGTTTGCAGAATAATTTCATGTGAGCGATCTCTACCTAATATAAATAACAGCATTCTTTTTTTTATTGACGTCATTTTCCCCAAATAATTTCTCCCATATGCACACACAAATACGGACGAAATGACTACGAGAACGTGAAGTTGATATGAAATAACTTCCAGTCATTCATATGACTTTGTCATTAACGCTGGCTATCTATTGAATTTAATCTCTTTTTTAAAAAACCTAAATGACTTTACTATCAATTTTTCCTGCATGTTTCTCGAAGTGCAGGACAAAGGGTATGTTGGAGTTTATATTACAGTGTATGGTGTATGGCACAGCGTACAAAATATAATGAATAGGCCTACAAGGAAACGTAAAAAGGGAGTTTCACAAGCCATGTTCACACTCACACATAGCAATATCAAAGCAATTCAGCCAGTCGATGACGTTTTATATCCATCGAAAATGACACGAAAATGGTTTAATGTTTCGCTTAAAAACTGTTGTTGTCTATGCGTTATCAATCTGGAAATGAATAAAAAATAATGTCGAATTATGAGCACCCCTCATCACTGTCGATGATTCTACGACGTACTACACCACATGCGTGTGTGTGTGTGTGTGTGTGTGTGTGGTGAGGGGATGGGGGGGGGGGGCAACACCCATATTCCGTTATGCACAGGGATAACCAAACATCCATGTGTTGTGTGCTGCCTCGTAATATCTCATCATAATATATACAATCACGGCTACGCTCGCGATCTCAAACCTCTCGGTGTCCTGGTACTGCGCAAAGGGCGATTCGTCGGACAGAAATCCAAGTTGGTAAAAATTGTTGGTAAAGTCAAGCCAGAACAACACGGTTCCGGAGCCAGAACATAGCTCTTCCATATTTTTGAATGTGGCCAGGGTTATAGTCCGAAGCCAGTTACGTCTGAAATGCAGTGTATTCCTGAAGGCGCAAAAGCCTGGGAATGAGACAACAAGAAAGAGGTGATACCTGATCCTTTTAACCAGTATAATATTTGAATTTGTTCAAATGATAAATAAATAAACACGAAGGGTTACAGAAGGTATATACAGTAATGAAATAGTGCGTATCAAAAAAAAAAGTAATCCAAATTTGGACAGCTACCAATTTTTAATTGTCAGCTGTGGAGAGAACAATGTCGGTTGTAGTGAAAGAAGAACTCTTCCTCTTTACAATGATACGTTATTATGGTGAAAAATGTCATGCGTGACTGAGCAAATGGACTTTATTAAAAGACAACACTTTTTCCAAGTTTGAGCGTTATTGTGAAGGAACAATGCATGTCTCACTGCATGGATGAAATCTGTCAATAAAAGTTTTCAAATCATCAAGGCAGCCTGCATGACTGCAGATTCGTGTTTAGGGTTTCTTCTAAAGTTTTATGTTTCATGACTTTCGACATGGCCACGTTGTCGATAACTTGGTCCTGCTTATTAAGGCGAAACCATTATCCATTTTACTCTCTTCATATTCAAGACATGGTTTGTGACTGGGAGCTATGTGTTGAATATGAACAGAGAAAAATGGACTGTGTCGGTTGGCCTCTGCGGGACAGATATAGGACAAAAGGCCATATAAATTAAAGGTTGTGGACCATAAAATGTTAGGAGAATACCTCAACACAGACCCTAAACACAAACCTGCATTCGTACAGGCTGGCCTATTTGGCAACTTTCATTGACAGATCTCATTAATGCAGTGAGACATGCATTGTTCCTTCACAGTAAAATGCAAACTTGGAAAAAGTGCAATTTGTCATTGTTACCTTTAAAGTTCATATGCTCAGTCATGCACGACAATTATCAACATGATTAGGTATCCATGGAAAGAGGAAGAGTTCCCCTTTCCTCACAATCAACATTTTGCTCTTAATAGCTGCCAATTATGAATTAATGGTAGCCCTCCAAAGTTGGATTAGTTTCTTTTTTTTTTTTGATATGATATGTATGTCAGTCATGCATTTCGACTGTTGCTGAGATCGTGGATTGTACTAGAGGACTGCATAGGGATATCTTTTGGGGGGAAACACCCGAAGGGAACATTTCTTTTCAGTTTCCACTGGCACCTGGGGAAAAATATAATTATGTTATAATGATGAAACAATCGTCAATAGTCCATTTTTATATCTATAGCCAACTCGTTTTTCTTTTAATGGGGGAGGGGTTATTCAGGTCTGGCCTTCCCAAGCACAGGCATTTTATTGTGAGGTATAAAAACAATGACGAGGCTGACATCAAACAAACTATTTTCTATTACGTACGTTTTATAACAGGTCTGTAACGAATCCACAAGGAAGCTAACAAATGGGACTACAATCATGACAATGGACAGATGATATTTGAGCGAAGTAAGAGAAATGTCACTAATGCTTTAACCTTTTTGTCTGTGGGTAATTCTGATTACGCCCCGACGTCTAATCATAAACCTCAAACGATCATAATGTGATCTACATTGCTGAATTTGAATATTCCAGGTAACAGCACATTTGATTAACTTTAGGCAGTACTTCTTGAATCCAAATAATTTCGCCAAGATTTTCATTGCAATTCTTTTGTGAACATGGTGAAGACGCATTTTTTTCTTTAACGGACTTAATTCTCTCTTGTTGAAAGGAAATTGTACAGCATGACCACATACGGAAGTTTGGAACGGAGAGGGGCGGGAATAGATACTAAGACTCGCACCGAATAGCAACCTCGCACGCCCATCTGGCGACACCATCGCTAGGTAGCTGGGCTGTCTCGGGAAGCCGACGGTCAGCCGAGTCTTTCCCTTCGGCAGGGGGTTGATTGGCAGCGCAAGAGTTCGATAAGTCGTCTGTCGAGGTTGAAATGAACAATATAAAGAAAATAGATACAAATGATGCGGCATGTTTACATGAAGCATGATGTGCAATCTAAGGAGTCATTGAAAATAGTAATCATAATGAAATGAAATGAAATGAAATGAAATTCAATTTATTTTATTCATTTTTCGGGCGGCGATTTTTAGCCAATTTCGGCTGGGCACCACTGTGTTTTTTAGTGCATCACTCAGTCGCCGTTGAAGTTTTAATGCAGAGTTAAAATTTCGGCAGGCACCGTCACATACTTTTCCTCGCTGCCCAAAATACGCTCGGTGTCGATCCGGGCAGCAACGGCTCGGGCACCGACCTACCGAGCCGTCGCCGTCGAGCAATTCGGAGGGGGGGGGGGGGGACGGGCGCGGGGGGCTGACAACTTAGTGAAGGCATTCCCCTGAATGAATTGCAGAAGTCCCATAACATGTCATTATCTTGGCCGCATACGGGCAATGCATACGGGGACTGAAGTACCTGCGTGGGAGTTTCCTGCGAGGTACTGCCGCTAAGGGCCTCCTATACTTGCGTTTACCGTGGACCTCTGCGGGCAATCCCCGCCACTTAACCGGGAAAAGTTTTGGTCATATAAATTATGTTTATATACATATTTCAAGTTTTGATGGGGCAACAACTCTTGAAGAACGTCATGATGGGAAGAAAATGCAATCTAGCAGTGATAATAATAATAATAATAATAATAATAATACAATCATTACACATCTAGTGATAAATTATTGAAATTTGCCCTTTTCACCAAAACATGGCATTTTGATTGAATTCTCTTTATTTCTATTTCATATGAGGGCACGAGGATTTTATTTCAAAAAAATGTAAATTCATCGAACTTTCGATTGTGAAATCTTCAATGACGTGTTCCACTACTTCTCCGAGTTCACGTAATCCACATACGGTAAATGTTTGGGGGTAAATTCCCTTGTATGAAAAAAAAATATGCTGTTGTCGAAAAGTCATCGTCCACAAAAATCTTCATCTCACATTGACAACGAGATCCCGTGTAGCTCGCTGGGCATGCGCACTGATGCAGGCCTTCAATCACAAGGGACGTACCTCCGTTATTACACTGGTCTGTTGAAATGGGCAGATATATGACAGATACGATAGTTATTTGCTTCGTCATGATGGATATATATATAAGATTAAAAAGCAGCAAAAGACAAAGAAAACGGCAAAAGACCAAACATCGGTTTTACAACACTGTCTTAACCTTTATCATTAGCCATAATTTACTCGAGTGAAAGAAAAACCTCAAGATTACGTATGCGACAAGATAACAACATCAACAACAATATTATGTACGTTGATACAGCTCATGGCGATCTCTACGTATATATCAATTTAATTTAAATTCATTTATTTTCATATTTCTCATATACAGTGGCTGATCAAGAGGGGGCTTAACCGGCGCACGCGCCCCTCCCTTTATTTTTCGTTAAGAAACAAAAGAAATGAAAAGAAAAAAAGTAAAATGAAACCCGGAAGTGGCACCAGAAATAATAGTTGCGCCCCCCCCCCCTTTACAGAATTCCTGGATCCGCCCCTGCATATGTATAGGCCTAACTGGAAGATTGCCATTATTATCAAATATTAAGACAAACTTGTCGTTACTACAGGGCCCTGTTATAGGAAGTGTTAAACTGATTATATAGTTGATTTCAACTGTAAGTTATGTCATCTTGTGTGCTTGTGTGGTAAGGAAATTTAAAGTCGATTTTATCTTTTGATAAAACAGGGCCCAAGTAGTGTTTAACAATGGTGATGGTTGACTATTAACCAGAATACAAGCACCACATAGCCTTTCGTAGTGTGACGAAGTAACACGAGCATGACGAAGGGGGGGGGGGGGGTTGTTAACTTTTATTTCTTTTATTTTATATTTTTCAGCAAGAGTTTGTCAAGCTGACTCGATCGCAACAAGCGTCTTATGAATGCTTTGAACTAAGCTAGTAAGGTGTATGTGTATAAACTAAAACAAAATAAGAAGCTTCAACGAAGACGTTTGCAAAGTAACCATAAGCAGTGAAATGTTTACAACGAACAACGAGATTTTTCTCACTTTGTCTCAAACAAGTAACGGCCTTAGTTTCAGAAGACCGAAGGTCCCCAGAAATAGATGGCGGTCCTCCAAGCTGGGATCACTTTGGTTAACTCAAGCTGCACGAGGCGCTGTTCATCAGGGTCCCAAACTTGGTCACACAACACTTTCTGCGCGAAGCACAGGTCGGCCATACCTCAGGGGAAAAAAAAAGCGAAAAACTCGATTAAAGTAAGCCCGCATAGAAATCTAAATTATGCATAAACCAGGGTCATATATACCTCATTATAACGAGGAAGTACCATAGATTCCACCTAACCATGTTACGAATTCACCTAGAAACGCTTACCAGTGATAGGCCCTTCTTAATAAAACGAATAACTAGTTTTAATAAAGCCAGAGAACAGCTCGTTTGTACTCTCAGCGGGGAGACGACGTCACCGCGATGAGGCCTCGATCTTTATGCGAGAGAGCGAGCGCGAGCTAGCGCTAGCTAGTGTATAGCTAGCTGTATACAAAGCCAAGCTAATACGTGTAGAATGCGAAGCCGACTAGACTTTCTTGTTGAAAATGGCAGAAGGTACCTCTGACTTGGATATCGAGGACCTCATTTTGGAATGTGATCCAGATTCGGAGGATTCGTTTGATGATTCGGACTCTTACGATAACGACCATGGGGAGATAGGCGAGTACGACGAAGATGAAGTGACGTCGAAGGATCATCAGGCAGTGCAGGTGCAGTTGAACGCCAGCCTGTACCGTATCAAAACGAGCCTCTTCCTCGCAATCCCGCCGTGGCTGGCCGGGTAGTGGAGCGGGAGAGAGATGGCGACGAAGGCGCGGGTGAAATCGATCTCCGCAGTAGACTTGACCCAGCTAATGTTCAAATTGGTAAGTTTTAGCACCATTTGTAGCAGATTTCATATCAAATTGAATAATGTGAAATGTGAGTATGTATTTGCCCAGCCACAGGCCATCAACATGAATTTGGGAAAGTATCAGAGTGTAGAGACCTTTCAGTTTCAGTTCAATAGAACTAGAACAAGATTCAAGAAGTTCGATTGTGAGATTTTGAGTTTGGAATGAGAGCAAGGGCCTAACTGTTAGCAATTCAATTAGCATGACTTTGTCTGAGCTAGGGCCTAACTTTTTAGACTATGCCAAAATGGGGAAATTAGCAAAGGTAGTTTTGTTGTTGAATCAAGATATCTGGCCTCAAAATGCATTTTTGATTTGGATTTACCAATTAATACCCCTTGATTTTTTAACGTACGCATACAGGCCTTAATTGCATAGCCAAAAGAAATAGTACAGTATTGTAAGAAATTTGCCATAATCATGATTATAGTCCCCACCTTGGTATGAGCAATATTGCATATTGAGGTTTATTTCGTCAGTGAATCAAAAGTATTTTTTTAACTTTGACTTCAAGTTTTGCTAGAACACAAAAAGTTGAAGAGAGTTGAAGGAATTGCTGATAGTTTGATACCGCGAAAAATTGTTCCCTGGTGTGTTAATTGATGAGATTGCCACCTAGTCTAGAATTCTATGGTAAAAACAACGAAGAACCGCCCCCGCCAACCAGGAGTGGACTCTAGTCTCTGTAAATTAGAGATTACACACTTGCTGACCTCCGTTATTTGATTTCTTTTCTTTGGTTTCTTTTTTTTCTGGTCATTGAAATCATATCATATCACAAAGTGCTCAACTTTTTTTTGCACAAACTAGACAATTCTTGAATATCTTTGAAAGAATCGGGAAGAAGAATTAGGCGAATCGACACTAGAGAATAAAAATCTTACAGATAGTATAGGCCGGTTTCGCCCGTCACCGAGAGTTTTCATTACTCGGCTCATTGCATTGACAAGGTAGATCTACTAGACTCAAACTTACATGTATTCCGCCGGCGCTGGCCCTGGGCGCGGGTACGGTCGCGACCGGTCGGGGCGGCGCTGGGGCTGCGCTGCAGATATATCTAGGCTAAAACTAAAGTATGGGCCATGGCTGTATGGGGAAGGATTTTCGCAACCTTCCAAGAGACCCAAGAGACCCAGAGTTGTATCGACTATTCACGGTCACTCTCCAACAAAAGTGCCCAGCTAATAAACATCGTTTACATATTTAAAACGAAGGTTATTATACTTACTATTCAGTCGTAAACAATGCCCAAAGGCAAAGAATTAGATTCCAAGCTTCACTGGCACGAAGAGAAGTAGCCTAACATTCCAACTTGATCATCAGCTCGCCGAATTGCGTCCGAGTCAGAGTGCGTGCAACTTGTAGTAAACAATCGTCGATCGTTCAACGGTTTCGAACTAAAAAAATAATGACTTACTGATATCAAAAAGCTTGAATTTCCACGGAAATGTTTTATTACTTTGATAATCCCGTAGTTTTAAATCAGAACTTTACAGTGACAGATTTGATTTTACTAAACTTCCGAGTTTCCTGACGATGAGGCGATCGCGAGCAGAAAAACATAGATCTACAGTCTAGCACTGCATATCACAAGCATGCAGCTAGCTAGCTAGCTCGATACGGTGACGTCACATTCACAGCCTTTTCCAGATCGACTCGCTCTGTGTCTGGTGCCTGCCCCGAGTTGTCCGAGAGAGGGCGATTCTTTAAAAGCAATTGAAGAATGGATGGATGATCAAGAAATCAATGGGTACTGCTTATTTGTTTACTCGTTCATCTTTCTACATGCCACACACTTGTACTGATAAATGTCTTGCTATCTAGAGGACAGGGCAGGATAAGCTTTCATTCGTCAACTCATATTGATCACATTATTTTTAACGCAGTGATGAAAGTAGCAAGTAAAGCATTTGTGGATATTATGTTCTAAAGTTTTCAATCACTTGGCAATAGTTGTAATCTGTAATTTGATTTATTCTTTGTTGCTATAAGTCATTTTGTGAGCTTTTATATCGCAAAGAATTCAAACGCATTGAAGAATTGCTGAAACAAGGCTTATTTTTCCGAACGATAGGCAGATGTATACAACGTAAATTATGCTAATACTCCTTTGTCCTATTTTGACAAAAGCAGGCAAGTGACAATTTTTTTCTTCAAAATTTGATTTTTCACTTTTTGTGTTGTTTAAGGCCTGCCTAATAATAAAGCAACTGAAATAAGTCACTTGACTTTTTATTCATGAAATATTAACGTGACAAAAGGAGGCAAGTGCACGCATATTGTCATAATACTTTGACAAACGAAAGCAAGTGACAAGTATCCATTCAGCCAATCACAATGCAGCAAGTCAGCTGGAGGTGTGGTGCAGTCAGCCAATCAGATAGCTCCTTTGCTTCAGTGACGATGACAATGGCATCAATATGCCATTGTCATTTCAGTGCCAAATAGTAATGCCAATGAAAGTGGCCGCTGTTTTTTTCTTGTGTCAACCCTGCTTCACTACATTAACAAAAATATATATTGAATGATACTTATGTTCACTAATGTTTTCTCCTATTTGATAGAAATGTGTGAGTACAAGTTATTGTTCATGTGTGTCTATTTGATAATTTCCATGAAGATATATAAAAAGTGGATCATTACTGAAAACAAATATAAAAAGCAAATGATTGTATTTAGTGGGTATAAGTAAAGGTATGCAAATCTTTTGTGTATTCCTTCACACTTACTACTATGTAATTTGCCGTTAGGACTGAGTCTTAACAAGCTAGGTGCGTCTATGGCAACTTTGGCAGAATCATATCTGAAATGTTTTACCAATGTTTGGCAATGAGGAAATTAGGGAAATACAAAGTTTTTTTTTGTATAAATGTAGTAGAGAATGGTAGGGAATGAGAGAGGATGAAAAGTGAAGAATAATAGAATTAAACGATCATCAGAAATGACTATGGAGAAGAGATGAGAGGAAATAGAAATGATTGTGGTTGAAAGAGAATAAGAAAAAGAGAAGACCAGTCAAAGATATAGAATGTATAAGTTGAGAAATCACGTAAACCTTTTTAACTGCCCCTTCTAAAGGCCGGATCCCTCTTCCACGATATGCTGTTAAATTCTTCCTTCTTTTTCAAAATTATAACATTACACAGGAAATCAAAGTATACTTAAATATCCCTTTAAAATTGTTTATATAGCACTGTTTGAAAATGCATGCTGAAATTGCTTTTTTTTTTTGTCACAGTAATGTGAGTGGCGTATTGCCCATAATACTTTGACAGCAAGAAGCAAGTGTCACTTATAAATTCATGTGAGCATACCTGGTTGCCTGAAAAGTTTTTTGAGAGAAGCATTTGCATAACCCCAGGAACAATCAATTTTTAAAAAGGAGAGCTGAGAGAAGCAGTTTACCCAATTACTACGAAACTACCTGTGTCGTTGAAACTGATTGACAAATTGCTCTACATCGACGTAAATTACTTGCAATGAAAACATGTCGACGGAAGACTTTCATGAATTTGAATACCTTTTGTCACTTGCTACCTTTAGGGCAGCTATGTCATTAACATTTCAATGAAAAAATAATTGCATTATCACGAAAATGATTTCACTTTGTTCTGTCAAATTTAGATCTCATTAATATTTTTTTTTTCTGACCGAACGAAAAAGGTCAGTTTAAGCACTAATGCAACCTGGAAAAATGTCAAAGAGTTGTTGTTTTTTTTTTCTCGTAAGTCAGATCTTCCACCAACAAATGGTATCACACTTGATGGTTCCAAAACAAATGATCCTTTGTAAGGTAATAATTCATTCAATTTATTATTATATATTTCTGCTTGTACATTTTAGGGTCATTTTTCTCCTCTTTGTACTGTGTAAAGCGTTCACGCGTTTTTTTCTTCGCACAGCAACGAAGCCACGCAATCTTTTGAAATTTGGAAGATCATTGTTGAGAACAGCAGTACGCCAATCTTTTTTTTTACGTTATTAGTTAAAAATATGAATTCACCAGCACTTACCTGATAACAAAGCGAACAAGACGACCTGTATCACAGACCTCATTTCTATTTCCATGGACTGTTTGCCAGGCTGAGCTATCATAGTCTGTATGACGTTTCTGTCAGAACAGATACTCAAAAGAAAGTCTGAGATAGGTGGGCTTTCTTGTTCAAAACTTCGTAAGATAATTATGTCATTTTGTTCTGTAATATGGAAGGCAATCAATCCTCTCAAGAGAGTAAAAGCTCATCGTTCATACCGTTATCATCGTTTTACGATCCCTTTTTATATTCTTTAAAAGGGAGCTTGGGGTGTTGACTCGGGCAAGATACACACACATGCAGAAACAGTAAAAATATTTGCCAACGTACGAAAGATAAAATGTGTCTGCGACAAGTAATTTCATTTCGCAAACGCTGACTCCGCAACACAGTGCTATCCTCCCCTCCCCTTGCCTCTGTACCGGGGGGAGGGGGGGGGGGGAGGGAGGCAAAACAGATTTTCAGATCTAAGGAAGTGCCTTCACACAAAGAAGAAACGGAAAGTAAGAGATGTAATATTTCATCTGTGGGTTGATGATAAAGATGTACTGTTTTCCCCACATCATCCTTTTGCCAGCGTTGTGTGATCAACAAAATGGACTAGCCGTAATTATGATAACAATAATAACAATAGTAATGATAATGATATTAATAACAATACTAATAACTACCATACCTGGAAATTGTAATTTTATGATTTATTGCCAGTTAATCTATAAATGTCCGTACTTGAACATTTAATTGGTGACAATGTTATTTTTATGATTGTCTAAGCTTTGCCTTTTCTTTATATGAATACAAATTCATGTAGTCTCAAAAACACACACAGGGACATACACACAGACAGAAGCGAAACTGTTAGAATTGTTAAGTGTATAATGTCTGAGAGGTCAATGACTAAAGGGATGACATTAATTGTCTATCTTATTATCTTCTGTATATCACATTGTCACTACAGCACAACTGCATTAAACTTCTTAATTTTTTTTTTTCTGTCATTGTTTGGAAAAACAAAAGGAGAATCATTTATTTTGAGTTTGACATCTACGCAAGACAGCAATACAATTTTTGATAGAGAACATAGCACGATGCGTCCACCGTGTGACGTAATTAGCAACGTTAATCCCACATGTTATCTACTTTCCTGGACAAATTTTGCAAAGATGGTTCGAATATTTGATTGGAAGTTACAATATTTTAAGTTCCTATGGTAGCTGCAAAGAAATCAGTCGGTTGTAAATTTTGAATACAAATGACTGAATCAGGCATTATGACTCAGGCAGTTACAGCTTATTTATATTAAGAAAAAATTTGTCCAAAGAAACAGAAAAATATATCAATTCTTAGAGTGTTTTTTTTTTCACCATTCAGGAAGAGCAGAAAAATCTGGTGGATGCAATTCGATAAAAACTGAATAATACACCTCATGATCATAGCAAACATAAGTAAAATCGTTTCAAATTGAAAATGAATAAACAAACCCGTGGGTTTCGTTCACTATAATAGTGTCGAACTCGTGGCTGTAACTTGTGGGCTGCATGCTTTTGTGAGTTTATTAGTAGAAGAATGCGGGGGTCATATGCCTGACATTTCAGCAGGGTAATGCTGGGTGAAAATGTAGCAATCATTGTCATTCATCTCTCCTTTTTATTCAATGAAAGGAATGTAGAAAAGGATGTGCATTAGATTCACTTGCAAAATTTTAACAGAGGGGATAGCATCTCATTCAGATTTGGTGTGAAGGACAAATAAACGATGAAACAACACACACAAAAAGAAAACTTACAGAAAAGTTCGTTTCGTACTCTATAAACCAAAACTAGGAAAAAGGGATGTTTGGTACCAAGCAAAGTGTCAAAGGCAAAGGCATAATGAAAAAAAAAAAAGAATACCGCCAAAGTCGCCATAAAACTGCCATAATTCTCGACTGTAGGGCCTATTATACCCATTCTGTTTATTTCATACATCTGTTGTTTGTTTGCTCCTTGCGTGATAACCGTTTTAGAGGTGAAAGCTTTAAGAGACGTTAACGTTACAATATTCTGACACTTTCGAGCACATCAAAAGGATGTTTTGGCATGCAACGGCACGTTTCGTACATACTGATATATCTGTCAGCTCATAACCCACGCACTTCTCGATTATTCAGAGAGAGAGAGAGCAATCCATTTTATGAGTTGAAAAGAAGTAGAGTGTAGATCCATTAATTTTCCAAGCCATTGTTTGAGAAACGAGATACAATACTCGCATTTATAGCCGATAAACTTAAAAAAAAAAAGAAACTTCATTTATAGCTCCGTACTAACCCCATTGTGAATAATGATAGTGTCATAATTCAAAAAGCAATACCCACAATTTTGAGAGCAATCCCCCATGAATATTTCACGAAAAGAGATTGACACTCTCGTGTACCAATAATGATATCTTGATATCATATCTTGATATCTCTTTTTTAAGCATTTCAGGATTACCCTGTCATATATGAATTACACGAAGTGTTATTTACTACTTTTTAAATCCAAATATAAATTTAGTTTTCAGCATTGAAAATATATCACAACCCATATGTACAGTCTTTTTTTTTTCGAAACAATTAAGACTTACTTTTCCTGTTTTCCTGTCCAATTTCGCACTTTGTCAGTCCAATTCACTTTTCTATTGAAATTCGTAAAACAAGCACCTTTTCTTTATTCGTTCATTCAATTTAGAATGACATAGTCAGGTGACGAAGTATATGCTGCTCTCGTTTATTCGAATTCATGTCTGGGCATCCAATTTAACACCTTTTTGCAGTAAATTTAGCACACATGTTTATGCTTTGGTTATTTCTTCTTTTTTCCAACATAGTTTTTGTTTAGTAAGCATCATTACATTTATTTTTTTTTTCGTATTCATTTCAGAGATTTTGGCAACATTTTTTTTTTTTTCAGTGTGCTTATTGGGTCTCCCAGTCCGAAGATAGTGCCTGTGACCAGAACTTACCTGGCCGTTGAGCGTTTTATTCCGAGTGTGTCGGCCAGTTCTAGGAAGTCAAGGTTATGATCATGTTCCTATAAAGTTCTTTGACTGTCTTCTTGATATATACGTCTGTATCTAACTTGCGCTGTCATGATCAACTGTAAAAAGTTAATCTCAAGTATTGATACAAATAGGCCGAATATGACATGTATGAAAGAAAAGGGGTGTCACAGAAAAAAAAATACAACTTTTACTGCCTAACAGTGTGTGAATGAAACAATAAATCACATAGAAATGCACACGCTTAAATATTCTCACGTAAAAAAAAAAAGAAATAACATGACGTTAATTTCAATGAAACGTTTGGAATACGACTGGCCATTCGCGAAATTTAATGACTCAAATACCCTTTTCGGCGAGTATAGTAGCGAATTTGAATGAACGTAGAGTACCAGCTAATTTGAATGCCCTTTTTATGAATTCGAAATCCACATGTGCAAATTTAATTGATCGAAATGCTAAATTGAATGCACAAGTTCCGATTTTGAAAGACAGGCTGTGCGATAACGAGGGGTTTTGCTAAATTGAATGAACCTTCTATCAAATGGAACGACAAAAGTGCAAAATTGGCCGGGAAAACCTATATCAGTACATATAAATGTAGCTAAAATTGCAATAGTAGGCTGATACCAGAATCAAACGATATGTTGATTAAGAGCTATTCGGGACGAAAGAATAAACAGTGATCTGACTGAATTATGGTAGATTGTATGAATGGATCAAATTCACTATCTCGGCGCAATTCTAAAAAAAAGAAGAAGAAGCAATTTTTACTACCATTTTAGCCGCATTCAGACTGTTTTAGTGAAATCGCATTGTAACGTTGCATTGTTGGCACCGGACGCTAGGGGGCGTTCGTCAATGCGACAAAATGTATCAATAATGTTTGCCTACATGTTTAAGAAATTAGACAGTACAGAACATGATTGTGGTATTTCATTTGCTCATGGGCGAGTGCAATCGAATCGTAAAAAAAGGGGAATATGAAACCGAAAGGAAAGATCATTATCCCTTAGTGACAGTGAAAAAAAGAAAGAAACACCAGTCGTTCAAAATAGCCAAAAACAAAACAACACAAAACAAAATCATAGATCTAAAGAATAGTCTAATGCACATGTTCTCTGAATAACCACGAACTATTATAACATTACATTGCTTTGAACAATGCGTTTTCAAATATTTTAGCCGGTGGTAGTTGGATATACTCTACCGTATGTCATAAAAACAAATTACAACGGGAACCTCCACAATGATATCTTTAAAAATAGTGAATCAATCCAAATACAAATTCAGGGTGTGAAACCATAACTCATTGCCCACATCTTACAAAAAAGCCCATTCGATTTGATTTATTGGTCAAAGAGAAATGAGGAATTTTGTAGAGGATGTCAAGAATGTCTTCCCTCCAAGTTCTGTCTATTGTATTCACACACAAAAGCATCGAGGTGCTAAACTTGGAAATATGAGACTCATGACATGCTTAACAACTTTTCACATTTCTCTGTGACCGCTGAACCAAATTGAATGGGGTTTTCTGCAAAACAGAGCTAAGATGTTACATTTCAAGACCCTGAAGTAGCATTTAGACAGTGTACTCATATTGAGTGTTATCAATGCGAAAATTTGATTATAATTTTTTTTGGGACATACTGTAGTTTAATTCAGCTGATTTAATTGATTATAATTTCTACAGCTACTGCGAAGAATAGAATAGAAAATGGTTAATTACATTAACTATTTTGAGCTCACAGTATACTACCTTAAAACAATGTAACTCCATATGTTACAGAATGCTTGAGGCAGCGCAGGTTTCGGATGGTGAAAACAACATTTAGAGGAATGAACACTACATCCTTCTTTCTAAAATATGCCCGATCCACAATCAAAATTGTAATATAATGTAAAATCTATAGTTTTCAGGAAAACATGTTTGAAATTTCTATCATCAATGCATTACACAGACATTTTTTGTGTTTTTTCCGGTGACAATGTTTTGTTGTTGTTGTTGTTGTTGTTGTTGTTGTTGTTGTTATTATTGTTTTCACTTCAGTACCTCATTCAGTGTGCCATTACAATGCATTATTCCGGGTTTTATTTCCTTGTAAATCTGCTTCAACTTTACAATAGCGCACGCAACTTAACAGATGAGCTGCAAGAATCACGTTTTGTACTTTCCGTTAATATGCAAGCAGGGGTAGTTAGCGACACCAGAATTTAAGATTTGCGCTAAGAAAGTGTGCTTGGCCCCGTGTAGGATTTGAATGTGTAGAGAAGGTTACATCTCTGGATAAGCAATTAGCTTGAAGGGAGAGTCGGCCTGAAGAAAAGATAAAACGTATAAGCGCATATTGTATTCTGATGCAAAGCGAAAGCGAAGGTGTATCTGTGTGTCTGTATTCTAGATTTGTTACAGTTGCTCCATACAATGTTTGCTATGTGGTATATATCACACAAGATAAATGTACAACATGAAAATTACTTCTTAATTCGAAATATTCGTGTTTTCATTTAATGTGTTTGACCCAAATCTAGTTTGAATCAAGAATTATCAATACGTACCCTGTCAAAGAAAATACATACTTTGTGAATGACTCGAGACTGAGAATGAGTAAAATGCATAAAACATGTTTTATCTACATTCAAAGATGATTTATTGCACTAAAACTAATGATACGTTTGACAAATCCGTATTCGGAGTGTTAATGAGAGTGTTTGATTTGATTCTATCATGATCGTGCAACTCTCAGAATTAAAGAAATAAAACAAAAATGTCAAACTGATTGCAGCATTGTTCGCTGTAAAGCATCATCAAATTCATATTTGCTCTACACATGGTTGTAATTTTCCCAAAAATAACATTTCAATTCAATTCAAAGTTTATTTCATTTTTCGACAAGACATATATGTTTCACTTCCTTTGATAACAGAGAATAGGGTGAACAGAACATTGTGAAATGAAAAGACTGTACAATAACTGAGGACCTTATAGTAATTATACATTGTAGTAAAAAAGAAATAGAAACAGAAGTGGTCGAATTGAAGTAGATGTATAACCTTGCTTAAGGCGCGAAAAATGGAGGGACCCACTAGAAAGACAGAGCTTGTAGAATGTAATAATGATAATAACAATAATAATAATAATAATAATAATAATAATAATAATAATAATAATGATAATAATAATAATAATAAAACAATCCAGATACCCAGGAGTCTGCCGCTCACCAGGTTATAAGACCACCTTCCACGTAAACTTGGGGTCCTCCAGGAGGCCTTTGTGTCCATATTATGCAAATTTGAGAAAAATTGTCCATCCACTTTCAAAAAGAGGCCCAAAATTCAGTCCTGACCCCTGTATAGCCACCCCTGGATCTGCCATCCCCAATACGCTCACCAAGACATTTACTCCAAGTTTTTCTAGCTTAACATTTTTTAGCTTCTCTAATTTGAGGCTTCTGGGGTCCCTGTAGGGTTCCCGATATATCTAATTATCATCATAGGAATAAGTTCAATGACAAATTTGACAGTGTATTTGGAAAGAAAAATAAAGGAAGACATGAATATCGTGACACCAATTGTACTGAATCTGGCTTAGAGAGGATTTGCAGAAAATTCCTTACTTTATAGGTGCATTGCCCACTCCCCCTCCCCGATATTTCAGATATTAATAATCTATTGACTTACTGATGATACTTTTTTTGTCAATATACCAAGTTTTGTCAATATCTGAATACCCATTTTCAAGAATGACCTAAACTAACAGGCCCAGGTTTGAACCTCCCCCATACGGTCCTTCCCCTGGATCTGCCATTAACAAATAAAAAGATAAGAAAAAAAAACTACAGCTGTTCACAGCACATTGTTGCTTCTCCTTTTCACCTGTGCAAAAGAAAAATTTTGAAGATTCCTTAATTTGGGCTTTTGCTTGTCATCCCGCGCTCCGAGACATTGTGGTCATGGGCCCCCAAGCGGGGAAATTTCTACAGATACATACTCTTGCGCCCTAGCGACCTGCCATGTTTGGTAAGAATGTGACCGTGCATTTCAAGAAAATGAAAGTGTTAATATTGGGTCACAGTTTGCCCCTCCCCACACACACACAGGGTCAATAACTGAATTTGCCACGAACAAACCTGAAACGACAGTAGCCAATCAATTTATTCATAGCCAAACTTAGCTTTTGCCCTGCAACCCACACCCCGCGGATCATCGTGCCAGTAGGGCCAGTAAGGGGAAAATTGTGCCTCTTTTCTTTAGATACATACTCTTTCACCCAAGGCGACATTAAAACTGCAATACCAAGTTCTCTGAAAATCGAACCACGCATGCTTAAGAATATTACTAAGGCGAAGTGAAAATCCGGCCCCAATTTGGTCTCCCCTCGCTGCCCAAAGGGTCTGCTCCCTCCCGATTTGTCGTGAATAAACCTGAAAACACAGATTTCATGTACAATCTCACGTGATTTTGAAAAGGAAAGAAAACACTAACGTGATACGGTATTTTTCATATCATATTATCATTCCAAGTTAAGAATATTTTTTTTTCTTAAGTTGGACTAAGATGAAAAGATACGATTGAGTTCAAAATTGTGCATTGCTGACATTTGAGCAAACAAACACGTATGTTTGTGTGAAAGGGAGTTTTACACCACATTCAATGACAACCCTGGGGCTTTTTATATAGGTTTTCCGGTCAAGTTCACAATTTTGTTATTCTTATACATGAATGCGCATTTAAATTCACACAGCACATGCACGCGAAAATATTCGGGAATTCACATTCAGAATCCGAACGATCGATTCCATAAACAGGAGCTCTATTTTGTTTCCGTCAAATAAAAGTCACGCATGTGAGTTCAATTTCCAAATGCGAGCACCAAATGCATATGATAGTCGAGATAAGCTTGTTTGGGGCGTTCGATTTCATTAATTTTCACATTATTAATTTTCTAATTCGTGCTATTAGATTTTTGTATAAATAAAATGAATGAATAAATAAATAAATATATATATATATATATATATATATATTCCGAAGAGGAGGAACAGTAAGAGGAATAATGATGTCAAAGCTACGCACCGATTCCTTCTTCCTTTCTCATATCTAATATATGTATATATATATATATATATATATATATATATATATATATGTGTGTGTGTGTGCGTGTGTGTGTGTGTGTGTGTTTTACGAAGAATGCTGTGTAATGGGTTGAATTTGATTACTGATTCACATATTATGTTTAATTTAATGCTCGGAATAGGGAGTGTTCATGAAATTGACCAGGAAAACCTATATTTTGATTGAAAACAGTGTAGCAGTAGAAAAAAATAAAACAAACAAACAAACAAACAACAAAGACACCAGTCGTAGACAAAATTCAGGACAGGTGACTGTATGTTGACTGTATATGCGTAGTTGTGGGCCTGTAAGATGTCCTAAAGCCATAAATGTCAAAATCCATCTACATCGAACAACATTCCCTTTCTACGAGAAAAGCCAAGCTCATTGTTCATACAGGACGCATTTATTCATGGGAAAAGAATATGCCCACGATACGAGACATTTCTTATAGAAATCCGAAAATTCATCACACAACAGTAATGGTCTTGTTGTGAGTTCAACAAAACATGCAAAAGTATACTGATAAAAGTGGATTTATGAAAACTGAAAGTTGCTTTAAATTCGCTTCCACACAGCTGTCGTTTTTAAATACCTTGTTAGTGTCTTTTCAGCGTCGGTGATTAGTTTCTCTACATGTTTCTTAGAGTACAGAACCAAGCCTATAGCTGAATGTCGCAAAATACGGGATATGATGCCTAACGGTATTGCAATGAACCTGACCAGTCGTTATGGCTATGTTCAACGCATATGACACCTTAATTATAGTTGAGGCTTGCGTAAAAAACTTTTATTACCATTGTGCTGTCGATCCAGAAATGGTGAAACAAAATTATGAACGCCAACTAAACATGTGGAGTGTCCCACACCACACAAGACAGATTGAAAGAAGAAGAAGATAAAGAGCAATACTCGGGTTTCCCACATTAGGCACAGGTATAGTCGAACATCCACTTGGTGTGTGCCTCCTCGTAATATTCCCTGTAATAGACTATAACGCCAACTCTCGTGATCTCGAACCTCTCGGTGTCCTGGTAGTGCGCAAAAGGCGATTCATCGGACAGAAATCCAACTTGGTAAAAATTATCGGCAAAGTCAAGCCTGACGAACACTGTGCCGGAACCAGAACACAGCTGATGAATGCCCCTAAATATGGCCAGGGTCTGGACCCAATACCAGTCACGTCTGAAATGGAGTGTGTTACCAAAGATGCAAAATCCTGCATCAATGAGACAACCATCCAATAGCAAAGAGATAAACTAAAATACACAGTAATCAAATACAGTATCACGGTCATACACTCTTCGACTGTTGCTGGGACGGAATTTTCTCGGATTACTGGATGGCAATTTAAAACAACAACGACAACAACAAACTGATGACACATATTTCTGTACGGTGAGTGACAAGAATCAAGATTTCCATTGCGGCCATCAGTCCGTCCATGGTGTGTTCTGAATGCTAATAAGATTGTCATCCAATTATTTATGCCCGTATAACAACGAAAAAAAAAAATGCCGACAATATTAGTTGCTATATACGTGTATCAAGTGGTCAATACGAGTGTACTTTGAATTTACTTCACCATGCAAACCATCAAGCAACACGAATGTATTTGTTTGAAAAGAATGATATCTGCCATATCCGTTATCCATTTCCATTTCTCATTAATTGTGTTCTCTCAAAAACATGAGATCTTTGTTTTGTTTACCTAACTTAATTGAATTGAAATGTCCTTTGACACATACAGAGAAACAGTACCCAAACGGCAATTAGAATTAAAAATAGCGTCACGATGTGACATTATTGACAACCTTGACAGGAGCAATCACAGAAAAACATGTCACACCTATCCACTTTAGATCAACAGTCAACTTTTTGTTTTGTTTAGCTTTGTGTTTCGGGGGGGGGGGGGGGGTATTCATCTAGCCTCCGTGCCGACATTTTCCGGTGAGGTGCCGGACTATATAAAATTAGGAAGAGGCAGAAATATCAGACATCAATTTTCCTCTACGTTTTATCAGAGGTCTGATAGAGGATTATAGAAAGCTCAATTAAAGGTAGGCCCTATAAGTTATCATTTGCAGAAGAAACAAAAACCCAGCGTTAATGCTTTAAGATAGTTCTTAAATGTGTGTTAGGGATAGAAATAACCACTGTAAAAATTTGAATCCGTATAATCGATGTTAAGTAGGCCTATTGTTGAATACACAAAATGTGAACAATCGTTATAAGAAAAATGTTTCCAGACTAAATCGTCCACAGTTACTGATTAATATGAAAAATACTGATATCTCCTTATATTTCAGGCTTCATTGCAAAAATTTTGTATGATAGGATGTTTTGTGTTACAACAGACATAATATTATACATATGCATCAAAATCGATATATCTTGAACATTTTATAAATCATTGCTCCCAAAGGTAAACAGAACCTTTACTGTAAGATTGAAACGGATCTGCGTTACCCAATTCCCTTTCCAAATTGATATAATCAATGCTGGAACGATTAATGACATAGAATCCTACTTTGAGTGTCCCCACTGACACCAAGTTTGATATTTTATTGACGTATAGGTATAGAACCTCCTCAAACTAATTTTGTTAAGATTTTCACTTCGATTCTTTTATGCAGGTGCAATTCTTTAAAGGTCTTCTCTCTTGTCTAATGCCTATTAGCTTTACAAGTATATAGGTATGACCACACATGAAAGATCAGAAAGAAACAGGCAGGATTTACACCAAGACTCGCACCTATTAGCAACCTCGCACGCCCATCTGGCGACATCATCGCTAGGTAGCTAGGCTGTCTCGGGAAGCCGACGGTCAGCCGAGTCTTTCCTTTCGGCAGGGGATTGTATGGTCTAGCGACATTTCGGTAATACTCCCTTTGAGGTTGAAATAAACAATCTGAATGAAATAGAGAAAAGAAATAAGGGTGCATCACCTCACCTCAAATAATACACCATTGGTAACGATGGTAATAGCAATGATAATAATAATGATAGGCCTAGTAATAATAATAATAATAATAATAATAACACAAAATGTTTCTTTAATCACAGAACAGGGCTGTTACAGAACACACACTCACAGATAAACAATAAAGCAACCATAAAGACGAGGTACAACATGTAGGCATTGTTGTGTTTGAAACTATGTTTCTAACGTTGAGGGCGTAGACCCCTTTCTGTACAAATATTCGAGGCGACCACGTTGGACCAAATACAACCCACATCACAGTACACCGCAACTCATCGAGTTATTTGTCTTTCTTGGAGTGTACATAACATCTGGCGACGAAGATGGACAGCATTCATCTTGCAGCCCCGCAACCTTTTCTTGCTAGTCCCGGCGACCCACCGATTTCCTGGGAGCGGTGGTTTTCCTGGGGGTGTTTCATAAAGCTGCTCGTAAAGTTACGAACAACTTACGAGTGACTGGTGATCAGTTCTTGTGCTGAATTATGGAAATTCTGATAAGTACATGTATAGCACATCAGAACTGATCACCAGTCGCTCGTAAGTCGTTCGTAACTTTACGAACAGCTTTATGAAACACCCCCAGCTTCCAGACCTACCTTATCGCGAGCGGCTTAGACGGTACGTCGGTAAGTGATGCGCGTGGATCGCCGCGCTATCCTCATTCACTGCCTCGGCACCGATGGTCAACGCATCTCGTCGCCCAGTTTTCCGCCGCTGACACGTATAACGATGCAGTAAAAGCCCTCAAACAGTATTTTGGGCCGCGAAAGAGTGTCCTTATCGAACGTTGTAGATTCCGACAACGATCTCAGGCCCATGGCAAACCTGTCAAGCAATTCGTAGCGGCTCTTACCGACCTTGCATCAACATGTAATTTCGGGATAGTTTGTGCGACGAACTCATACGAGACCAATTAATCGAAAAAACAACAAATCCTAGAATCCGAGAACGTCTCCTAATGGAAGATGACAAACTAGAGTTGAAACGTGCACCAGACCTAGCAGTACAAATCGAAGCAGCCATGAACGATGCTAAGGTTTTGAAAACGCACGCTAATGCACCTCCCGTAGCAACCCATAGTCAAACCTCCCATAGTGATCCAACGTCACAAGTGCAAGGGGTTCAGAGAAAACCTCGCCCTGCCAGTCGAAGCAGCCTAGCAAACAGTGTGCTAACTGTGGTCATTTTCACCAACCGCGATCATGCCCTGCCTTTGGGAAAACGTGTAACAGTTGTAAAAAAATGCATCATTTCGCAAGCGTTTGCAGATCCAAGCGTCAAAAGAAGCAAGCACCAGTTCGCCAATTGGATGAAACTGAATATGACGAGCCATCCAAGGTCTTCACTATCGGTGATACGCGGACCAACCCACCGCAGGTTGGCAATTTCAAACAGTGCGAACTAGACATTGCAGGCCATTCTGTCTCCCTACTCATCGACGTAGGGGCTAAAGTATCCATTTTGAGCGCAGACCTGTACACCATGCTATTCGCAAATCATCCGCTCACGCCTGCTACAGGCCGACTTCTTGCGTACGGTCATTCCACGATACCTGTCCTGGGAATGGTCACAGTTCCCGTTGCGTACAAGGATGTCACGTTAGCTTAGTTTACATTCTATGTCAAAAAGGGGAAAAGCCTCATGGGCGTGGACTTATTTGATGCTCTTGGCTTCCGCCTGCAAGACTCTACAGGAGCACACATACAGCTGGTTGTGCGAGTCGGCCATTAAAGCGCAGTATCCTACTCTGTTCGACGGATTTGGTGAATGCCTGGGATATTGTCATGCCCCTAGAGTAGACTCTTCAATTGCGCCAAAAGCTCAACCGCTACGACGCCTCCCGAGAAGAAGTCTCGACAGAACTTCGCCGTCTTGAAGCAGACGGTATCATTGAGAGAATCGACTATCCCCTTGGGTCTCGAATCTGGTCATCGCGCGTCGCAAGAACGGGGAGTCAAGATTGTGTATAGACCTTAAAGAAGTAAACAAGGCTATCAAGGCTGACAAGTAACCCCTCCCCACAATCAACGAACTGTCCACCTCTTTCCACGGAGCCCGAATCTTCTCTATAGCTGGACATGCGTCGCAGCTATCTACAGGTGCCGCTTGCGCCGGAGAGCCGCCACTTGACCGCATTTGTGACACATGATGGTGAGGGCGTATTTCAGTTCCGCCGTATGCCGTATGGACTTAGCTCAGCCATGAGTGCCTTCCAGAAAATCGTATCTTCTGTGTTATCGGGCATACCGGGAGTGCTCAATCTTCTCGATGACGTAGTCGTCTGTGGTGCAACCACAGAAGAGCACGACCGCCGCCTTCACGAAGTCTTGTCGCGTCTCGCAAAGCATGGTCAATTCACCCTCAACGAGAAATGCAAATTCGCAACATCAAAGATTGACTTCGTGGGCTATCGCGTGACAGCAGAGGGCTTGATGCCAACTCAGGACAACGCAGCCGCAATCCAACGCCTGCCAACGCCAACGAACGTGAAAGAACTCGCGTCCTTCCTGGGCACAACAAATTTCTACTTGAAATTTGCTCCTCGCTACGCAGAAACAGATGAACCACTCCGCAAGCTTCTTCGGAAGACACGCCATGGGAGTGGAATGCAGTACATGAGCGCGCATTCAATGAGCTAAAGCGGAAGATCGTCTCTCCCCAAATTCTCGCGCATTTCGATCCTAACGAAACTACATTCGTGACTACGGACGCTTCTAATAGCGCAGTCCGAGCAGTTTTGTCGCAGGAAATCAACGGTTCAGAACGACCAGTCGCGTTCGCATCGCGTACGCTAACAGACACGGAGAGGAAGTACCCTACCGGAGAACGCGAAGCACTCGCCTGCATTTTCGCATGTGAGCACTGGCACAATTACGTGTTTGGACGCAAATTCACTTTCCGCACTGATCACCAGGCACTGACGACATTGCTCGCAACTTCAGGCTCAGGTCACAAGCCATTGCGCATATACCGGTGGTCAGATCGACTCCACCAGTACAATTTCGATGTGGAATATCTCGCAGGATCGCATAACCACGTCGCGGAAATGCTCAGTCGCACACAGATCGCCGATAGCGATAACGCGGAAAAGCCTTCACGCGAAACCGAAGAGTACATTAAGGCCGTGTCACACCAGCCCTGCGTGCGACTTGCAAAGAACAATTTTGACTACCCGGAGGTCCCCGTAGATATCCGCACATGACAGTACCTAGCATGTATCTCCAAAGTAGTCGCCCGGAGGTGCGCACGCATATTTTTTTACCCGCAACCGTGTTTAGGCCCTGTCACACCTTTCCGGGCAAGCTACTCGGGCTTGTTACGTGTAGGGATTTTCTAGCATACCGGACATTCCTGAGGGAGGAAAAGGTTTTGAGTGAGTCAGCGCATGTGTCTTACTTGCTGGACGCGTTCTGCTTGCGAGTATACTGTGTGACCTTTGTACCAGTCGCGTGGGGGCTGACAACTTAGTGAAGGAATTCCTCTAATGGAATGGCTGAAATCTCACAGAATTTCATTATCTTGGCTGCATACGGGACTGCGAAGTACCTGCGTGGGAATTGCCTGGGAAGTAATGCCTCTAAGGGTCTCCTACTGGCGTTCTGCGTGGACCTCTACGGGCATTCCCGCGACTCACCCGGAAAAAGTTTTGGTCATGCTAATTGGCTGCGGTTAAATCGGACTTGCGTGAGCACCTCCGGGCAACTACGCGCTAGATACTGCCAGGTGCGGACCAACTGCGGAGAGCTCCTTGGAGTAAATTAGTTTCCCCGCAAGTCAAGCCGCAGAAGTTCCCCCGTACGGTATGACAAGGCATGAATGAAAATTGCAAACATTCTTGTTCGCCCGCTGAAAATCTTCTACGTGCTGGAAACTACCTCCTCGCCACAAGCCCGCGTTATGGTGTGACACGGCCTTTAACGCGGTCATGTCCAACGCAGCGAAACTCGATCGTCCCTCGCAGTGAGCTCAAGACTGAATCGCAGAACGACACTGTACTCCAACGCGTGAGAGAGTACATCACAACAGGCTGGCCGACGGCAATCTCCGAGGAGATGGCACCATATCATCGCATTCGCGAAGAGCTCATAGTTTTCGACGAATACGCGATCGCTCGAGGTACACGCGCGGTGATACCAGCATCGCTGCAACAACGTGTGTTAGAGTTGAACAGCATGTGAAACATTGTGAAAGTTGCTCTATCAGCGAGAAAGCAGGCAATTCGCGTCCTGCTCCACTACAGCCTACCCCTGGCCCCAACAACCGTGGGAAGCGTTGCAAGTTGACATTTTTGGAGAAGTCGCAACAGCGCCACAGAGTCACCATTTTCTCGTCGTTGTTCCATCGGTCATCAACATCCTCGACACGCAATGTTAACAAAGAGGAGATTGCCCAGAAGCATGCTACGACAGACAGCGGACCACAATTTGTGTCCGATCAATATGAGGCTCGACTTCCTAGCGAGTTATGGAATCCAGCACAACCTCACAGCGCGGTACAACCCACAGTCAAACGGGGGTGCGGAACGCTTCAACAGGGTCATAAAGGACAGCCTGAAAGCGAGCCTGTCGGAAGGAAAGACATTCGAGTCGGCAATCCACAACCTACTCCGCGCCTACCGGTCGACACCACATGCACTGACCGGCAGAACACCAGCTGAATTGATGATAGGGCGCAAACTTCGCATGCCGCTGAACGTCATTCAACCTTCTCCGCCCCCTAGCGAGGCCGTCAAAGCGAAAGCGGAAGAAATCGCACATCAGCAAGCGAAAACAAAGTCGTACACAGACAAGCGACGACACGCTAAGCCATTACGATTAGCGGTCGGAGACTGGGTACGCATACAATGCCCTAACAGAAAGCACAAACTAGTGTCAGCTTTATCACCCCCAAAGCGAATCGTCAAACGACTCGGCAACAGTGCGTTCCAACTCGAAGACGGGACCAAGTGGAATGCAAGGCGCTTACGTCCTTCGAATCGACCTGGGAACGACTACGAGTGCGCCGACGACGAATTTTCGTTTCCACTCGGCGTTCCAAGCGCTCAACCAGATCGCGAAGAACGTCAGCCCCTGAACTTACGCCGTTCTCAGCGCGTACGGAGACAACCGAGATATCTCCGAGATTATTATCATTGAAACAGTCAAAGTAAAACGTAGATCAGTCATATTGGACTCCTAAAAACCGAATGAACTCTTAATGTTTACATTTTGGACACATACTCAGTAATGCGTGATTTATTTACCCGGACAAAATATTGTTGGATATCCTACTGGAGGATCTTGGTTTATTAAGTTATGTGGAAAATTAAATAATTCCACGGGGTTATCAGTTTGATATCTGGGGCCTGTCTAAGACTTGTGATGGAAATCAATCACAAGTTTTTTGAGAGCTGCAATGCAAGTTGTGATTGATTTGGGGACTTGTAATTGATTTGAAGGCTTTATAAGACGGGGCCCTGATTTGGAGAACTTTTGGACTTTATTTGAGCAATGTTTATATCAATGGGGGGAAAATATTATGTTGTGTTTGAAACTATAATGTTTCTAACGTTGAGGGCGTAGATCCCTTTCTGTACAAATATTCGAGGCGACCGATAGCCATGTTGGACCAAATACAACCCACATCATAGTACACCGCAACTCATCGAGTAATTTGTCTTTATTGGAGTGTACATAACAGACATGCCAGCTAACGCGCGAGGAAAAATACTGTAAATGTAATGCCAAATATGTATATAGGGAAACTTATTCGTAATGGTGCTTAAAGCCGGTCTGCACTAGCCATTATTTTGATGCCATAACTCTTTTTGTTAAGAGCGCCATATATAAAAACTTCCGGGTTACATCGTTATTTTATACTGTGGCTGATCGCCGCCAGCCTGCCGGTGAGCGCACGATCTCACAGCAGCTGTACTGTGCGCAGAGCCGACAGGACCCACACAAGCAGTGCATAATCACTATGGTGGGGTACCGCTCGGCATTATGGGAGTAATGCTGGGCACCACAGAGAAAAATGAGCCTTATGATGGCGCTAGACATGATTGTTTCTTTCCAGTACTAACCTCTCCGATCAACACGTTTCTCATAGCTGAAAGTTCAGTTATAATGTGAAATAGGAACGTATTAAACGTCAGTGGTCTAAAAAGGATTAATGCAAGTTAGGCCCAATAAATGTGAGCAGGGGAGTGGTCATGTTCTTCTTGGTCTTCATGGTCATTTTTTTGTGAAATACATCTGTGACGTTAAGGTTTTAGGACAGTTTGGCAATCTTTTATAGAAATTCAATTTTTGCTGAAAGAGAAGGCTACAACAGTTTGTGATGTCATATTGTAATGGAACGGAACCCCCCCCCCCCCACCGAACTAACCTCTCTCAGAAATGTCAGTGGGTCGAGGGAATGTGTACATTTTACCGAAGGAACAAAAGAAATAATTTATTTATTCATTTAATTTTTTTTTTTTTGCAAACGGCACAAAAACTTCGAAAATTCATATTTTTTGAAAGGACTGTCTGTTTCTTCCTCAAACGTGCTACTGTATACTGTTTCTGCATTCACCGACTCTTCACATATGCTTGTTGTGAAAACCTCTTTATGAAATAGATTTATATTGTAGAAAAGTCATGGTCTAAAAAATCTTCATCTTACATTGACAACGGGGTCCCGTGTAGTCCACCGGGCACGCGCACCTATGCATGCCGTCTATCGCCCGGGACGTACCTCTGTTCATACAATAGTCTGTTGAAATGGGCAGATACAATATTTGTTTGGTCACGATGAAATAACAATCAGTGAGGAACAAAAAAAAAATTGCAAGAAATAAATCATTCAATTGTTTTTGAAAGCATGGCCTTAACCTTTATTATCAGCAAGGATTATCGAGGAGAGGTTGGAACTAGAAATGTCGCTTTGGCGACTGGTATGCCTCCGCCATAATGCATGATTTTCCCAATAGGTCTAGATAGTACATGTGGACACTGTGTGATTACATTTTCACAAAATTGGCAAAATATTGGAATGACAAGTTTGTCACAAATGTGTTGAATGTTCACCTTCCTTGACGTAGGTTTAATTGGATGAATAAGAGAGCATGTATCTAGGGATTTAAGGACTTTAACTTGACTTTGACCCATTCATACATTTAGGCATTGAGTAATTTTCAAGGTACAGGTGTGGAGAAAAAGTGCAATTTCTGAATTGAATAGTAAATTGTTACCATTTTCATCTGGCCCTTGACCCTAAAATTCATAAGATAATTACTTTCAGGTAGAACATGCATAATATGTACTAAGTTTCAAGGTAACTTGAGCCACTTCCGAGATATGGAGGAAAAAGTTAGTTCAGCACTTTCACTTGATCTTTGACCTTTTGACTTTGAGGCAAAAAGAGAAAAAAAAAAACTTTCCAGAGAATTTCTATTAGGTTACACACGCATACACCAAGTGTAAAAAAATAACCCTGCTGGAATTGCATAAATATGAGGGTAATAGTAAAATTGTGAAGTCTTGCACTTGACCTTTGACCCCTGACCTTTGACCCCATGAACCCTACATTCTCTAGATAATCACTTCCAGTCAGTACATGTGTATACTATGTTCCATGAAGATACCTTGAACAATTTTCCAAGGTACGGAGAAAAAAGAAAGTTTTAATATTGTTACTTGACCTTTTGATCTTTGACCTTTGACCTCATGACCCAAACTTTCCCCAGAGAATCTTTATTGGGTAATACATGTATACACTAAGTTTCAAGAAAATGGAATTCTTGTAATTTTTTTTTTTTTTTTTGCTTATTAAATCTTACAATTCAATTCAAGATGTAGTGACGGCCTTATAAATAACGATTTATACCAACAAACAGAGGACTTGAAAGAAATTGCAGCCGCTGCTCCGTGTTACATTTTGCCTGCTAAATATAAAATGATATACGTGAACACAACAGACATTGTCATTTTGTCCGCATCATCATTACGTTTTGTTCTCATCTTTTTTGTGTGTGTGTGTGTGTGTTTTGATAAATTTTGGCGAGCGAGCGCAGCGAGCGAGCGGAATTTTTTTTTTGTGTGTTTAAGCTCACAAAACATGGAATTGTTGTCTTTTTTTTTTTGCTTATTATCTTACAATTCTAATCAAGATATAGTGACGGCCTTATAGATAACGATACCAACAAACTGAGGACTTGAAAAAATACTATAAATTAATCAGTGGCGTATCTATAGGGAAAACGGCGCCCGGGGCAAGCGCGAAAATTGCGCCCCTAATTTCTGAAAAACTGTTCAACCCCAACCCCATCCCCGTAGGGACTTTAAAAAATCCACATGATATGCTTTTTCAAGCACATAAAAGGGGTCTTTTGAGGGTGATTTAAATGTAATAAATTTTATTATTAAATCTTATTGAATCTTACAATTCTGATCACGATTAGTGACGGCCTTATGATAACGATTTATACCAACAAACTGTGAGGACTTGAAAGAATACTCTAAATTAGTACGCGCGAATGAGCCGAAATTTATATTTCCGCGTCATCATTACTTTTTGTTCTTATCTTTTTTTGTGATAAATTTTGGCAAGCGAGCGCAGAGAAACAATAAATCATGAACAAAGATGAAACCAAACATGAAGACGACCAGACTTTGTAACGGACACCTGTCAGTAAAACAAAATATTTTTTTTACATATTCCTGTTTTAAGCTGTTTATAGAGAAGAAAAATGTTGACAAGAAGGATACGTTTTAACAACGAAAACAGTCTTGACAAAAATATATCAACAAAATAATGAAGAGTTTAAAAGATAAATATAAAGTGCACATACTGCACAAATAGATGTCAATGTTCAAATCAATTTGACAGGATGGTGTTATTTCGTTTCGTATGACAAAAGTCAGTAAAATACTATAATTCTGTACCTACGAAAGAAATACAGTGAAATATTTTGTTTATAACATTCATCAAATACACTAAACATTATGTTAACAACAAATGTATTACTGTAGTGTAACTCGCACCAATCTTGCTGCTTTTTCTTGCGAGTTCGAATAACATTGAACATGACAAAACTTGATAATTCTCTACATGACTTGTAGCCGAGGTTCATGTCGATTTTTCCTGATTACAATAGATTCAATTGAATTCAGTGGACACCCACGGTATCCCTTTCTGCAACATCTGACAAATAGACTCGTAATTTCATCGTAAGTGTCTGACTTATATTAATTTTGTAGCTTCTGTTTCATAGGTTAAGGTACAGTATGCTTCCTTCCTTCCTTCCTTCCTTTCTTTCTTACTTTCTTCATAATGTTCGTTCTTTTTTATTATTTTTTTTCTTTCGTTCTTTTATTGAAATTCATTCATGCATTCTTTCTTTCTTTCTTTCTTTCTTTCTATCTATCTTTTCTTTCATTCTTTTTTCGTTCTCTTTTGATTTCATTCTCTCATTCTCTTCTTTTTTTTTTTTTTTTTTTTTTTGGGGGGGGGAGCATTTTGACCCTATATACCTTTTGCGTAAAGGGAGGAGGCACTCCATTTGTTTTGTGTTTTATAAGCTGGAGAATGACGACTGACGAGTGTAGTGATATGGATTTTTAAAAGGGGGGGGGGGGGGTGGTGGCGCAATTTTTTGTACTTTCCCAGCCTCTGGATTTACCCCAAGTCGAAACTCGTCGAAAAAAAAAAAAAAAGATGAGCGGGGGATGGGGGGTTAAAACTATTTTCCGGGAGCGCTAGTCAGGTGTCACATTTGTAACAACTAGCGGTGGAAGCGGGACGTAAAGATGGAAAATTGTTTTTTTATCAGGGGGGGGGGGGGGGGGCACACGTATAAAAATTACAAAAAAAGAAGAATTTTTAAAAAGTTGCTTCAAAAGGAGGGTTGGCAAGGGCCAGTTGTGCCCGCCACTAAATCCGCCAGTGCTTAAAGCTAACATTTTGATATTTACACGATTTTCCATAGCCAAAGGCCTCTAAAAACGGCAACGGTTACCGTTGAATGCAGTTGAGATAATCTGCTCACACGCTACGAAAAAAATAAATGTCTAAACATTATGACTTACTAGTCTTTACTAATAAATTTCCCTACTTTTATTTTATTTATATATATTTTTTAATTTTATTTCATTTATTTTCATTTATTCTTTTATTTTGTTTTATTTTATTTTATTTTATTATTTTTTTTTTTTTTTTTGGGGGGGGGGCAAAAATGCGTTTTGCCTCCCCCCTCCCACTTTTTGGATTGGGGGGGCGGCCCCCCCCCCCCCCCCCACTTCCGGCGCCTATGCAGGTCAATTTTAATGTGATCACGAGTTCTCATACGAGGGGGTATGTATTCATTTTGTTGTTGTTGCAACAGTTTGTCACACTGATATGTTCACATCGCATGTTTTCTGTATACCGTATATTATCATAAGCAAGTGAGCGTTGTTCGTTAGGTGTACGTGAAAGAAAACTGAAACTGATCAAGTTATAACGAAAAGCAATTTGTAAATGAAGTAAAGTTTTTGATGGTGGGCCTAGTTGTTTCTCACCCTGCCTCAAACAGGTAACGGCCCTAGCTGTAGTAGACCCAAGGCCTCCAGAGACAAATGTCTGCCAAGCTGGGCTCACTTCGGTTAACTCAAGCTGCATGAGGCGCTGTTCATCAGGGTCCCAAACTTGGTCACACAGCACTTTCTGAGCGACGCACAAGTCGGCCATACCTCAGAAAAAACGAACAGGTAAAAAAAAAACAGACTTCATCTTTGCACCTGTCACACAGTATAGCTGTACAACTTTGGTAGACAGGAGCTGGGTGTGTACGGATAATGTCTTGCTGAAAAAAACGGGAGTGATGATACAGGGTTCGAACCTTAGGTCCTGTCGCTGAGGTCAGTCAATCGATCTTCCCCATGATAACATTATTAGATTTTAAAGAATCTTGTTTTTTATTTTTTCCCTGGTACAAACATCGCTTCAACTAGTTTTTCTTTATATATGTGTTCCTCTTAGCTGGGATAAGTTGTAGTGACGTATCGAATGCCCCACTTTCTCTGACCTACGCTTGAATCTATTTTTCACAAATTGATGGACCTGATATAGAGTAGGCCAATGTACGAAACATGCTTTGGGCAATAAAATATCCTCCAAAAATGACACAAGAGCCACAAACTCTCCTCTTCGAAAAACTCAACATCCCTCAAAGTATTGCACAAGCCACTGAGAAATTCTAAGCAGGAGTGGTTTTATTGTGTTATACAAAAATATCGCACTCTCCTCTCTGCGTAGATTGGCTGGTGAGCCGAGTGATCCTGTCGCCTGGTGATTATTGACCTATTTCTTGTCGGCAGTTTTGTGAAACTGACCACCAAAACCATAAATTTGTTGCTTATCAAATTTTGTGATGAAAGCATTGATAAAAATCGTCAAGTCAAGTCAATAGTTTATTTATTTCCATCATCACAAAGAAAAGAAAAGAAAAAGTTGACATAATCCAAAGTGATACCATTTTTTTTTCATTTCTCTTACACTCGTTCGATAAAGGATTTATGTGAGCATTTACTCTGACCATAACTAGAGACCCAGAGAACGAGATTTTAGAGCTATAATATCGTTCATGCAGGTTATGTTACGGCACAGTTTGGTAACTGCATATTTTGGTAAAAAGAAAAAAAAATGTTACCAAAATATGCCGATAGTGCTCCTATACCTGACGGGATCAACTGTTACCAAAATGTGCAGTTAAAAGTGGATTTGCCTGCACATTTTGGACAATCTGCACATTTTGGCAACTGAACTAAAAACCCACAGAATGTCATTGATTGGGCCCCATACGGGAACTGCGAAGCTACCTGCGTGGGAGTTGCCTGCGAGGTGCTGCCGCTAAGGGCCTCCTACTGGCGTTCTGCGTGTATATCTGCGGGCAATCCCCGCGACTCACCCGGAAAAAAAAAAGTTTTGGTCACGCTCTAAACTTGGCTGCGGGTAAATCGGACTTGCGTGCGCACCTCCGGGCAAATACGAGCGAGATACGCGCTAGGTACTGTCAGATGACGACCAACTGCGGAGAGCTCCGGGTAGCAAATTTGCTTCCCCGCAAGTCAACCCGCAAAAACTTCCCCAGATGCGGTATGACAAGACCTTGAGCATGCTCAAAATATGTGTTCCGAGTGAGTTGCGGAGGTACACGCAGAACGCCAGTAGGAGACCCTTACCGGCAGCACCTTGCAGGCAACTCCAACGCAGGTACTTCGCAGTACCCGTAAGTCGCTCGTCACAGAAAACGGATCGGCTTCAAAGCTCTAACGCAGGTCACACGGAATACACGCAAATAGATGGTAAGTAGCACGCGTCTTGCAGGTAAGACACAAGCGCGAAATTCGCACAGATTCTTGTCCGCCCGCAGAAAACCCCTACTCGCAACATATCCCTACTCGTAGCTTGCCCGGGAAGGTGTGACACGGCCTGTAAGGCCGTGTCATATCTTTCCGGGCAAGCCTTGCGTGTGACTTGTGAAGAAAAATTTTTACTACCCGGAGGTCCCCGCAGATGACCTGCACATAACAGTACCTAGCACGTATCTCATCCTTAGTCGCCCGGAGGTGCGCACGCAAATCCTTTTTACCCGTAACCATGTTTAGGCCTTGTCACACCTTTCCGGGCAAGCTAGCGGGCTTGTTGCGTGTGAGGATTTTCTAGCATACCGGACAATTTCTGAGGGCGAACAAGGATTTAGGCGAGTTGTGCATGTGTCTTACTTGTATGGATGCGTTCTACTTACGTTCTTCTTGCGGGTATTCTGTGTGACCTGCGTGCCAGGCGCGTGGCGGTGACAACCCAGAAATTCATCAGAAGGAATGGCAGAAGTCCAACAGAAATGACAGAATGCCATTATCTTGGCAGCGCCGACCGCATACGGGGACTGCGAAGTACCTGCATGGGAGTTGCCTGCGAGGTGCTGCTCAAAACTTGGCTGCGGTTAAATCGGACTTGCTTGCGCAGCTCCGGGCAACTACGGGCGAGATTATTTTCCTACGTGCTAAACCTTACTCGCAACAAGTCCGCGTAGCTTGCCGGGAAAGGTGTGACACGGCCTTTGGGCTGCCTAACTCATTTGGAGGCGACAAAAACCAACTGCACTTACAATTTGTTTTTGTGATGATTGTGGAGGAGCAGCGAGTTACCAAAATGTGCCGTCAATGTCCTGCACATTTTGGTAAATGTTTTTACGACACATTTTGGTAACTGCACATTTTCGTAATTTACCAAAATGTGCAATTTACCAAAGGTATATGTGGAGGTGAATTAACAAAAGCGACATGAAAGGAAATAATGCAATGAAGACTTTGCATTTTCATTTGAAATGCATTTTCATTTAAAAATGGAAGGATACTTTTTCCCAGATTTCTTTTCATTTTGTGACATTCAAATGGAAATCTGTTTTATTTACAGAGATGTGTGGAAATGTGGGTATAGAGATCGTGCGTAATGTACTTGCCAATTACACAAGTGCCTAATTGTGCGCATCTGGTATCATAGTGACGCAGTCGTATAGTCTAAATCATTCATTATGATAAAAAAAAAATGTAGAAGTATTGTTTACAATGAGATGGGTTGATCTTCCCTTCTTTGGATTGTTGCAATATTTGTTGTTTTCTTGCATTGTTATTTCTTTGCGCATGAACTTTAAAGAAGGCATATCATAATTTCTTAATTTCTCGAAATTTTGGGATGAATTGTTAAAGAATAATATTCTCAGGACTCCAAAATCTTATTTGAGTATTATGAATATGAACAAGACAGCACTAACCTGATAGCAAAGCGAAGACGGAGACGACGTACATCAAGAACTTCATATTTTTACGTGTATATTGTTGGCAAAGCAGGGCTGGTGTGCATGGCAAGCAGAACCGCAGAAGGACTCGAGAGAAAACCTCAGAAAGTTGGGCTTTCTCTCACGTTTTACGACCCGTTTCAGGATATCGTTCAGTTGTTCAAAAGGCAATAAAATCTAAGAAAACCGTATAAGCTCACGATTATTTGTCGCTATAACTTTTTTAAGAAGGTCAATGGCGAGTGTTAGCCGTGCCATCCCCTCCTGCCTTCATATCTCGCATGCACGCACACACACGCACACAACCACACACATTTGTGTTTTGTATTATACTTCTGAGTAGAAGGTCGAGGGGATGAGGCCTTTTTATCTAAAAATTAAGATCTGAGAAAAAATTATCTTAATATAGTTTATTGATATTGTTCTACAACAATTAACGTCATCATGCAGCTGTTACAGAGTTCCCGTCAAACGAGGTTGATACAGAATTAAACAAAACGTTTACAGTTCATAACCTTTGTAAAATATCGCAAGAAATTCTCCACTAAATATTTCACTATTCTCTCTGCATTCACTCGGTTGAGAACCCCCCACCCCTTGAGAACAATTTAACTACCAACCCAGAAAAGAGAGAGAAAGAGAGCATCCCACTCGTAGTGAGCTATATTCTTCTTTACTTTGCTTCACAGCGTCCTATATCCCAATTCAATATCATTAGTCCATTGGTGACTGGATCAATTTTGCTCAAGCTTGTAATTTAGATTTTCTCGAGTTCAATGAGACACAAAATAAATATATTTGGATGTTCAGTGAGGTAAACGAGGTGGATTACTCATACTAAGTTTCTTCGTAAATTTTTCCTCCTGACTTCCTCATGGCATAATATGTAGAGTAGTGCTCATTTTCATACACATATTAAAGGACAAGTTCGCCTTCATGGACATGTGGATTGAATGAATGCAGCAATATTTGTAGGACACATCAGTGAGGGTTTGAGGAAAGTTGGACAATCCGTTTAAAAGTTATGAAGTTTTGAAGTTTCTGCTCAGTCACTGGTGGATTAGAAGACTGCTACAGCCTGCGATGTCATTATGTGTACAACGATATAAAGAGATAAAGAAAACATAAATTCAACATATTTTCACTTTTCTCGCATAATAAAAGAACGCTTGACTTGCCTCTTTCAGAAGGCAGGGGGAATGATATTACCCTTGGTATGCGTCAGCGACAAGTCGAGGAAATGTGCTCTTAAAAAAAATTGTGAAATACTCTTTATATTCCACATTATGGTGGTGAACTCGTCCTTTAAGATCTCATTGCAGAATCCATTGAAGATAACCCTCCCCTTCGGTGTAGGAAACCGATAACATTAGATTGATGTGTAGGCCTGCATGTTATGCGACTATACTGAGACAAAAAAAAAAAAGCATTCAAAGCATAGGAGCATCAAAATGTGGACTGGAGACAAATTTAATAATAACAAATAAAATTTCTACGTTATTCTCTGTGTATCCAAACCTATACAAGTACAGCTGCAGCTGTGGCATTCTGCGTAATCACATGCGTTAAAGTATACTTTATGCAGCCATTAGCCCCCAGGTTCTGGAGAATATTCAGTACATCCGATGAGAAACTTTAATATGTATTTTTTCTTTTTTTGCCCTCAGTAATTCTGTTCACCAAATACCAGCTGTACTCAGAGTGTGCATGCAAGCGGCCCCGTCCATTCTAACATGTTGAGTAGATGCGTTAGTGTTAGTGAATTATGCATTAAAAACAACAACAGCGACCTAGAATCCATGTTCCGTATACATCATCCTTGTCTATTATGTCTTTCCTACCAGAATCGATGTCATAAATAGGCCTATAGAGGCAGTCAGGACCTGGGAGGGACAGAAGGGACTACCTAAACTAGGCCCCTACTGTTGCACGGTTGAGCCACTGCAGGAGGTTCTACCATTGCGAAGTTGATTTCTTTGGTTTAGATAAATAATGTCCACACACTCCTTCTCACATTTTTAACAAAACCAACAAGACACACTCATAAGAGCTTTACTTTAATCGTTGAAAACAAAACGCTTATCGATTTTTGAAATCGGTACATCAAAATTTCTGACATTGAATTTCTGACATTGACTTCCCAATTTGTCCAGAATACCCTGAAATTTAAATCTATCCGCTAGTGAACAGAGTGTAAAATAAATACTTATTGTTTAGACACACAATTTTGGTGTCTACCTGTGTCTACGGACTGAATTATTGTCCTTAATGAAATGAAGAGGAAACACTCGGTTAACAACTCCTTAAAATATTCAAACTCTGTTTGATAACCTTGTAATGAATCTGTCACCCTGGAGAAATATTCAACAGAACAGTTTATACAATGACCAAATTTGAATTAGAGTAGTTCTTCTCTTGATAACGTTATCCAATTATAACAGAAATGTGAACAAGTCCGCATCATGTTGCCTTTATACCCCCTATAGTACAGGACCAATACGTTAAAGTACCAATGACGTAATTGTTCATAATATTCATAACAGTCCACGCTCTTACGTCATGGGTAGCATGACGTCACACTGTCCAGAAATTGGGGCAAGAAAGATGGCGATACACGAATATGGAATTTTCAATTTGGCAAGGAGTTGGTCCCGAACCAGATTAAAAGCCAGTTAATACCCGAAGAAAATATGTACGATGACAACAGAAGGTAGCACGATGACACCCGAACCACACTGGAAGGCTACACGAAGATAATTGTAAAATAGACCTTCGCAAGATCTTCCGGCTACACTTGTATTTTATGGCCTGACAAAGACTCTGCCACCACTCACAAAGCTGCTGCTAAAGTCTGAGATACTCAATCGGCGGCCAAACGATGCTTAAGATGCTCTCACGAATGACGCACAGGTTAATAACAATCAGAGCTGAATTTGAACTTACTCGCAAAAGCTCTCTTTACTATCGGCCAATGACATAATGATGGGATGGGCATAAAATGTCATGCCTAAGTCAATATTTCGATATATCCACTTTCGTTGCAAATATTGTCTTTCGCTACTCTCGAGTCCCCCGAAGTCTTCCCTGAGACAGCCAAATCCATCTTAGTAGAGTCTGCATAATTCTCTGCCAGAGGACCTGGGCGCTTTGTAACCACGATTTGAGTCTCGTAGCACGGACTATTACTTACACTGTCGTCTCTAGTAGTGGCTTGGGATAACGTCACCTGCAACACAGTGATGAGAAAGTTGCACGACATTTTAAAGGGGATGGCGAGTAACTGAACAATCAGTGGGAATCAGTGGGAATGCTGAGGGATGATTTTTCCAATCCTTGTGGGATTCATTTAAGAGTACATTATATATCTATTGTTGTGTGAAAATTATTTGCTTCAGAATGGTCTCACATTCAAGTAATGTGCAGTTTAATGTTTCCAGGTTAGCATGCCTGTACAGTGACAGGCATTAAACTGCACATTACTTGAATATGAGACCGTTCTTAAGCAAATAATTTTGCCTTCCAAAATGTTACCTAGGTTCGATTTGAGTTCGAGGTAGAGACAAAAAACAACGTTTTTTATAAGAACAGCTTTGACTGGGCAGCAAACTTAATAGCTAACAGAAACTTCTGAATTCCAACAGACGTTGTATCTAACTTTCTAATCTAAAGAAACTCTGGGAATTGAATACTCATCTCCCCCTTTTTTCTCGTCTCCTAGCCTTTCTTGTCCGTTTATTGACACGTCATACTATTTATGAAGTATAAAGAGTTTGGAAATTTGTACTTGTGCCATGCAATCGCGAATCATTGTCGTTTTATTTGATGGCCGTCCGATGTTACACAAGTGGCTTCCTGTTTGTCTTGTGCTTTGTTATCTCGTCAAAATTGTAATAAGACGTACCTTTGGTTGTGCAATATTAAGCGATGTAGTATCGCAAAGAAAATTTATCGGGTCAATCAGATATAATATAATGTAAGATATAATGTCGATCATGTGAAAATCACATTTTGATGTGACTACAGCTCTAAGAACACTGGCCTGAATGATCACACTTAAAAGAACATACAGGGGCCCGTTTCATAAAACTTGTTATCAGTGACAACTGCCATATTTCTATGACAAATTTGCTCTCAGCCAATCAGATGCAAGGATTTCAGTAGCTTGTCACATCTATGACAACTTGTCACTGATGACAAGTTTTATGAAACGGGCCCTAGTCATGCCGGTGGTAGGAAAATAACAGCGAGGACATCATCGAGATAATGCTTACCTCATAGTCATGTTCTCCAGCAATTCCTTTCGCTCTGTCTCCATCTCCTTTCGGCTCGGATCTCACCAGGTCTCTGAGATTACGTACTGTAAGGCCCGACGCGGCTAAGAGCAGGGGGAAATCAAGATCACTAAACAACACAATTGTCATTATTTCACTACGCAGACACGTATAAAATCCACACCCGTTATAACGAACACGGTTATAACGAAATTCTTGCTACAACGAAATGAAAATTCAGGTCCCAAGATGATTTCTATGCCTCCGCCACGAAGTGGTGCCGGAGGCATTATGTTTTCGGGTTGTCCGTCCGTCCGCATTCGTTTACGCGATAACTTGAGTGATATTGACTGGAATTTTACCAAACTTGGTCCAAGTTTAAAGTATGATGGGGCAATTACTTGATTAGATTTTGGGTGAAATCGGCCAAAGGTCAAAGGTCAAGGTCAAATCATGAAATTGTATTTGTTTACGCGATAAATCAAGACTGGATTGAGCAAATTTCACCAAACTTTGTCCGAGGATGATGTATGATGGGACAAGTACTTGATTAGTTTTTTAGTGAAATCGGACAGAGGTCAAGGGTCAAAGATCAAGGTCAAATCCTAAAATTTATCTGTTTACGTGATAACTCAAAACTGGATGAAGCAGTTTTCATCAAACTTGCTCCAAGGATGATGTATGATAGGGCAATTAGTTGAGTAGATTTCAGTGACATTGGCAAGAGGTCAAAGGTCAAAAGGTCAAGGTCACATGCTAAAAATGTTGCTATTTCCCCCCATATCTATGCAATCCCGAAGGTATTTTCTTGAAACTTATAGTGTAGACATGTACTACTGCGTAAAGATTTTCCAGAGAGAGTTTCATGTCATAAGGTCAAAGGTCAAAAGGTCAAAAGTTAGGTGAAAATGTTACAATTTCACTTTTCTCGCAAATGGTTCGATGTATTTTCATGGAACTTGGTACATACACATGTACTGACTGGCAGGAATTATCTAGGGAATTTAGGGGTCATGGGTCAATAGTCAGGGGGTCAAAGGTCAAGGTCAACTCCTCAAAATGTTGCTATTTCCCTCATATACTAGTATATGCAATGCTTGCATTATTAGTTTTAAAACTTAACCCTAACTATAGGCCGGGCTATTTAGGTAGATCATAGAGCCGGGGGGGGGGGGGGGGGGGGGGGCCTCCCAGGCCCCCCCCCCCCCCCCCTCCAGATCTCGGCCGTCGACCGCGCGATCGCGACGAAAATTGGCACACACATTGCCCATGATGTAATCTAAAGTACTACGAAGTTAGATTTTCGAAAAATTGTCATTTATGCTAAATTATGCTAATTTATGCATAATGATGCATGAAATCAGACAATTTGGTATAAATCACTAAATAAAGCCCGAAATGGGCACATTTTTTTGTGTAAACATTCTTTTTAGTGTCCTAAGCAAATATAAGAGAAAAAAATTGAGCCATCCAAAAAGATTTCTTAAGTATTTTATTGTTTTTTTAATTTCTTATGTATTTCTTTGTTTTTTCGACTTTATGTTTTTCATTGTTTTTTCGATGAAACTTGTCCGCGACATTGTTCTGAACGAGAAAATATGTTATTAGTTGATTTTAATCGATAAAACCCCAAAATAATCATGCTTTCATGAAATTTGACTGTAAGCACAGTTTCCATTGAAATTGTACACGAATTCACGTTTTTGAGCAATTTTTGGTCTGACATGCATGTACATATTTATGCGAAACTTCGTAACCGCGCGCCCGCGCATCGCAAATTTGGTGTCAAAAGATGCGGGAGACTCGGCAGAAAAAAGTCATGAAACGTCGCGGCGATAGCTTTTCACGTTAGCGATACATCGCGCGGAACGTCGAGGGGGGGGGGGGGGGCCTCGGAGGCCCCCCCCCCCCCCCGGCCTAGTTAGGGTTAATATATACATTATTACCTAATGGAGATTCTCTGGGAAATTTCCAGCCAGAAGGTCAAAGGTTAAGGGTCAAAGGCCAGGTTTAAATGCAAAAAAAAAAGAAATTCTATTTTGTACTGTAATTACACTCTTTCTTCATACCTTGAGAATAACTCAATGCATAAACTTATAAAAGGGTCAGTCAGAAGTCAAGTAAAAATCCTCAATTCCCTAAATATATGGAACTGCACTCTTTATATTATTAGCAATTATAGCAAACCCAATTCAAGGAAAGTGCACATTCAAGATATTTCTGACAAACCTGTCATTTCAATATTTTGCCAGTGATGTGAAACTGTCATCACACATTGTGAAGACATTGTACTATACACCTATTGGGAGAATCATGCATTATGCCATAGCGACATTTCTAGTTTCTATATATCTTTATAGACTAGTGTGACGCGCTATGTGTATTTTTGGCATGGGCAGCGCCATTACTGCGGTGTCTCAGCCGACCCCCCCCCCCCCCCCCTCCTCCTCTCTCCCCACCCCTCTCACGCGCACGGAATGAAAAACTGATGCATGGTTGTTTTAGCCAATTGGCGTCTCGTACTGGGTGAGCGAATGCTTGCTTAGTGCGCGAACCTTTCAGCGTGTTTCTACAGAGAATCCGATAGACCTAGCATTTGCAAGCGCGTAATCAAACAGTGCGCTAACGCAGAACCGGGTTGTTTCTACAGAAAGCGCATAATCGGATTGAATCCGATTCTAGCTCCACCTGAATGCAGGTGTGACCGGATGTCTGGAAAGTTGGTTGGTGCATTGTGGGCCCTAGCCCGGGTCAAGCATCTACTGATGATGCGGATGCGATCACCGATTGAACGAAACTGAGCACAGGGCCTGCCTAGCTAGCCTAGCCCTGGGCCGGCCGGTGTAGCGGCAGATAGCGTTCCGCGGCGTTTTTTGTTCTAAAACAGTATCCGCCGGCAGATCGTGTCCTAACACTGGCGGATACTGTTCTGAAGCGCAGGTATCGTTAATATCGTTGCTTCTCACTGTGGTTTCTTCTTTTCGCTGCTTCTGCCAATGCGCCCCTGCTTGTTCGCTGCTTCCATTTCGAGTTTCACGGACAATACTTCTATATTTGCTGCTTCCGCCCCTCGCTGCTGCTGTTTCGCTGCCTCCACTTACACTCCAGACCGGTATTCCGTGGTTGATGTGGAGCAGCTAGCTCTGGTCCGCACGTATCTTTTTTTTTTTTTCGTAGCCAGGCGAGAAATTATCTTATAAATATTCATTACGCAAGCAGGAAAAGCCTCGATTTTCGTCGAATACGTCTAGTTCTGCGCCGTATCCCTGTGTGTGTGTGTGTGTGTGTGTGTACGCGTGTACAAATCAGGAGAGTTTGTGCAAAGTCACATAAAGCTTCCAAATTTCTTCACATATTATTGAAAAATAATAATTTGGGGGCTAGCTGTCCACAATTGTGCATTAGATATCTCGATTGATATAACTTTGGGACAATTTCACATGGCTGAAGAGTAAGTCTCAGATTTATTGAAACCTAAAGGGTGCCTTGTACAAAATTGTGATGAGATCTGTAGGGAGAGAGAAAAATACAAATGGGATAAGAACGCTTTTATGAACACAGGTGTATTTCTTTTATATAGCTTTATAACTGTAAAGATTACAAATGAAAAAATAAAGAGCAATCTTTAATTCTATTCCATAAGGAGGCAGAAATGCTGCTTTTGAATAGCATTATGATCCCTCCCCCCCCCCCCCTCCCCTCGGCTCCCCCTCAAACGAGAAAATGAAAGGGAGGCAGAATTCACTCCAGTGCACATGGTGCAGGTATCATGCCTCGGTGAATGCAGCACTTTGCTTACTAAAATGTCCGCAGATTATAAAAATGTCAACAGATTATAAAAATGTCAACCGTGAGTCCCTGTAGCGACTATTGGTAGCATGCAATACAGTAGCCACTTGGAACCTAATCCGCGCAGCGCGGAACTCTTTCGACAGTCCCTGACGAAGATCACGTGCACGCGGCAGGTTAAGCAACGCTATAACAACATAGTAGCCTGTACGTACAAAATCCGCCGCTGTACAGTATCTGCCGTAACTTATCGCGGCAGATTTTAGCCCATGTCGGAACGATAACTGCCGATTGAAACGATAACTGCCGGCGGATACTGTTTTAGAACAAAAAACGCCGCGGAACGCTATCTGCCGCTACACCGGCCCGGCCTAGTGTGGATACAACAAGTTACGACCGGCTGCTGGACGAATTTGTTTTCATCTAACTTAACGTTAGGGCACCTACTCTAACGTTAGCTCCAACGTTTATATGGATTAGAAACTAGTTTTGTTTTCTACCAATTCTTTGGTTCGTCAATTTTTCACGGATCTTAAGGTTGGATTTTTATATTCTGGATTATCACATGTGACGAGACAACAGCAGTTCACAGAGACAAAGCTTCTGTCGCGTCTGACTGAGTTCTGTAAGTTCCATCAATTCTATTTCTAACTAGTTTCTAGAGTAGAAGTAGAACCTCCTACTCAATTGTTGGGCTAGGCCCAACGTTAGGCATATTTCTAGTCTAACATTTAACGTTAAGAAGTTAAGATAAAAGATGATTAGATTAGGGCCTAGGGCCTACACGTTTTAGGCGTAAAGAGTCGTTGGGCCTACTGCGACTGGATACTATCTTTAAATACTACTAGGGCTAACTACTTCTACAACTTAAGTCTAATGTTAGACTATTCATGTTAGTGATTTCCACATTTTACAACATTAACGTTCTAGGATTAACGTTAGGCCTACTTTTACTAACGTTCTTAAAGGGGCCCTGAAATCCAATTTTATTTGAAAACATCACTTTTGGGAATATAAGGGTGGCTCTAAGAAACATTCCATATTAATTATACTAGGCCTAAATATGCTCTATTTTGATTGATTAGAAATGTCTTAAAGTCAATCTAGAACCGGTAGTTTGGAAGGTTTTTTTTTTGTTTTTTTTTACATTGTTAGTTTTGTTAAATATCTCAGTAGACGTAGGTGCCTACTGCATTACATAGATTCTACTGTCTTTACCAATGACTGACAGACGAGGAATAATAATATTAATATGTCTTAAAGTAGATCTAACGTTAGAACTTGTAACGTGTTAGTTTGGAAGGTGTTTTTTTTTTTGTGGGCGTTCCCAAGTAGAGTCTATAGACCCACTAACGTTAATCTGAAGAATAAAGAGAAAAAGTCGTTAAAAATAAATGGAGTGTTTCTAACGTTAGATATCCGTTTCACCACAAAAGTGGTGTTGAGAACTTGAGGGCATTTTAAATGAACACAAATCAATATGCATTTGAATTTCAGGGCCCCTTTAAATTAGGTCCTAACTTAGACCTAGAGAACCACTCTCTAACTTAACAAGTTAAAACGTTTGTAGTCTAACTGTTAGAGTCTTAAACACAAACGACCTAACGTTACAACTAAAAGGCTCAACTGTGTGTCATTGGATTTATAAGTAGGCCTAACGTTAGATTTTAGAACAAAGGCCTATTAAACGCGAGGGCTAAAGTTGACTGTTAACTGTGTTAGACCTCTTTTTTCGGGCAGGTAGGATTTAATTCGGGTAGAAACTCGGGTTTATGGAACATTAAAGAACTGTTGGTTATATTCCAAGTCAACGTTAGATTTTAGAACAGAAGTAGACCTAGCCGTTGTTTATAGGATGCCTAACAAAACAGTTAACGGTTAACGTTAGACTGAAGTTATGCACTTGTCAATGTAATGACGCACCCCACTACCCCCGGACATGGGTGCGTCATGGTCATTTTTTGACTGACCACACGGGGTTTTTGACGGACACCACAGTCACTTTTTTGACGGACATATGGCTGCAAGTGACGAACACCACAGTCACTTTTTTGACGGACAACACGTTGAAAGTGACGCACACCTCGGTCACTTTTGTGACGGACATCCTCGGTACATGTGACGCACCCCCGTAAATACTGAAACGATTTTTGCATACGTTTTATTCAAGCAATTTCATTTTCTTTTGGTTCGTACACATAATTTGTAAAAGTTTCGGCAAGTTTCCCTTACCATGTAAGCACCGTATTGTCATTCACCGTACATCACGCTGCTGCTACGACAATAGTATACAAATGATGCACAGGATAGAGTGCATTAGTGTAGGCGTAGTGCACTCGAGGGTATTTACAATTGTGAAACATGCACGAGGCGAAGCCGAGTGCATGTTGCACTACATTGTAAATACCCGAGAGTGAGCTACGCCTACACTAACGCCACGAAATAATCCTGTGCATCATTTGTTTTATAAAATGGGTCGAAAATTCGAAAACTAACATCATTTTTCAGCGTTTTTCACGTACCTTTGTGGGTCAAGACGTCCGAAGATGTTCGTCCCAAACTTTTACGCACGTCGCACTCGCGGAAGTCCCGCACATACAGTATTACTATAAGTATAATGGGGGTTGGGTTTCCGGACACCCGCATGAAAACTTACTTATTTTACATAGAATATGCACCCTTTACCTTAAAGACTTGATATAGACTCCTCATATAGGCCTACTAGACAACATACTCTGAAAACGGCGTGAGAACTAACCTGCTAAATCGTTGGATTTGCTCTTCAAAGTGACTCCATGTACGCGTCCGGTCCCATAACGCTTGGTCTACTGTACTGTACAAAGTGTACATAGCCCATAGTACAGTATACGTACGTACGCCACATATGTTATGCACTGACAGGCCGGCCGGCCACCGGCCGGCAGCAGCCCGAATTACGTGAACTAGAAGTTGTTTACAGGATTGACAGCGCGTACGCGTATGCATGCAATTCATCAAAGGAGCCGCCGCGCGCACAGACGATCGGCAATCTACCATAGGATTACAGGCAGTGCAATAGTACTGAAGTAAAGGAAGGAGGTGTGTCTCATTTCAGAGCTTCCTATTGGCTACATTCTTGAACCCATTTTATAATATACAAATGATGCACAGGATAGAGTGCATTAGTGTAGGCGTAGTGCACTCGAGGGTATTTACAATTGTGAAACATGCACGAGGCGAAGCCGAGTGCATGTTGCACTACATTGTAAATACCCGAGAGTGAGCTACGCCTACACTAACGCCACGAAATAATCCTGTGCATCATTTGTTTTATAAAATGGGTCGAAAATTCGAAAACTAACATCATTTTTCAGCGTTTTTCACGTACCTTTGTGGGTCAAGACGTCCGAAGATGTTCGTCCCAAACTTTTACGCACGTCGCACTCGCGGAAGTCCCGCACATACAGTATAAGTATAATGGGGGGTTGGGTTTCCGGACACCCGCATGAAAACTTACTTATTTTACATAGAATATGCACCCTTTACCTTAAAGACTTGATATAGACTCCTCATATAGGCCTACTAGACAACATACTCTGAAAACGGCGTGAGAATTAACCTGCTAAATCGTTGGATTTGCTCTTCAAAGTGACTCCATGTACGCGTCCGGTCCCATAACGCTTGGTCTACTGTACTGTACAAAGTGTATATGTATACTAGTATAGTACAGTATACGTACGTACGCCACATATGTTATGCACAAGGGAAGACAGGCCGGCCGGCCGGCAGCCCGAACTAGAAGTTGTTTACAGGATTGACAGCGCGTACGCATATGCATGCAATTCATCAAAGGAGCCGCCGCGCGCACAGACGATCGGCAATCTACCATAGGATTACAGGCAGTGCAATAGTACTGAAGTAAAGGAAGGAGGTGTGTCTCATTTCAGAGCTTCCTATTGGCTACATTCTTGAACCCATTTTATAATATTCCGTATAGTACCGGTATGTATTCTGTGCATGCAATCCATACATGATAATCACAATAACATGTGTGCAGAATTTGCGCTGTGTGTGCGCGGCCATTGCTAGTGCGGTGGATGCATACTGCTGCAGCGCAGGTAGTAGGTGTACACACCACGCCACGGCATTCATATTCCCGCTCGAGTACTGCGTAACTACAGCCTACTACTAGTAGTCGCTGTACGTAGAGATTCGCACATCTAACGTCGCGCGCGCGTCTGGCCAGCTGGTCGGGCTATCCCGCGAGCAGAAAATGGCATGCAGCAGGCAATTCCTCTGCTGCCGTTTCGACAGGAAAGATTGAACTAAGTTGTTACATCGCTGAACAGTCCCTGGTTTGAGATTGAGTATGCATGATTTCATGGGTTTGTTGGAGGGAAAATGTCAGGAGAAAGGGTGGCTTTTAAATTCTTCGCTTGCCAGATTCTGGCAAGCATTTTTTCCTCTTATTCCAAAACGCTTCCCGACTTTGATTTTCACTTGCCGCGGGAAAGCGCTCACTGTAATTTCACTCGCGGTACGTGTATCCAGCGTGCAAAATTGCGTGTTATTTTCCATAGCCAAGTGACGTACCATGACGCACCCCTCGGTCAAAATTTTGACTGACAATGATGGGATTTTGACGCACCCCTCGGTCAAAAATTTGACGGACAAAGCTGGTAAAATGACGAACACCTGGGTCACAAATTTGACGGACCAAACGAGGAAATGACGCACCCATGTCCGGGGGTAGTGGGGTGAGTCATTACATTGACAAGTGCATTAGTCCTAGATAGCGTTGATTGTAACGTACGGTACCGTAAAGTTTGTTAGGTAGGCCTAGGTACCTTGCCTCTAAAAAATCTAACGTTAACTAGACATATATTCTAACGTTACACCCCAAGTGGACTCACTTTTTCCACTTTTGGATTGACAAAATGTGCTTCAAAATGTTTCGATACTCAGTAAATGAATGTTTGAATTTCCTTTCATTTTCGGACTAACGAAACGTCGTATTTTTATAGGCCCTACCAAGATCCATATTTCTTTTTGATTCTTTGTCGGATTAATACAAACTAGACTCTAGTAACGAACCTTTAGAATAACGACAAAAAGTTCGTAAAACAAACCCTATCAAACACTAGTTTGCTAATGCTAGACTTTAATGTTAGAGTTTGTCTTTTCCGAACTAAAAAGTATTAGGCCTAGAGTAGAGAATATCTATTTTTAATAGACCCCTATTGTAGATTCTATGTGCATCTCACACGTAGGCCTATTGTTAGCGCTAGTTAGTGTAGTATTGTCAATTAGAATGTAACAAGTTTAAAAGTCGTACTCGTAGAACTATAACTTCTAGTAGCTCGAATCTAACGTTAAAAAGTATTAGGCCTAACAGTGTTAGAGAATATGAAAACGGTTAATACTAGATCTAACATTCTAGTGTTAGTTGTCTTGGTTTTAAAATCACAGCGCAACTGTGTAAATAACACCCCTGCCCCTGTTCGTGTGTCTTTTCTTTATGTTAAAATTCAGAGTATTTTCTTTACAAGTTTGTCAAATCTGAGGCAAATTGTGACTAGTAACGTTAGAACCTGATACTCGGACGTGTTGGAGACACCCAACTATTCAACGTAAGATAGATCCTAAATAGCTGCAACATGCATGCACATAAAAGTCATGGCCACATTACATACCGTACACGTGTATGTCAAACTGGTGATTGTCTTCCGGGTCAGTATCGGATTATTGAACCTGGCGTGTTTCTACAGCGCTGACACTGGAAACTGCCCCGGAAAGAACCACCTCATTAGACGGTTAAGTTAAGCGGAATCGGTATCGGAATCTGCATCGGAAAGAAACCGTTACTGGTGTGTTTCTACAGCCCCCTCTATCGGATACAATCCGATAGACCCGGAATTTGGGGTTCTGTAGAAACACGCTGTTTGTTACAAGTGCGCGATAAACATGTTGCCCGGGGGTGGGGGAGAGCCGGAGAGGAGGGGGGTCGGCTAAGACACCTCAAAATGAGCTTATGGCTGCGCCCAGTGCCACAAATTGTCTGCTGCCCTCAACGAACCCGAATCGGTCTATACCATAGAGCTCTATTATATACAGCTCTATGGTCTATTGACCGATTCTGTGACGCGCTATGTGTATTTTTGGCATGGGCAGCGCCATTAAGCGGTGTCTCAGCCGCCCCCCCCCCCCCTTCCCATGCACTCCCCACCCCTCTCCCTACATTAGCACGCGCGCAGAATGAAAAACTGATGCATGGTTGCTTTAGCCAATGGGCGTCTCGTACTGAGTGCGCGAATGCTTGCTTAGTGCGCGAACCTTTGTTACAAGTGCGCGATAAACATGTTGCCCGTGGGGTCGGGGAGAGCAGGGGGGGGGGGGGGGGTCGGCTGAGACACCGCAATTTGAGCTCATGGCTGCGCCCAGTGCCATAAAATGTCTGCTGCTGTTCAGCTGTTATAAAGAAATAAAGCCAATGAAAACTGAGGACCGAGGACTTCGTTGTAACGGGAGTACACTGGTTTTTGCAATAAATAAATGAGGCGGGAACTTTCACGTGCATGTTGTGACACTCTCACGCACTGGACCTCCGTTTTACTTCCTGTCCAAAGGACAGAGTATGTTGCCTCGTAGTACAGGGGACGGCATGATTACAAACATCATGATAAAATGTAGGAAAATGAATGCAAATGCATCCTATACACCTGAAGTAATGGGACAGCTGTGACGATTTTGTCCTTTTATTGAATGATATGAACGATTGATTTGATCTATCTCTGCATTCAATCAAATACAAATTGAGTACAAAATTCAAAAGCACAAAAACAAAGAATAACAGTGGTTTAAAATGATAACATAGCATTACACAAATAGATACACATAAGCAATATACATGAACAGTATACATATACAGAAACTTGCAAAAAAACATAGATAATTGAATGCAGGAGACCACCATCGTGAGCGCTTAAGCTTGAACAGTACTAAAATGGATGGGGCCTCATAAAGACTCTCCGGCGAAACGGACAGTCTTTTTACGCTTTAAATCTAAGTTTGATAAATCCTGAAGCTGTAACGGAAATTGTCTAGCATATACAAAACCACTGTAACACACACACACACACACACTCTCTCTCTCTCTCTCTCTCTTTTACTAGATTAACATGTAAAAGGTCGTCAACCTACCTTTGTACTTTTTGACGAGGTGAACAATGATGACAATCAGTCCTATGATCACGATGACACTTGTTACAGCGACGACGGAAAGAGCTTCGAAAGACAAACAACACAGCATACGATTTGAATATCTCGGTAGTCATTCAACTCTTCTTCGACGACAAATTAGATCTTCAGTAATGTCTATACGCATCATTAAAAATCATTTTAATGGTTAACATGCCCAGAAATCGTACTTAAGGTCCTCGAGCACAGTGCAGAAATGTATTTCCATCACGTCGAAGTATCATAATGAATCTGAAAATTAAGAATCAATCTTTGGTCATAAAACTTAAACATTATGTAACATTATGCATACGTCAATTTCTCTCGTTCTCTCTCTTTATATATAAATAAAGAAACAAACTGGTAATGCATTTTTGGCAAATAAAGCATTATTTATTCGACTCAAATTTTCGGCGTCCCATGCCTTCTGATGAAGGTGTAGGACGCCGAAAATTCGAGTCGAAAATATTAATTCTTAATTGGCCAAAAAGGCATAACCAGTTTGTTTCTTCAATTCTTCATGGAGCCAATAACACGTGAAATCAACATGTATATATATATATATATATATATATATATATATACATGTATATATATACGTACAGTAATCAAAATATGAAAGTTCTGCGTCGGTGTGTAATAAATAGATATCAAGAGTAAAAACTTAGGAGTCAAATAAGAAGAACATCGTAGGAGCAACAACAAGAAAAAAAAAAAACGGCTCCTGCGGTGCGGTGTTTTTATTTTATTCCTAAGTTTTTACTCTTGATTATATATATATAAATATATATATGTATATATATATATATATATATATATATACAATTATATATAATGATTATTCCTTTTCTTCGAAGAACCGAGGGCACTAGATAAATCTTTAGCAAGCCAGAAAAGTCTATTTATGTCATTTGTTGTTAAAAGAAATTCACAATAGTATGCCTGTTCCCGTTTTCATGTTTTTCTACGTCAGATATAACAGTGAGCAGCAAGGTCCGCTCAAATGACTTTAAAAGCTATCTGCACCTCAATTCGATTCGATTCGATTTCATTGTCTAATTCTTGAATTTTTGGTTTGCATTTAATCTCATAGCTGCGAAAGTAAACGCACAGTACTATCAAAAACAAAATACATGTATTGTAGTAGGTCCATGGTAAAACATACCACTTGAGCTGCCACTTTCTGTGTCAGCTTCAAGTTGAACTTGAGAGGGCGCGCTACAATTAGTGTCATTTTCGCAAGCCACGAAGAGAGCATCCGCCCACGTTGTGTCGGGAGACAACTTGATCCTGTGCCCGTATCGGTCAGTCACACGAAAGCAAAGTCCCTCGAGCTCTTGTCCACTTTCCTGTGACATCATAGAGTCTTGGAATATGAACCGGAAGCAGACGTTTGGTGGTAATGTCACTGACGACTCGCTCGACTTTTTTAGTGTGACGACGCCCTCTACATCGTCGTAGGTCGCATGGACGCCTGCAATGTTTCGTTTAACAATAACAGAATGTGTAATTTGAGAATACTAAATATCATTTTCGGATAATGCCAATTAGTTTGTTTTTCCCATTAACAATTCTTTACTTTGGCCTTTAATATCAAAGATATAAAAATCAGCCTATGAGGTACACAAAGCTTGACATACACCTTCACTGCGGGATAGAAAATCTGAAACAAAACTTAGCCTTTTCATTTTTATTTCATTCAAACTCACCACACACAAACCACCATCACCACGCACACATACACCATTACACACACATACACACACATACACACACACACGCACATCCATTCGGACCCTCACACATAAAATCATATATACACCATCACACACCACCACACTTAACATTAACACACAACACAACATACACATACACACAAATGGGATAGCTCTGCGTATAGAGTGTACACTTACCGTATTCGTTTGGTGAATAAGCTGAAACGAAATCGTGACAGTTATTAAGAATGATTTTCAAACTTTAACATTTTGAACAACTATAAATTGGTTATAATGGTTACAGAGTTTATATTGATTGGGATGAGGAATAAGTATGTTTTCAACATTTATGACAATTCAAAATGAACGAGGGTGATGACATTAAGTTCACTTTATTTGGGGGTTTTCACAGTATTGTGTTTTTTTTTCTGCTTACGGACAACAATGAATTCCAGAAATCTTCACATGAAGATGTCAATTTACGTACTATATAATGTGAAAATTAATACGATCGTCGGTACTTTCCCTATAAGTGTACAGTCAATGACTTTGTGGAATTTTATATACCTAACGTATTCACGGTTACGAGTCAAGGAGAGCTGAGGTAGATTTGGTTTAGCTGTACATTGCTTCATCAGGGTCATGGTTTATTGAGAAGGCATCATTAATTAACAAAGTACAATAAGTCAATCTATTGAGCTTTTTGAAAGTGATACTTAACAGCCATCAATGGTGTATACACGCCATGTTTCGATGTCCGGACTATCTTGACATGTACAGTGATTATATCATTGGCGGCACTTTCGTTGGCTCCTACGGGTTGCTTTTTTTTTTTTCCTTTCGTCTGTTGGGTTTGTGTATCATGCAGGCAATCGTCTGTTTCTTATACTGTTTTCAATTCTATCATCACTGGTTTAATGTATTTACAACAAATCAGAGTGTAATAAAACAACATTTTCAATCATCCTAAAGAATTCTTGTAAAACTTAATGTTTTGGGGACAGAAAGTTGTGTCACTGCAAATAAGATGTGGTATATTAAAAAGTGTTTCTCAAATTCGTGTTATGCCTGAAGATTTGATAATGATGCAAGCAAAGAAACACAAATAGTTGGTGATCAAAATAATAGGAAGACAAACGATAAGTCGAAAATACGTGTGTTTTCTTTTTAATCCTGTTAAATCTTGTTAGCTACGACGTCCCTTAATCTCTAATTATTCCTGTGAAGATCGACAGACTGAAAACTTTAAAGGGCCACATTGCCTTTTTTCATTGTTGCTCGTAATCACGCGCTCTTTGAATACAGAGTGCTCGTCTGAACAAACACTGAGCAATGCGAGTTGGATTATCATGCAGCGAAGTCGTGTCAAGCTGTTCTAACAGTGTGGGCAAAACATTGTTGATGCAACCCGTTGGATGGACACTCTATGCTATGTGTACTTCTTTAATTCTGTCAGTTTCCATTTTGCGATTACTGATAGGCAATAACGACTGTACAATAGTAACTTCAATGCGTCGACTGGCAGCGTCCATGCTGCGACTGCAGCACAATTGAAACTGAAGTGATAAATAATCTTGATAGCTTTGTATAATTTCTATTTCGTATCTGAAATAGTCTGCCTTACGTTTAGTGGATGCATGCACAATCGCGCTGATACTGCTGCTCCCATAAATATTGCGACCAGATACAGAAATCTTGTACAAGGATGAGGCCTGTAGATGGTTAATTTGTAATCCTGGCGTGTTGACATTGGACACCACACAGTGTGTGAGCCCCATCAGCTGACATATTTCTACGGTGAATGACTGTGCTTGCCCGCCGGAGTACCCCGGCTTCCAGGTCACCATTAGAGAGGTTGCGGTAGTGAAATCATCCAACACCTCAACATCCAAAGGGGTATCTGGTAAATCTGAATGGATAAATTTACGGGAAAAGGCGGGAAAAAAAAGAAGAAACAACGGCCATTTCCTCAGGACAGATTTACATTAGGCATAATTATATTATAGCTTCAAAAAATCTCTCTGCAACAGTTTATTTATTGGCGCTCAATGTCGTGGTATAAGCTCACAGTAAGCTACTTCACAATTAATGTTCGTTGAATTTAGACGAGTCCGGCTCAGAAATGTTAGTCCTATGGATAGGTTTATTCTTCTCACAGTCCATCGTACCGCACGGAAGTGAAATACAAGTATTAGGCTTAATCATAATTTGATAGTAACGTAGCCGAATTGTAGGTAATCGAATCGAAACCAGGGACGTCACCAGCTTTTTTTCAAGGGGGTGCGTTTTGACACTTAATGTAACCTGCGAGATTTTTTTTTTTTATTTGATTTATTGGCTCCTGTATCATCATGTACATTTACATATACACTATACATTGTACATATTATACATGGGATTGTATACATATATTGCTAGTGGCACGTATTCATAAGCATAAGTTGTTTTCAAAGTATTTTTCTATATACAGTACCTTTACAATGTACACATATTTTGGATGTGAAATCGTGCGATCTGGGCCCCGTTGCTAGAAACTTTGCGTTTAAACGCAACTCCAAAAAGCAAACGCAAGTCCTCCAAATCTCTTGCAACTTTGCGTTTGAACGCAAGTCTGTGGCTGAAAGGACTTGCGTTTAAACGCAAAGTTGTGTTAAAACGCAATTCGAGTTTCTAGCAACGGGGCCCTGGTGCACACTTGATAGAGTATCTTTTTAAATGTTATACTTAGAGACATTAATTTTTTTTTATTCAGTATTGGCTACATGTTACAGGAAGTTTACATGTACTTTACGTATGGAACTGAAAATTAGCCATGTTTTAATTAAACACACAAAGTAACACACACCCACCCACAAGCGTGTCGGAACACTGCTAGTTTGGGGGGGGGGCAAATCTTGCACATTAAACGGTGTGAGATCCTCGGCGAGGGAGCGAAGCGATCGAGGGGGAAGGGTGTGTGAGGGGGTATCATTCCCCCTCCCACGGTAGGGACTTTTTGTACAAGCAGAGTACAAAAGGCGCGTTTGTAGAGCATCTAAAAGCAAATTTTAGGGAATAAAACATAGATACCCCCTCCCACGGTAGGGACTTTTTTTGTAAAAACAAGGGTGTAAAAGTCGCGTTTATATAGAGCATTTTAATTCAAATTTCTAAGGAATTAAACATAATAAAAAGAAATCACTGCAAAGGACTATGGTCATAACTTATGAAAACTATTCATTTTATATAGTGGAAAAAAAATCACTGTGGACCATGATATTATGGGGGTACATTATGTGACGGTGAGATCCTCTGCGAGGGAGCGAAGCGACCGAGCGGGGGAGGGGGATACCCCCTCCCACGGTACGGATTTTTTTGTAAAAACAGAGTATAAAGTTGCATTTACAAAGCATTTTTAAATCAAATTTCTGGGGAATTTAACATAATAAAAAATCACCATGAAAGACTATACGGGGGGGGGGGGGTACATTATGTGACGGTGTGAGATCCTCGGTGAGGGAGCAAAGCGACCGAGCGGGGGAGGGTGTGGGAGGGGGATACCCCCTCCCACGGTAGGGACTTTTTGTAAAATCAAGAGTGTAAAAGTCGCGTTTATAGAGAATTTTAAATCAAATTTCTAGGGAATTAAACATGGTAAAAAAATCACTGCGAAGGACTATGATCATAACTTATGAAAACTATTCATTTTACTATAAGTACGGGCAGGGGGAGCGAGCTACTTTTACTTTGCCATTCGTCCGAAATGTAATAATAAAAAAAGCTTAAACGTGATCGCATTGTTCGAGCAATCTATTTATGAGCATAGAAGAAAAGGAAAAATGTAGGGTTTACTAAAAGTATGTTTCAGGGGGCACACTCGAGGACGCGAGGCTACCATCTATGCACTAAATTTTCTCATTATTAGATATTAGTGTATAGATGTAATAATGTTTATTGTTAGTGTATTATTCGCCCTGTTGTGTGCGAAAAATTTCGCATTTTCAGTTATGAAATTGACAACTTTTAGACGAGAAAAGTGCCTTTATTGTCCCCCTCCCACGCGACGGAGCTTTTGCATTTTCAGAATTGAAATTGAACAATCCGTTGGATAATGAGTGAAATGCCGTACGGATACACTACGGTCGATAGATAGTAAACACTGTAAAATAACATCAGTGCTGCCAGAGTCCGGCGATTTTTTTTTTTTTTTTTTTTTTGTCCCTGGTGCAAAAATAAAAATAATAACAATAATAAAAAAAGAATAATTATTTAGCGTCCGGCGTTGACGTCGCTCGCAGACTGAAGTGTTTTTTTTTTTTTTTTTTTTTTGAGGGTCTGAAGGGGGGAGGGGGGTGCGTTCGCACCCAGCGCACCCCCCCCCCCCCCCGTGACGCCCATGTTAACCTATGTGATACGCATGTTGACTTGTGTTAATTTGTAACGCCCTCACCATCAGTTAATATGGCCAAAACACAACTCTGTGAATAAGCGTCATACATCTTATGATAATTTTTCTTCATATGATTCCTTCGATCCACTCACAATAAGAAAACAAAAAATCTTACAGACAAATTAAGATTCTGCCGATGACAATATCTCTCGATCATAGCTTAATTCGTCGCTGGTTTCGCAAACTGACGCAAGTGGCAAAGTTCTCGAATTTTTTGGTTTTTGAGTTATGATCATTTTTCAACTCTATATTCAATTATTTTTGATTTGATTTGATTTAGTGGTTTCTGTATCATCATTGTACATACACTCAATGACGATATAGTGACATCATCCGAACTGACGTATTTTAGTGAAAACAGCGAACAGTGGTTTCGCAAAGTGACGTACGCGGGGAACGTCACTTCGCGAAAACTTTTGGCCTATTAACAGTGGAGTAGAGGAGGAACTGACGGAACTTCCTAGAAATGACAATTATCTTCTAACAGTTGATTATGATTAACAAAAGCATTGGAATACATTTTCCCTTAAACTGAGCATAACTTGTGTTTTTCCGTAATGATCTTTGAGAAACAGAAGACATTTTATGGAAGCATGCAATGGACCTGCTTCAGCTGGTATGTGCTGCATCAATAAAAGTAAGAATATGCAATAATAATGGTAATAATAATGATAACAATAATAATGATAGTACGGAAGATGTTCATCATTGTGGTAGAAACTAAATGAAATAAACCTGATCTTTTGTCCCACAAAGCGAGGTAAACGAAGGCTCGTAGATTTCGCGGCCGAAACGTCGTATTCATTCTTTCGTGTTTACCTCGCTTCGTGGGACAAAAGATCAGCTTTATTTCCTTCAATAATAATAATATCGTTATTATTGTTATCACTGTTATTATAATTATGTATCAATATACAATAATATACATAATTATATAACCAAAGCCTTATAACGCAAGTGACCGAATAACAATGGTCAAACTCACTTCCAACGCTGAGCGTTACACTCGCCTGTAGGTCCAGTGACTGTGTCCCCGTGTTCCCCGCGATGCATGTCAGTAGTTTGCCGTCATCATTCGATGTCGGATAGAGTGTGACTGTCCTTGACCACCTGCTTGTCAGTTGGCTGCTGTCACTCGTGTGCTGCTCCTGAGGTGACAATGTGTGTCTGACACCATTAAGAACCCAGCGAATTTCTGGAGATGAGCTTGTTTGTAGCGTCAAAATGCAATTCAATTCAAGGCGGTTGTCAGCGGCGGCGTACACTGTGTTGGAGCTGACAGATATTCCACTAGTTCTCCTAATGATTTCGATGCGCTGTGGTCGATCTGACAGAACATTATAAAATAAATCAAAACGCTAAGCGTTTGAAACAGTTGTGATTCAGCTACATAGTGATAAATTTTAGATTGTTGAGATCTTTCCGCATCTTATCATGTTTCCTTTTTCAGACTTCATTGTTGCTAATCCCGTCTTTTCCGATAGATTTTTTTTTTCCCGCCAAGAGAAATAATTATCGTTCAATGTAGCAAATCTGATCTCAAAATGTACAAAATGAAGCACATAATTTTGTCGTTGTTTGCATGCTATTCAACTTTGGACATGTGAAACTAAAAAAAAAAAAGAGAAAAGAAATAACTGTACCCGATACCACAAGACGCACAGTTGTTCTCCAAAATTTGCCCGACGAAGTGATCAAGCAAACGTAAACATCATTATCAGCTGACGATACGTCGCGAATCACCAGTCCAATCCCGGACTCTGTTGCCCCACTGTCGACTGCATACTTCTCTGTATCAGAGATCACCACGTTACACGAACCGATCCTGCTGTCGACGCAGTTGTCGACGGTGACGACATTTTCTCCGGAGCCCTTCTCCCAAGTGACGAGTCCGCCGTCACTGATATCCAGTGAGGATGCGCAGGGAACGACCACTGTTTCTCCAACACGACTCTGCACCACGCTGTCACTTTCTGGACGCACGTCACCTTTTGCATGTTTTGATAAGTCATCGAATTAAAAATAGATGATTGTTTGACGCCACAATAGCGGCATGTGGGGAAATATATATCAATTTCAATTTTCAATTTCAATTCAATGTTTTATTTCTTTTTTCGACATGAACATATAACCATCACTTCTTTTTTTTTTGTAACAGAAAATAAGGTGCGTAAAACTATGTGGGATGAAAGGAATATACAATGATTATAGCACCTTACAATGATTATACATTATCGTAAAACTCAAGTGATTTGAAGTAAGTAAACAATGTGGATAATTCGAAAAATGGAGGGACCCACTAAAAAGACAAAGCTTGAGGAATGCGGGCCCCTCAGAAGAAAAAAAAAAAACATCAGTTGAAAGCAAAGAGAAGGTCTGGAAGCCCACTAGAGAGACCTAAAACAGACACAATCATGTACACACGTAAAAACATGAAACGGGACTGAAACAGGAGTAACAGTACAACAGAGAGTTGACTATGAGACGAGACAAAATGAGACAAAATTAACATAACAGTAAGAGAACAGGACAGAACAGACAAAAACGTTCAGCAGAGACAGCGATCTCGTCGGAAGTATGGAGAGAGAGAGAGAGAGAGAGAAAGTGACGCGAGAAAGAACAATGTACTAGAGATATAATCGCGGAAATTTATAGCCTTATTACATGAGTGTAATAATAAGAGAATATACGTACTTATAGCAATCAATACGTGGTTCTTAGATAAGGGGTTATAACAGCTGGTTAATTCAAGTCAGTAGAATTATAAGACTGCAGTAAAACAATTTTCAGTTTCCTTTTAAATGAGTAGAGGGGCATCTTTAATATCGGAATGCAAGGAATTCCAATAACTTGGGCCGGTAAACAAATGTGTTCTTGGCTAAAATCGTACGAAGAAGAGGTAAATGATATGCATTAGAACGTCGAGTGGGATATTCATGAAATGACTGATTTTTTAGGAACATGGAATGAAAAATATCAGGAAGAGAGTTATTGTTATACGTATACATAAATTGTCATAAATTAAATAAAAACAAATCTCTGATTTTTAACAGCTTATTAGAAGCAAACAATACATCTGTATGAGAGCGTATGGGAGAATAACAAATGACGTGGAGAGCTTTCTTTTGCAAAAGAAAAACTCTATCCAACAAATTTTGGTGGGCGTTGCCCCCAAACTAAAACTCCATAATAATAAGGTAAGGCAATATCAATGACGAGTATAACATAAGTAATGATTTTTGTGTCAAACACAATTTTAATCTTTTGATAACGCCTATATTACGTGAGATTATATTACAAATATAATCAGTATGCAATTTCCGAGAAAGTTTATCATCTACAATAATACCAAGGAATTTATAATATGAAACTCTTTCTAAATGTGTATCATCTAAAACTATATCTGTATTTAAAGTACTAACGGTATAAAGCATATATTTCGTTTTTTGAACATTCAGTGAGAGCTTTGAGCTCTAACCAAATTTGTTACCTTTTTCAATTCACTGTTAACTTTTTGAACAAGAACATTAATATCATTGTGCGAAAGAATAGCATCATCAGCAAAATGAATAAAAGAAAGAGTTTCAGATACTTGACAAAAATCATTGATATAAATCATGAATAACAATGGCCCTAACAGACTTCACTGAGGAACCCCACATTTGACTTCTCTAGTCCAAAGACTTATCATTTTTAATTGTGACAAAGTGTCTTCTATTAAATAAGTAACTCTTGAACCACTCCAAGGCCTTCCCACGTATTCCATAATGTGATAACTTGTAAAGTAAAATATGATTAATTGTATCGAAGGCCTTGGAGAAGTCCAAGTAAATACTAATCAAATGGGAATGGTCATCAATTGCATGAGCCACTTTTTCAACGACACTTAAGAGATTATAAGTGGTATTGTGCCTCTCACGAAAACCAAACTGAGAATTTGTAAAAATTTTATGCTGTTTCAGAAAATTAATCATTCTCTTATGAATAAGTTTTTCCAGGACTTTAGACAAAGAAGATAATAATCCGGGAAGAAGGGAAAGTAAACAACTTTCAAAACGAGTTTTAAAACTGTCGAATAGCACAAGCATTTTGAGATTCCAAGAAAAATGACTAAAGAGTTAAAAAAAAAATGCATGTCATTTGTGGTCGTATCTGTTAGTCAAGGGAAAAAAAAAAGGGTCCTTGTATTCGCATCCTAATGTATTGAATTGAAAACAGGGTTTTGAAAAAAAAAAACATTAAAATTTCCAAGTTGAAATTATTTGAGTATAGTAAAGGCGCATAAACAGAATGAAAACGAACTAACTGAAATTGAGAGTTATACATTTTTAATTTCCCCATTTCACTAGCTGTATTCTTTTATAGTAACGTTATGATAAACAATTTTACTATTGGTAGTATAACCTTTCATTCAAACTAGATGAGCAGATTTAGTAAATCGCCTCGGGTCGATTCTTCTGTTCACAAAACTGAGTAAGAGAATTATACCTTAGTCGATTGCTAAGCAACTCAACCTCCTTCCTTTTAAACTCTGTAATTGAAAATCTCCTACCGTACAGTCAATCGATGCCTTTATTGCGAATACATGTAATATTTCCCCATTAAATTTGAAGAAGTTGAACATACCAGCTCGCGAGGGATTCTGACAATACTATGTTTTCTCTGCTTTATTCTCATGACAGGAAATGAAGAACTAAAGAACAACCAAAATTCCTATAAAAGCACCAAAAATCTTTTCATGACTTGAAATATAACGCATTCAAACATCTTAAGCAATGTCGATGCAGTATTGTAAAATATGGTATATTTTGTGACGAAAATATTCTATTTTAGTAGATTTTAGGAGGGTTGCTGTTGCTGCTGCTGCTACTGTTATTTGTTGTGGTATGTGAGTGTGTGCTGTGTGTATGTGTGTGTGTGTGTGTGTGTGTTTATCATGTGCACTATCCGCAAAGCAGGACGCTTTCAGTCTTGAAATCAGTCTGTGTAACCCAGTGTGTAACCCAGCTTGCTTGTAGCATACCGTTTGATTTCAAGACTGATTTCAAGACTGAAAGCGTCCTGCTTTGCGAATAGTGCACATGGTACATACAAGAATTCTGCATGGCAACAAATACTATTATAATTATGATGGTACAATAACTTTTTTGTATATCTTTTAATTTTTCAAACATGTCCACATTCTCGTAATGATGCAACGCTTGCTTGTTACTTTGCGGCTAAATTTTCATTTTCACTCAACTATACATAAGGTCTGAAATTCTTCTAATACTGTCTCATATAGCCTATCATATGAGGAGCATTTTTCATCGTTTTGTCGTACAAGCTGTCGACAGACTGTTACATTGCCGTGATAATTCTTCAGGAAGGATGCAAAGTACTTAAAAGCAATCTGAGATTTAGAACTACACCATCACTTGTTTTGCTTCGTTCTGATTTTAGGCATATTTTATTATCCTGTACAGTTTTTCGATTCGCTTGGCAGTGTAGCGTTGTTTTCTGCACTTGAACGTCCTCTCCTGATGGATATGATAGGCCTAGATGACTCGGAGTCTCGCCTTCCTAACAAGAACCTGCTTTACTTAGAACTTGGCTCGATACAACGTTTGACTTACCTAAAGTTATATCACTCTCATAAACACGCTGATGCAGAAGATATCGTAGGGAAATTAAATTCAAAAGAAATGTTATGTTATGTTATGAGGCCCCCCTAAATATAAATAAATAAATATATATATATATATGTAATTTTGATAACATTATGTGGCGTATACATTTTCTTTTTCAACAATATGAACCATTTCATTGTCTCGTCATGTTTTGATCTGAAATAATCCAATGAAATCCAGTGAGTGCAAATTTTGTGCGTGTCTTGCCATTTAAAATCCGTACAGGTGTCAAGATGGAGTTTCCGAGAGTTAAAAAGAGCATTCCGACAGTCCTATGTATAAATTTGTGGAATTTATTGTGGTCATTGACCAGAGAAACCAATACTCCGAAAAACCTTAAACAAATTACACTGAACAACCCCGATGACATAGGAGGCTCACAAAGAAAAGAAAATATAGCAGTGTAATTCCATTACAATACCGCCTGCCTAACAAGTTCAGCTGTGTAGAATCTATGTATGCCTTTTTCTTTTGTCCTGCTGCCTTGAGCCCCAACTCATCCATTCCTATGGTGAGGATGCTATGTTATCATCTTTGTTCATTGCAAGTCGTTTATACAAATTTCTTATTCCTCATCCCTATCACTATAGATTCGATTCAATTCAATAGTTTATTCATTTCCAACATCAAAGAAGAAAAAGAATACATGCTTGAAAATGATTCTGAAACTCTGTAGGTCCTATTCAGTAGGGCCTACAACTAATTTACAGTTGTTCAAATATAAAATTCTAAAAAATCATCTGGAGGTCTCCTTTGATTACAACTTTCCTTACCACGGTATGTAATTTTCCTCATCATGTAGGCCTATAGGCCCTATTTTATGTAGAAATTACGGTTTTTCCCTGATTGATATTTCTTCTCTATACGTATAGGCATATAGATTGCAAACATAAGTAAATCACGTATCGATATCGATCATTAATTACCAATAAGGGGTATATGTGGTGTGTGAACTACAGCAGAATAAGTCCAGCAGTGCGCCACATTTTCCTATGTAGGCCTACCAAAGACAATTTATTTATTGCAAACCTGGCAGGAGACTGATTAAGGCCGATAATACCACAGCAATGTGACAGAAGTAGACCGCCTCCATACCGATGTTTCCATAAAGCATGACAGAGCACCAAGGAAGATGTCCATATACCATCTCTTGTGAGCTAAAAATGCGGAAGAATGCTGCCACTGCGGTATAGTGCTTTGGATTTAGCACTTTATTGTACTCAGTCGTTACTTTGAGGGATACACAACAGCCTTACCTTTGATGGATGTATAGATAGGGGTACACGTGTGGTTGGGATGTGACAGGCATGAAGACACACACGCGCGCGCGCTCGCACACACTGAACACATACACACACACACACACACACACACACAATATGGACATAAAAACATAAAGCAGAGACACTCTTGTAACACGGCACAATAACTTTGATCAAATATCAGATATGGTACGAAACTTGTAACCACTTTTATAAAGACTTACCTAGCATTATGTATTTACAAAGTTTTGATTCATCATTTTTATTAACTTTAAAATGAAATAGAGGTGAACTCATCAAATTTCCCTTTCAATTTATTTTGGTAATGCTCGCACATTAAACGGCTTTAAAATCAAACAGTCCTCATTATGTCCAATTATAGGCATGAACATAACGATCTCCATTCCTCGATATGTCACGAGAAAATGTGCATGGTTTGCTAACTAGAAGACTGTGATCAGAACTGGATCTATCTTATAGTAATTCTTCACTGTTACTTTGTCCTTTCTACTGAAGAATCTGTTCATTGCTTGATTAAATACAGAGGTATTAAACTCAAGACACAAGCGGACCTATAGTTCTTATTCATGCATGAATCCGAGTGCCCGTTCCAATTATCGTGGTGGTAAACTCCTTGAGCACAAACACATGGCCACAAACCACATGGGAGTAAAATGGAAGAATAGGCCTATACTTCGCTCATTGTTGGATATCGGATCCTCACCACAGACGCGGCTAATAAATTATTGCTCGAACGAGAGTGAAACTTCTTCATGGCAATCACGTTGACAGAATTTTACGTGGTAAGTAATACTAGTATACACTGACAATCTATTAGTCCCTATAATTTACTAGTGTTAAAGAGCTAATGGCGTATAGGATTCCTAGGGCATGCACTGTTGAGAGGGAAGGCTGACCCGGGTCGGATACAATATTCGAGAAATAGTCATTAAGAATGCCCAGATAATTTATTGTATAGCATGTATAACTTTATTACTGATGTCTTCACTATGCCCGAAGCTAAGCTCTGAGCAAGCTCTTATAAAATCAGCTGGGTCAGTTTATGTTTAACATGGGTCAGTTTATGTTTAATTATAACACAAATGCACTTCCCAGAATTTTTGATTCAATGTTTCCACGAAATCAATCTTTTCATAATTATCCCACCAGGCGGTCAAATGAGTTTAATTTACCCCTTCTGAGAACGTTATTGGCTCAAAATACATTTATATACACTGGCCCTAGATTTTGGAATTCTTTAAGTTGTGATATAAAAAGTTCTTTATTTTTGAATTCGTTTAAGCGTAATTTTTTTTTTATTGAACTCATATTAAGATTTATATGATTCATTACTTAGCTGGTCTTTACAGCCTAATGGTTCATCGTCATTCATTCACTGTAAAAACATCGGTGTTAGATTTAACACCACGGGTGTTAAATCTAACACCGATCAAACTTCAATAGAGGACCACACCCACAGGTGTTGAAAACGCACTGTGATGGTGTTGAAAAGTGTTCACCTGACACTTCGTGGTGTTAATTTGACACTGTACCTGGTGTTATTTTGACAATGTACTGGTGTTAATTCAAAAATGACACCACATGGTGTTGATTTGATATTTGTTGGTGTTAATATCAATGGTTTAACACCCGTCCAGCTTCAATAAGAGACCACACCAGCTGGTGTTACTTTGGTGTAAATTTACTTTCACATTTTTTCAAAAATCTAGTATTTTAATGTAAAATTCTTGATCGTCTTGTTTAAATTAAAAATCAACAAGAAGTGCAGTTACTAAGAAACTCTTCAAAAAACAGTTTAAAATTTGAAAATGACACCCGGAGGTGTTAATTTAATACCATAATGAGCACCGAAAATTTAACACCATCTCGGTGTTCACTATTAAACACCGGACTTTTTGCGGTGTTGATTTCGCCATTGTGTATTTTTTTACATTATCTTATTTGTATAAACTTTGCTCGGCTGATCGAGCTGAAACTCCTCAATTCCCTCTTCTGATCCCGACGTTCAGCGTGTTGGCTTTTCCTTTCATTTCGTTGTTCTTTCTCTCCTTTTTTTTCCATTATTCTTTTGTGTTTTATTACTGTTATGGTATACCCTATACCGTAAAGTCATGTAATGTCATTGTGTTTCTGCTGTCTTGTTCTCTCCTGTCTTTGTAAAAAAAAAAAAAAAAAAGTTTAATGTATTCACAAGAATCCTTTGAGTGGTTCACAATTTACAAGCATGCTTTTCAGTGAACCTCTCAGTTCTTTCTTTTTTTTCCCCACCAAACATAACTTTATATTTTGCCGGTATGCATGTACAATTTCGTATTTGTTAACCATTATCTACCATGTAAAGTCGAATACATGCCTATCTTCTGATTCATTTCGTGTTATGTTTGACGAAAAGGAAAGAAGGAATGAAATAAATGAAAAAAATGAAATGAAAATTGTAGAATTTATAAATCTGGCGAACCTCTTTAGCTGTTTGTTAGTTAGTTTGTTTTTGCTCTTTCGTCATTAGATAACTGAAATCTTGTTGTGACAGCGTTATTTAACATTTCCTCATGTATATGCATTTTAGAGCAAAAATCGAAAGTTTTGAGGGGTTCTATATTAGGCCCCTGGTGCCCCCAAGTTAAGAACATCATTTCCATACCGTTTTACCATTCCGGCTAAAGTATCTACCAAGTTTGATGAAAATTGGACTCTGTACTTTCAATAAGAAGCTGAACCAACGTTGCCTTGAAATATTGTGCAGATTACATAAAAGAATACCACGGTTTGATGCTGGAACCACCCAAAGTATACGTGTATAAACTATAGCCCATTTGTAGCAGTAATAGAAGGCAATTAATGAAGAGTTACAACGTCGCTGCAGCTACTGTCGGGTCACAATGAATGTCCCACAGATCAGTGTGTGTCGACCGCGACGACAGAGTTCTTTTGGTTTATGTGGGTAATGTCTCCGATCCATTCTCATGGTAGGTTTTTGACGTTTTGTAATGTGCAGTTTAATGCCCTGTCACTGTACAGGCATGCTAGCCTGGAACCATTAAACTGCACATTACTTGAATATGAGACCATTCTGAAGCAATTCATGGTAACGAAGAGGAAGCACAAACACAAAATCATACGAACGCAAAAACCGTATACACGAAAAATGGAACGGTTGTACACAAGTATACAACTAAAAGACATCGAAAAATGAAAATAAAGATTATAAGCCCGGAAGAAATAGATGTTACACATTCACCTTACATCAGTACACGTACCTACCCACACACACACACGCACGCACACATCCCTATGATATCATGGTAACATGTCTGAAAGGTGCATAGAAAATGCAATTAATGGACGGGTCGTCACAGAAATGAAATGTCCAAAAAGAGATATACTTCAGAGTTTACAAAGCAGGGGAGGATCCAGGAATTCTGTAAAAGGGGGGGGGGGGGGCGTGACTAATATTTCTGGTGCCACTTCCGGATTTCATTTCATTTTTTCTTTTTATTTCTTTTGATTTTAACGAAAAATTAAGGAGGGGGGCGTGCGCCGGTTGCGCTCCCCTCTGGATTCGCCACTGCAAAGGGGGTTATGAGAAGGAAATAAAGACAAAAGTTTACAACCTTTAATGACAAGCAATTATAATGCAGACATGGTGGCATATTACACAAAAGATGGTCGAGGTGACGATGAAGAAATTGCAGTCTGATGAGGAAAAGGATATACCTCATTGTCAGTTTAAATGGCCTTTGAACAGCTAGAGACAGAGGCTGTCAGATGACACCGTACATTTTGCCATTAGATACCAGAATTACATGACAATGTTCAATGGAAACTGGCAATAATGATGGATAATCGTCAAAGACCTTGGATGTCTTTCTCATCTCAAGATATGCGATATTGTTGCAGTCGAAACCACCCAGAGATACACGTGTTTTGTTTGTTTCATTTCCATCTGAGAAGATGGCTGGATAGTCCATTCAGCTGCCATGTCTTCCATGGGGTCAGGTTGGATGTATAAGACGGGACCACTTCGCCGGGTTAAACACCCAGCTCTTTGCGAGGAATACAATGAAGCGAGATCGTTTACATGCGTGAGTTGTGACTCTCTCACACACGGGACCTTTTTTTTTTAATATGTCCTATCCAAGGGAAAGAGTGTTTTGCCCCGTATTACAATAGAAGCAGGGAGGTGAGACATCACCTCCCTGCTAGAAGGGACTGTATGATTACACACATTGCTCAGTGGGACCTGGGAATCGAACCGGGGTCCTTCGGATCATGAGGCAGACGCGCTACACCGACTGAGTAGACTCATCGCCCTAAGAACTAGCCCACTTGCATGTTGCAGTATAATGCAAACAGGTACAAAAGGTCACAGCATCTGATCTTAGAGTCAGGTCACAATGCAAGTCACACAGATTAGTCACACACACACACACACACACACACACACGCACACACACACTCACACGCACACATAAATACACAGGTTAGGCCTACCATTCTATGTTGTAACATGTATGAATGTGCATAGAAAATACCCCCCCCCCACCCCCCTTTACGAAATTCCTGGATCAGCCCCGCCTGGTGTATACTCTTTAACACCGTATTTTCATACAGTTTTTTCTAAGTATCAGGCAAATAGTTCAAAGCTGAATGTCCACCTCATCAAATACTGTACCATTCCTTCAAATTCTCGCGGAGTCGCTATAGGTTAAAGCAGCCTCAAGGTTTTACATCTATTAATTACTGAATTCATCACTGCATAATGCCGTAATATGCCATGCTCAGGTACGTGCAGCGCGCCCACCAGCTTTCGGAGCACCTCAATTCCTTGATCAACGTATAGGCCCTATTATCATTGCTTTCTCTTTGTTTCTTTCCTTTCTGTCCATATATGCTGTCTTGCTTCATTCCTTTCAGGTACCCTCAGTCAAGTCTTGTCATGTTGCTGTGTTTTCCTGTTTTAATCATGTTCCGTCCTGTCTTACATTATTTTTACACTAATGTATTTGCTAATAAGTATCAGTTTCATAAGAATCTTTTAAGTGGTTCACAATACACAAACACGCTTTTTTTAGTGGGCCTTTTAATTCTTTTCCTTCTTTTTTGGCTCTAAATATAACTTTGTAGTTTGCCGATATGCATGTATATCTTTATTTGCTAGTTATCTATATGCACAGTCGAATGTATGTCTGTGATATACATTGTGTCATATTTTGTTGGAAAAAATAAAAATAAATGAATTGAATGAAAGAGAAGGAAAGGCAATTATGCAGACATGGTGGCATATACAAAAGATGGTCGAGGTGACGATGGAGAAAAGTTCAGTCTGACGTGATGGGGAAGAGGATATCAGCTCATTGTCAATTTAAATGACCTGTGAACAGCTAGAGACCAGTGCTGTCTGTCAGGTGACACCGTGCATTTGTCATTAGATGCTAGAATTTCATGACAATGTTCAATGGAAACCGGACAAAATAATGGACAATCACCTTGTATAGATTGATACATATTGTTTCCTTGTCTTCTTCATGTCAAGAGAGGCGATATAATGGCAAGGGAGTATTCAGTTCAACACATGCAACATATTGGTGGCTAATACACATTCTTCATACACCTCTTAACCGATACTGTCGATGTCCGATGCACCCCAAACTTATACTGATGAATCATTCAACATATTTCCTGCAGCCTTAAAGGCCCTGTCACACCTTTCCGGGTAAGCTACGCAGGCTTGTTGCGAGTAGGGATTTTTCAGCAGGCTTGAGAATTTTGTGCAGGCGGACAAATCGAGTACCGTAGGCCTACTTGTGTCTTACTGCTAGATGCGTGCTACTTGCCCGCTACTTGCGTGTATCCGTGTGACATGCGTGAGAATTTCTGCACCGATCCGTTTTCAGTTACAAGTGACATACGGGGACTGCGAAGTACCTGCGTGGTAGTTGCCTTCGAAGTGCTGCCGCTAAGTGCTCCTATACTGATGTTCTGCGTGTAACTCTGAGGGCAAACTCCCGTAACTCATCCGGTGACCTATAAGGCGCGGTCAGACTGGCAAAAGATCGAGAAGTTTAAGATCGCGAAGTCTTCCCGATCTTTTGTCGTGCGGTCACACTGGCAGCCAAACTTCTCGATCTTTGGATCGAGAAGTTTGGGTCATCGGCGCGCGCGCGCAAGAAAGAAGAAAGTCCGATGGCTAGTTATTGTGACGTAACAATGCACATGTACATGACAATGACGTCGCGCTTCGCGGAAACACTACCCGTGTAAGCAGGTAATGGACTGGTCACGTGACAAAGATCGCGAAGTTTCAGTTTCTCGCGGTCACACTGGCAAAAGATTTTAAAAACGTTTGGAGGAGGAGGGAAAAAAAATCCTTAGTTGATGTGGGAAGTTTCGCGAGAAGTTTTTGGGGAGGTTTCGCGCAGGCCCCTGGGAGCAACTTTTTTCACAGGGGTGCTGAACCCCTGACCCACCCGTTCGGTTGTCAGACCATATTAACAGCGTTTCAGTATATGGGGGGGGGGGGGGGAGGGGACAGGAGGGAGGTGAAGGGAGGGAATGGGGACATGGAAACGAGGGTAAGAAAGCCATTTACCACACAAGGAGACTTTTTCATTTTTAGTGGAATTCAACACACTTTACATGGAAATTCTTCATGAAATTCTTCAATCAAACACAGAAAGAAAATTGAATACTCGTGGACTATGTTCATGGATGAAATGTTGTTGAAAGTGGTATTTGTTATCTCTTGATCCGTGTGTGGGTCTTTCACTTTGTATATGTCCATGGAAGGAGACCTACTGGGGAGAGTGTGGGAGGGGGTATCCCCCTCCCACACGAGGGGGATTTTGAATTTTCAGACCTGAAATTCAGCGATCTGGTGCACACTTTTGGTGAAATTTCTTAAAAAGTATAAAAAAATTATATTCACAGAAATATGAATGACCAATAAATTGGGTTACAATCAACTCTTGTTCTGTGTGTGCGGCATCACTGTGAGGGGGTATCTCTCCTACAATGGAGAGATTTTGAAATTTCTCACCTGAAATTCACCGATCTGGTGCACACTTTTGATGAAATTTCTTAAAAAGTGTAAAAAAAATGATATTCACAGAAATGTGAATGACCAATAAATCGGGTTACAATCAACTCTTATTCCGTGTGTGCGGCATCACTGTGAGTGGGTATCCTCTTCCACAATGGAGAGATTTTGAATTTTCATACCTGAAATTCAGCGATCTGGTGCAAACTTTTGGTGATTTTTTTTTTTTAAGTATGAAAATAAAATATTCACAGAAATGTTAATGACCAATAAATCGGGTTACAATCAACTCTTGTTCAATTCAATTTCAATTTCAATTCATTTTATTTCCATACTTCTCATTTGTGGACATTATAACAGAAATCAAACAAGTTCTTTCACCTTGTAAACAATGTGCAAAACACAACAATATACATGGTGATAACACAGTAATTATATGTAATAACTGGTCAAATTCGAAATCGAGATGGGGTTGATCAAAGAAAAGTATGGCGGGACCTACATGAAAGCAAGCTTGTTTGGCTGTAAGCCCCGAGTAATCAGTGTTTGTGAAAAAGAGACGGAGAACGGATAGTAGATAAGACCAGATGATGTAAGAGTGCCAAATAAGAAAAAAAAAAAGAAAAGAAACAAAACTAAAATTTGAACTATTACTGTGACCGAGATATCATTGGTTTCAGGAGGACAACATGATTTGCATAATCATAAAGCCTACTTAGGTATATACATAATGTACACTATAAACTGTTGTTGCATTAATGCTATCGCCAGGATATGAGTAAGACACAAGAAGTAACATGTACAGCTATCAAGCCATTTCGTGTCCGCCGTCAAGCTCTGTACAGAAAGCTAGAGAGAGAAAGAGGGAAAGAGGAGGAGAGGGAAGCGAAGTAGAATGTGGAATTGATAATGATGAATTCGGAGAGCCTGACAGCAAGACCTTAAAATGGAATCTGCAGCGTGTTGACAAGAATGTTTGATCGGACAATAACATACCACAATATTACATAAGACATTACAATTATTCCGTTTCTGCAAGATATGCACTCAATAAAGACTCTTTTAATTTGCGTTTAAAGGAATATAAAGACAAGCAGCTTGTTATTTCGGGGGAGAGGTCATTCCAATATCTAGGGCCCGTATACATTATCGTTTTTTTAGCGAAAATTGTTCGAGTACGTGGAAGGTGAAATGCGTCACTTTGGCGGGTAGGATAATTATGAATTAAATAGTTTTTCCTGAACATGCGAGTGAAAACATCCGGTAACTCCTTGGCAGAAAATTTATACATAAATATGCCGACGTTGTAACTAAATAAATCTGATGTTCTCAGTATCTTATTTTTGAAAAATAAATCATTCGTGTGGGACAAATATCCAACATGGTTGATATTTCTGATGGCGCGTTTTTGAACACGGAACAGTATGTCAAGAAGATTTCTAGGTGCATTCCCCCAAACAAGAATACCATAATTAAGGTACGGAGTAATCAATGTAGAATAAAGATTAAGCAGGATTTGACTTGGAAAAACATTCTTCAGTTTATTAAGAACACCCGTATTTTTGGAAAGAATATTACTTAAATAACTGACGTGGGATTTCCAAGACAAATCACTGTCAATAAAAAGCCCTAGAAATTTTATACTACTAACTTGATTTAATTCAGTTTCATTAAACTTAATGTTACAAGGAAGGGTTTTAAGACTGTTGCTAAAAAGCATACAATGAGTTTTATCGACATTAAGTGACAATTTATTGGCGTATATCCAAGATTGCACAGATTTAAGTTCTTTATTCATTGTGTTAACAAGAGTATAAGGATCTCTGTGTGTAAAAAACAGATTGGAGTCGTCAGCAAAACATATAAAGGAAAGAATTGGCGAGGAACTAGGAAGATCGTTAATGTATAAAATAAACAATAGTGGGCCTAGTAAGGAGCCCTGTGGAACACCACATGAAATTAACTTTAACTGAGAATCACGACCATTATACTCACAAATTGTTTTCTGTTTGATAAATTATCTCGAAACCAGTCCAAAGCCTTCCCACGTATACCATAATGTCGTAGCTTGTAACTCAGAATATCATGGTCAATTGTGTCGAAGGCCTTTGAAAAATCAAGAAAAACTCCAATAGTGTGGGAGACATCATCTATAGCATGAGCAACTTTATGGATAAAAGTGAGTAAGGCATGGGTCGTACTGTGGTTTTTCCTAAAACCAAACTGGGAGTTACAAAAAACTTCACACTTTTCGAGAAATTTGTGTGTGCGTGTATATACCAACCTTTCAAGAAGTTTTGAAAATGAAGTTAACAAAGAAATAGGGCGATAATTTATCACAGATTCTTTTTGTCCTTTTTATGCCTCCGCCACGAAGTGGTGCCGGAGGCATTATGTTTTCGGGTTGTCCGTCCGTCCGTCCTTCCGTCCGTCCTTCCGTCCGTCCGTCCGTCCTTCCGTCCGTCCTTCCGTCCTCCGTAATGAATTTTGTGGACTTGGCATGTATGTGTTTTGGGGGTGAAGTTGTGCCTATCAACTTTTGGGTGCACATGCTCGAGGTCAAAGGTCAAAAGGTCAAGGTCAAATGCTTAAAATTTCACTATTTCCCCCATAGCTATGCAATGCCTGAAGATATTTTCTTGAAACTTAGTGTATACATGTATTACCCAATTAAGATTCTCTGGTAAAAGTTTGGGGTCATGAGGTCAAAAGGTCAAGTAAAATGTTAAAATTTCACTTTTTTCTCTCTATCTTGGAAATTGTTCAAGGTATCTTGGGTAGCCCCCTCCCACACGACGGAGCTTTTGTATTTTTAGAATTGAAATACAATGTACTACGATCTGATGCAAAATCTAGGTGGAATATCCTGGAATTTGTATCAGACAAGTGTAGTAAGTAATCTTTGGAGGGAGACCAAGCGAGGGAAGGATGTGATGGATGTATCCCCCTCCTACATGAGAGAGCTTTTGCATCTTTATGATTGTGATTCAAAGATGTGGAATTTCTGACGCACACTTTTGATTTAATATGTAATGTAATATAGCCATAATCAATGCAAGGGGTGGAGGCTAATACAGCAAGGGGGAGGGTTTTGGAAGGCGGTGTCCCCTAACCCCTCCCATTCAAGAAAGCCTTTGTATTTAAAGGATTAAAGGAAAATATGTTGTCTAGAGCTACACAGTTATAGTCATTTAAGATGGAGTATTTGAAAAACTGTCAAACAAAGAAGCATAAGCCTACTAAATGTAGTAGGGGAATAAAGGTAAGCTGAAAGAGAATATCCCCTTCCCACATTATGGAACTTTTGGATTTGTTTAAATTGAAGTGACAGATCTGGTGAGCACTTTTTGATGAAATATTCAGAAAGTGTCGATCTCAAAAGTCTACTAAGTGTACGAAACTGAAATGACAGATCATTTTGATGAAAGAATCACTCGGAGATATGTTAATCTTATGGGGAAAGGACCAAAGGGGGAGGATGTGGGAGGGGGTTTAAACCCAATACATTTTCAGAATTGAACTGCAACAATGCCTTGCACAGTTTTAGTAAAATATTGGGACAGTTTTCCATAAAAAAACAAAAAAATCTCGAACATCTCAAAAATCATAAGGGGAGGGGGTATCACGGCAACTGCCCCGCACCCCGGCCTGCATACGAGGAAGCTTTTGCATTACTCTAGAGTGAAAGGAAAATATCGTGAAGGGGGTATTTTCCTCTAATACGAGAGAGATTTTGCATTTCAGAATTGACTGGTGCACACTTTGTGTGAACGATTGGGACCGAGTCGAATAAAAAAAAATCCACATCTTGGAAATTACTGGGGGGGGGGGGGGAGCAAAATGATATGCTGCCCCTCCATCGATGCTCTCTTGAAGGGGGTACCCTCCCCCTAAATGAGGGAACTTCTGCATTTTTAGAATTGAAATTCAACAATCTAGTGAGCCCTTCAGGTAGCATATTTAAAAAAGAAATCATAGAAAAGTAGGAAAAGTGAAATATCCAGGGACAATGGATTTTAATAGTGCTGTCTGCACTTATACGCTTGTACTGTGTGGGAGGGGGATACCCCTCCCACGCTATGGAGATTTCACATTTTCAGAAGTGAAATTCAGCAATCTGCTGCACATTTTGCGTGGGATATTTGGACAATTTTCTTTTTAAAAAAGGCAATCTTCCCTGAAAAAAATATAAAAGTTGGGGGTGCAAAAGCACCCCCAAACTTTTATTTTTCACAGGGGTGCTATGCCCCCCTGCTCAAAAAGTCAGGGGTGCTGCAGCACCCCCAGCACCCCCGGCTCCCAGGGGCTTGGTTCGCGGGAAGTTTGCAGTCACACTGGTAAAACATCGAGATCTTAAAGATCGCGATCCTAAACTTCACGATCTTTTGCCAGTCTTACCGCACCTAAGAAGTTAAAGATCGCGATCTTTAAGATCTCGATATTTTACCAGTCTGACCACGCCTACTGGCAAAATGTTAAAATTCTCGATCTTTTGCTAGTCTGACCGCGCCTTGGCTGATGCCGTGCTGTTTCCGCCTTAACCGTGTAACTGCCGTGTTGATACCGTGTTTAATTACTACAGTCATCGACGCTCGTCGACGCTTCATCCAGGGTGAAACTATCCCGGAACTCCCCGGATCATCGTGTAGATCCTTGAGGATCCATGCTTTTCAGTGTGACTGGGGCTTTTAAACAGGCGCGGTGGAGCACCCCAATTATCTCGCAGAAATCCATCGGCAGCCGAGCCTCATTTGCATAAAGTAAACAACATGTACTCGCGTAGTTGAGAAAAAGTAAACAACTTCTCAAGCTAATAACAATTTAAGGAAACCTATTTTTGGATTAAAATTGAGTTAGTTTGAATTTGAAAACATGTCCGAATATTCACATATAACATATCAAAGGATTTGACAATGATAAAATGTGAAATTTTAGCGAAAACCTGGCGAGCAAAATTACCAAAAATATGCCTCGAAAATCATCCTAAGATTCACGAAGTGTGATTGCGGAACAAAAGCGCCATTCGGACAAAGTACACCGACATTTATTTATCTGCTTGCATTTTAAATGTCATACCGTAATATTCCCGGCCATGGTTGTGTCGGAAAAAACCAGAAGGTGATGTCAAAAATGACACGAACGTTAAGCGTACAGGTCGGTCCCATGTATATATAATCGCGTCACTGTAGCGTTGCATGTCACAGCACACACAACGCATTGCTGCATGCAGCGTGCGCGGCAGCAGCTCAGCAGTCACCGCCGTGCGACACTCGGCCACTGCACTTTTATTTGATTGAATAAATGTAATTTCTTACCTTCAATCAATCAATCAATCAATCAATCATAGTTTATTTCCAATCAACGAAAGTCAAAACGTAATACAAAGTATACATATCATAAAATGATATTGTCTACACTTTTACAAAAGGTTCATGTAATATACGAAATAAATTATATACATCAACATATGTACAATAATCAGAAGGAACGATGCGTATACATGTATACTTCGCGAGCTTTCAGAAAATAACTTCAATTTTGGAAAATAGCGATCCACAAAAAAGCTAAGCTTGTAGGACGTGGATCCCTAGATAATTGATGAGTAAGCAATATATTATTCAAGTTTGTTTTATTATTTTCTTACAGCATTTATATTGAATATAGATTACTTAAGTCGTTTGTAAAAATATAGCTATACGCTGGCTTCGACAATAATAGGAAATAAGTATCAATGCTAATGCCCAGACGGTGTTCATTGAACTGGTGTACCGAGAAAATATAAGAAGGACGACACACTCGTACAGACATTCAGTTACCCACACACATATACGACGCGAGACAGTACCGAGAAGAGAGAAGACGGTGACAATACAAGTCTACGAGGAACAAAGACAGGAAGAGGAAAGAAGAATAAAGAGAGAAGAGAGGTCTGCATACAGAACACGCCAAGTGCTGCGACATCAGGACAGGTGAAACCTCAAGCATGAATTAAAACAATTAATTCAGATTATCTAGAATTATAAGTAGATAACAAATGTTTTCTGAATTTGTATTTAAATGTGAGGAATGAGGGTGAGTCTTTTAAGCTATTATCTAGATTATTCCAAAGTCTGGGTCCGGTATACATAAATGTATTTTGGGCATGTACGGTTCTCATGAATGGAAGATGGAATTCGTTGGATCGTCGCGTAGGATAGTTATGTACATGACTGTTTCGATGAAAAGAGTCGTGAAATATTTTGGGTAAAAAGTTGCTGTTATAATTAAACATGAACTGACCAAGTTGAAACACATACAAATCCTTTATTTTTAGTATTTCATGGTAAAAAAACAAAGGATCTGTATGTTCTCGTGTAGTTAGGTTAAAAACAGTTCTGAGCGCTTTCTTTTGCAATAAAAAAAGTTTATCAAGTAATATCTGATATGTATTACCCCAAGCAAGAATCCCGTAGTTTAGATACGGTAGTATCAAACTAGAGTAAAGAGTTAATAATGCATATGAAGGAAGATAATATTTTAATCTGTTCATTACGCCAATGTTTCGTGAAATAGTTTTACATATGCTATCAATATGATTCCTCCATGAAAGCTTGTTATCAACGCAAACACCAAGAAATTTAAAAGTAGAAACTTCTTCTATAGGGGAGTAGTATCAAATGATATATTTCCCGGGAGGCTATCTAAAGAGTTACTAAAAAGCATAAATTTTGTTTTTTGAATATTAAGTGACAATTTATTTGCGTATATCCATTGTATAACCTTTTTCAGTTCTTCGTTTACTGTTCTTGCTAAGATATTTGGGTCGGGATGGGAAAAGAAAAGGTTAGAGTCATCCGCGAATAATATGAATGATAGTTTCTCCGAGGATCTATGAAAATCATTGATATAAATAATGAATAACAACGGACCTAGTCGTCGGTGTTACCACGAACCGACGCTATTTCGTTTTTGAGCGAAAATGCAATTCTGAGAAAATCGCGTTTAAAGATCTCACAAGTTTTAGACAACGTTTTCAATGACTTTTCCTGTTTTGTGTGTGAAAATTTTGACAGGGTGATGAGAGTGGAAGTTGTTCTTCCTATCCATAGTGTAATTTTAGTGTGAATTCAAAAGAATTACGATATTTCTGTCTTCAAACTCACTGCGTCGGTTCGTAAATCCATCGTTTCTTGCGCGCACCATAGGTTATGTACTTAAGCGCGGGTCTCACGAACCGACGTAAGTTGTATTACGCCGGTTCGTGGGACCCGCGCTGTAGGGCCTGCACAATAGGTAACGTGCAATACGCGTGTATGTACGAACCGTCGCTATTTCATTTTCGTATGTGTTTACATACAAATACTATTAGGGCTATACCTGCTTATCAACAATAACCTTATTAATTGAAATTAATTGTCATGTAATGATTATTGTGATGATTATAATACATTAGGTGATAATTAAGATGATAATATAAGCCAGTTTCTCTTAATTGTTCTAAAAAGCGTGTTGTCCTTGTTTTCATCTTCATTTAGCATTGTTATTAGAGCTGTCGTTGATCGCTCCAAAGATTTCTTTGCCCTCCCCCCTCCTTTTTTGTGTGGATATATTATTCAACACTTTTGCATGTGGACATTTATCATTTGGTAATTAATATGTACTCGGTATACTGTGTTTCATTTTTTTTTTTACTTTTTACTGTTTTTTTTTTTTTACTTTTTTAACTTACTTTCTTTATTTTTCACATAATTTTTAATTCAAATTCAGTTCACTTCTTTCATAATAATTATGAATGTTTGTTCTAAGATGAAGGATACCGCTAAATATAGGGAAAAAGATGTGCCAGTCAGTAATGATTACTTGCATTTACTCATCTTTCATACTCATGCACTCTGTTATTTCTTTCTCTGAAATAATCTATTAATTTCTTTATTTCTTATTATTCCACATTATTTGTGACTTTTACTTTGTCACAATTTTTATCGGTGTCATTATTGTCATTTGGCTTGCATGCGAATTCACTCATAATTCCTCATTTTCCATCTTTCTCTTTCCTGCTCAACAGATTCTTTGATAGCTGCACTTGATCATATAAAAACATAAAACTCATCCTGCATGCACTCTTCGAAACTGATAAACTCCTAGAAATACATAAATATCAAAATTATCAGAATTTCAAGCTTCATTTTAAATATATAACAATGGTCATGTTTTATTATGCCTTTTGCAGCAATACATGTGTATATTGAAGATGTACATTATGTAATCGAAGAAACATAGGTTCTCAATAAAGTATCAAATTTGAATTATTCAGAGATGAGTAATGACAATGGGAAGGATAACAATTGTGGAAGAGCTCCATAAATCAATAAATATCTAATGGCAAATGGAGATGGAATCAATATTAAAGAATATGCGTAATTCAAGTTCATTATTACATCAGTTCTTGTGTGTTCACAAAAAGAGAAACACAGGTCGAACATGCGCACCAAATCTTACAATGTACATTTACATCTATAGAGTGCGGACGGAACATATACAAAAGAAAGAATAACATTCTCAAATTAATATATCAAGCATAATTATGTATATGAACATAAAAAGATGTTGCTGCATATGCATGAAGCTTGAGAGTGCTGCAACACACATTATGCTCAGATGGAAACTTGATGTATATCATACAAAAGAGAAGAGGTACTGCATGTACATGTAGTTACACTATTCACAGGACAGTAGAGGAAAAGCAAGAGAGAGAGAAGGAAATGGGTGTCTAAAATAGGTCGATGTAAGGAGTGCCAAGCCAATTAAGTCTCTAATAGAAGTCATACATATATGAAAAGGAAACAAATTAATCACAACATAAATGATCGTGCTCATATTAACCAATAATTACCATCTAAAAATGTGTGTAGAAAGCCCATAATATCAGCCTTTTGCCCCGTAGGCTTGTTACATATGAGAAAAGAGAAATTTTGGCCGACCCCCCCCCCCTCCGAATCCTTAATCCACCAGTACTATAAACACATGTGCTAGCAAATTCACAAGAGGGGTGGGGAAATTCGGCCAAAATTGTGTGTGGTTGAGATAGTTAAAAAGAAAGGTCATCAGCAAAACTACGGGGTGGATGCAGACGAATTTTCATGTGATGACTAAAAAAAAAAAAAATGCAGCCAAAGGGGGAAAAAAAAAGGACGGTGGAGAGGGGCCAAGGCTAATTTGACTCCCCTCCCCCCCCCCCCAAAAAAAAAAAAAAAAAAACACGCCACTGTTCTACAGCACCTTTAAAGGACTCTTAATTTTCTTTTGTAAAAAACAAACGTCTCGAAGCAAAGAATTCCATATTGTAGGCGAAATGTAGACCGATACAGTGTACATCCCAAGCTATTAAAGAAAAAAAAAACAGATTATGAATATTATTTAAAGTAAGAATTTCAGTGCGTTTAATCATCTTTAGTCGAGTTGCAAATGACATGTGCATATTTAATAAGAGCAGTTAACTTCGAAGCGCCCCCAAGCCCTTCTATATTTAATCATTTATGTCTAAAGGTAGTGCTAGGGCATCCCGGTGGTCTAGTGGTTATGGTGCTGGTCTAGTAATCCGGAGGTCGTGGGTTCGAATCCCGCTTGGGCTGCCTGTGATTTTTTTTTTTTTTTCACAGCAGCCCACAAACTGCACACTGCAGTTGCATGTGTTACTACGGATGGAGACAAATGAATAATCTATTATTTTAATATACAATGTTTGACATCCTTTTTGTAATCACTTTCTTTAATTGTACATTTAGAGACATAATGAATTATTATTAAAAGAAATCATATTTCTGTATTTTGTTGTGAGTTTGCATGGGAGCATACACGTATCATAATTTACAATTTTAGTTAAATAAAGAACATCTCATAACAGAACTGTCTAGTGATGGTTGAATGATTATGTCAATTTGTTATAAGTCCTATCAGTTATATGGAGTGCATTTCCCATGTTTATAAGAATCATACGTAACACATTCAAAGTGGGTTGAAGACAACAAAATAATAAATAAAAGAATAAAGGAGAATAGAATGAATTACAGTTTGAGGTGAGTTTGGCATGTCATTAACTGGATTAATATTATCATCTAGCAGAGATGCATATTTGATTATTTGTTGCATTAATTTCATAAAAATACATACATGTATAACATGTCTCAATCAACATTCAGAATGTTTGCAAAATGTAGATGAACATGTATCATGATCATGGTTGAAGATGAAGCTGGAACTTTTTGTTAATGGGTCTAAGCTACCATTTGTGACTCTCATAAATCAGTTTTCTGTGAAAATTCGTACAGCGAGCTAAAAGTTTCTGATATACACATTTTGACAGTGTGACACATTTGGTTATGCCCCCGACAATTTAGATTGACTCTCGCAATTATCACCGTTTACGGAAAATAAATCAGTGAAGGGCATGTTAATCCTCAGTCGATAACTATTACAACTATGCAATGATTATTCAACCATCTAACTTCATCTGATTACAGCATCATCTGAATATTGCCAATGTGCACTTAGAAATTTATCAAGATGTATCACAAGGTTATGATTACCACACAAAACCTTCAAGATTTACTATCATGAAATACATACCAATGAACACTTAAAGAAAATCTAACATTCCATATCCACATGAAGCTTGCCTTGATATAAATGTCTCTCAGTAGTGTTATTAAAGTGTGGTAAAATTGTAATTACGACATCACAGAATGGAATGCATGTTTTCACCTTCCATCTTAGAATCTTCTTTCATGTTTCCACTTTACAATCACATTTTAATGTAGATATACCGTCCTTATGTTGTCGCCCTTTATCCCAAGTTCTCCCTTCTATCCTATCTGTAGATTGTCTTCTTTCCTAAGCCATTGTATTCACATTCCTTGATGATAAGCACGATGCTGTACTTTTTTTCTTCTCTGAAACAGTCCAGCTCTTCGCTACTGCATGGCATCAGTCATGTGAAAGAAAAGACAGAAATTAAGAACTTTCGATTAAAATCAAACATCATGATACAAGATACAACTTTCATTTTGAGAAAAAGAAATCAGCCAACTAAGCTGTAGTTGAAATCATTTTGCTCTATTTATATTAAACACAAAAAAAAATGGTATACAGGATCAAAGAATGTCAAAAAATACTGCTGTTCGTCTTTGATGCATATTCAAATGGTCTCGCCTTTTACATATTTTAATGATGCAAGATCTTATGTCTAGAACTTAGTAAGTCTCATGTAGAAATTAAATTATCATTCACATGAATAAATCTACATGTCCTTGTAAATAAGGCATTGCTTTGAAAAAGCTGAATATTACTAACTGCATTTGGGAAACGGTCTACGACAATCAAACTTCTTTATTATCAGAGACTTTAACATCTTGATTAGACCTAGACTCTAATTACCATTGTATTCACATCCGTTGATGATGTACACGACCCTGTACTTTTTCTTTTCTTTTCTGAGACAGTCCAGTTCTTCGCTACTACATGGCACCAGTCATCTGAAAGAAAAGAAAGAAATTAAGAACTTTTGATTAAAATCAAACATCATGGTACAAGATACAACTTTAATTTTGAGAAGAAAAAAAAATCAGCCAACAAAACTGAAGTTGAAATTATTTTGCTCTATTTATATTAAACATAAAACAAAATGGTAGGCCTACAGTGTATGCAGGATCAAAGAATGTCAAAATATACTGCTGTTCGTCTTTGATCCATATTCAAATTGTCTCGTCATTTACACATTTTAATGATGCAAGATCTTATGTCTAGCACTTAGTAAGTCTCATGTAGAAATTGAATTATCATTCACATGAATATAAATCTACATGTACTTGTAAACAAGGCATTGCATTGAAGTAGCTGAATATTACTACCTGCATTTGGGAAACAGTCTACGACAATCAAACCTGTTTCTTATCAGAGACTGTATCATCTTAATTAGACCTAGACTCTACATTATCATTCAGCTTTTAAAGGTATTAACCATTCACCTATAAAACAGTGGCATTGTCATGTGCCTCATATTTCTTTGATACTGCACATATTTTCATGAAGTCTGTGCAAGAATGCAAATGAAACACGTCTGCTGTTTGGTATTTATCAAAAAAAATCACTAACCCGGAAGTCCTTGGCCTTAGGAATAACACGTGGCGAGTTAGCAGGAATTGACATTAAAATAGAATAAGAATAGATCTACTAAATAGGCCTTTGCCTCATGAATGTCTGGTCTAATTATAGACTAAGTGAAGTCTAGACCTTTCACTTTTAAGTTACACAGATTTCATATTACTTAGATCTAGACTACATCTAAATCTAGACATCTAATACTATTAGATCTTGGCAACTTTTGTCTTTGTGACACGAAATTAACACGTCACGGATGATATTTCGGCGATGTCCAACAGGATGACAGTACCACTATTACTAAATCAGTAAGTTGACATAGATAACTAACATCAACTTGTTAAAGTACGTTAGAGATGGCACCATATACAATAACCGGTGACACTGACACTGACAGATCTAGCGACTACGTTTAGACTAACGTTAAAGAGTGAGACTCGCCATCTCAGTAAGTCGGCCAAAGACAAAGTCAATACAGGGCTAAGTCAGTGTTACTGTTATGTTAGGCCTAACAAACGTTAACGGTTACTCGGTAAGGTTAGGTTTACCAGGACTCAAGAGTCCTGGTTAAATCAGTCGAGGGACATTTCTTAGGAAGTCCTTCGATTCCAAGAATAAAAAGAGTGAAAGAACAAAGGGGAAAAAAGGAAAGAAGAAAGGACAAAAGATTATGTATGGCTGCTGTGGAAATCGACAGCGCCACTGTATCACTATCAATCAAGCGTAAATATACAAACGCCATTTGGTTGGGCCACATTCACAAGTTTTAGGGGAAAAAAGCCCCACCGCTGTGCTTAGGTACTCCACTCGAACTAACGTTAGACATACACTACACACAGTACGGTACTAGGGCTGAATTCACAAGTATACTTTAACACTGCACTGTACAGGAAAGCCACCTAACCTGTAGAGTACTCGTAGTGTTTAGGTAGTATCACTAGACCACATACTGTCATAGATGACATCTACACCAACGCTGCACACTGGCACTGGTCCGACGGTCCCTGACCAGGAAAAATCACTGTTGGACACTGACCAGTAACTTTTTCAGGAATGGACCAGTAAAGATTGGGGGAAAAAATGGGTGGACTCTACCTACTATTACCACAAGTCTAGATGTAGATCTAGAGCTAGACTACCGGTATGGCTCTGAACTGTGTTAATTTGACTTGGTCTTAGGCTGCAGCTGATCTTAGTTTTAGTAACTGGTATTACAAGTAAAGTCTTAACTTAGACTTAATAGTTAGACTTGAAAGTAAAAGTCTAACATGTCTAACTTTATTCTTTACTCTTCCTTTGAGTTTTACTGTTAGACTTTTAATTTATTTTTTTTTTTAGTTTAGTACGCCTACTTTGTCAATCTCATGATTTCATTTTCAACTCAAAAGTCAAGGCTAGTTTTAGTGTCTTCGAGACTTTGAAATCTTGCAATCTGCATGTCTTGCATACAGACGTTACGACTATAGTACTCAGTAGTCTCAGAAGTAACGTCTAACGACATAAGTTGAAAAGAAACAATAAATAATATGATTTGGGATCTAATTTGAAATTGTATGGCGTTTACAGACTAGGCTTCATAAGCATCACGCGATTGAATACATGGGACTACACACTACCGCAATTAATGGTTATGGTAGTCCAACTGAAACTGTTATTTTGAGCATGATTTTAATAGGATTATAGCTTACCATTCACTTCACTCGTGGACAGTGGGCTGGCTTAGGCCGTCATTCATCTTTCAGAAGGCTTGGTTCTCACTCTGAGATCTGGATTAGGGCCAAAACCTAATTCTAGGCCAGTAAGTTGAACAAAGCTCAAAGTAATGCAACTGCGACGGTTCGTGAAACCCGCATTGCTCTTCACCGTAGCAATTCGGGTTTTACGAACCGGCGTATCTTTCGTGCGTCGGTTCGTGAAACTCCTTTTTCTCAATTTCTCGATATTTCGAGTACCGTCGTTTTTTTCTTTCTTTGATAAAATTAAGAATAATTAATTTTGTGATCTAAAATTTTGGGATTTGGTAGAGTTTTGAAAGCACTTTCATTTGGTACCAATATCTCGATTTTGAAAATTTTGACCAAAATCGAAATAGCGTCAGTTCGTGAAAACGCCGACGTAGTAAGCTCCCTTGTGGGACACCACATGTTATCGTTTTATTTTGAGAATCAAAGCCATTGACATGTACAAATTGGGATCTATTTGATAGGTAACTCGTGAACCACTCCAAGGCCTTTCCACGTATGCCATAATGGGATAATTTTGCGAGAAGTATTCCATGGTTAATCGTGTCAAAGGCCTTGGAGAAGTCCAAGAAGATACCTATCGTGTGTGAAAATGTGTCAAGTGCGTGTGTGACTTTGTCGATGAGGGCGAGTAATGCGTGTGTTGTGCTGTGGTTTTCCCTGAATCCAAATTGAAAATTTGAAAATATGTCACAGGTTTTAAGAAAACGTACTGTCCGGATGTAAACTATTTTTTCAAGAATCTTGGAGATAGAAGATAATAAAGATATAGGTCTATAATTGTTGACATCATCCTTCTCCCCTTTCTTGAAAATAGGAATTACTTTCGCAATTTTCATGCTATTTGGCACATGGCCAGTTGTAAGCGATGAATTGATAATATGTACTAGGGGATCCACTATTTGAGGAATTATGTTTTTTATCAGGTGGTTATCAATTCCGTCGTGGCCAGGACTTTTTCCTTCTTTCAAATTGGCAACAATCCTTACTATTTCTTCTTTATATGTAGGGTCAAAAAATATAGTTTTGGAGTTAGGTGTATCTAAAAAATCAGTAAAAGTTTTACTTGAAAGAGGAATATTTTGAGAAAGATTTTGTCCAATTGAAGAGAAGAAGTCATTAAAAATTTCAGCCATGCCAGCGGGAGTGTTGCTGGAGGAATCGCCCCATCGAACTTCAGTAATATTGGATGAATTGTTAGGTGTATTCATAGCATCTTTTAATATTTTCCATGTGTTTTTAATATCATTTTTATATTTATTTATCTGATTTACATAAAAGTTTTTCTTCCGCGTACGTAATAATGTGGTGAGTGTGTTTTTATATGAAACATATTTTTTCTTATTTTTTTCAGTAGGATTGCATCTGTATTTATAAAATAAATTATTTTTTCTATTTATAGATCGTAATATGGACTGGGTTATCCACGGGAGTTTTGGAATTTGCTTATATCTATCTTTTATATTACGCTGCGGAATATGGTTATCAATTTCAGAGGTAATAGTAGATATGAAGTAGTCATAAGACAAATTGACATCGGTGGTGTTGTATACAAAGGACCAGTCGATTTCTTTGAGGCTGTTTTGGAGACTTATAAGCTTATCTGCAGTAATCTTACGTCGCTTGTGATACTTATTTTGTTTAGTCAGTTTAATTGGAACCTGGGCAAATATAGGATAATGGTCAGTGGTGTCTGAGAGGACGATACCAGACTCAGGAAGTGGAAGAACGTTAGAAAAAATGTTGTCTATGAGGGTAGCCGATTGACTGGCGACACGGGTAGGCTTGGAAATTGATGGTAAAAACGAAGCAGACATTAATATTTCTATAAATTCTTGTGGGTTGTTTTGGGAATTACATTTCATGAGATCAATATTAAAATCGCCCATTAAAAATGTATCTTTGTTAAGTATAATGGGATTTTGTACTAAATCCTGCATATATGTCAGAAAATCATTCAAATTCGACCGAGGGGGTCTGTAAATTACGCCAATCACAATGTTTTTTCCATGTGGATTTATCAATTCAATAAAAAGGGATTCGAGTTTATCGTTCATAACACTGATCTCCTCATGTATAATATATTTAATTTTTTTCGAGATGTACAAACCAACTCCACCACCGACTTTGTTGTTTCTATTTCTAAATACAAATTCGAATCCGGGTAAAGAAAACAAATGACTGATATTGGAGTTCAACCATGTTTCTGTTAGTCCTATGATGGAGCAAGATTTTTGATCTGGGTTTTCTAGGAGTAAACGCAACTTGTCAAAGTTTTTGTTGATACTGCGTATGTTAAAGTGAGTTAACAACAATGTTTCATTGTCTGTATTCATAATACGATTCTTATATTGATTTTCAGTCAAATAAACACATGATGGACTCTGAACTGGATCATTTGAGTCGAAATTATATTCAAATTCTTGTGCTGAGGTATTGTATTTATTGGATATATAATCTTCATACAAACTGGAAGTAATATTTGCATGGTCAGATTCAGAATGCCTTACTGTGTCATAAAATTCATCACTATTCAAGGAATTGAAAACAAAATTTGTTATGTTAGCCATGGTTATAATAAAACATTCGGGAGTTAATAACTGGCTTCTCGCCTAGACCTGACTCAGCAGCTACGTGGGGGTATGCAGACCTAGAAGAAGAAAGGAAAACGAAATATGTATAGAGAAACATGAAACACACACAGAACAAAGAAACGAACATGAACACACATGAGACAAAATCAACATCGTTACGGATGGTACTCAAGGGCATGGTCAGCGTCTGGGTATGTACATGAGCTGAAAAAAACAATGCAAAACATTAGCATGATACCAGAGGAAGCTCCCTGCTACACAATGGGTGTAATTAAGGAAATGCAATTATAAATTTGATTTACAAAATGAGACAGTAATTACAGAAATTAGAATGCAACTAAGAGACAGGTATAAATGTTATATTACCTATGAACTATTGGTAAACAGTATACTGTATGCGAGGTATTATCAACCGTATGATAAATTATACAAATATTAGTTTGTTGGGTCTTTTTTTTTCCCGTAAAGTGAGTAGGACTAAATCTATAAAATCTTATTTATAAAGAAATTGCGGACAACCATGAAGGACTCAGAAACCGATGACATTTACAATTGTATGCCAGTTGATATCAAAAAGAGGGACCTACATTATATAAAATCAAACGTTTTCTGAAATGGAGCTTTACAGTGGATGTGATATAGGAAAATAATGACAAGTTATGCCTTAGAGTAAAATGTAGAGTCAGATGTAACTATGCAGAGTGCCTAACAGTGGCGCCACAGAACACTGTAGTGCCACTTAGGCTCGTTTGATAACCATTGGGAACCATTCGAGTGTACCTCCCACAGACAGGCCAAATCCAGGCATACAAGGATGAGTGGAACAATTAAAAATAAAGGGTAAGAATTTTTTTTTTTTTTTTTTTTTTTTTCGATTCACATGCATAGCCCGAGATCATCCTCGAGGGCCCCACTAAGACCGTTTAACTATTGCAATACACATGCATAAAATTGTGGCTTCAAAACTTCGGCACTCTGTATCATAATGCACATTACAGTGACACTTTTAGAATGGCTGTCATTTGAAATGCAGTCAATGAATTCACATCATTTTAATTACAATTAAGGAGATATTCTGGCTGAAGAAAATTTGTGAGAGTTTATGCAGGTGCTTCATTGGGGGACTATATAAATACTGTTGCGTGAAAGACATGATTTCGGATAAGTGTACAACAAAACAGGGGACATGGCGTCCCTATTATATTGCTATTGAATAGGGGTGAGTAAATGAATTAAGTTAGTAAAGCCTAGGTCAGATATCCACCTGGCCCAATACGAATTTGTGGATCGCCTTGGAGTCGGCATGTTGTGATAATAGGCCAACCTTCATGCTAATAACGTTTTCGAATAAGATATTGGTTGGCTACCATCAAAACACTCTCTGTTCGGGCGCCATACCAGCCCCGTGAATAATTTGTTAAAGGAGACCTCCGGACGACCCTCAGACTTCCACATTTGAACAACCATAAATTAGTTAAACTGAGGACAGGGCTTCAGAACCTGCGATGATCGGGATGAAGAACAAGAATATTTTCAAAATTTAGAACAAAACGCAATGAACAAGGATGACGACATGGCAGAGTCACCATAAGAATGCATGAGTTGGGGCTCCAGGAAGCAGAACAAAAGAAGAAGGCATGCATAGATCATACACAGGTGAACTCGCAAGCAAACAGTATTGTAATGGAACCACACTGCCACATTTCTGAAACATGTGAACCCCCATGTCACCATCCTTGCTCAGTGCAATTTGTTTAAGGTTCTTCAAAGCATTGCCCCTCTGCCCAAAAACCATGACAAACTCCAGAGATCTATACATGGAGTCGTCGACCCATGCACCACATGATGCGAAATCACGAAAATCGTCCGGAATGTCCCCTTAAAGCCCCTTTACCTGGGCAAGGTATGCAATATAACCACATACTTGGCGTAAAGGGGGAGTTCAGTATTTTTGGTAGAAGGGTGTTCTGGCTGAAAACAATATCAAATTGACACTCAAATTTCATTCCCAAACGCATTAAATTTGAAAGGTAACGATCACTTGTAAATTAATTAAAATTAATTTTAATAGATTAGAATATACTGTATAACACACCAAAATGTATTACTTTTACATATCAAATTAGTGAGATATTATTTTTTTTCTCTGTTAATTTCACAGTATATTAATGAAGTTAATATATTTCATAAGAACAAGTTTTCGTAATCCAAGCGATTTCGTATACAACCTCGAAGGGGTTATTCCAAACTCTGTCTAAGCTAGCTGAACTCTCCCTTTGATACCTATTCAAAGCTTATTTCGTCATTCCAACAGAGTTGGACCTTTAGAGTTTAATATGCCAGAACTACTTCGCCATCCTCATCCTCACAGAAGTCTACCTTCTGAAAAATGTGTACTACAAACTTTTGGTGATTATAGTAATTGTAGTATGCAGTAGCATTAATTTGCAGTTGCACTGCTGTTACTAAATTGCACATAACAATTGTATGGAGCAAAAAACAAGTTTTAATCAAGGAGGTACATAAACAATATCTGATTTTAGTCATTATTGGTTGATAGGATGGATGTAGGACGGCGACAAGGGTTACAACAGTAGAAGAAACCTAAGGTAATCCGTATAAATTAAAGTACTAGGAATTTAAATTGTTGTCGGTTGTAGCCCCAATATGGCCAATGTAGTACTGAAGGTTACAAAATCACATCCAAATCAAAGATAGTGAAATAGTAAAGGGGGTTAGGTACCGAGATAGTTGCAAGGTGGCAACACATGTGCATGTCGCATAGGTTTTCGAATTGGTTGCGTACTTACATGCTTATCACAAAATGTCTACGGACTGGCAATTACAAAATTGAAAGTGCACATCACGCAAGCTAGAATGTGGAACGGAATGCCCACCGTTAGATAATAATACAAATAATTAGTATAAAGACCTTGCAGTATCAATAGGCGTTTATGCCGTAAAATCTAATCAAAATACTGGGGAACATTTCTTTCTTTCTTTCTTTTTTTTTTGAGCTACGTTTAACTTGCCACAGGTGGTGGAGGCCTATGCTATACAGATTTCATAAAAACGGATGGAGTCAACAGGATTCAAGATACCATGAGTCATCATTATGGAGACATAAGTCATCAATATGAAGACAAAATCGAGATCATTTCAAAACAAGTACAAACGACAAAGGAATGTGTATAGTAAATATGTTATCAGTGACTTAAAACATATCATAAGGCCTCAAACAACCGTTTTAATGGTATTTCATTGAGAAAAAAAAAATCGAGTCCTGAGCACTACAACTCATTGGAAACTAATGACATCGTGTTATGATCATAAATATAAGTAATGCTTGCATTAATTAAAGCGTTGGCCGTTGCTTTACAGGTACCGCGAAAACTGGGATTATCTTATTCATTATTTGATATAAAGAATAGTTCAATCATGTTGATCATAATTTGACTGAAACATAAATGTTTCAAAAGTATCCAAAGAGGACTCCGCTGTTTATAAATTACAAAGTGAAGTATGAGAAATTTAATACATTACGTGACTTTATTCCGAGTAATTTGACCAGCTCTCGGGTGTTCCTCCGTTTCTTGCATGTTTTCGGGTTTGTAGCAAGATTTGAGTGCCAGACACCTTAATCCTCGTCGAAAGGTTGCTATTCTTTCGAAGACTGTAGGCAATTGACGCGAGTCTGCCCCTTTCGCGTTTCATTTTTGGGGGTAGATCCGTACGGATGGATACTCTGTCAAAAACTGACGGGACTGGGACGGGGACGGTTCCTGGAGGGGTAGGCTGTTGGCGCGGCTGACGGGGTCGGCGCTCGTAGGCGTTCAGGAGCCTATCCCTGTCGATCATGCGAGCGAAGCGCACAATAATTGCGGGTGGTTGACGTTCCGAGTCAGGGATGTTCCCGGCGAAAGCATGCTTGGGTTGTTGGAGACGATGAGCAGCCACCAGCGGAATCCGCATAGCATCCTGTGGTGATATGTTCAAAAGGTTGGAGAAGATGTCATTCAGGGTGTCGTGGATGTCCTCGTTCGGCTTTGACGGCATCCCATAAACGAGAAGATTTTGCTTCCTGTCGTGAATCTCACTCAAAGTGAGCTTCTCGTCAAGTTCAGCAATTTTCTTGTCAATGTAGTCCCGCATTTGCGGAATGGTGTCGTTTTCCACGACATTCAGACGATCAGACGTATCCGTCAAGCCAGTCTCCAAATCGCATACAGTTTGCTTAGTGGCTTGAAGCTCAGACTTAAGCATAGTAATCTCGTTCACGACAGTGTCTAATTTTGTATTTACCTGGGTGGTAAAATTGGAGAACATGGTCTTCATTTCTTGCATGAACGTAGCAAGTTCGGGTGGGACTGAGGAAGAAGCAACCGGCTGGCCGCTCATCTCAACCAGCGAGACATCGCTGGTGCTTGACGCGTTGGACGTGTTGGCGAGATTGCAGGCTCCACCCGACGCAGCACCCGTAGGTGCTTGTGGCAAAATGGCGCCACTAGCAGTAGTTTGCTTGGCCACGGTTGGAACTGTCTCCTTTCTCGAACTAGACGGTTTTGAAAGTTTTTGGGAGGTAGTATGTGATCGGAAGTTATAATCCTTCTTCCTCGCGTCCATTTTGTTGATATTTCTGTCGAAGTTTAGCGTAATTTCCACAAAATTCTTGTGTGTATACGGGAGCTTCTAGAAATGCCTTCCCGCTACTCCGACATCACGTGGTACTTCTACGAAGGAGATATTTTAACAGAAACAAAAACACGAGAAAGTAGAATTATGCAGACTGAACTGAGCTGACATGTTAATCTAAAAACTGAGAACTGTGTTCTGAGACAATATAGATCTAAATGCAAAAAATCTACTCCTGTGTCACATTACATGGCATGTGTGAGGAAGAAGAAAATTTGGCCTAGGGAAGGGGGAGGGGGGAGGAGGAAAAACTATTTGTTCATAAATATTCGATGACACAGAAAATCCAATCTTTATCATTTTTTTTTTCATTTATATGATTTTTATTTAATTTTTTTTTTTGATTACCTTCTACTGGGTGGATGGCATAGTTGGACGAAAGCAGATTGGGGGCCAGTTTATGTAAATCTGAATTATTTTCAGCGGCCATGTTCTTTATTGATGTACATGCAGGTAGGCATTAATTTTGTGTGTGTGTGTGTGTGTGTGTGTTTATCACTATCATGTGTGTGGTATTGTCTTTCTTCCTATGTACATTGTTTTAAAGTGTTTTTATGTATTACGTACTAGTAATTTTTGCTACAATTATGTGTATGCACCTTCTTCCAACAAATCCTTCCATATTTCCTCTCAGATGTTGTCCACATTTACAAAATCATGTATCATCCTCAGGGCTGCCAACTCTCACTCATTTTGGTCCTTTCTCACTCTAAAACTTTATTTCATTTGCATGCATTTCTATTGATCTCACTCATTTTGACTCCGAAATTATAGCATTGGCCTATGGGAGTCTCACTCTCAAGTAGTTTCCAATGTTGGCAGCCCTGCATCCTTCTCACACATTCCAATAGCAGCATCACTTTCCTCAATGATTGCCTCTTCCAACTCGGTGCACATCAATCGTACAGAAACGCATAAACAGAAGTATGCATCCCACTGAAGCTACGGTCACAGAAGTCCTTACGAACACTGTAAAAATGACCGATTTGTACAGCCCCAAATGGACAAAAATCTTTGTACGGCATTTGCAGGGATATCTGTGACCGTAGCTTTAATTCCGAGAGAAGTAATATTAGATTCTAGTTCACAAGTTAACAGAGGGATGATCTGCATGATTGAGTACTTTGATTTCTACTTGAATTTTATTATAATTTAGAGTTTAAATGTTAGTGTTACTTAAATACGGTGTTATTCATTCAGCTTTGCTGGCCATGGTCATTGCTGAATTCATAACTAGGAATAGAAAATTTCATAACAAACACATTCCTGCTTATGATTTTTATGAAGAAGTTAATCGCATGTGCTACCAAAATCGCAAATACAACGCGCAAAATCACAAGCTTCACACCCGGGCCTCACACATTCACAAACACAATCACAGGCTCCGCTCAGCTTTCTACCAACTGCTAAGGTCCACCGCCCGGGCGGGCCTGGCCGGGCCGAACCTCGAGCTCGGCCTCGACAGAGACGCGCCGCAGAGTCCGATCAAAACCACATCATGTCAGACCGTTACATTGTTATGATTATTTTACTCATTTAAACGAAACATTAAGATGTTTGTAAGAAATACAACATTCAAATATGATTATCACGAATGAAATTTCATCAAACTTCCTACTTACCAAATCACACAGCACGAGAATCCCAGCTGGCAAAATTGACTGCGGCCGCACGGCGTCACATGCAAACCAACAACAACGCACGAAATCCTGAATCTCACGTATCCACGCACGTGTACGCATCCCCATGTCGCTTACGGGAAAAGAAATGTTGTAAGCTGGATTAATGATGACGCTGTCAGTCTCCAGTTGACGTTGCATAGATTTTATTGAACAAATCAAACAGTCTCAGTCTGCCGATACATGTATAAACTCCGTATCATCCGCAATATCCTCAGCTACATGTCGTAATGCGTCTAGACTCTATACATAATAACAAATATAGTCGAACTTTTGATTATTCGACATCAAAGAGCTCGCAGAGGCTATGTCCACGTCCATTTGTCTCACAAGCCAAAGTCAAAGTCCAGAATTAATTAAATCTGCGTCATCTTATCTCATGAAAATAAAAGTTGCGTTGTGCCCATGCCAACCACACGCACACTGCGCCATTGGCATGGACACAACGCGCATCAACGCATTGACGCAACAATAACAGACCGCATATTTCCATTTACCACAAACTTCCCCGCGATTATATAACACAACCATGGGTTATATAATCCCAATTACATCATAGCATTTTCATAACATTGTACATAATAATACATAACAAAAAATTCCCCGCTCTTCATGTCAAATCATTATACACTTTACAGCAATTCCATATAAGAGCGGATTAAACAGCAGATAATTACAAAAATATATTTCAGGAAAGCGTGAGTTCCCCGCTTTTCCAGTCAAATATAAAAACATCAAAATACTGCAAGATTGAACTTTATACATGAAATCTGCCAAAATCTGAAACTTGGAACCTCTTCCAAATTAATAATAAATCATGAATACTCATATTTAATACATGGCATAAACGTTCCGGGCCAAGAGAATAACACATCATGTTACAATTTTCTTCAGTTCCGCTTCAATGTATAAAGCTCAGTTGTTCCACATTGTCAGTTATGGACAGATTCTCCGAGAAAATGGTCCATATTATAAGCCCAGAATAACGTCAAACGTGCCGTAACAGAACATGTTCTGCGTCGTATATAAAACCATACATTAATGTCTGCATCAATTAAGATTTATATCGAGGCACAACATAGACAGGTCTCTTAATACATATGCAAATTGTACATACAACACGACAACTTCCCCGCGATTATATCATACGACCCGTATGATAATCTATTTTCTAAGAGTAATATTTCTCAATTACTCAATATAACACATATCAGGAAATGCAACACTGAGTTAAAACAAAGTGAAGTCACGGAATGTTAGAATTCACTACTAACAAACATGAGCTTCCCTGCTTTAGCAAACATATAATAATAAAGGTAACTTCCCCGCTTTATGTGTCATATCGTCACAGTCAACAATTTGCTCATTGACAAAACTTCACACAAATTAAGGGATCATTCAAAGCATGAATTTTCGACCAACTATTCTCATTATCAAAAGTTTCTGACTCACTGAACAACCACTAATATTGTCAGAATGCCATGTTGTTCAGCTGCCAACAAAACAAATAAAACAATACCTATAATAGTTCCTTCGTTTTTCCACGTAATAGTGATTTCAAATACTTTCATATCACTATTCCAATATCTCATTAAAAACTTCTTATCAATCACATATCAATTAAAACAACCATATTATACTGATAATCATTTCTCGCATTGATATTGCATCTCTAACTGCCCATAGTTCCTAATTCCACTGCTACTTGAGATGGTACACAAGTTTCGGCTGCAGTCATGAACGTATAATTATATACACTGTAAGCGAATCAAGTCACAACAAATTCCATGGACGGACAACGAATTTCTAACCTGCAGCGACCAAGCTTTCATGAAAATTCGGTCTCCAATTGGACTCCCAAGGTCCCCATACCGTTCCCTGAACATGACATCCATGTTTCCACACGTTACAGATAGGTATGCATGCCTCCCTTGTTACATCATTGACAACGTCACCATGAGTAATATTCCCGCCTTTTGGAATTGACCGCTCCTTTGGCGCTACGTGAGTGCTCAGTGGCTGCACTTTTGCATGCTTTTGAACATCCTGACCTTCATGTGATAATTTAGGACCCCTTTTGGTACCCTCTCCCACAGGTTTTGCAATTAGAAGCACCCCAGCATCTAAATCCTTTGCATCAACCTGTTCATCACATGACTCATGTCCATGTCCCCCAGCATCAATTTCTGCACCACCCTCATCTACATCAACGCAACCCAGAATCTGCGATCCCCCATCCAAAAGAGTAGGTATGGCATCCTCCTTCTCCTTTTCAGCCGTATCTGAGGAAAGATCTAGCTGCTGAACAACCGGGTCAGTGAACACTACTTGCGTTCTAGCATCAGCACTCCCAGTTTTCAACCCATCTCCCTCTAGCATACAGTCATCACGAAGAACTAATAGTGCTTCTCTCCTAAGCACTTCAAATCGGCATCCCCGATTTTTCATGTGCAAACGCCTCAACAAAATTCGTTCCTTCTCATCCCGTGTTCCACTGACAAACTGGCTGGACAGAGCTTCGTCTCTAAGCTGCCTCAGAGCCGCAGCTTCCTTCTCATCGTCTGCAGCATCTACCAATTTTGCATAAAGACGCATGAGAGCCCTACTGAAGCCTGCCAAGTCTTCATCATCACGTTGAACACGTTTATAGAACAAACACCGCAAATAGTGAGAATTCTCTCGACTAAAACACAGACGGAGAGCTTTTACAACCTCTGTAAAACTCCCCCGCTTTTCGTCCGACAGACAATAGCGAATCTCTTCTCTTGCTGGCCCTATGAGGTTGTTCACTAAAACTCTAGCCTTTTCCTCATCACTTAAATTGAAAGGCTCAACTGTGAGATTAAACATTTCCATCCAGTTAGAAAAAGGTGTTTCAGTGCCATCTTCACAATACCCACTAAACTTTTCAATTAGTGCATGGCCTAGAGCGAGAGTTACACACAACCCTTTCATTGCCTGTCCAAATGATGTCGAAGAGAAATTATCAATTCGCACATCCTTATTTGAAACAAACTGTTCACACATGACTAATTACGCAGTTAAACTGACCAATTAAGACACGTCATTTTCAAACATGAAACGTAATGCCCAAATGGCATCATGAAGTCCAATCGGTTAAACGAAAGTTCAGCATCATCCATTATTTCAGTTACAAAATACTTGCTCAGTGCGTGAGATGCCATATCGCAGCTCTGTGACCGTCGATTTCGCATCCCGATTGATGTTCAGCCGCCCCCAACGCACGCCAGCGCACTCCGACGTCCACAGCAAAACTCCCGACGGACCATCAGCTCCAGTCTCCAGCCCACCATCGACGAGCCTGATCATCATGAATCTGCCTCACAGAGTCGGTGCTGCTCTACCAGGGCTGATCAACGTAGATCGATCCAGCACTTCTCCATACTCCTGTCCGCTACCAAAGTGTAGTCAAAACAGCAGGTCTCCTCGGAGCGAAACGTGGACCATTATTCCGTCATTATACTCGAGGCTGTTATTCGTCGATACCCGGGTTCTTCAACTGGATGAAGTGGATCACTCCGTCAGGCTGTCATCATCCCACTCCTGACACCATTTGTTGTAAGCTGGATTAATGATGACGCTGTCAGTCTCCAGTTGACGTTGCATAGATTTTATTGAACAAATCAAACAGTCTCAGTCTGCCGATACATGTATAAACTCCGTATCATCCGCAATATCCTCAGCTACATGTCGTAATGCGTCTAGACTCTATACATAATAACAAATATAGTCGAACTTTTGATTATTCGACATCAAAGAGCTCGCAGAGGCTATGTCCACGTCCATTTGTCTCACAAGCCAAAGTCAAAGTCCAGAATTAATTAAATCTGCGTCATCTTATCTCATGAAAATAAAAGTTGCGTTGTGCCCATGCCAACCACACGCACACTGCGCCATTGGCATGGACACAACGCGCATCAACGCATTGACGCAACAATAACAGACCGCATATTTCCATTTACCACAAACATGACGTCATTTTCAAATGTTTCGCTGACTACAATTTTCTATTCCAAACCCTGTAGAAACAAGTTGATTTCTCAAAAAGTACAGGTGGAATCAAGCGAAAACTTTCACCATACATGGATTGAGGCCTGATGAACTTATGTTGCCAATTTCGGACACATTGGAGCCCGGCCATGGTCCAGTCGAAAAAAAAAAAAAACAGAGAGCATGTTTTGCGAGAGGTGATTTTCAAAAAGCTTTAATATCTCAAGTTTTAGTGCAGCAAATTTCATAATTTTTTCATCAAAAGGAAGATTTTTAAAAACTTAGATAGTGTGGGAAGTTTGAGTTTAATAGCGGCACGCATAGCGGCACAAGGAGAAGGTAAAGATTTGACTTTTTCATGCACTCAGTTTCGGGCAGCCGTGGATGCCCGTTGGAAATTCAAATACATGTAGAACGGGGCGATAATGAGATGCAAATTGGGGTGCTCCACCGCGCCTGTAAAGAAGTAGCCTAAATCAACAAGAGACAGTGATACTAGAAATAAAGGGAACGAAAGCTAAAAAAGTGCAAGAGTGAGTTGGTTGAGAAAATAAAGGTTCCTGCGGAGGACGGGAAAAAACGAAAGAATATAAAAGTGAAAGGTCCTGAGAGAAAGAGAAGGCTCTGTGGAATAACCTGCTACCTGTTTGTATTATAGCGAGGTGGTTCTTAAAGGGACTGTTCAGTTGTAAGGAAGCAAGAAGTAAAGAAGAATGAAAGAGATAAGTGGAGGAGAAACAGACCACAGTAAAAGAAAGCGAGCTCAAATAAGTGGATGGAAATGATCACTAACAAGCAAGAGCGCTGTATTAATAGTAAAAATGGATGGTATCACTGGCATATGGTATAGCTAAGGTCAAAATTCTGTTAACTTTTGTGATATACATTGTACTTAGAAACCACTTCATGAAATATTGAAAAACATACAATTCTTAGAGGAATTCACAGTTTATTTGATGAAAATTGGTTCTAAAGTGGTTGAAATGTCCAAAAACAAAGTAAAACAAAGAGATCCTTATATAAAAGGGACGTATACCAGTGGTTTCCACCTTTGATTAGCATTGCTTCTTTTTGGGTGTCTCGGCCATTAAAAAAAAAAAAAAAAAAATTGTCATCAAATGAATTTTGAATTGCCCAAATGATTATTTTGCTCTTTTATCTTTATTTCATAAGAGGTTTTCTTTTCATCATGTCAACAAACCATCATCAAAAAACGTTGGAAACTTCAAGCCCCATCTCAACCGAAACTGTAAATGTACTATCAGAAAGGGTCATCGTTTCATTTGGCTTGCCATATGCGCAGTGTTAAGGCCCACTCACAACCACAGAACTCGTTCTGTGCCATAGAGCTCTATTATACGTAAATACAGCTCTATGTTCTGTGCTCACAACATAGCATGGAAGAATGGTCGAGATCCCCAGGTACGGTGTGTGAATGGATCGATCGCATCAACCATAACAAGTTGCTGTTCTGTCCTACACATACGCAGGTAGGTATGTACGTACGACGGGATTGGGATCGCGGGAAGAAGCAGTCGTCGATGGGGGCGCAGTCAGCACCTTCTCAGGTAGGTGTATATCTTTAGAAGTTTCGTAAAGTATCATAGATTTCAGAATTATTTGATTGTTATTCTTTAGTCAACGTATACCATCATCATGCCAGTGAACTGTGTCGTTGGAGGATGTCATCGCACAATCGCGAATAGTCCAAAATCAAGTTTTTTTAAATTTCCAAAACTTGAAAAGCTCAAAGAGTCAAAATACCTGTCGACGAGTGTCGTGAGTGGGTTCCCTTCTCACAGAATACCACCTAGACTACACTGTTGTTAATAGTGTTATGCTGACCAGGCCCGACTTCGTCGCCTCTTCACAGAATCACAGTCGGTGAAGCATGATTTGCAGCTCTCATTTCAGAGACGGGTGCAGGGAGGAGACGTCGTTGATGAAGGCCAAGATGGGTTTTAATACTGAATTCCGTCGCAAAGCCGATGCAGTGCCGGTCGCCATAATAAAGGCGCCATCAGCTTCAACTCAAGCAGAGCCACAGATGGCACATGCAGGAAACTTTATCCCTACCCCTACCACTCCAGTGGTGTATGACTATGAAGAATCGAAAAGTGAAACTTATAAGAGTAAGAGTAAAAAGACCACCAAGAACTTGAAGAAGGAAAAGAAGAATGCTAAGAAGCTTAAGGGTAAAGCCAAGTCTAACGTTAACGTTAGACCTACACTGCAACAAACTGCCAAAGCAGCCTTGAAGAGAAAAGAGCAGAGTTTGGTGAGTAAAGTAGACAGAAAGATCCGTCTGTCAGGAGGACTCTTTTTATATTTTGCCATTAATGCTGTCCTCCTCAGACGGAGGGGATCCGTGAAGCCAGACGCAGTCTCCGCGGAACATTCCCCGACGGACAGATACAGACCGATCTTTCGGTCAATGTCTAATGAGTAAAGTTAACAATTTCAATGTTTTAAAAACTTAACAAATTGAGACTAACCCGACCGTTTTGAGTAACGACACACTGTCACTAACGTTAGTCGTTAGAATATATTAAAAGTTAGAGCCAGCAGTACGCCTAACATTAGATCTTTATCAAGTTCATGATCTAGGAAGCTATTTCTAAATTGAATACATGTCCACGTCTTTATTTACATTTTAAATTGAGTTTTAATCAAAACAATTCATCTTGGAGAGTGGGCATGTCATCATGTGAATGGTCATGGAGAGGTGTGAACTTGTGACCATTTAATCAGATGTGAGATCGATGAGAAGTGAAGAGAAGGCCTCATGACTATGAGCTGACTGATGAGGCTATACAGGGAAGGAGAACTTGAGTACACTGTACACAGTGCAGTAAACACTGCCCGAATGTCATGAATGTGAAGCAAGTTCAGGCTGGTCGCAGTAAAACCCCAGGACAGAGGCAGGGATGCCAAGTTCAAAACAATTTATGAGTGAGATTTTCATGACTCGGCATCTCGGCGAGCGACTGTTCGCGCGAGCGAGGGTGTGGAAGGGGTTTTCCCCCCCGTGACCTCCCATGATAGGGAGCTTTTTCAATTTTTAGCTCTTAGTGGTGCGATAAGGTGCATATTGTACTTAAGTGACTATTTTTTACTTATTTTTAAAGACAAAATTAAAATATACCTACAATTGCAGCTATCACTTTAATCTTTTGAGCTACATAGCTGCTATGCTCGTTAGGCCCAAGTTGCAGACTTCGTGCGATGCGTGAGAAAAATGGGTGCCCTTCGTGAGATCGTGAGACGGCCCCTAAATGCTTGAGTCTCGCGCAGAATGCGTGAGACTTGGTAGCTCTGCAGAGGTGCTCATGAGAGGGAGAGTGCCTTGTGAGACGAAGCCTCCCTCATAAATGGATTTCCAGGACTGACATGAAATGTTGCAGTTATCTGTGCAAGTGAAGGAAGAGCGTGAGCATCGTCTTACAAGTAGGCTCTAGATCTAGACGCTCGTAGAATGAAGCTTGATCTTTTTTAAACGGGTTTATGTGTGTGGGTTGTGGTTTTCTCGCGTACAGAACCTCCATTTTATGCCCTCTCCGAGGGAAAGAGTTTATTGCCTCTTACTAGAGAGGGAATGGGATAATTACACACTACATTGCCCAGTAAGACTCGGGAATCAAACCCAGGTCCTTAAATGGATCTGGGGAGGCAGAATTGCTGCTGGCTGAGCCATAGATAAAATTGTATATATGGATGTACTGTATATTGTGCAATCTTATTAATCTATTCTAAACATACAAATTTGTAATTTTTGCAATAATTCCAGGTTGGTGCTAACATGGAGACGACCACAGTAACAGAGGAGACAAAAAAATTGGGCTGTAGCAGGCCCAAACGGATGCACAGGGGAAGGCAGTGTGTTGTTGGTGGTTGCGGCAACTTTGATATCAATGGTTTCATCATCTATTGTCTGCCCGAGCACTCAGCTCTCGTGCAGCGAAGATGGCTGAAATTTGTTCAAAGCACTCGTGCAAGTCGTGGCGATTCAAGGTGAGCAGTGTGATCAGTAGAGGTGAGTTACGGTCGAAGGCAAGGGCCACAGGCCTGTGAGCGGGTAGTCAGGGGTCAACAGTAACCCCCTCTGGCTAGATGGGAAGAGTGTAAGTCAGAATCCTTTTGGAAAATCATAAATAGTAAGTTTACGTTTTCAGATTTTATTAAAGATCAAACTTGGTATGAGGGTATATCCTGGGGGATAATACTTTGTTTGGATTTTAGGGTCACAGGGTCAAAGGTCAAAGGTCACAGGTTATTTTGTGAAAAAAAGGTTGAAAATTCATGTTTTTCTCCATATCTCGCAAATGGTTCAAGGTATCTTCATGGAACTTAGTATATATGCTTGTTCCAATGGGCAGTGATTATTTAGGGAAGTTGGGGGTCATGGTTCAAAGGTCAAAGGTCAAGGTCAACTCCTCAAAATATCACTACTTTCCTTATATTTATGCAATGCCTGAAGGTTTTTTTTTTTTTTTAACTTGATGTATGCATGTATTACCCGATATATATTCTGTGGGAAGTTTCTTGCCAAAAGGTCAAAGGTCAAGTGAAAGTGTTTTGAATTGCACTTTTTTCTCCATATCTCAAAAGTAACTCAAGGTATCTTCATGAAACTTACATATTTATGCATGTTCAACCTAACAGTGATTCTCTTTGAAACTGTGAGGTCAAAGGTCAAAGGCCAGGTTTAGATAATGCTATTTTCCCATTTGATACTGAAATTATACATTTTCTCAATACCTTGAAAATTACTCAATGCATAAACTTATAAAAGGGTCAAAAGTCAAGTAAAAATCATCAGTTCCCCAAATACCTGCATGCTGACATTTTAATCATTCATCCAATTGAACCTAGTTCTAGGAAAGTGAACATTCAGCACAGTTGTGGCAAACCTGTCATTTTAATATTTTGCCAATTGTGTGAAACTGTCATCACACATTGTCAAGGCATTGTACTAGACCTATTAGGAGAACCATGCATTCCGGCGGAGGCATATCAGTCGCCGTAGCGATATCTCTAGTTTTCTGCTATTTTTCTTCAAATCCTATGGGAAACACAGATACACACAAAAATAAAAAACCACTAAAAAAAACAAAGAAACAAACAAACTTCGTCTAAACAATGATCGTAGGGATGAACAGAGCATCATGAATCATGAATAAAATGAGTCAACATTTATAAATTTGCATCACATAGTACTCCTCAGGTGGACCAAGGTACATGTAGACTGACAACTGCAGGCTTGCTGAGCACAAACATACTTGACTTCAAACATATTATCCAAATGTGTATATTTTAGCCCATTCATTAATATGTGACCCGCTACAACAAAAGGATCCTAAAGTCGCTGACGGGCAAGCCAAGCATGGCCCAGAAAAATGCTATTTTCAGGCCTTTCCTTTGATCATTTAGCTTCAAAATTTCAGCAGATGATAGAAGATAAATTAGACTACAAAATTATGTAAAAACAGAACCCGAACGTTTTGACAGATTTTGGTGATCTGACTTCAAACTTGATTTTCTCGGCTCACCCGTCAGCGACTTTAGGATCCTTTTGTTGTAGCGGGTCACATATTGTCTTGTACAAAATCACCTGTCTCGCAGCTTAGTGCATCTATAACTATGTTTGGCATTTGATAACAGCTGACATGTAGCTTGAATCAAAATATTGAACAGTACTGTTGGTTTGGATGATGGCTTCTTTCCATGCTGTTACAGTTTACTACCATGCTATCCATTCACCTAATGACAAGCAGTACAAATCTGTAGATAGTTGTAAGTGAGAATCTGGCTTAGATGACCTCATAGTTTAAGTCTTTAGTTGGTACAGTAAGCTGAGCTTTGATTTGCGATCCTTCCCATTCTTATGTAGGTGCAATGATAAAGGCAAGCACCTGAATTTAGTACTGCATGTTATCATTAAAACACCTTGAAGGTTGCAAGGTTGATCTACAGTTTGTATCAATATGACAAGTGTCAGCTGAGATATTATTTGCTCTCTCTTCTCGCAGGCTTAAAGATGGCAAGAAGGTTTTTGTCTGCAGTGGTCACTTTAAAGCAGAGGATTACGAGCAAACACAGATTGAGATGTACCGCCGGGGCTTTCGAACAGTACCGCCGCGACTGAAGGAAAATGCCATCCCAACTGTTCAGGAAGCAAGGTTGCCTTTCCAACGGGATCTCCTTCACCAGGTAGCAACACAGGTGAACCAAACATGGGAGTCACCTGCACTGATTCAGGTTGTAATCCCTGCTGACTTTGCCAGTTACGTATTTAAAGAGATTCTGTCAACAAACAAGAAGTAGAAGAGTATAGGAAAGACTTTCTAGAACAGGTTTCTACCTTTTCAGAAACCCCTCAACGTCAGTTGATCAATCTACAATTAACTTCCACAGGCATTAATGTGTATCTGTACCATAATCTTTTTGCTGAGGTTGCTTGATATTTTCATATAGGAGACAGTAGAATGTTGAATTACAATGTACATGACCAATAAGAACAGCTAGATCTGCTTAAAGGAGAAGGTTCCCCAAATTTCTAATTGGATTCAGCACCACGAAGAGCACTTGACCTAGCTACTTCAATTACAGTTTAGCTTACAGAACTATATCTCATCTCTTGTGAAGAGCTTCACAGCCATATGCATTTAAAAAATGTATAGTTGTAGGGCAAGTCCAAGATAATGCGCGCGTTACGTATGGGACATTCAGAGACTTTTATGACCTGAAAAATAGTGTTAATGGCCTTTGATCATATTGAACTTCATCATGGTGATTGATATCTAGGAGAAGTATGAACACGTAAAAAATTGAGAAAAATGACCTTGACAATTAAATTCTAGAAGAGAAAATATGTGCCGTTATGTATGGACCAGAAAACTTGTTTTTATGAACATTATTTTCAACCTCAAAACTCTCTGAAAGTATTTCATTCTACAACTTGTAACTCACTGTGATGAAAGTCACAACACTCAAGATTATCACAGGTAAGTTTCATGTCATTAGGCAAAAAGCTCTAATTACAGGTTCTAATTAAAGACAGACATGACGTGTTACGTATGGGACAGTTTGTCCCCCATTCATTTAGTGTGTAAAGAACCATGTTTATGGGTATTTTGCATAATTATTGTAGTAAAATCAGTTGAAACTACTCAAATACTGATCCAGATTGTCAAGGAAACTTTATCCCCGAATATTCACCATCATAATCATAGTTAATCATATTTTTATATTTTTATGACCAACCTGAGTATGCATGCCCTTTGTCCCCCATTGGTTTAGTGTGTGGAGAACCAAGTTTATATGGGTATTTTGCAAAATAATTTTGCAAAATACCCATAAACAAATTTTTGCATAATCATTGAGGTAGAATCAGTTGAAATTACTCAAATACTGTTCCAGATTGACAAGGGAACAATATTCCCCATATATTTACCATCATAATCATATTTAATCATATTCTATATTTTTTATGACCAACCTGAGTATGTATGCCCTATTTTTATCAGGATAGTTACTACTGAAAAACTGAATAGTTTAAAGTGTTAACTTCCATTGATGAAGGGCAGTTTGCCATTTAGTTTCAATAAAAAATGACTTGACACAAGAAATATTAATTTCAATAAATAAGCAATACCTGCTGCAACCCCAGTGATCGAGTAGATGATGTCTGTCTAGCAGTCAGGTCATTGATTTGAGTCACACCTCAGTATGTATACCCATGAATTTTGTCGTGGCTACTATTGAAACTGAATAAGGACAATTTGTGTATCACTTGCAATAAAAAGGAATCATTTTACTTTATATATTTTTTTTTTTTATATATCACAACCATTTCAAATTGGATCTCCTTCACATAAACTTTGAATTCCTCTAGTCTAAGGATTGTATGCTCTTTAGTAATTCATATAATTGGTTTCCAGTCATCTCATTAAATGTTTAAAACTGAATCCCCATTTCTACAAAAACTATACCATCCCTTTAATGCTGATTTTTCATTGTGTATTTTATCATTTTCCCCTCCCCTTTCTGAAAATTGTTCAGTCAAGTACATGCATTGTTTCAAGTGTCTAAAACTCAAAAAGTAGCTACAATGTTGGGATGCTTTCTTCAGGATGATTGACCATTTGTGTACTGAGAGACCTTCCCAGCTAGCTACATGTATTCACATGCAATATGTATGAGGATGTCCCATACGTAACGCATTTGTCCCATACGTAACATTATTTCAATGCCTAATAGAATGTATTTCTTTTACTGTTTTTTCTTTTTTATATGGTATTTAATTTCTCTAAACAATAAATTAGAACTTTCCAAAAGGGCATTAAAATATCCTCAGCAATTTCAGGAAAAACTTAAAAAAATGACCTCAATTTGTTACGTATGGGATATCTCATGATAGGACACGAGCTAATTTGCATAATCATTTGCATAATCCCTAAATTTTTATACCAAGTTAAACTATTTGATGAACTTCTTATGTACACATATTAATCAAATATCATTTGCTTTCCTTTGAATTAATTTTTATAAATGTCCCATACGTAACGCTGTGTTTCACATTTATGCAAATGAAGCCCTTGAAATTTGCATAAACTTGCATAATATCAATTTTTCCTCCATGGAAATCAAAACTTCAACTCATAAGCTTCAAAATGATACCAAAAATGTCAATATTGAGCAAAGATGAAATTTTGCCTTCTGATCTGAGGGACCTTATCTTGGACTTGTCCTGTAGTATCTTTCCTAACAACAATACCTATCAGATTTTTTTTTATAAAAACAAGGGAGCACTTAAATGCCTCAGTTCTTGGCTCACTTGAGCCTTCAGCTCTGGGAGAGGTCTAAATGGGAGACTAAATTGTAAGTTTTCATCAGATTCTTCTTGAAAACAGTTTTAAGTGAGAGAAGTATAATTGCACACCCTGATTGTGCGTACCACCATATCTCCCTTTTATTATATAGTTTGTATATATATATATATATATATATATATATATATATATATATATATACATATATATATATATATATATGTATATATATATATTTTTTTTGTTTTGTTTTGTTTTGTAGAGGAATGATGGTGACTAATGAAATAGTTTGTGCTTTACGCAGAAATGAAATTTATTTTTGCAAATCAATGCAATGACTCCATTTAAAAAACACAAATCTTTTAATTGTTGCCCAGGCAACCACATCGTCGTTGCCCAGCGCACCCACTACTACCCTGGCCACGGCGCAAGAGTTCTTGAAGGAGTCAGAGAAGCATCAAGCACAGCCTCAGGGTATGTTGAATATCTGCACGTATGAGAAATAGGAGTGAAATTTTACATGGCTAAAATGTCCATGAAATCTTATAGTAATACACAGGTGTTTTTTTTTATAAAGAAATATAAAAAAATAAACCCATGTCACTCAAAACTTAAGTACAGTTGAACCTCTCTTATCCGGCCTCCCTTTATCCGGATCTCTCTATTTATACGGACGCAATCTCGCCGTGATTTTTTTTTTTAATAATTACCGGAGGAGAGGGGGATTCCCAACTCTTTGAGAACTCCTACACAAACACACATGAATTACATATACTTGATACATTTCTTAATAGTTATATAGGTTTATTTAGGTAAATAATCCCAAAAATTTATAACAGAAAATGATTTCATTCTTGCAAACTCGAACCTCTATTTTTGGGTCTGTTACTGAGTGTAGCAATGAAAAGTTTGCAGTATACACCTTACTACATGTGGTACTACAATGGGGGCTACTGTACATGTGTATGTATATTATGTACATGTATAAAGCATCAAGTCTCCCATATCCGGCCAAATTCCTTATCCGGATGAGCCCTGGTCCCGATTTGTGTGGATACGAGAGGTTCAACTGTACCAGAGATAGTAGAGATAACAAGATATGAAGGCGCGCGATAACAATGGACACAAAATGGCTACCCTACATGACAATACAAAAGAGAGCTAAGTACAAACTCGGTATACCTAGAAACCTTCATTTCCAAAGGTAGTGGTATTTTTATAATCTTAAAAAGATTTTGAAATTATAGTCGTAGCTTTTTTCGATTAAGGGGATTATTTTGAAGAACAAGATTTTAAAGTAATAAGGATTATTTTGTGGAGGTAAAAATTTGGCAACAACATCTCACAATCAAAGACGCTTGGTAAACAACAACATCTTGAAAGACAGCGCGTCTCAGGCAAAGACGCACATCACCTGAGACGCGCTGTCTTTGAAGTTAACTGAATATGGTCTCAGGTGATGTGCGTAATACGCTTGAGGACCGCGCGCTGTCCATTTGTTTTGTACAGGATTAGCGCGCACTTTCCTGTCTTACTAGTTAAGCGTCTTTGCTAAGTACGCTCCCTTTATGTACCGAGAATAGCAGGGTTTTTGTTTTGTTTTGTTTTGTTTTTTAATCCAAAAAAATCTGGCCGTTCGAAATCAATAGTATTGTTTCCCCCTCCATCATAAAGAAGTTTCAGGTTTTATTATTCTGAGGAAAGGTCTGAATTGTGTACCTTTATTTTATTCTATCTTATGAGAGTAATCTAATTTGGTGGATTGCAAAAAGGATGTGCAAACTTTAAACCCACATTGTCCTAGTCACAAATGTATGTGTGGAGAAGAAGAGGCCTAATTTTAGGGGTTGACTTTGTACATTCTGTAATATACACTAACGAAATCGATGGTAAGGCTGCTTTGTATGTCTTTTTTTTTTCACATTTTTTCTTCCACAAAATCTAAAAAGTAGGGTATTCGTATCTAAGAAACGTAAACCCGGTTGTTTTAATTTTTATGTAAACTGTGTGTCCTTTGCCAAGTGGCATACACATTGGAGTGCCTAATTTTCTGATCGGCACAAGGGTATAGGAGTTATTGGGAGTGCATAGAGTTTACCTCATTCACTGCAATCCGTATTGTGATTCACTGAATTGAGGCTCATTGCTGCACTTGTGTTAACTTCTTTACAAGACCGTGTAGCTGATAAAGAGACCAACTGTGAGGGAACGAGTGAACGCGAGGCTTGGTAGCGCAGCCAGGAGGCCTTTTCAAAGCCTGACATGAATTTCTTATCGTAAACATTGTTTCTTGCCGATTCTGCCACCAAGAAGGTAGGTAGCAACCAATCAGCAACTGCATTGCTCAATATGACGTTGCATGTCAGGGCTTGCTCATCCATATCCAGTCAGCGACTGCCTACGGTCGCTGCCTGCATTGCCATTGTCAAGAAGTCATCATTAGCGTACCAGCTGCGATTCGACTCATGAATACATGAATAATTCCTGCTTGCATAAGTCGCGAGGTGGAAGGAAAAAAAAAAACAGCCCAGGTTTGAAAATTTGAAAATGCCTTGTTGCTGCACCACTCAGTCTCACATTCACCCATTTCTCGCAGTGCTCGATATAGCAAGTTAGTCTCATTCCTTAACCATGAGGCCTTATCCAAAGAGTATATTTGTGTAAACTTGCTACACATTTTTTGAACAACTACATTAACTTTTGATAGTTACTGAATGCTTGTGGGGACAAAAATCACTTTTATCATCTCATTTCCCTCATTCAAATGCCCTCAGTCGGTCAGTACATACAGTTTCAAGGCATGAACCAGTTTCCCCAGCAGCTGGGCTGTGTGGCTCCGCCGGAGAGCAACCCTGCCCAGAAGGGTAGCACCCCAGGGATACCCATACCTGTCAGCTTTGACCAGCAGGGCCTGCCTCTGCAGATCCCACAGCCTGCTGGCATGATGTCTGCTCAGCCTCTGCATCCCCAGCAGCAGCAGGCGGTAAGTGCAGAGACTCCAACCCCAAGCACCTTCTGATCTGGAGATTCTCCCACCCAAAACCCCCAGCAAACGGGAGACTCCAAGTTGATGTGTGCGAAACGCGAAGTACCTAGGGTTCCAGATGTTCTCTGGTGCTATCTAAGGCTTATTTTTTCAACATACGATAGCAATAAGTAAGAAGTCCTTTCCAACGGGAGACACAGAGCCAGGGCGAGAGAAATCAAATCTCAAACGGGAGAACAGGAGATTTTGCAAAAATGGGCTTTCGGCAGGAGATCTACCATTGAAAACGGGAGAGTTGGAGTCTCTGTAAGTGATAAGAACTAACTCTGTAGTTATTAAGAAAAACATTAATTGATATGAGTAGCACCCAAAAAGGATCCAGTACTGAAGGGTACCGAAATGGTAGTGTAGGGAGACATTTTGGAATTACTTTTGCTAACTGGAAATTAGGTACTTATAATTGCATACTAGATGTAAATTTAGTTTCCATTTTAAAGTGTCCAATATAGAGAACAAATTCATATATATTCATATAAAAATTCGCATTCACTCTATTAGTGGATATATAAAAATTCACATAACAGACTGACCTCAAGCACCCAGGGTAATTCTGAATGATGCTTTCCAACCTTTCTGTGTGACTCCAAGATACCTCTATGGTATGAGGTAGTAGGACCACCCCAAATTCAGTGTTTGCTGTCAGTGATGCGTGCGCCATGCATTTCACGTGTATAGTATCTCGCAGGCTGGGACTTGTAGACAATTTTGTGAGTGTTTAGATTCACGATCAAGAACCACCTTAGTGGATTGTGAAAAACATGCCATCCCTCTTTGAGAGAAAAGTCAGATTGTAGATGATATGCAGGGCATATTATGTGTGTTGCAGGAGGCAATATTTTTGCACGTTGATTTTGCAAAAAATCATCTACTTGCGGATTCTTTGGGAAAAAAAAACAACTCTCTTATGATATGTTGTTTATACAGTATGCTACATTCATTTGTAACCCTTTTGCTTGCTTTGGGTGCAGATTTGCACAGAAACCCTTTAGCTTTGTACACATTGTTCAAAGTTGCCGGTGCAGAAATCGTCAAAGATGTTGATTGATTGATTGCCTTTGCAGGGAGCAAATATAGGCGTCGCCACCAGAGTACCCCGGCCAGCCCAATTGGCTGGACAACCACCCACCCAGGTCCAGCCTCCTACCCAGCAGATCATCTTGACTGGCTCTCTGGGATATCATGATGTGAGATGCTTTCAAGATTTCTTCTCTCCCTCCAAAGAGCTTCTCATTTCATCAATGTTTTTTTTTTATGTATCCGCCACGAAGTGGTGCTGGAGGAATTATGTTTTTGGGTTGTCCGTCCGTCCGCATTCGTTTATGTGATGACTTGAGTAATATTGACTGGAATAAAACCAAACTTGGTCCAAGTAGCAAGTATGGTGAGGCAAGTACTTGATAATATTTTGGGTGAAATCTGCCAAAGGCCAGAGGTCAAGATCAAATAAAATTGTATTCGTATACACGATAACTCAAGACTGGATCAAGCAAATTTCACCAATTTTTGTCGGAGGATGATGTACGATGGGGCAAATTAGTTGAATAGTTTTTTAAAGAAATTGGCAAGAGGTCAATGGTCAAAAGGTCAAAGGTCAAGTGAAAGTGTTGAATTGCACTTTTTCCTCCATATCTCAAAAGTAACTCAAGGTATCATCATTAACTTACATATTTATGCATGTTCAACCTAACATTGATTCTGTTTGGAACTGTGAGGTCAAAGGTCAAAGGCCAGGTTTAGATAATGCTATTATCCCATTTGATACTGAAATTATACTTTTTTTCAATACCTTGAAAATTACTCAATGCATAAACTTATAAAAGGGTCAAAAGTCAAGTAAAAATCATCAGTTCCCCCAAATACCTGCACTCTGACATTTTAATCATTCATCCAGTTGAACCTAGTTCTGAGAAAGTGAACATTCAGCACATTTGTGGCAAACCTGTCATTTTAATATTTTGCCAATTGTGTGAAACTGTCATCACACATTGTCAAGACATTGTACTATAGACCTATTAGGAGAACCATGCATTATGGCGGAGGCATATCAGTCGCCGTAGCAATATATCTAGTTAAAACTTAGTATATACATTTATTACCTAATGGAGATTATCTGGGAAATTTCATGCCAGAAGGTCAGAGGTTAAGGGTCAAAAGCCAGGCTAAAATGCAAAAAAAAAAAAAGAATCTATTTTATACTGTAATTACACTTCCTTCATACCTTGAAGATTACTCAATGCATAAACTTATAAAAGGGTCGTCCTAAAGTCAAGTAAAAATCCTCAATTTCCCAAATACATGTACCTTCACTCTTGGACAATTATAGCAAACCTAGTTCAAGGAAAGTGAAAATTCAAGACATTTCTTACAAGCCTGTCATTTCAATATTTTGCCAGTTATGTGAAACTGTCATCACACATTGGAATGACATTGTACTATGCACCTTTTAGGAGAATCATGCATTATGGCGGAGGCATACCAGTCGTCTTTATAGCGACATTTCTAGTTTTCCTTGTTTATGTTAGATTTTTGAACTAGTTGCATGAATACAGTAGGACCTTAATTATCCAACCATCAATTTTCTGGATTCTATGTTATCCCGACATCAATTGGATGACATTTTGATAAGTGTTTTCAAATATTTTCCATGCCAAATCTCACTCAAAACAAACATATGATGGGACATATCCCAACTATCACAGTAGACTGTAACTTCAGCCAGCAAAGGCTAAATCAGACTCCCAAATAAGATATGTTGCATGAAGTGCTTTTTCTTCATCAAAGTTTTCATTCCTCTGGCATTTGATTGAACAAGAAGCATCATAGTCAAGTAAGAGTGGACCAAGTATCCTTTTGCAAGTGATGATTTTTAGGCCTCTGCCACCAAGTGTCACCAGAGGCATAATGTTTTCAGGTTTTCCTTCCGTCTGTCCGTCCGTCCGTCCGTCCGTCCGTCTGTCCGTCTGTCCATCCATCCATAATTAATTTTATGGACAGCGTAATTCCAAAACCGTTTGAGGTATCATAATGAAACTCGGCATGTATATGAATGAGTGGGTTAAGTTTTTCCTTTGAACGTTTGGGTGCGCATGCTCATTGTCAAAAGTCAAGGTCAAATGCTCAAAGTTTTACTATTTCCCCTATAAATGCAATGCCAGGAGGTATTTTCTTGAAATTTGATATATACATATTGTATTACCCCATAAAAATTCTCTAAAGAAAGTTTTGGACCCTGAGGTCATTGGTTAAGTAAAAGTGCTAAGATTGCACTTTTTTCTCATCTAGGAAATGGTTGAAGGAACTATATCTTCATGGAGCCTAATACATATTACATGCATGTACTGCCTGACAGTGATTCTCTTTCAGCTGTTGTGGTCATGAGGTCAAGAATCAAAGATCAAGATCAATTCCTTAAAATTCAGCTATTTCCCACATAGCTATTTAATACCTGAAGTTATGTTCTTAAAACTTAATATATACAATCAGAATCCAATAGATATTCTATGAAAAAGATTTAAAGTGAAAAATGCTAAATTTCATGTCTTTCTGCATATCCCTGAAGTGACTCAAGGTATCATCATGCAACTTTACATCTTTATGCATATTCTGCCTGACAATGATTCTCTTGGGAATTTCAGGGTCATGGGGTCAAAGGTAATGAGTCAAAAGCAAGGTTAAAAGACTCAGATTCTACTATTTTATGCTGAAATAACACTTTCCTGCTTACCTTGGAAATTGAGTGCATACACTTACAAACGGAAAAAGTTGCATTTGGCAGCCTTGTGTGTGTGTGTGTGTGTATGTGCCCCCAATGTGTAAAATAACAAAACTGAATATAAGATTGAACTAAAAAACTCCAGTTCTTCTAATTCTGAACCCTCCCATAAATCCTAGTTATAGGCCTGGAACACTCAACGCATTTTTGACTGACAAACATGTCATTTTAATCTTTTGCCAATGGTGTGAAACTGTTGTTGCACATCGTCAAGATGTACTGTAGACCTAGTAGGAGAACCATGCATAATGGCAGTGGCATATCAGTTGCCATTGTGACATTTGTAGTTCTTTTTTTTTTTTCCAAATTAGCGTATACTTGTATTACCAGATAAAGTCCTCTGAAAAATACTGTTTGATGGCGATTTCTTGGTAATTTCTGGTTTATGGGATCAAAGGTAAAGTGTCAAAGATCGGGTTATGGTGTTAAAAAATTCAACTAATTGATGTTTAAATTCACTTTTTCTCCATACCTTTGACAATAATTTTTTAGTGCATGAACTGAAGTCTAGTACATAAAAATGCATTTATTATATAGCATATAATAAAGCATATACTATATCTTCTGTAGGGAAAATTTTTGGCCATGGGGTCAAAAGTGAAGGGAAAAGTTTCATATGTCACAATTTTCCTATAATTTGAAAAGAGCTCAAAGTATTGTCAGGGAAAAATAGATGTTAACTAGTTAAAGAATATTTGAGGAATTGTGGGCCACAGGTTCAAAGGGCAAGGGTAAGAGAACAAGTGAAAAAGCCCAAATCCCCAAATGCATGCTCTTTTAAACAATTTAGCCATCTATCCAAATTAAAACTTATTTCAAAGAAAGCAAACACTATATCATATTTTGTGACAAACATGTCATTTTATTTTAATTTTTTTTCCATTTATGAGATACTGTTATCTCACATTGCCAAGACACTCTAGACCTATTGGAAGAACCATGCATTTTGAAGGAGGCATGCCAGTTACCACAGTCACATTTCTTGTCTTTATTTTCTGATTTGCCCATTCTGGTTTTCCACTAGTGATGTGGATGATATGATGACAGTCAGTGTTTTGTGTTTCCAAGTATTCACACATTGTAGGTATAATATATTAAATGTGAGATCGCCACACCAAGAAAGTGGTTGCATGATGCCATTTCCATACCATGTTCACTGACAATGTGTGTTTTCATCTGCAGCAGAATATCAGGCCTGGAGTGTCTGTATTGACGCCATCATACAACATCATGCCAACTCCAACTTTGATGTGCCTCGGTGTAGCTCCAGGTGTAATACCTAATGACCTATCTCCAAAGATTAATAATTTCCTGTCCATTGGGGAATACATCCAACCAAGCACTGATCCCTGTACAATAGCAGAAGATGATACGGGCACAGTGGCAGCCTCTACGGGGATATCTGAGAATGTATCCAAGTCAGGTCTACCACATGACTACCCAGCAGCTGATGTCATAGTATTGAAATTTAAACCTGCATGTTTGCCAGAAAGAGAAATAAGCAACACTACTGCATGTTTTGACTACAACCCACTCAGCGATGACGTAGAACTAGTAAGTGAAACTGTGCCTTCCTCACAAATCACAGCTAGCTCTACTGCAGGTCAGCTGTCCAGTACTCATCGAAAGACCATCGTGATAGGAAGGAGAAATGATGGGAAATCGTCTAAGCATCTTAAAGAGGTTAATGTCTCACCTTCTGTGGACCAAGACAAGTTGGTCACTGCAGGTCAGCTGTCTAGCACCCCTCGAAAGACAATCGTGATAGGAAAGAGAAACGATGGAAAATCGTCTAAGCATCTCAATGAGGTTTATGCACTACCTTCTTCGGACCATGATTACTGCATTACATCAGACATGATTAAAGAAGGAAGGACAAAGGGCAGCAAAAGAAAATCGCCACTGACGCCACGAAGTGAATTAGCAGATATCCCCACAGACCAGCAAGGTCAAACAACAAAACAGTGCAAGAGAGGAAAGAGAGTATGCAAGCGCACTACCCAGGTGGTCAAAAAAAGTGATCCAGGGTCTGAGACAGGTGGGGTTACCAAGGGCAAGGATGGAGCAGATGAGGAGGATTCAGGATGTAATGAAATTGAGATAGAGGAGAAGCAAGAGGAGGAGGAGGAGGAGGAGGTGGAGAAAGAGGAGGAGGAGGAGGAAGAGGAAGAGGAAGAGGAGGAGGAGTGGTTGGAGTCATCAGAGCCAGAATCAGAAGAGGGATATGACTCCAATGATCCTGATTACCTGCCATCCAATGATGTGGAAGAGGAGAAGTAAGTTAACCCTATTCTAACTGGGGGGGGGTCAAATTGACCCCCCCCTCCACGTTTCGCGCCATGATTCCGCAACACGCAAAGATTTTGCCGCGTCGTTTCATGACTTTTTTCATTCGAGTCTCCCGCATATTTTGAGACCAAATTTGCGACGTCCGGGTACACCGTTCCGAAGTTATGCAATGTTTTGCATATGCATGTCAACCCGAAAAACGCTCGAATTCATGATTTCGTGTGCAAATCCAATGCAAACTGTGTTTTTTTGTTTAATTGATATAAATTAGATTATTTCAACTTTTAACCATTGAAATAAATCAATTCTAATGTAGATAAGCTTGAAAAAGTGCCTCCAACAAATTTTGGCAAAAAAACAATAGAAAACAAAAGATCGAAAAAACAATAAAATACACAAGAAATTAACAAAACAATAAAAAACAAAAGAAAATGATTTTGATTGCGCTATTTTTTTACTAGAAAATTGTTTGATGTGTCTTGAGGAACTCTGACACAAAAATTTAATAATCCTTCAGTCTTTTTGATGGAGTTATAGGTGAAAATATGATTTCATGCGTTAATTTGCATAATTAATTTATTAAAAAATATGAAATCAAAATTTTTCTATTGTATGACCATGTAATCTTGTAGTTGACATCCGGCTCTATGTTCAGGCAAAATTTTGCGGCGATCGCGCGATCGGCGGCCGAGATCTGAAGGGGGGGTCAAATTGACCCCCCCCCCAGTAAAAACTTGGTTTCAAATAGCCCAGTTAGAATAGGGTTAAAGAGAAGACAGCCTCGAGGTTGCAATATATTCCTTATATCACTGTTCTATGACAAGTTAGATGATTAACGTGTGCAGTTGAACATTGTGGGCTGATTACATGGTGCACACATACAATTTGCAAAGGATGTGAATGTAAAAAAAAAAAAAACACACAAAAACAAAAATGGCAAAGTTCAACATTCAAATTTTAGTCTGCAAAGATTGCCAAAAATGTGCAGGGGTTCGGAAGCATTGTCAAATGTTCATGGATGTCGTCTTTAGTTTGGCTGTGATTTTTGTTGAGCCCATCGGAGGTGAGGTGAGACTTAAGGGATTGCCTGTGGTGTCTGTTCGTCGGCCCATAACACTACAAAAACTTCAATTACTTTGTACTTAGTGCTTCAATGTCAATCACACTTGAAGTGAAGAGTGTTTATGCAAAGTTACACATGTAACTAAACAGGAAGGTCACTGTAATTTTAAAGGTCATAGGCATGGGTCAATGAACTACAAGGGGCCAAAGTTAAATTTTTGTGGCGCATTTTGATTATGGCTCATAACTTTTGATTGGTATGTCCATTTGTAACCAAACTTAGGTGGTAGGTGTCCCTTGATGAGTTGAAGGTCACCAAAAGGTCAAAGGTCACAGTATTCGGTCAACAAACTTTTAGGGGCCAATGCTTAGTTTTTACAGCGCTTATAACTTTTGCTTGGTAAGACTGTTTGCGACCATACTTTGTGGTAGATGGCTCTTGGGGAGTTAAAGATCACCACAAGTAAAAGGTCGCACACAGGGGCCAATAGATTTTCATGGGTCCATTAAAGCTTGACTGTGTTTTTCTTCTTTCTCCGATCATGTTCTTTCTCACAATCAAATGTATGTACACCCTTTTTTGTGAATGATATGACATTTTCACTATTATTGAAATATGCTGTTCCAATTCTTTTTTTGGCCATTTTCTTTGCAAATCTTGTTTTACAAAACTCTTTTTATACTAACACTCTGCCTTGATTCCACTTTATAACAGTCAAAGTTAGATTTTTATGTGTTGTGGTACATTTGTGGGTGACAGACATTTAGGCAATTTGCCTTGTGTTTTTATTCTACCTATGTCATGGGGAATATAACATTTTTTTTTATGCCTCTGCCCGAAGGGTGCCGGACGCATTATGTTTTTTCCTGACATTATTTCTTTCTGCACATTGTGTGTATGTGTGCAATGTATATATGGCTTAGCTTGAAAGATGTGCACTTTTTCTTTTTTGAAAGTTTTTTTTTTTTTTTTCCCATTTCTGATTTCTTTTGTAATTTCTTTGTGCAGGGAGTACAATCCAAGGAGGTACCACGTGGAAAAGTATATGATTCTGGCAAAGCGTTACAGATGTTCAATTTGTGTGGAGTCATTCCTCTCCATACTTGACTTTGATAAACACATGGACAGCAATCATGATGTGCAGGGGGAGGTGTTCAGGAGTGAGCTGCTGCAGCTGCTGGAGGAGAAGAAGACACCAGAGGTCCTGGAGAGGTACAAGGAAGAGCTCCAGAAGAGAGGGCTCAACCCGGAAGCAGTGGGGAGGAGACGTCCACCGTCTATACAATTTCAAAGGAGAACAAGAATGCAGACAAGGGCATCAAAAAGGAGAACTGAGCAGGAAGGGATGGTAGGAAAGACAAATGATGAAGGGGATAGAGACCATAGTCATCTCTCTGAGGATGGTCAGCCTGAGAACATCCATCCTGCAGAAGTCTCTGTAGAAAAGCGAACCGCAGGAGTCAAGCCAACAGAAGAGAGTCCCTCAAGAAATGAGAAACAAGGGAGTAGTGTTGAAGAAACCATCGGTGTTGAGGAGAAAGATGCTGGAAGCATCCCTGTCTCACACAACTTGACAGAAATGACAGGAGATGATATCGTTAATGCTTTAGCTAGCATGCTAGGGGGAAAGGAAGATTTATCAGATGAGTTGACGAAAGATCATTGTGAAGCAGGGTCGGTGGACGTAGAGGGAAAAGTGGAACCTGATGACAGTGAGAGGAGGGAAGAATCTCCAGATAGGACTCTGGTGGATCAGGAGGATGATGCAAAGCAAAGTACGGACGTCGGAATGCATGACGAGCGGAAGAGTTCAGAAACAGGCAATGGAAGTAAAAATGTGGCAAATGCAGAGTCCGAATCGAAGGATGAGCTCAAGAGTTTTTCTCTGGACCAGGACGTAGACATTGTTTGCTGGATGGGAGGCTGGAGTGACATCTTTTTGGAGTGTGAGATTTGCAAGGCACACATTTATCTGTACAGGATATACAGACACTTGAGTTCACACAGAGAAGTGATGCATTGTATGAATTGTAATTTCTGGCATGTGAGCGAGAGTCTGTTCAAGGCCCACCTGCAAAGTTGTGAAGAGAAGGAAAGTAGTGTCTGTGAGTTATGTGGAGAGTCCTACAAAGATGTTCGTCTGCACATGAGACTCGAGCATACATACACATATGGCAAAAAGAAAGCTAAAACAAAGGCATCCAAAAAGAAGACAGCAGCCAGGTAAAGATGTCATGTTTATTTCTCGCAAATATATGCTTGTGCACTTGAACATGATTTATTGCTTTTAGACATTTTGGTAAGTCAGTAAGGCAACATGCTGTTGAGAAAATTCAACACAACTCCCCCCATAATGAGATTACAGAACTTTCCTATCTTATTCTATAAAAATGAATGTGGTTTATGAATTTATGAAAGAAATATTCATTTTCATGTATTTTTATTCTTAGGCATGAAATGTACTACAGTCAAACTCGGATACCTCGACGTCGGATAAGCCGAATATCACTTACCTTGGGGGCAAAATGAAAGTCCCGATTGTTCCTATGGAGTTTCCGTGTATTAAAATTCGCGTAGCTCGAAAAAGATAACTCGAAGTTCGGTTACCTCGAAGGGAAATCTAATGTCCCGATCTTAATTAACTTATTGTTTTTCCCAGCATGTTGCTCGAATCGAAATTGCAAACATCACTCAGCATCTCCGATTAAGCGCGCGTGGACAGCGAAGACATGTCACAAATGTTTTCACACTCGATTGTAAATATTCTGAGACCAGAACAATCGCGCGCCCAAGAAGAAATACCCGATACACAGCTGACAAGGAAAATCCCCAACACCTACCAAAAAACACACGTACATGGTATGCACATAGCACCCGTGCCAATGGCGTGCTTTACGATAGCACTACGCGCTGCCCCATCATTTGCTTTTCTTTAACCACTGTGTTTTGATTTTTGATCGAGACAGTCATACCGTGTGCGTAGATTTCTCAACCGTCGGGGCGCACCTGCTTACGTTGACAGTTATATCTTTGCCATTAATCACGCTCCACTGTCAAAACATCAATCTCCCTCGTAGTGCCTTTTTTTTTAAACTTTTTTTTTTTTGCCTTTCACGAAGTTATACTTCCCCGAGAACGCAAGCACTGAAACTTTTTTTTTTCCCAGCAATGCGATTATGAAAATCTGGAAGTATAGGCCGATCACAATGAAGAATAGAATACACAGGACTCCGCACTAAGTTTTATCGGGCCACCAATATCATTGATTTTTATTTTCTGGTGGTCGAAAGTAAAATCTAGTATCAAAAAAAAAAAAAAAATCAGGAAAAACATTACAAAAACTAAATCGGTCCTACTAAATATAGACAAATTAATATCAAGCATTATTGAAGTGATACAGATGCCCATGTCTAAAACAAATGAATAGAAAATTCAATCATCTTACTCTGTGTTTAAAGATTTGACAAATAGGCGTAGAGATTATTTAAAAAGTTGATGCCCATTATATATATTGAGGAGGTCAAAACTTACGTTTGAAATGAGAAAATGGGAGCATTTACTGACATTTGTTAGCATCCGACATTTGTTTTAGCATTGTAAAAAGCCGAAAGTTACCGTTATTCATTTTTAAATGTAAAAGCAAACAACCGACATTCATTTTAGAATCTTACGGAGCTGAATACTATCCTAATCCATTTCCAAACGTGAAAGCAAACATCCGCTATTTGTTTTAGCATCTAACTGAGCGGATTAATACTATTAATCATTTCCAAATGTTAAAGCAACAATCTGTTATTTATTCTTGCATCATCCGGAGCAGAATATAACCGTTATTCATTTCAAACATCCGACATATATTTCATTATCGAACGGAGCCGAATGTTACTGCTGTCCACTTCCGAAGGTGAAATGAATCATCTGACAATTATTTTATCATCGCATGGAGCCGAATGTTACTGTTTTTCATTTTTGAACGTCAAGGCAGACATCAGACATTTTGGACCATGAAACGTATAGCTGAATGTTACTGATATTTATTTCGAAATGTACCGTAGCAAATATCCAATATTTTTTTATCATCGTATGGGGCAGAATGTTACTGCTGTTCACTTCCAAACGTGCCAAACGTAAAAGCAATCATTCGACATGATTAGCATCTTCCGCAGCTGAATGCTATTGACATTTACTTTCGAACGTAAAAGCACACATCCGGCATTTATTTTATCAGCGTACGGAGTTGAATATTATTGTTATTCACTTCAGAACATCAAAGCAAACATTCGACATTTATTTTAGCATCTTCCGGAGCTAAATGTTATTGCAATTTACTTTCGAACGTAAAAGCAAACATCCAGCATTTATTTCATCATTGTCAGGAGTTGAATATTATTGTTACTCTTTTCCGAACGTCAAAGCAAACATCAAACATTAATTTTACCATTAAACGCAGCTGAATGTTACTGTTATTCATTTCGAAATTTAAAAGCAAACATCAGACAGTTATTTTAGCATCATATGGACATGATGGAGTAGAATATTTCTGCTATTTTCTTCCGAACATAAAAACGATCATCTGACATCTATTTTAGCATCTTCCGGAGCCGAATGCTATTGCTATTTACTTTCGAAAGTATAAGGAAACATCCGACATTTATTTAACCATCGTACGGAGTTGAATGTTATTGTTTTTCATTTCCGAACGTCATAGCAAAAATTCGACATTTATTTCAGCGTCTTCCGGAGCCGAATGTTATCCTTATTCATTTCCGAACGCAAAATCAAATATCTAACATTAGTTTTAGCATCATACGGGGCTGAGTCTTATCGTTATTCATTTCCAAAAGTATGAGCAAACATCCGACATTTATTTTAGTATCGTGCCGAGTCGAATATTGCCGTCATTCACTTCCATTGACATTTATTTTAGCATCTTACGTAGCCGATTGTTACTGCTGTTCATTTCAAAAGTAAAGGCAAACATCCGATTTTTTTTTTTTTTTTTTTTTTTTTTTTGGTGGCGCGATCGGGCCACCAAAATCTTTATTTCTGAAATTTTGATTTCATTTCCGATTTTCACTCAATTCATTCATATAAAAGTTGATTCAATTCAAATTGACAAGCATGCAAACAATCAGTAGGCACTATAACAGACACCATGTTGAACATCGATAAACGTCGAACATCGATAAACATCGGATAAGTCGAAGAAAATTCGAGGTACGCGTACCTCGAAATTCGCGTACGTCGAACCATTTTCTTCAGTCCCGACGAATTCGAGGTATCCGAGTTTGACTGTAGATCACAAATTTGTGTCCCCACCCCCAATTACAATTTCATTTTGTTTACCTATCCTGTGAATGAATTGTATCCAACATTTCTGTACATCCCTCATTTTGTCCTTATCTGTTTGTAATTTCTGTTTGCAGTGGACATACAGCACGGAAAGGCATTCTGAACAGGTATGTGAATCTAGCAAGGCGTTACAGGTGTACAATTTGCAGAGAGTTGTTCTCATCCATACATGGATTTGACAAACACATGGACAGCAATCATGACGTGCAGGGGGAAGCGTTCAGGAGTGGGCTGCTGGAGATACTAGAAGAAAAAACGTTGCAGGCCGTGCAGAAGCGCCAAAAAGAGCTCCAGACGATAAGGCGCAAGGAGGAGACAAAGCTGAGGAAACTTCAAGGCCTTGAGAAGTTAGGAAATTTGAGTGAATGCCTGCAGCCATCCAGAGTGAATGACGGGAGCACAGGAATGCAAACAAGGGCATCACAAAGGAAAACTGAGCAGGAAGGGGTGATGGTGAAGAGAAAGGATGAAGGAGAAGGAGACTGTAGTCATCTTTCTGGGGAGGGGAAACCTGAGAACATCCATCCTGCAGACGAGGAGACTCCAGGGACTGTCCAAGGAGACGATGGTCAGGGGAAAGATGATGGAGGACTCCAGAATGGCTACCATGGTGACTGTGAATCTTCACTGAGCAAGAAATGCTCATTTGAGGCAACAGCCTTAGAGAATCCTGGAGAGCTGTGTGTCCTCGAAGGAGAGAGAGAAAAAAGGTCCATCTCTTGCGAGGGGATGACTGTGGAAGAATCATTGTCGCGTGATACAATGATGGCCTTGAACAACGTCATGGAAGATCAGACAGCCCTTTCTTTCTCAGAGAAAACTATCACAGGAATCATTCCGGCCATAGCTACTAGCCCAGCAGAGGAGAATTCCTCAAGATTCGAGAAGGAAGGAAGTTGTGATAAAGGAACCATCAGTGCTGAGGGGACAGATGCCGCAAACATCCCTGTCTCAAATGAGTCTGCAGAAGAAGATATCAGTGATGTATTAACCAGCATGCTTGGGGGAGAGAAAACTTTGTTAAGTGCATTGACTGATGAGCAGTTTGGTACAACATGTGAAGCAGGGTTGTTGAATATAGGAGAGTTGGAAGCTGGCGACAGTGAGAGCAGGGAAGGATCTCCAGATAGGACTCTGGTGGACCAGGAGGAAAATGCAGAGCAAAGTATAGATGGTGGGATACATGATGAACAGAATGGAGTAGAAACTGACAATGAGAACAAAAATGTGGCAACTACGGACCTTGGGATTATTGATGAACAGGAGACTTTAGCAAGTAGCAATGAGAGCAGAAACGTCGCAAATGCTTGTACAGAGACTGTATTAATGGATGAGCCCATAGGTTTTTCTCCTGATCAGGATGTTGACATCATTTACTGGATGGAAGGCTGGAGTGATATTTTAATGGAGTGTGATGTTTGCAAGACATACGTCATTTTCACTCAGATGGGCAGGCACTTGAACACGCATAGTAAAGTAATGCATTGTAAGTATTGCCATCGCTTGTATGAAAATGAGGATCTGCTCAAAGATCACGTTGCATATTGTAGTTCTAAAAAAGTGAAAGAACGTTATGTCTGTGAGTACTGTGGAAAGTCCTATACATCTATCACCAAACACATCCAATGCATGCATAGTCAGGTAGGGACGTCCTTCCCCTGCAAGCTGTGTGACCGGAGCTTTTCTTCGTCCTCGAAGCTGCGGAGGCACATGGAGTCTCACAGCTTGGTGAAGAGCTATTCCTGCACAGTGTGTGGGCGTGGATTCAGCCAGAAGAATAACTTGCAAGGCCACATGCGACAGCACACAAAGGAGAAACCGTTCAAGTGTTCAATGTGCGACAAGGCCTTTACACACAAGGTGAGCCTTAAAAACCACATCTGGCGCCATCATGGCATCGACATGTGGGTCTTGAATCCAAGTAGTTCTACAGGAAGACCAAAGAAAGCTGGGAAGAAGAGAAAAGAGGGACACACAGAAACAACCCCAAAGAAAAGGCAGAGGAGAAAAGTGAAGTGACTGCATGCACAGCTATGTGTGAGTATGGCACTATGATTAAATGTGTCAGTGATCTACGTAAATACATTAATGTCTAAAAAAAAAAACTAGCAAATTTTAATTGCTGGGTTTTAGTTCCCTTCTGCCAAAGCTACAGGGATCACTCAGTGTCCATCTTGCGTCCTCCGTCATGCATAAAATGTTTACATGTTCATATTCACAAAAATGCCATGACCAATTTTCACCAAACTTTGCAGGTAGCATCCCTTCTGGAATACAATTTCATTTTTTTTTTCCCCCAGGAAAGTGGGGGGGGGGGGGGGGGGACCTCCCAAAGGGACCCTGAACCCCACCCATCAAATTTAGGAATTCACAGTCGCAGTGGACGGGTGCAATTAACTCGCTGTTTTCATTTTGACGTGGCCTCGCTTTCCTCTTGAATGAACATGTTTCGCACGAAAACCGCTAGGAAAGTCCATTCATTGTGCAAGTGCAAATTAGTTTTTCGTAGAATATGACATCATTATTCTCGTTTGCTGCTCCCGCACAATTGGAAATTTCTGACAAGACCCCTCATTTATTTTTGCTTGTAACTTAAAAAATATATCTTCGGCAAAGCAAACAGCACTCTGCTAACATCCGCACATGTCTTATGAATATGTATGTTAAGTTTCATGAATATTTAGGGCGCTCCCAGATCGTCGCTGAATTCGCAGTCTGGCATGCGCGCACCGCCGGTACACGAAATACATTTCAAATAAATCGCATTTAAAGATTTACTGTCTTTTCAAACTATTAGTATAGATTAGAATCTGCTCTTTCTTGCTATACTTAAAAATACTCCCAGTGATGTAAAATATACACACAGTAAGGCTATGAAGTTGTGTGTCGTTTTGTGAAAACTCCAGACTTGAAAAAATTCACGAAATGGCACATGACGCTTGTGCATCACATAACGTTCAGGATTCTCCGCAAAATAAATTCACGAAACGGCTTTCAAATTTATTTCTGGCTAAGGTTATTTTACTAAGAAAAGTGTAATTAATAATTAGCTCTTCTAGTAAGCCTAGCACTCTGCTCTTTGCATTGTAATTATAATATTCGTGGATAAAAGTATTTTAGATTAGTTCTTATTTAGATCATGGAGCTTCATGTTTAGATCTTTACTTCTTTATTGTACTTTTCATTACATATTTTCAGTATTGACTATTCATTTAAACAGAAAGGCAGCCTTTTTATATTTTGTGTTCTTCATGCACTGGCTTGTTTAGGAAAATGAACAAATTCACCACTCATTTTTAATAGGTATGCAGACGTACATTAATATCAAATTAGGATTCACACACATTTCTCGTACCCCCCTCCTCTCTCCATCACTCCCTGTCTCTTTTAATCGTCATCATCATCACCCTTTACTCTTGTCTTTTTCAACAAATAACATATTGACATTTCAAACGCTCTCTCAAGTCCTGTATTTTATTCAATCATTCAGGAAGAAGTACACATTCCTTTTTTTAACAAATGACATTTATTTTTTATTAGATTATATTCAACATTTAATTCATGCCGAACTGCAAACAATATTGAAGTAAAAATGATGGTTTGAATATATACGTACATTACTATAATTGTATTTTTTCCAAGTATAAGTTGTACATTATATTAAATGGATTTCCACATTTCATTTTCAGCTAAATTCAAACTTCATTACTATGGTATTCCATAACGATAAATATATGAGCAAAATTGCTGTTAAATAAGCTATTAAAATGAGATTTCATATCAACTCGAGGACGGACAGTAGTTCATTCAATCATAATTTAAAGTACACTGTAACTACATGTATATTTCCCGTCAGGAAAGAAATCTTAACGTTATTAACATATATAACGCTGTGATCAGGGGCATGTGGGACAAGTTCTACTTCTCTTGCATGTGGTAGATCTGGAACGTTGCTGTGGTCAGGGGCATCTGGGATAAGTTCTAGTTCATTTGCCTGTGGTAGGTCTGGAACGTTGCTGTGGTCAGAGGCATCTGGGATTAGTTCTGCTTTTCTCGCCTGTGGTAGATGTGGAATGTTGCTGTGGTAAGGGGCATCTGGGGCCTCTAATAGGCGGGGGCGGACATCCGGGCATTTTCAACATGGAGCCCTAGTAACCGACCCGGCCGATGAAAACAAATGCGTAGCGACCGTACCTTAGTGCAGCGCTCAGCAATGCATCGCATGCATAATACACGCACGGTACATGCATAATGCACTGCACTGAATGAACGCTGTACGCTAGTGTGCTATTATCGGTTATTTTTGCACAGCTTTCTGACATTTTTACTGCAGATTCGTACATCATTTCATCGTTTGTTTCACATCCTCACAATGCCTCAAAGTTGTGTTGTGTTTGGCTGCCATAATCATAGTCTAATGTTGGACAAAAAACGATCTTTCTTTGAACTTCCAAAACGTGATCGCAGTCCAGAAAGAAGGAACCGGTGGTTAGCTGCTATCAGCCGGGAGAATGAAGACGGATCCCACTGGAGTCCAGTGAAATCAAGGACGATATGCTCTGAATTCAAATTACTGGAAGTAAATGATAACCGACTACTAACCTGGTGTACTCGTTAGGTACATGTACACATCGGCGAACTGAATGTCTGGCCACGACGTAGGGTCATTGATCCACGAGTCTGCGGGTACACGGTAGCCCGACCAGACGCTGTTAATATGCTACGCGAATACGTATGTACAGCGGCGACTTGGCTGTGTATAGTTAGGTACACGGTAAGGACAAACTGCAAGGCCGATGGAGGACAGTTTAGTCTCGTATCTCTCCTTTGCTTCCCGTGAAAGTTTATCACAGTAATCGAAAGACATCTTATAATCTATGAAAGCATCTTTTAACTGAAACAATGAACTAGATTCAGCGGTAAATAAAAGTGAAATGAACAGCATTAAACGCGACAGTAGTAACACAGCGTGAACTGACAGCTCCACTGTAGATCCACGTAAACTCCGTTTATGTGTGCTAATGAACGGTCCCATATATTGCAATTCGCGTGTTGTATGACGGCATTGCATGCTCTGTTGCACGCTCGTTTGACGGCTATTGTTTTCATCGCACTAAGGGCAGCGAGTTCGTTGCTATGCGGAAGTGACGTCACTCCGCCCCCGCCTATATCAGCTCTACCACTTCTCTTGCCTGTGGTAGATCTGGAACGTTGCTGTGGTCAGGGTCATCTGGGATAAGTTCTTCTCTTGCCTGTGGTAGATCTGCAATGTTGCTGTGGTCAGGGGCATCTGGGATAAGTTCTGCTTTTCTTGCCTGTGGTAGATCTGGAATGTTGCTTTGGTCAGGGGCATCTGGGAGAAGTTCAACTCATCTTGCCTGTGGTAGATCTGGAATGTTGCTGTGGTTAGGGGCATCTGGGATAAGTTCTGCTTTTCTTGCCTGTGGTAGATCTGGAATGTTGCTTTGGTCAGGGGCATCTGGGAGAAGTTCAACTCATCTTGCCTGTGGTAGATCTGGAATGTTGCTGTGGTTAGGGGCATCTGGGATAAGTTCTACTTCTCTTGCTTGTGGTAGATGTGGAATGTTGCTGTGGTCAGGGGCATCTGGGAGAAGTTCAGCTCATCTTGCCTGTGGTAGATCTGGAATGTTGCTGTGGTCAGGGGCATCTGGGAGAAGTTCAACTCATCTTGCCTGTGGTAGATCTTGAATGTTGCTGTGGTTAGGGGCATCTGGGATAAGTTCTACTTCTCTTGCTTGTGGTAGATGTGGAATGTTGCCATGGTCAGGGGCATCTGGGGCCTCTGATACCAGCTCTACCACTTCTCTTGCCTGTGGTAGATCTGCAACATTGCTGTGGTCAAGGGTATCTGGGATAAGTTCTACTTCTCTTGCCTCTCGTACACCTTCACCACTGAGGTTGCAAGTTGCATTTGGGATACACCCTACCTCATCGCTTGCCTGTATCTGATCTGTTACACTGCTCAGGCCAGAGTCATCTGCAATGATCTCACTACTATTTACACTGTAATGAAAGCTGCAAATGTGAATCAATCATGTGCTACTTTATAGGTCTGTTGCATTTCTGCTGGGTTTGGACATGATTTGTTGTGATTTAACCTGTTGTATTTGAGGTAGATGAAGAACATACATCCATATCAAATAAACTAATATCAATGTTATTGGAACAAAATGCCATATTATGACTCATGCATTCTTAACTCTATTCAAAGTGTGTAAGACGAAGCAGGCAGCTGCATTGGTGACAGGCAGCCCAGACCTCTTCCTTGCACAAGAAGCTGTTACATTGCCGAATATGATCATCTGTTGCATACTCGTGGCCCAAGTTTGAGTTGTTTGCTAAATGCCTGCTCAGTCCTTCCCAGTGTACCATAAAGAAAGAAATGTAGTTGATATTCATTTAGTTGTTGAAGCTATCATCAAATTGAATAGATTACACACAAACATTGTGAATTAAATCAGTTTTACTGTATCATGGAAAATAAGCCAATACAAATGAAAGCATAAAATTAAAATGGTGGATATGAAACAATTAACTCTTAATATTCCTAAGTCGCAAATTTGCACCACATATTCCACATAAAGTCCATGTAGACCTAAGTTTTCTCAGCATGTTAAGAGTTAAAAGCGTTAATGTGGATGTTAATGTTTGTTATGCATCTGAACCAAATCCAATTAATCCATTCCCAATATTTATGCAACTTTTGGGACATTATTGGTGGGATGATTTCTTTATTTGGACATCTAATCAGTATATTTTGAATTTTGTTGAAGTATTTGGACCAGTTTCCATGTGTCTATTATGAATAACTAATAGAATGCCACATAAAATAGGTTACATTTCAATATGTACATATTGAAATGGTGAAAATTTAAACAGTTTGAACTGAGTAAATGTTGAATACATCTGATCCACACACAACTTGTTCATTAATATGTGAAATAATAAACTGTTTAAGTAAAAACCATCAAATTACAGAATGATCAAACAGAGTTAAAGAGTGATCAAATTACAGAGTGATCAAACAGTACAAGTCCAATGTGGAAAAAAAAAATACTTGTGAATGACCATGCTTACTAATTTTTTGTTTGACACTAGCCAGTGCAAGTGAGCTTTCAGGGTCAGAGCTGTCGTGTGACTGATTCCTCTCAGTGCTTTGAAGAGTGAAGTCCTTGTCACCTATTTTGAGAAAGAAACATCTATCTATTTACTGTAAAACATGATATATTCGCGGCATGAATTTTTCGCAAAGCGGAGCTGACTTTTTTTTTTTTTGCGGCATGAAATTTTCACGAAATGCCACTGGCATTCAGTGCATATAGTGTAGACAAGAATTTTCACGTGCATTTTAATCTCGCGAATCTTGGCGCTCGCGAAATTCGCGAACTTAAAATGCACGCGAACATTCCTCATTTTGTTAATGTGATCAATACATGAACTGCATTAACCGCCTGTATGCCATTGTGTGAAAATGTTTTTCGGACTTTAGGGGTTAATGTCGCTATAGTGATATTAAATATTTCATTAATTAAGCAAAAGTATAGATTTTGAAAATGAATTTAACTCAAATTTGATTTTTTCGTGATTTTGGGGGTTTGTGCCAGTTCGTGGATTCAGCGACGAGAGATGTTTGTGGAAATAATCGGAGGGTATTTTTCCGAGACAGCGAAACATGAAATGTTGAATAACTTAAAAAGTACTGAATCGTTTCTCGTGATTTTTCGTATGTGGATAGATATCATTTTACGTTAATACTGAAAGTTTGAGCGATTGTGGTCAGTGTATAGCGGAGATATGAAAAGGTGAAATTTTGGTGAGAATGAGAACGCCCGATTCAGACTGCCTTGATGACGGTTGAAAATTCAAAACGTTTTGTGGGTTTCGGGGGAGTTAATTATAGTCATTCGCTGCGACTGTTCAAGAAAACAATCTTCTACACAACGAAAAGTGATTGAACAAATGTAAGACAGTCAAACTTGTATATAGCGGCCACCCAATGGAGACAAAAAATTGGTCGTTATAGACAGGTGGCCGCTATAGACAGGTTATCCAACTTTGTGTGCATTGCCTACATGTACACGTTTTTTTATGCCTCCGCCACGAAGTGGTGCCGGAGGCATTATGTTTTCGGGTTGTCCGTCCGTCCGTCCTTCCGTCCGTCCTTCCGTCCGTCCTTCTGTCCGTCCGTAATGAATTTTGTGGACAAGGTAACTATCGAAAGCTGTTGAGGTATCCTAATGAAACTTGGCATGTATGTGTATTAGGGGGTGAAGTTGTGCCTATCAACTTTTGGGTGCACATGCTCAAGGTCAAAGGTCAAAAGGTCAAGGTCAAATACATAAAATTTCACTATTTCCACCATATCTATTGAATGCCTGAAGATATTTTCTTGAAACTTAGTGTATACATGTATTACCCAATCAAGATTCTCTGATGAAAGTTTGGGTCATGAGGTCAAAGGTCAAAAGGTCAGGGTAACATACATAAAATTTCACTATTTCCACCATATCTATTGAATACCTGAAGAGATTTTCTTGAAACTTAGTGTATACATGTATTACCTAATTAAGATTCTCTAGTGAAAGTTTGGGTCATGAGGTCAAAGGTCAAAAGGTCAGGGTCAAATACATAAAATTTTACTATTTCCACCATATCTATTGAATGCCTGAAGATATTTTCTTGAAACTTAGTGTATACATGTATTACCCAATTAAGATTCTCTGGTGAAAGTTTGGGTCATGAGGTCAAAGGTCAAATGTCAAAAGGTCAAGTAAAAATATTAAAACTTCCTTTTTTTCTCCGTACCTTGGAAAATTGTTCAAGATATCTTCATGGAACATAGTATACTGACTGAAAGTGATTATCTAGAGAATGTAGGGTTCATGGGGTCAAAGGTCAGGGGTCAATGGTCAAGTGCAAGACTTCAAAATTTTACTATTACCCTCATATTTATGCAATGCCAGCAGGGTTATTTTTTTACACTTGGTGTATGCGTGTGTAACCTAATAAAAATTCTCTGGAAAGTTTTTTTTTTCTCTTTTTGCCTCAAAGGTCAAAAGGTCAAAGATCAAGTGAAAGTGCTGAACTAACTTTTTCCTCCATATCTCGGAAGTGGCTCAAGTTACCTTGAAACTTAGTACATATTATGCATTTTCTACCTGAAAGTAATTATGTTATGAATTTTAGGGTCAAGGACCAGATGAAAATGGTAACAATTTACTATTCAATTCAGAAATTGCACTTTTTCTCCACACCTGTACCTTGAAAATTACTCAATACCTAAATGTATGAATGGGTCAAAGTCAAGTTAAAGTCCTTAAATCCCTAGATACATGATCTCCTATTCATCCAATTAAACTTACGTCAAGGAAGGTGAACATTCAACACATTTGTTACAAACTTGTCATTCCAATATTTTGCCAATTTTGTGAAAATGTAATCACACAGTGTCCACATGTACTATCTAGACCTATTGGGAAAATCATGCCTTATGGCGGAGGCATACCAGTCGCCAAAGCGACATTTCTAGTTGTTGTATATATCTGTTTGTACTTACAGTCAATATAGGTTTATTGACAATAAAAAGAACATGCAGCTCAATAGCTGAAATATTGTTCATTTTACAATGAAAACACATATACGACATTGTAAAAAAAAAAAAAAAAAAAATATATATATATATATATACACTTGTATATACAAATGTAGTTGAAATTGGGTATCAAAATGAATACTGAATGAATATAACGGAAACACTGTTCAGGGCCTGTACAAACAGATGAAACCTTAATATTTCAACCTGGTCTCAAATCCTTGGCCTTGGACCCCAGGCCCAGAGATTACCAAGAAAATCATCGATAAAAAGTACATGCATAAGAATTATATTTTTTGTTTCATTAGTTACAACCATTGACCTCTTAAACCTCAATAAAATTGCATGTATTAAAATTATCAGTAGTGCTTTACAGATACTGAAAAATATTGCACATTACATTTATAAAAACAAATAAACCATTGAGTAAGTAAACTAAGCACGGAATAATTAAATTTCTAAACAATAAAATAATTAAATTCAATTATAGATTTACAACAGAAAAAAAAAATATGAATATAAACAAACTCAAAGTGTCGCTATGGCACAAAGTGTTGCTCTCCCAACAAGTCTACTGCACATCTCAACAATATAGGCCTATAGCAATATTCCAACACAATTGACAAAACATAAAAAAGCGTTGTATTCATCACAAAGGCATTGAATGCTTACCCTCCCCCCCCCCCTAACCAGGCCCAATTTAAAAAAAATCCACGTTGTTAAAAAGAAAAGAAAAAAAAAATTATATCTAACGGATACATGTACATGTATGTGTACAAATGCACACGTGTGTTTCATGCCCTGAACAATGCTGGTGTTTATGAAATTTTTGCACAGTAGCATGTGTATACAGTCGTAAAGAAAGCTTCAAACTGGTGCAGTATTATGACTGAATGAGTGATAAATGCAACGGTGGCGATCGCTGAACGTTGCCCAGGAGTGACTGGCACAGCTATACAAAGCAGAAAAACCTTGCTGAATTATTGGCTCGGCTACGGCTGCATCGGGTCTGTTGCCACTATAGACAGGTTAAAATCTACCGCGGGAAACAAAATTTATGGCCGCTGGCCCCCTTAGACAGGTGGCCGCTATACACAGGGCTTTTCTGTCAGGGGGATTTTCCAGTGGCCGCTATATACACGCTCCCCGGTGACCGCTATAGACAGGTGGCCGCTAAGGCAGGTTTGATTGTACTTGTAGTATTAATGCATTGATAATTGCAGTTTTAAGTTTATTCATGGCAGATTTTGGGTGCCCCCCCCCCTTCCTTTGGGGTGGTTGTCAAATTTTACATTTTCCTCTTTTTAAAAAAGCACGGTCAAAATTTCACCAAATGTGACTTATGTTATAGCTAGTTTACAGCAAGTTAAATCACAAAACTTGCCAAAATTCAACCTTAATTTCTCTTTGAAACAATGTGCCATTTAAATGAGACTTCGTTCAAGGAATGTATACAGGCAACTCCCTGTACAATTGTATAATAAAGTCCCCAGGACTGGCAGTTTTCTTTTGATGTAATAGAGAAACTGTCTCACATCGTCAAAATGTAGTGCAGACCTATGGGGAGAGTGTTGAGATATAGCAGAGGCATACATGTTGCCCATTTCAACATTTTAAATGTTATTTTTTTTTTAATGAAATCTCATTTTCTCTGCAAGCTTTCAGCTAGGAATGTAGAGTTGTACTAATTTCTTTCAAGAAGGTGAAAATGAAATACATGTAACAAATTAGTTGCCTAAATTGAAAAGGATGAAGGGTCACTGCATGAGTTCAAAGATTACCAGGATGAGCTAAACAGTCTCTTTCTGGCCAAAGAGTCCAGTATTAGTGTTTTCTTTTTATCATTAAGAAGATGAGGAAATCTTGACTCACCATCACACAGATCCCCATTTCATGATGAAATAAATTTAATAAAAATCCTTTCCAATCAAAACAGAGACGACAAATGCTGTAGCCAGGAGACTGCTCTACTGACTGAACAACAAAGAAGTATATCCACCAGTGAAAGTGCAGTCTGCCATCTGAAGAAGAAGGATGCGCTTGAGCCGCCATCAGATGACTATTTTCCACTGAACCAGTCACACCGTCTTCAGTTTACGCCAAGATCATTTCTGGTCAGTCATCCAGTACCTGAATTTCCATGCAGACATGTCAGATACAGCCAGTGTACAATCACAGTTCTTTGACCTCTAGGGACCAGGCCTGATTCAGATTGTGTTCAAACATTTCAGACACTTTCATGACTGTTTGAGAATAATATGTGTGCACAAAGGACACAATGTGTGCCGTCAGATCCTCCCCCCCCCCCCCATATGATCTGAGCAGAGAAGTGCCAAGCGAGGGTGATAGATTGGAGGGATTTCTTTTTGTTTCTCCTTTTTTTTTGTCTGTGTCGTTTTCACATAAAGCTATAAATGCTGATGAGTTCCCATAATGCAGGGAGATGAATACTACTCCTTTGAATTATACTGGCTAAAAGTTCTGTTTAAAAGTGAAGATGTATCTTGAGGCCTTCATGATGGCAATAAGAATCAAAGCTACAACAACAAATTTTTTAACAACAACATCAAACTTTTACCCACCTTGCATATTGTGTAGTCAAAGTTATTGCTGCCTGTTTTGTCATAAAAATAAATATGCTGTACTACATGGATATATGTACAATATGTACATATGATGCAGTGTATGCATTATACAAACTTGGTAGTTTCTTGCTGTATACTATTTTGTGAATGTATCATTTTTATTGTACAGAACTCATGTACAGTGATGCCTTCCAGTGATCTTGACTGTTTTGTACACAAATGAATGAAAATATATCATATCTTCTGTATGGTGCAGAAATGTTCATCAAAGAGACTTGAGTATTCTAACTGTGCTATTAGTGGAGATTTGTTGCTATTGCGCTGTGCACAGAAAACCTGTAAACTTTTCATATTGCATGGAATCATATGTCCATCTCAAATTTTCTTTCTGTGCTGCGAACTTTACATTATTACTTCTTTTTTTTTCTGACAGCTACAAATACTACAATTCAGAGAAAAGTGGTTTCCTGGTGCTGACTAAACAATAGTAATACAACATGTATAGAAAATGTAATGGTGACTAGCTTTCTGGTTCTTTGTTGGTTTTATTCATTGATGCGCATATTTGTACCATGTATGTTTGATAGTCTGTGTGATAAAACATTATGTAGATGTCCTATTCTTGCTCTTGACATATGACTACAATGTAATTAGAGATTGTTGGCAGTATTCAAAACTCCTCAACACAATGGCCCAAATTCTCGAAGGTGGTACAATCTAAACCATGGACAAAGACCATGGGGCGCCAAGTGTCGTATGGAATATTTTCTTACGAAATCAGTCATTTTGTTGAAGAAATTACCATTTCGTCAACAAAATTATCATTTCGTCGATGAAATGTCAGTTTCATTACAAAATGTCATTTCGTTGCAAAATAATCATTTCGTCGATGAAATAACTATTCATAACAAAATATTCCATGCGACACTTGGCGCTCCATGATCTTTGTCCATGGTTAAAACCATGAACAAGATTGTACCACCTTTGTGAATTCGGGCCAATGGTTTAATACCAATACCATGGAATTTCAGGATTCTTGTTGCATTTAATCCTGCCACTGACCTTAGTCCTACTGCATCGACCCTGAAGGTTTTGTGCTATGCCAAACTGTGATCACTACAGTGATGATGTCATTACCTCACATCTCACTCAGCTGGTCTGTGCATGAAACTACTCTAAGATATAATTCTTTACCGGATGATTTCACAGCTTTTTCCACCCGAAAGTCATCATTGCTTGAGTATTCAAACAAAACAAAGAATTGATATAGTTGGTGCAAGTTCCTTGTTTTGATTTCATATCAGAAAAGGAAACTTGTGAGGTCATGACATCATCACGATACCATACTTGCAGATTTTGTGAAAACACATGGAAGTTTGATTTTCCACAATTTTATCATTCTTGGTCAGATTTTGTTGAAAAACTCTTGTCATTAGTGTGTTTGGTCTCACCTGTCTTGTGTATAAAGCCGTTTTGATCATGATGTGGCATTGCATTTCAGAGAAAGACGAGATGTATGTGAACAGTAATGTGTTTAATCACAAAATTTGTTAACTTCAATCCATTCTTTTTTATTTGAAATATTACAATGTATTATGCAACAAAGCTGCTGCAATAGAATGAAAATGATATAGTATGTAATGTTTTTATCCATACTTTCAAGAATATTCCTTGTTATATAACAAGTGAGGAATCACTAAAAAAGTTTTATTTTGCTGTCTTTGCTGATGGACTTTAAGATGTTTTAAAGTTGATTCTTAACCTGTTTCGCAATGAAACTTTTCATCTTCTGCCTGTAAGTTTTTTCCTGACTCCCATGTATACAATTATGGACATTCAAGAACATTGATTACTCAGTGAAGAGTATGCCAAATAAAGCTTTGTTTTTATGTATTGTTGTTGTTGTACATGTAGTTAACATTACAGTTAATGCCTTGTTACTTGAAATTTGAAAGTAATTCTGTGTTTATATTGTTCATGAATTCTGTGATCATATTTTTGATGCATGTCCCATACAAGGAAGCACACATGTACAGTAAACTACGGTATACATGTAGTATGTGAAGTTTACTCGCAAGATATGACCAAATTAATGGTTTCTGTGGTTTGTTAATCAACACTTATCACAAATCTGTCAATTAAGTCATTGGATTGTGCCCCATCTTCTACTCTTCCCAAGTAAAATTTGTTTGGGGGTTTTCAAGATGAGTACAACGTTTGATTTGACATTTCATAAACTGCACTGACAGTTGGTCAGAGTGTCAGCTCTTAAATTGAACAATGATTTAAAAAAAAATAATAATAATTATTTGTTATATTCATGATGTAATTGCTCATACTAATTTCAAATAAGTTACCTCCTACATAAATTATTCAGATTGGTATTCATGTACATGGTATTAGAAATGAAAAGGCCGACATATTTAATGCACCACTAAATTGCTGTTCATAGTTATTCTTGTAATGAAAGGGATTTCTTCTGAATAAATGACTGAATGAAAAGAAAGTAACACAGAGCAGTGGACATATCCTGGAAATGTACGTAGTACAAAGCCATTTTGAAATTGTAAGAGTTAAAAGTTGTTTTTACCAGTTTTTACCAAACAGTTCAGTCGCAGACATGTATGACAGTTGTGTTTTCAATTCAAAACGAATGTGCCATTACATCACAACTCTCCTAGTGGTTTGTAAATAGTGTTTTAATTATGTGCCACATGGTTTTCTTGGTTTTTTTTTAATGAATACCACCTACAGCCCCTCTTCTCTGTGAAAAGTTATAGTGTTATGACATTGGGACAGTTGGATGCTGAGGATATACTCTGTTTGAATTTAATAAATAAAAGTTGGTGAATTATATAAGCCATGAGAGGACTAGTTTTTCATGCCAACTGTACTACGTTTGCATTTGTGTCAGTACTGTATAATTTTTCTCCTTGTACAACGTAGCATGCAGTGGCTGTAATAGGTTTTCACATGGCCAGCGTTTCTCACACAGTATAGGGAAACCTTGTTATAAGCGTAAGCTTGCTTACAATGAGGAACCAATCTTTAAACATGGCAGTTCTGATTTTCCATTACATTAGTATATTATGTAATGCTTTTTACCTTGTCTCTGTTTTAGTGCATTCCAGGGGTAGCCTACATACTGATCACAACAGGGTGAAAATTGATGAATCTGCCAACCTGTTATAAAGGGGCTCCCCTGTACACTGTACACTGTACTATGTTTGTCTATAGAAGAAATGTGTCACATGCTCACACAGGCTTGGATAACATTTGAATAATTGGCCTTTAAAGGGGTATCTGGAGTTTTAATCATGTGCTATACCCTTTTGATTCTGTCAGTTGATATGACATGTGGAGTTGAGTTGTGTCAAAGATACACTCAACCCACTTGCGTCGTACACAGCTTGTATCTATGAACCTACATGTAAATGATGTCTTTCAGGGCATATCCTACCATTATTAAGTAAAAAAAAAAAAAAAAAAAAAAAAAAGGTCACCAGTAGCATTAATATTGTACAGGCCTTCCTTGTGGAATGAAATGCACAGTGTTATTGTAAACACTGGTACAGTACATTGTTCATTGTACACTGTACAGGTATGTGTATGTAAGAATGTGCCAACATTAATCACGACCGTATTATGGGACAACAGGTAGGACAAATTCAAGCCTCTGTGTGTTGTTTATATTCCTGCGACATCCCAAATAACACTGTACAGTGTTCATAGCTGTTCCCAGGAACTGCTGTAGTACACACATGCATGTATTAGAAATCTTGTTTACAATTTATGCAATTTTTTGTATTATACTGTAGCAGCAAGAGATATAGATACAAAGGAAAATTTGTTTGTTTTTTTCTCCTACATTTGTAACAACTTCCTGGCTGTACGTAAGTACACGTACTTCCATGATGTGTTGGGTAGGCCTAATTGTTGTCTCTTCCTGTTGATAATTTTTTTTCTTCTTGTTGTTAACATGACATTGTTTGAGAGACAAGATAGATAATCTTGCCAAAAAAGTAACATGTCTGCTGAATTGATTTGTGTATTTGTGTCATTTAGTATGAATGGGTGTGTAGGTATGTGCACAAACATTGAAGAGTGAGAGTGGGGGGGGGGGGGCAAGAGGGAGTGCATGTGCTCTAGAGAGAAAGAGGGAGAAGAATACATGTTGGCTCTCGCGAAAGTTTTGTGCATATGACATTTTGTGGTTTTGCAGTACATGAAACAAACGTAGACAATGTATACAGGCAGACATAGGCAGCAATTGTGAAGACAATTACTACATAATACATGTATGTATATACTACACAGGACAATGTGTAGTACATGTACATGTGTACAATGTAGTACAATATAACATTTTCACAGGACATTAGTGAGTGCATATTTATATCTAAATACATAAAGGAAGTGTCACATACAGGCTGTATTTACTTGATCATGTTATTCAACTACACTTCATACTGTATATGACATCGGTAAATTTCAATTTATGATACATAATCTTGATGTATTCTATGATGTATACTATATACCTATAGTATATAGGTATTATGAATATGATACAAATATGATATATATATATATATATATATATATATATATATATATATATTATAGATGTGTGATATATATATATATATATATATATATATATATATACATTGTCTATATTCTATTATGAGTCTAAGGGAAATTTGAGTTCGCAATAAGCACTTTACTGCAGACAGTTCAAAAGTACCCACGGTGTTTTTCCAATGGTTGACAGGAGTAACAGAATCACTTCATTAAATCTCACTTGCAAGGAAAGGCAACAGCACCAAAGACCAATACAATGTATAGTTCTGCACTACATAATGTGTGCAAGTGTAGTGTTTAAGAAGCTAATTTCTTTGATTTCCTGTAGACCTGCTGGTAGGGACATGAAAACATAAAACAAAATATGATCAAGATTAGTTGCCAAAACCTCTTTTCAAACACATAAGAATCTCTCGCTTGATTGTGACTTTAATTAACCTCAAATTAAGGTTTAAGAAATATTGGGTGCTTGTCAACAAATTAATATTTGGGAGCAATGGTAGCACTAAGCAAGAAACAACAAGGGTAGATGATCAACTTAATTTGCTCACAAAATACTGACAATTATCATTTTCCATTCACTTTCTACTTCGTCGTGTTTTTTCCCGTTCATTGTCAAATACTTTTGGAAGAACAAATTCCACAGGCGACTCCGAATGTGCTGTATTTCTTGTAAAGACCAGTGCCCCTTCCTGTCTTTTTTTCGATCTTTGTAAAATAGAGGCTATTGTAACCTTAAAGCTTGAGTGTCCCTTACTAAAAACTTTCCTAGCCTCCAATTTCCGAAGTCTCCCTAACTGATTCCTTGATCTGTCTTCCCTAATACTGTGTAAGAGGTTTTGCTTCACCATCCTCAGTGCCGGATCGGGTTGATGCACCGGGCGCGCGCCCCTATAATGTTCGATTGTATAATAGTTGAACGAGAAAATTGCCCTGAAGCCCCCCCCCCCCCCCCCTTTTTTTTTTTCTTCTTTTTGCCTTTCAGCTGATTAAACCCGGAAGTGGCGACATTTTTTTTATCTTTTCTTTTTTTTTGCGCCCCCGTTACGAAATTTCTGGATCCGCCCCTGATCCTCATGCACACAACCTTTTTTTTTTTTTTTTTTCCAACACTGAAACTGCAGACCCTAAACCAATCTCGAATCTTGCGCTTGCTGAATCCGAGCCGCTGCAGCTGGTTTTCTGTATCTGTATCTTCAATTCTACTCATGTAGGCCTAATCCTGACCCACCATCCAAAACTCTTCAATTTCCCTTAGCTCATTTGCATTGCACCTTTTTTTTTTTCTGTTTTAGGCTCCTGGAGGGCATTTCATGAAGTGTTTTGGTCGGACATTTTTTCTGACAAACTGTTACAACCTACTGAAATCCTTGCATCTGATTGGCTGAGAGCAACTTTGTCCGACAACTTTGTCGGACAAAATGCTATATGAAAATGTCCCCTGAACCTTCGTAAGACAACTTACTATGCATACTACTATACTATTATATGTATGTATGTATGTATATATATATATATATATATATATATTTATGTGTATATATTTAATATTCTTTTTCCGGCTCCTGAACAATTCCAAGACTTGCACCCGTATATCTTCTCCCCATTAGCTTCATACCTTCCCCAAGTCGGACTTTGCCTATTGTCTTCTCAACTCAGATATCGACTCTGATGACCAACTTCCCTGATATTGATTCACATAGTATGTTCCCAAGTAGGAACTACATTGATTCCACCTTCTCCATTCCCAAATCTACCTTTCTAAACACTCTGTTTATCCCTTTAATATTTCCAGCTCCTGGGCCTTTACAAGATTTGCATCTACCTTCTCCTCACTATCTGTAATAGACAGAAAGATACGTCTGTCTGGAGGAATCTTTATTATCATTATTATTATTATTACTATTTATCATCATTTTTTTGACGTTATCGCTCTCCTGTACAGGAGAGGATCCGTGAAGCAGACACAGTCTCCGCGGAACGTATAGGGTCCGGTAATACTTTGATAGGTTATCCCCGACGACCAGATACAGACCAACGATCTTACAGTCAACTCACTATCTTGCTTTTCCCCCGAGTTCAACTTGGTATATAACATTTTCCAACTCGCATTTGCCTTTCACCAGTGATATATACCATGACTTAAATTTCCCTGATGTTGAGTCAAACTTCCCCAGAAGAGCCTATTGATTCCACTTTCCCTATTCCTGACTCCTCCAGACCTTCTCAAACTCTGACTCCACATCCCCTGACTGACCCAGGTTCCATCTTTCTCGGGCGCTGACTCTGGAGCATGCTGCCTTCCTCTCGTGAGCTAGCTCTGCCTTCATCCGGAGTCTGTTTAGAAGGCCGTCCGTGATCTGGAAGCCGAAAGCGCTTCAAATATTGGATATTGCTCAACCTATTGATTTGTGTAATTATGATATTTTCTCACTCATTTTTATCATACGTGTAAATGCTTTATTTTGTAACTGTCTGAATATTTGCATTTGTCTGTATAGAGTATTTGTAATGTTATATGCAATTAGCCCCTGGGCTACGAGATATTATGATATGAATAAATGAAGAGTTTGTTCGCAAAAACCGATGTCCATTTTTGAAGATTTTGAAGTACGGTCTATGTCATAAAGTACAAAATAATACCTTTTAAATGATATATTGGTCACTACGGTACATTTTTGAAGTTTTGGTCAAAAGAAGCAGAAATTTTCTTGTTATTCTCTTTATTTTTCTTGACCTTTACTCGCAAATATCTCCATTTGATGGATATCAATTTTTGCAAATAAACTCTTAAAATAAACTTTTCTATATAATATTAACGATTGGGCTAATAACGAATGCTGCCCAGCTACCGCCTTCAGTGAATAGTAGCTACAATTGTATTTTATATTCTGCTTTGAAATGGACTTAAGAGTCATTTCCAGTTCTTACCGATCCAGGCACTCTGCTGTCCTGTGCATCATTAAATTGGTATACATGTATTGACTGTTCTGTATCATCCACTCCCGTTCCTCCCGAGGACGTGCTATAATAGCCTTGTCTTCAGACTGATGCTTGCAATGTGCATTCATCTTGATCTGATTAAAAGAATAGCAGGTCTATAATGAAAGTGAGCACCACTGAAAAATACTGTATGAGTGTGTATAGGAAGTAATGTTGACAATGTAGTAATTTGCTTGCGGCTTTCACCTCTGGCCAGCAGTTGACGGACATCAAACTATTAAAACCATGCGGTGTGAACATGTTCAGAAAAGAAACTTTTCCCAATAAAAAGAAACTTTACACTAAGGTAAATCCCCTCTAGATATGGAACACATTTCAATTCAATCATCAGTAAATACTAATGCAACTAGCAGGCCTGCATGCATTATAAACTTGAAGGCATCGGGCTCTTGAGCCTTGCAAGAAAAAATCATTCTCATCTGCACTCTCTTTAAGCAACATTTTTAAACAAGAGCTTCGCTACTTCAATCCGTGCTAGCGTCGAATGCAGATAACAACTAAAATGGCAGAGCAAATAAGGATTGATAACTATCATAGGCCTATGTGGCTGTGGTATTTTGTATCTCGGTCCATAAAACAAACTACTTTGTAATGTATTCCAAAATTAATATATCTGATTAGTGCATCAATTGACGGTTAGATGTGCACCTGTTTATCATGATCTATTATATTTACTGTTTGTTGGTCCTGGGCATGGAAGAAGCAGGGAGGTGGAAAGAGAAAAGTGAGCGGAAACGTTAGTTTGTACATCAATCTGGCAAGTCGACAAATAAGCAGCTATATTGAGCATAAAGTTTTTTTTTTATATGTTTTATTTCGAAATCACATAAAATCACAATATTTACAAATAATCATCAATCAGCAAACACGAGAAAAAGAAAAAAAAAGAAGAAAAAGTGACAAGAGCAATTCAGAGATAAAATAAAAAGAGAACCACCATGATTCATCAATAAGTAGTAAGGTAAAGCTTCCTCAAAGACCCCCGTCTCATAACACACCCAGGGAGAATGGCTCCCCCAGTGGGGTCCCCAGGTCTGAAAGAGGACCATACCCTCTTATTCAACGACAAAAGTCACACCTTATCCTACACAATCAAAATTTACTCATCTAATCATCCCTCAAAACTACACATTCTCAACTCATCTCGAGACATCTTTAGCATTGTAATTCAAACCACTACATAAAGCCTAAATCAGACCTGGAAATCCCTGACAGGAAAAGATTACATTACAGACTGTTTAAAAAAAAAAAAATTAGAGCCAAAAAAATTCCAAAACCATTGAGCAATTAGTTCATGTCCAAAGCGCGCCAACAAAGCTGGAGAAAACATGAAGGCCAGACAGAGGGCCGGCAAATTCACTAACTACAATGTAGTACTACACATGGTTGTACTTTGTATCAGCGACAGATCATGGAGATTCCAATGAGCAAAATACAATGACAAGTATTCAGCATACCAATACACAATATGAAATAAACTTAATCCAAGGGGTATGAAACAATTTTAAAGTAACATTTAAACATATCATAAATCAAATCTCCATTTTTTGAAATGTAAAGTAAGCTTATTTCTTTTCTTAGCTAAATAATACTCTGTTTCTTTTTGCTTCTTAATGAAACTCTTAAAAAAATCAACAGTTGGTACTTCATTCCTAAATTTACAAATATAAAGGTAATATTTTACAACTAATACAAGGTATGTTAAAAACTGATCTGATAATAAACCAAATAATTTTTCAAAATTGGAGAGCTTAAAATTATTAATGTGGATTTCTATTATGTTTACTACATATCTCCAAATTGGTATAAAGTTTGCATCATAGACAGTTACTGTGTTAAATGGTCTTTTTTTATTAATATGATGGTGATCAGTTAATCTAAGGTTTTTCTAACCATCATTGCAAAATTGACAGTCACATAATGATGTCCATTTTTCGTCGATCATAAAGTAAGCCTACATAATCCGAATAAAGCTTTTACCCGAAATTTATACCCTTACTAAAATAAAACTTTAAATGGAATGCAATTAAACTGCAACTTTCTGTGTCGCTATATAGGCCAACTTTATAGTTCTCAGCACACTAGATTCATTTGCTTTTCATTCCAAAATTGAGATATATATCTTAAAGGGATCGATTGCATAGTAGATGAGATGGACTTGTACTTTTTGTGAGATACCAAGAAACCACTTATGAAATAGTACAGAGCATAACATTCTAAGTTTTTTTTTTTTTTTTTTTTTTTTTTTTTTTTTTTTTTTTTTTTTATAGATGAAAATCAGTTCTGGAATTGCTGAGGCATCCAGAAACATAATAGTAAAACAATAAAGCGATCTTAATAAAAGGTGGGTCCCGCTTTTTATTAGGCATGCTCTTTTTTGGATATCTCAGCAATTTTAAAACTGATTTTCATCAATAAACATATTGAATCCCTCTTGGAATCTGCATGGACTTTCATGTTTCATGAGAGGTTTTTCGTTATTTCACCAAAATATTAGAAACCTGAGTTTTAATAATCTGAACCAAAACGGTACACTTCCTTTAAGTTGTGTTTAAAGGGTGTGTACAGTTCTGGTCGAGGTGAGGATTTAGCTTTTAACGTTTTGCGAGATATTCAGAAACCACTCTATGAGATGTCAAAGAGCATGCAGTTCTAAGGGATATCAAAAGTTTATTAGATGAAAATCGGTTTTTAAATGGCTGAGATATCCCAAAACAAGGTGAAACTAAGAGATCCTAATAAAGTTGTGGCATGTCGCCTTTTATTATTATCACTTTTTTTGATGTCTCAGCCATTTGAAAACCAATTTTCATCAAATAAACGCTGAATCCTTCTTAGAATTACATGTTCTTTCATATTTCATAAGAGGCTTTTCATTATCTCACTTAGGAATGTTCAAAACATGAATCCCCACCTCAACCAGTACTGTACAGTCCCTTTAAAAGTAATCCATGGATTTGCAGGGGCGGATCCAGGAATTCTGTAAAGGGGGGGGGGGGGCGTGACTGATATTTCTGGTGCCACTTCCGGGTTTCATTTCATTGTTTTTCTTTTTATTTCTTTTGTTTTTTACGAAAAATAAAGGGGGGGGGCGTGCGCCGGTTGCGCCCCCCTCTATGGATCCGCCACTGATTTGTTATATATATATATATATATATATATATTCCCCTGGTGTTCCAATATTGTCGAGAATCATGTAGTATATTCATGAAACGGGTTTAGTCCTATATAATTATATAACTCTCCCAAAGCCATGTACTTTTTTTTTAATCTACCGTCCGCTGATAATTCTTATAGGCCATAATCATAGGCCTATACGTTCCACGCCTCTTTTTCATTACAACATACACCCCCGCGCACCGTCGATAAGTTGGGATATTGATTGCAGAACAATAGTATTCACGCATGATATTACACGGTATTGTTTCGTACATAATAATATATCCTGCATGTTCATATCCTGAGTGTGCACAGAGTACATTGAATGCACTCCAACTGCGAGATATTACTTTCTACATGGAAATGGGTAATTTTGCCACAGATGTTCTCGATCGTCATTCAAAATTAAGATTCACAAAGGGAGACTGGTCGCTCAAGCACCCATAGATCGTTACATTTCGTGCATTTATATCAGCTTTGGTGAGTCATACTGCATCGTAGATTGCCCTTTTGATGACCCGCAAGTGGCTTGTATATCCGCGTGGTCGACGCGTCCACGTATCGTCGAATATACCACGTACTCGCAGCACACATAATATGTAACGGCAAGAGAGAGAACGATAACACACATTACACTTGCTGCTTGGGAACCCGGCCACGAATGTCATATGAATATATGATTCTTTCAAAGCGATAAACTACTGTTTTTACAATTACATTGCAGGCTGGATACTGCATACAACGTACGGAAATGGAAGACGATTTTCCTGCAGCGAGAGTAAAACGCAAAAGAAAGCGACGCGTAACAGACATCATCATTAAGAGGAATAAGAAATCTCGCGATGCAAGATACCAGAGCACCGTTCATAGACTACCCATTGACAAAGACGTGTGGAAGCGCTGGCAAGAGGTATCGGCAGAGTTAGATGTAACACCACGGGAGCTGGCTGGGGTGCTACTGGACCACTTCGACGCTACCCAGCCGTCGTGAGTACATTTATTCAGGGGGATCGCAGTACAGACGACTTTGTCATATATTTGTGGTCCTGTTTCTGACTCGGGGTATAGGGGGTCTGAGTGATATTATATCATTAGATGACGAATAACTCCTAATTCTGGAGGTATACACAGGTTACGTGCCTACATTCAACCTGGGTTTTTGTGCATCACAAAATCATTTCACGCAGGTTGTTGTGGCTTTCTAGCAGCAGCTCTGATGGTACACTAGCTGTAGGACGGCGGAGCTAGGAGGGAATCCTATGTCCGCTATTGGTTGAAAAGGCAAACATGCATTCATTTTACTGCACCTTAAAGTGTTTCTTCTTGCACTTTCAGGGAGAACATTTGACGGATATACGTATTGGGCCTCCGTATTGTTCAGTTAATTAGCTAACTGTTATGTTTCAATAATCGAAGGATGACGAGATAATTATGTTATTATTCCTCACACGACAGCGACAGGGGAAGAGACTAGCTGTTAAGTTCGTAAACTGAGTGCGTGTCAGTGACCCCCTGTAGTTTGACCTACTTTATTATCAACACTCGAACACTCCAACCACGCAGGGAAGTGCAATAATGGGAACCAGTTAAACCAGAAAGTGTGCACACTATGAATTTTATCAAGATTAATGTCAAATTTTCAGATAAAACTGTTTCAAAGCTAAGTACATTGTACATACTAAAGGACAGGTAAACTCAGCGAACAAAAATCCTATTATAGGATAGCTAGCAGTGTGCTGTGTGTCATACATCATTGATTACACACACACACCCTGTGTGTGTGTGTGTGTGGTAGTTTTGTGGTTTTGTTTGGGGAGGGGGTGAAAAGGTGAAGAGTTTCATGTACAGGGTCAGCAGGAGTGGGTCAGGGTGTAGATTTAGATTTGTTCTTATGTAGATTTCTGATGTCATGGTTGAATTTGTTTCGTCCCATCAGTTCCCATACCATATTAGGCCTAAATGGGGGTTAGTCAAATACTGGTTAGTGATTGGCTAAACACAGTCACGTGATGGAGGCACATATATGTTTGCCCATGGGCATGCAGAACATTTTTGTAATGTTCTCCCATGGGAAAACATTTTTACGTAACAAATGACAAACGATAGGCCTACAAAACGATTGAACGATCATATTTTTCACGCAATTGATAAGATAAATTTGCCTATTCCATACAATGTGAAACAGCAGATTTGTCTAACCCATAATAATAAAACAGATGATGACTTTCGTTGTCGGGAACATGTACCAAAATAATGTTCCAGCCTCAGGATTTGAAATGCTATTTCGGGGGGGGGGGGGGGCTATAAGTCCCTCAACAGCATTTCAAACCCTACGGGTGGAACATATTCAGTATGTTCCCTCCCCCGCACATAGTGCGATACTTAACATTGTAAGCCTGTGAATTGCTATTCATTGTTAATATTCTATATAATGTAGATTCAGAATTAATATTTTGTTTAAATTAAGCCCTTTTTAGGTCGTAAGTTGCAGATATGAAAAACATCGAAGTTGCTAAATTAAAGGACAAGTCCACTTCATATACATACATGTATAGATTGAGTGAAAGCAACAATATTAGTAGAACACACTAGTGAAAGTTTGGGGAAAATCCGACAATCCGTTCAGAAGTTATGAATTTTTAAAGCATCTGGGCAATCACTGCTGAATGAGGAGACTACTACAGTGTATGATGTCACATATGTGTACAACGGTATAAGGAAATTAAAAAGAGACTTTCACAAAACTTTGTTTTTTTAATAAAGTTTGCATTTCTTTGACTCGTTACTGAAGTATGTTAAGGGAAATATTATTCCCCTTGCCTTCTGAAAGAGAGAAGTCGAGTGTTCTTTTGTTATGCAAGAATACAATTGTAATAGTTCTTAATTCTTTAAATCTTTTGTGCCAACAAATCACTGGATGAGAAGACCATAACATTTTGTGATGATATGCTTGAACAAAGATATAAAGAAAATATAAAGAGAATTCAACATATTTTCATCTTTATAGCATAATGAAAAAGCACTTGATTTATTATTCCACCAAATGGGGAATTAAATCATATTACACTCAACAAATATAATTCATGTATCAAGAGAGTACATGTTTACTTTTCCTTTAAAAATAGAATTCTGTGGAATCGATCCTCATTATATTTTCTTTATATTGTCGTCCATACATGACATCCAAAAATGTTGTAGTCTTCTCATCCAATGATGGCAGCATGGAAACTTACATTGTACCTGTACCTGTACATATAAATTTTGGTTTCATTTCCCTTTCACTGGTGGGCCTCACATACCTTGGGAGAAGTATATCAACAGTTTTTGTTTTTGTTTTGTTGTTGTTTTTTATGCAAAAGCCTCCAATTATCATACCACCTGATCTTGTACCCACTTCCTGTGCTATGTAATTGTGCCAACTGTCATCCACACTGTAATGTCAATTGTCAAATCATTTTGGCATGTACACAGGAATGTACTGCCTATTTTATTGCTTTGTTCAAAGCATGTATTCTGTACAGGTTGTTGTTAATTACATATGTGCTGGTTTTGCTAGGAATCCTATTAATGTAAGCTACATATTGATAGACAGTTTGGGGACAGAGTGCATGGTATTGATGGCTCTGTGGAATGGGTGATATCACAGGGTTGCTTTGTTATACTTTGTTATAGTATGTGTAGAGTGCGAGCTTATTAACTATAAAAGTTATTCCAAACTTTCACTTGTGTGTATCATAAAGGAAAGAAGGTGGAAAGGTACCACCCAGAAAGGAAGCAGAGAATTCAAGGAAGCGACGTTCATCAACAACTTCAAGGTAAGCACATATACTCTTGGTAAAACTTGAAAGTGAAGTTTAACCCAAGAGGGAACTGATAGCTTAAACTATCTTCTCTTTGGTTTCTTTTACTATCGGTAATAATCTTGTCTGTCTGTTCTCCTTGATTTCAAAACACCAAGGATTTAATGGGACCTGCAACTGATTGAACTGGTTTGCTTTTCTTTGAGCCCCATCATATTTCTTTAACTTCATTTGGTACTCAACATTACTGTATCACTTAAAACTTTGCCAATATTTTGTTTCTGCTCGATTTCAAAACACCAAGGATATAATGGGGCCTGCAACTGATTGAACTGGTTTGCTTTCCTTTGAGCCCCATCATATTTCTTTAACTTCACTTGGTACTCAACATTACTGTATCACTGAAAACTTTGCCCATTTTTTGTTTCTGCTCGATTTCAAAACACCAAGGATTTAATGGGACCTGCAACTGAATGAACTGGTTTGCTTTTCTTTGAGCCCCATCATATTTCTTTAACTTCCCTTGGTAGTCAACATTACTGTATCACTGAAAACTTTGCCCATTTTTTGTTTCTGCTCGATTTCAAAACACCAAGGATTTAATGGGACCTGCAACTGAATGAACTGGTTTGCTTTTCTTTGAGCCCCATCATATTTCTTTAACTTCCCTTGGTAGTCAACATTACTGTATCACTGAAAACTTTGCCCATTTTTTGTTTCTGCTCGATTTCAAAACACCAAGGATTTAATGGGACCTGCAACTGAATGAACTGGTTTGCTTTTCTTTGAGCCCCATCATATTTCTTTAACTTCCCTTGGTAGTCAACATTACTGTATCACTGAAAACTTTGCCCATTTTTTTGTTTCTGCTCGATTTCAAAACACCAAGGATTTAATGGGACCTGCAACTGAATGAACTGGTTTGCTTTTCTTTGAGCCCCATCATATTTCTTTAACTTCCCTTGGTAGTCAACATTACTGTATCACTGAAAACTTTGCCCATTTTTTGTTTCTGCTCAAGATTATAGAATGCAGCTGTGTTGTATCAATTTTGTTATGATGATGTATCTTCCTTATATGAAAAGAAATTAAATGAAAAAAAAATTAAAAGAAGATCATTTGCAGAATAGAGACTTTGAATTATAACTGGAGTTTTTTTCTTTTTTTTTTACAATTGATTTGAACAGATATTAACAGAGAATGTTAGCAAGTGTTAGAAGACGGTGGTATTCAGGTACATAGAAGTAATTTGTTTTGTTCATGTGCTTAACTGTGCTGCGTGCTGTTAGACTCATATGGTGTGTAGTACATTGTTGCTTATATTGACACCAACATATTTTCTTCATATTTTCTGCTCAAGATATATCATAAACAGTATCGGCAAGGTCAGGAGGTACTAGGTCAGCTTGGCTGGTACCTCTGGTTTAAAGACAAATGAAGTCACCTACTCACTAGAATGAGTTTCCATATTTCAATATTTAATGCTTTTACACAGCAGATAAGAAGTTCACCAGATAATTCAGATGCTAATCATTTCTTTCTTTTTTCTTCTCTGTCTATGATATGGAAAAATGATATCTTTTCCGAGATTTACAGATTCCTAAACAAAAAAGAAGAAAACAATGTTTATAATAGAACCTAATCATAAGTTCCTAGCAAATGTAGTGAGATAATTTTAACTAATAAAACGGGTAAAAAAGCAAAGAAAAATTTGATGATATCAGAAATTCAGTTTCCTTTGCTTATGTTTAATTCATATTGCATACTATATTTCTGGTCAATTTCCTTTGGTTTGCATTTATTATAATTCAATTAAGTAAACAGATGTATTGTCTCAAGGTACATGTTATATAGCTTAATTCCGATTGAAGGAACAATAATGATTGCATGGCACTTCATTCATCGCAGTGAAATCACACCTTCATCTCACTTATATTGTGACATTTCTTGACACATCAACCAATCCACACACAATATATCTTTGCATATCACAAATCTAAATAAAATGAAAAAAAAAATACAGAGTCTAGGAAATGTTTCATATGTTATCTCTTACAGCAAAGAATTCCCACAGGAGGCACCTGCAACTCTTACTAAAGAAGAGAGCATTGCTCCAGCTCCAGAACCGTGGTAATTGTAATAAGAATGATACAATTTCCTTGGTACCCAGCATTGCCAATGTTTATTGTAGCTCTCAACCTCCAATGTGCTTGACCATAATAAGCCACATTATGTCACAATTCTCTCACAACACCATATTGGTTACCTGAAAATGAGAAATTTATTCTATCTATAATAATTCAGCATATACATGTATAATCCTCCTTAGCTTCACATCCTAATCAGTAATTCTTCAGACTTTAATATAATTTGATGAGAAGGATGTAATTAAAAAATCAATTATTAGTTAACTAATCATAACTTTCTTGAATACAAATGAAAAAGGAAGAAATTTAGTCAGGATTATTCAATGTGTATATAAGTAAGGCTTGTAAATATACAGCTCAGTAAGAATCTATGTCATTTCTTTTTCTGTAACTTAACTCTGAAATAGATATTTAAACTTTAAGATAGAGTTGCAGTTCTCTCTAAGTGGCATGTATCTCTCTTTTTATCACAGGAAAGCAGTCCCAAGAGTGCCTGCTCAGGGAGTCCCTGAGGACCAGTTACCTGTAACTTTCATTCCAGCCAATTTCCCAGAGGTACCAAAGAAGAAAAAGGTATCTTTTGACATGCTGAATATATTTCAATCTTCGTTTGTGTTCAGTTTTTAATCCAAGTGTCTAGCATGAGAACTTCCATTTCTTTTTCTTTTTCTTAATGAATCTTCATCCTCTTTCTCATCTTCCAACTTGTTCTTTTGTCATGGAATGAAGAGAAAAATGAGGGAATAGTATGTATTTATGTATGTATGTGTGTCTGTATATTATATATATGTTTTTTTTTTTCTATGTAACTATGGATCAAGCTTGAGAGAATTTGTGTCTCAACATTTTTTTTTTAAACTACAGTATGTTATTATTGCATTCAATAGCATATTTTACTGCTGACATTGCTTACCTAGACACATTGTCTCCCTAAAGCTTGATCCATAGCTATATCTTTTAATACATCTATACCATCTGCAGGCAGTAATATTCAAAATATGACTCCTCGAATTCTGCCACTGAATGGCATCTGTAGGTAAACTGTCAAGGAAATGCTTGAGCATATCAGGGCAATTATATATCCCCCCCCCCCCCCCCCCCCCCCCCCCGGCTGAATAGTGGTTAGGTTAGGGTAAGGGTTAGGGTTAGTAATAGGTTCAGGATTAATAATGATAGTAATCTTTGAGACTCTTTTAAAGTGCTCATTCTACCTGAAAAGATACTCATGGATAAGGATTAGGATTAGAGCCAGGGGAAGGGTCCAGGGTAATTGCCCATGGGGTAATTGCCCTAGACTCATGCTTGAGAGATGCATGAGCAACTAACTACAATTTTGCTTGAAGCATGAGCCATAAAATAAACCAGATAATGTTGCATTGCCTCTGCAGTAAGAAACACCAAGTTATGATGCAATGGCAGATCGAGGGGGAGTGCACCAGGTACGCACCCCCTTTAATTTTTGTTCAAACATAAAAAAATATAAAAAAAAGGGGGGGGCATGTTACCCTTTAATTTTGTAAAGGCGCCCCCTCTTTACGGAATTCCTGGATGCGCCTCTACAATTGGATATTTTAAGCACAAGGAGATCCCACTATAATGGTATTGTCACAGAGTTGCTTTCATCCACATTTGCAACTGGAGTGTTGGAGGAAAATTGAAGTCCCTTTTTTATTGCATTTCAGAGAGGCCGTCCAAGGAAGCACAAAAGGCCAGAGGATGTTGGCCTTCCCAGCATAATCTCTAGCTTTGACCAAAGACTGACCCATCCAGATGCATGGATGGCTGGTGCAGGCACCAGCCTCCCAGCAGAGAGTCCCACAGTGGTTGGGGGACTGCCCTCCGTTCAGTCTGCTCGTCTTACTTTTTCCAGAGTTCTCCAGCAGTCTTGCCAGGCCATCCAGGGGGCTCGAGATTCGTCGGTGCAGCCCTCTGTAATCAGCCACACCAGCACTGTAGGCGGGGACAGCGAGGCCTTGTTTGTTACAAGCTACCAAGATGGAAGCGAGGGCCAGGCTACAACGCATCTGATGGGCATAGTCCAGCAACCAAACGACGGCACGGGACACCAGAATGAAGTCCTGCTGGTACCAGCCATGAGTGTTGCCGGTGTAAGCGAGGACCATATTAATGTCATTCCTGCCATAGTCTCAACAGAGACAGAGCCATTATTCCATGCCTTGCCCCAATCAGTTAGCCAGACTGTTTATGACCAATCGCAAAATGGCAGATCTGAAAAGGACATATTCCAAGACAGCCCCTGTGAGAGTTCTGAGTCTTTGCCACCCGGCATTCAAGAGAGCAGTGGAGTGGCAAATAGTGTAAGTAAATAGATTTCTCCAGCAGGCTAAGAGGAAACACTCCATCAGGAAATGTATATTCAATGTGTACTGTGACATTACAGATCATGTCAATCGCTAAACCATGCACAACAGCAGCAGAGCAGAGAAATATTCCAAAGAGTGTCCCATGTATGCAAAGATCACAACTTTACTTCAAAGGGACTTGTGTTTAAGTGAAGGCTATGAAGCATGAGGATAAGGTTGGTTAAAATTTTGTGTGAAATCAGACAATTCAGTATATTGAAGAATTTATGATTATTTAACTTTTATTGTACTGTGTTCACCCATTGGACAAGGCAAAAACCAAGAGATGTCTCACCAGTATCACAATTTGTGATTATAGATTTTTTCGCTGTCAGTTCATTGGCCCCCTTTGACCTTTGATCTTGTCTGACACATTTTAATTCAATCTTTAGGGTAACTGAGGTGTGAGTTTGGTGGTCCTTGCTCAAAGTTGTTGATGGAAAGTATATTGAGAGCACACAATGATATGAAGCTTAAATCAGGGGAGTTCATCGACATTTCGACCTTTCACCTTGTCAGAACTCTCCAGTATTCCAACGTGAATGATATATCTTCAGGTGATGTAAATAAGATGTGAATTTGGTTTTCATGGCACAAAGCTATAAAAAGTTGTCGGAGAGTAAACCACAATGCTACATGTATTTTTACAATGCTTTATCAGGTAAATTTCTTTTTGGTTCAATCCGGAAATTTTTATAGATTTATGAAGGATTTTCGATATTTTGGCAGGTAGGGTAAATGAACTTGGGAGTTTCGAGCTGCGCATTTTTGAGGTTTTCAAACGCACGCTTAAGTGTGTGCTCTAGTTTCTGCTAGGGCAAGGTGCGCCACACAGCTGAGGGTTTGTTTAAAAAGGCTTCTATAGGGAAATCGGGTGATTTTTCAGCATGCATACGTATGGGTGGACGATATTGAAGTGCACGATCATCGATGGAAGTAGCTGCTTAATGGAGGTTTGTGCTCTCAGTGATTTTCTAGTCTACTGCACGTTTAATAGTTTGATGCTTATCAACTGACCTCAAGTGAAACCTGAAAGCAAATCACTTTAACATTGCTCCCTAAATACTAATTCCTTCAGTTTCTGTGGTGCTCGCCTTTTATCAACCTACTACTTTTCTTTCTTTAACTATACAGGTCAAGATGAATGCACTATTAAAGCAGTGTGGAGACAAAGCTAGCATGTCCTGGGGAGTAGATGATACTGGACAGTCAACAGAGGATAACCTGCCACTCATTGAAGATGGTAGCTCAGCAGCGTTCAAGGTGCCCAATCAAATGAGGCGCTCCCGGCTCAACCAGATCACAGGCGGCCTCCTAAACAAACTCCAGATGAAGGCAGAGTCTCACTTGAGAAAGACAGCAGAGTGATCAGTGCCTTAGGAGAAAGATGGTGCCAAGGTCAGACAGGTCAAGGAGGGTAAAATTGGAGTTTGAGACGGTGGAATCAGAAATAGGGAATGTGGAATCAATAGGCCTACTGGGAAAGGTTGACTCGACATCAGGGAAGTTTCAATCATCATTGGTATCATTGGTGAAAGCCAAATCTGAGTTGGGGGATACCAAGTTTGACTTTGGATGAAAGGAGAAGGCAGGTGACAGTCTTTGGGAAGCCTCATAGAGCTGGAAACAGAGAAGGGGTATAGTGAGAGCATGAGAAGGCAGATTGGGGATAGAGAAAGGAGACATCAGTACTAGGGAAGGCCGACTCAACATCAAGAAGGATATGTCATTGATAGTGAAATCCCAATGTTAATTGGAGTAGACCAGAACTGACTTGAAGGCAGGTTAGGTAGGGAGATTGCAGGTGCAATTCTGGGAAGGTTCAGGAGCCAGGAACAGAAAAAAAATTATTATTCAGTAAAGTCAGAGTGATGGAAGACAGATTGAAAGTTTGGGATGGTAGGTCAGGATTACAAGAGTAGAGTTGAAGGTACAAACAAATAACAGGCTCTGGTTCAGGGAGCACTGGAGATGGTTAAGGGTTCACAGTGTCAGATTTGCAGGAAAGGAGGTTTTTAGGATGGTGAAGTGAAACCTGCATTACTGAAGGCAGATTTAGAAGTCAATGTGGGAGTCTTGGGACACTTTGGAAATTGAAGGCAAGGTCAGATTTGGCACTGGACGCTCTAGACCTGAGGTTGCATCATCACTCTAGTGAAAAGCAGAATTAGAGAAAGGGAATAATGATTGAATTGGAGTGAGAGTGAGTGCTTGTACTCCAGTCTTTACAAGAATCACACTTTTGGAGTCACTTGTGGAATTTCCTCTGCCTGTAGTATTGCACCATGAATGAGAAAAAAAAAAACTCAGTGATTTCGTGCACAAGTAAAGTGCAAAAATATTAGATGAACAAATGAAATAAATCATGTGCACAGCTGTTTCTTGCTCAGTTATAAATTGTACTTTCTACATTTTAGTTGTTGGCAAATATCTTATATTTTCAACCCTTTATTATAGAGGCTGATAGAGAAACCACAAATTCTTATATGTTTTTAATGTGTATTGAAATGTAGTTTTCTGATATATCTTAATGATTTTTTCATATCCTTTTACGTCTCTGCCATTACAGGAAATGAAAAAGGGCATGTTAGAATGCTTGCACAAATATATTACGTTTAGTAATAATAAAAAATTGTCTACCAGTTGAGCACAAAGGTTCTTTTTGCACAGTCTGCAGTGTACTGTAAAGTGGTGCTAACTCAAGAGACTCCATTCAAAAAACTTGTGAAAGAAGATACCCTTGGATTATTTCTCTAGTGTGATTAGGGTCAACACTATCCTTTCCTACCTGTAGACAAAGGTCATCAGTGTATCACTCTTTCTAGGTACACCTGTACATTCATGAAAGCGGTCATGTTCAGGTCTCCGTCTTGAACAAAAGTTGCTAGTAACAATGCAACCCATTGAGGACAAGATGGTTTTGATGTTTTTCATTGACACCTGCCCAAGTATCCTCAGGACTTCCAGTCTTCAAGGGGTTTAAAAACAGTGAACTATCTACAATAATAAATGGTTGATCAAATAAAAAAGTGATTACCTTTACAATGTATCAGGTATCCTTCTTGTGTCGATTACCTCGCGATACAAATCAGGGATACATGTATATATATTAGAATACAAAAGGAGTTGGACCCGAACACTTGATTTGATTTCTGAATGCCATACATAACACAAAGTCATTTGAACAAAAATTATCTTTAGACTTTCTCTGTACCTGTGTGCTAGGTCAGTGTTGCCCACTAAAGTATGTTCTTTCTAACAGTTGTTAACCAAACAAATCTTTCATTTTCATGAATTCTAGACAAGTAGCTTTCCTTGAAGGCATATTGCTTGTCGAATGAGTTCTTCATCAGTGAATCTGATGACTTCAAAAAAAGCCATCTGGCATGGCCATCAGGAATGGCAGGCAGATGTGTTAATACTATGTTTCTATTATTCATTTATCATGGGCATAATCTTATACATTTTTTTTTTTCTAAATCCATATTGTTTGCAAGTGTGTATTGTATATCCAGATTCATATGATTTTCCAGAAAATTGAAGCAGTTTGTAAATTGATGAGAGGTTTGTTAAAAATAAACAGACACACATGAACATGCTATAATGAAATTCTCATTACAAGAAGTAAGTTGGGCCCCGTGTCTTAAAATTGTATAATCTTTCTATACCTGATTGTTTGGTTCATAACAAAATTTCAGCATAAAGAAATAAAATTGCCTACCCCAAGAATTTTGTCATAACACGAGTCCCCTTTACCGCACACCGAAATTTGCCACTGCCATATAGTGTATTTAAAGGTGATAGCAGGAATGTATATTTTGGCGCTTCCCATTGAGATGCAAACATGCAACTTATTACGACATTATGTGGGAAGCAAATACATGTAAAGCCTTGTGAATGGAGAATAATAGATACATTGTAATTGTACGTGTTAAACACAATGCCTAATTTTGCATATTATGTCTGCCTACATCCACTGTTCGTGTTTGGTATGATGTGTGTGTGATTGTATGCTCCCCTCCCCCCCCCCCCCCCCAAAAAAAAAAAAAAAAACCAAACAAACAAACAAACAAACAAACAAAAACAAACAAAAACAAAAACAGACAAAAAAAAAACAAAAACAAAAACAGACAAAAAAAAACAAAAACAAAGATGTTTATTTTATGACATTTAATTTGCTCATGGCAGTGTGCTCTACAAACTATGAGACCCAGGGCTCTGTAACTATTGCATAAAAAAACATGCACTAACATAAGTCAGGCAACAGTCAGTCAGCATGAGTATTCAGAGAGTTCTGTTTGATTTTCTAACTTACAGCTGTATGTTTGATCTCAAATTTTATGCAACAGGACCATAATTTCTACATTCTCCCCCCCCCCCCCCTTTCTCCATCACAAGTACACTGTAGGCCCTATGTACAAATAAGCATAGACACAAACACCCATTCATAATCAGCAACACAAATAAGCAAAATTCAAACAAATGCAGCAGAAATGTAACATTTCTGGCACGATCGTCCATCATGTCTATAAATTACATGTTAGCAACATAAAAGGAAAAGATGGAAAGGCAAGAGACCATTACTCTGACTTTAAAGATTCGACGTAACTTTTCAATCAATTGCCTCATTACCCTCACATTTTCACTGATGTTTTCTTCTTATGAATTGCTGCTTTCACTCAATCATTTAGTTTCATGTAAACCCCTCAAACTTCTCTTCTACAAATCCCCCCTGTCTTGAGCACATGCTCTCCCAGCTTTGCCCTCTCTCTTTCTTCAACACATGTATTTGCACATACACACATCTATATTCACACTTGACAACACATTTATGCACACAAATGTAGCAGTCATGACAAAGTTACAGTGCTTTGTTTCTGGCAAGATTTTCCATCTTTATCTCAAACGATGACATGTTAGCAACACAAAAATAAAATACATAGGTCTATGTACAGTCAATGAGGTACTACGGTGTGAGAGAGAGAAAAAGTACCGTACATAACAATGTTTCCTTAGCTACATGCTTCTATAGAACATATCCATAAATTTGCACAAATTGCAAATTGCACTCCGACAACATTTCCTTGTCAGAGATTAACATACTCTATATGTGCTTGCAAAGTCGACAGAATATGGGCAAGATAGAGATGTGAATGTAATTGTACCTGTGGTCCCATGAATAGTGATTGATGCTGGCACATTCTTACATATATACTCTAAAATGTGCTGACTATAGATAACACTCTTAGAATTTTTTTTTTTATTGTCTTCTTGTCTTCAAGTTGACTTGAACAAGGTTGTCTATGCATTGTACAAGTACTTAATTGCAAAACATATTACATGTACAGTATATACAATTGAAGAGACCAATACAATACATTGTAGTTTCATGGAAATTGGGACAGCCAAATTTCCTTTGTTACTAGTGATATTGCATTGCTAGTTAGCTGGTGATGACAAAGTTTCTTTGTAAAAAATACTGGTTAAGTGACTGTGACAGCAACTCTGAACAGACCACTGCTCTTCCTGTTAAAAGAAATGCTACACATGCATACAATACAAATTATGCAGTATCAACCCGCTGAGAACTAGATGACTTTCCTTTACTATGCATTTCCCATGAACATGAACTAGTCTTCAATGGATTAACCAAACCTCAACTAACTTATCATGTTGGTTCTTTACACATGGGCTTACACACTTATCTTCACTAGCTTTCATTCATTCGGAGAAAGTCAAAAGAAGATGTCCTGATTTTTCTCATGAATTGAAACTTTTGTTTCAAATGAAAAAAAGGAACTGCAGTAACCGCTGTTTATCAAAATGTACCACTAAAATAAAAGAAATAGAAAACATACACACACTATATGTAATATACATTGTGAGAGTTGATAAGCAATTACATATCTTATTTGAATACATGGCTTTTAATGTACTGTACAACATTCATAAAAGTGACTTATCTGTTTGGTAAAAAAGAGGCTGAAATCAAACCTTTCCCAAACTTTCACCTCCTTGTGTATAACTGGACAGGAAAAACTCTTTACTAATAAGACTAAAGAACAGCTCTTTAGTTGCACATCAAAAATTTATCAGCTTATTCATTTCCTCTAATAATTAAATATGAATCTGAAAAAAAATACACAGAAACTTCAGTTGAAACAAGTACATGTACAAATGATCTTTTTTACCCTAACTTGTTGCTTTAATTAAAAAAAAAAGAAAAAAGCTGATACTTGATTGACAACTGCCCAATTCATTCAAAAGATGTAAAGTCAAAAGGTATAGTTGATGAAAACCCCAATGCATTGTACAAACTACAATGTACAAGTCAATTCAGGAAACATTTGTGATAGGAGTTGACTGACAAAGAATACCAAAACTGATTTGGCAGTATCTTCTAAAATGGATAAGAGAGCAATTGTCTGTACGTTACCTACTAGTTCATAATACTGGACAGGCATAAATATAATCACATATTTAGTTTCAACTGATTCAAGAGAAAAAGGCATCAAGTTTAATGTTGAGATATTCAAAGTACACATTACAGCTCGAGATAGGTGCACACCACTGTGATGCGCAAGAATAATAGATTTATTGAGCTATCAATCAGCAATTAGCGGGATATTTCTCTCTGTGTGAATGCTTCTTGCAAAATATTGCGAGATCAGGAATGCAATAGTTATTCTGCTCTTTCGTAAGAGTGCATGCAGCTTATGTCATACATTAGTAAACTAGAAATGTCGCCTCCGCCATAATGCATGATTCTCCCAATAGGTGTATAGTACAATGTCTTCACAATGTGTGATGACAGTTTCACATAACTGGCAAAATATTGAAATGACAGGTTTGTCAGAAATATCTTGAATGTTCACTTTCCTTGAACTCAGTTTGCTATCTAAGAGTGCAGGTACACATATTTGGGGAATTGAGAATTTTTACTTGACTTCTGACCGACCCTTTCATAAGTTAATGCATTGAGTAATTTCCAAGGTACATGTATGAAGAAAGAGTGTAAATAGTACAAAATAGATTTTTTTTGGAAGGCATTGAAATCTGGCCTTTGACCCTTGACCTTCTGGCTGGAAATTTCCCAGAGAATCTCCATTAGGTAATGCATACATATTAAGTTTTAAAACTAATAATGCAAGCATTGCATATACTAGTACATGAGGGAAATAGTAAAATTTTGAGGAGTTGACCTTGACCTTTGACCCCTGACTATTGACCCATGACCCCTAAATTCAAGATAATCCCTGCCAGTCAGTACATGCGTATGTACCAAGTTCCATGAAGATACATTGAACCATTTGCGAGAAAAGTGATATTGCAACATTTTCACCTAACCTTTGACCTTTTGACCTTTGACCTTATGACATGAAACTCTCTGGAGAATTTTTACGCTGTAGTACATGTCTACACTAAGTTTCAAGAAAATACCTTCGGGCATTGCATAGATATAGGGGAAATAGCAACATTTTTAGCATTTGACCTTGACCCTTTGACCTCTGACCTCTTGCCAATGTCACTTAAACCTACTCAACTAATTGCCCCATCTTACATCATCCTTGGACCAAGTTTGGTGAAAGCTGTTTCATCCAGTTTTGAGTTTTCACGTAAACAGATAAATTTTAGGATTTGACCTTGATCTTTGAACTTTGACCTCTGTCCGATTTCACTAATAAGCTCATCAAGTAATTGTACCATCATACATCATCCTCGGACAAAGTTTGGTGAAATTTGCTTGATCCAGTCTTGAGTTATCGCGTAAACGGATACAATTTCATGATTTGACCTTGACCTTTGACCTTTGGCCGATTTCACCCAAAATCTATTCAAGTAATTGCCTTATCATACTTTATACTTGGACCAAGTTTGGTAAAATTCCAGTCAATATTACTCAAGTTATCTCGTAAACGAAAGCGGAAGGATGGACGGACAACCCGAGAACATAATGCCTCCGGCACCACTTCGTGGCGGAGGCATAAAAAGTGACAATATAAAGTTTCACGAATGATTTATGCAACACTTTCCATGTTACTTTCCTGTTTGTCTTCTTTTCTACCTATCTAAAGCACATAGCAACACTGCCAAAGGTATTATGTGACTATATAAAGAAGGTAATAATAACGATGGTGATGATGATGATGATGATGATAATAATAATAATAATAATGATAATAACAATAAAAATAAGAACATCAATTGTAATAATAATACATGTACATCAACCCTAGGAACAGGACATAAAATATCTAGCATTGTACCTGGTAGGCCCTAATACATGATGCGTGTGTGACTTGAACTAACAAATACTGCAAGCAACGTGGGAAAGAAAATTAGCCACCAACTATATTTTCTACATTTCAGTCTTTCAGTCAGCCTCAAACAGCCTCTGTTCTACATTATCAAATTTGAAGTAGTACAAAGAATTTGAATTTAAGTGTGCAGTTTGGAAACAAATTTGTGATGATCATAAGAATTATGAAGATTCAATGCAATTCCATTGTGAATACATGTAATTCTCAGTTTTCTATGCAGAACTCAGTAGCAACCAAATTCCACATGAAGTTGAAATATTCAAGTCCAGAGATAAGCTTCAGTACATTATACCCAAGATAGATTTTCATCCGTTTTTTAATTGTGTCATGTAAAATATATGCCAAAAAACAAAAAGAGAATAATAATAATAATGATGATAATAACAATAATAACAATAACAACAATAATGTCAATTGTAATAATAATATTTGTACACCAATCCTAGGAACAGGACATAAAATATCTAGCATTATACCAGGTAGGCCCTAATACATGAGTGTGTGACTTGAACTAACAAATACTGTAAGCAATGTGGGAAAGAAAAGTAGCCACCAACTATATTTTCTACATTTCTGTTTTTCAGTCAGCATCAAACGGCCTCTGTTCTACATTATCAAATTTGAAAATTTGAAGCAGTACAGAGAATTCAAGTGTGCAGTTTGGAAACAAATGTGTGATGATAATAAGAATTATGAAGATACAATGCAATTCCATTAATTGTGAATACATGTAATTCTCAGTTTTCAATGCAGAGCTCAGTAGCAACCAACTTCCACATGAAGTTGAAATATTCAAGTCGAGAGATAAAGATAATATAAAGTTTTGATACCTCAAAAGTTTCCCTATAATGTACTGAAGTTTATAGATAATATAAAGTTTTGGTACCTCAAAAGTTTCCCTGAGTTTCCTTGTCTTAGTTTGTGTTTCAGGTTAAAGTACCTTTCATATAACTAACACTGTGAGACTTACTCGCCCCAAAGTGCTCTTATGTCTTAGTTCAATCATGCAATAATTGTTTCATACAATATGTGTACATTGATTATCGCGATACCTCGTCGAGTCAAACTAACCGCTCGTTCGAATATTTCAGAGCCCGCTCTGCTCTGGTACGAAACCATTATTGCATGACTACTAAGACATGAGAGCACTTTGGGGCGAGTAAGTCTCACAGTGTTAGTTATATGAAAGGTACATGTACTTTAACCTGAAACACAAACTAAGACAAGAAAACTCAGGGAAACTTTTGAGGTACCAAAACTTTATATTATCTATAAACTTCAGTACATTATACCCAAGATAGATTTTCATCCGTTTTTTAATTGTGTCATGTAAAACATATGCCAACAAACAAAAAGACTGGAAAGCATCAGTGTGTATGAGTTCTAAGGTATATACAGCAAGGAGCTAGCAAAGTCTGTGTGATACATACACACATCATGCAGCATCGTATGCACATCAATACCATACATATAATATGCCTGGAGGGTAAAAGTTTGATGTTACTGTTGCAACCTTGATACTGCCATCACAAAGGTCTCAACCTACATGTAAACCTTCACTTTTAAACAGAACTTGAAGCCAATACATTGTCGTAATTCATGGAAACTGCAATCAACTTCCTGTGCTACAGGACTTACACGTATTTGGCATTTATGTAGGCCTATAGCTCATGGGTTAACAGAACGAAAATGAGAAGAAAAAAAAAAACCCACACATATTATATTTTAACACATTGTACATACAGTGTACGTAGGAAATCAAAATGAAAGAGGAAAGCTCAACCAGCCATCGCCTTCTACTCTTTACACTTCTCTGCTCGGAGAGAGATTTGCCAACGTACATGGCATCATTTGTGCATGTAACATATTATTCTTAAAGAGTTACACTCTGAATCAGGCCTGGATCCAAGTTGCACAAACTTTGACTGTACACTGGCTGCATTTGACACATCTGCATGGAAATTCAGGTACTGGACAGCTGACCAGAAATGATCCTGGCTCAAACTGAAGACATTGTGACTGGTTCAGTGGAAAGCAGTCATCTGATGTCTGCTCATGCACATGCTTCTTCTTCAGATGGTAGACTTCACTTTCACTGCTGAACATACTTTGTTGATCAGCTAGTACAGTGGTCTCCTGGCTCCAGCAATTGTCATCTCTGTATTTGATAGTAAAGGATTCTTGTGATATCATTACAATTCAAAGGGACTGTACAGTTCTGGTTGAGGTGAGGATTTAGCGAGATACACGCTGTATTCAGAAACCACTCTATAAGATGTCAAAAATTCTAAGGGGTATCAAAAGTTTATTTGATGAAAAGCGGTTTTGAAATGGCTGAGATATCCAAAAACAAGATGAAACAGAGATCCTAATAAAAGGCGTGGCCTGTTGCCTTTAATTATTATCACTTTTTGGGATATCTCATCAATTTGAAAACCAATTTTCCTCAAATAAATGTTGAATCCTTCTTAGAATTACATGTTCTTTCATATTTCATTAGAGGTTTCTCATATCTCACTAAAGAATGTTATAAACCTGTATCCCCACCTCAACCAGTACTGTATGCCTACAGTCCCTTTAATAAAAGAGCTGTGTGATGAAGATTCAACATTTCATCATCTCACTATTACGAGGAATTTACAGAAAGATATACATACAATTCCATGCTCAACATCCAAAATTCACATACATATTGTACAATGTATTTTTAGGTGCACACCTCTGGATATTGTACAGTGGACTATTATTAATAAGGAAGTCCTCGGGACTGGCAGTTTTCAGTTGTTATATTAAAATTTCATTCAGATAAAAATTAAAACGTATAGAGTGGATATGTTATAAATGGCCTGCATTCTTTCTTGTAACTGGAAATTTCTTATAACTTTGTTTGTCATAACAAGGGTGCACTGTATCTTGAGTCATTTCCAAGATATGGAGAAAAAAAGGGTCAAATTCTAGCAGTTTTACTTGACCTGTGCAATACTCCTCAAAACTAATCATTTCCATCTAGTAATATACAATTATACATGCACAATAAATTTCCTGAAAATACCTTCAGGTATTGCAGAGACACAAGAGAAATAGAAAAATTCAGAATTCATCTTGAGTACACTGTATGTGCACTTGGAGGCTGATGGGTGCAGCTGCATCCATATATACCATGTAAAAGTTTAAATGGTTTAAAATGGTTCATAAGTACAATACTTTGTACACAAAATTGATTACAGATGGCAGGAAGGATGGACTGAAACCTGAAGCATAAAACCTCCCATGACACTTTGTGGCAGAAGCATACATGTACCGGTAATTATAGTGACCATTGTCCCCGACCACCTAAATGTAGCCACTCTCATGTCTACACAATTGTCTATCTACATATATACATTGTATGTACACTTGTACTTTTTAATTTGGATAAAAAATTTATCCTAGATAGTGATTGGTGAAAAGAGCTTCACAACATGTAATCATAGGTACATGTAGTTTCAGCTATGTCAAAATTGTTGGCATATCTGACATTCCAAAGCGTACTATTTTCCACATGATGTCACTTTTATGATGACATTTTGCCCATAGTATACACTATTTGCAACATGATTTCAGAAAGCAACTGTGACATCACAAAGCAATTCTGACATCGCACACTGGAAAATGTACAGTTTTTGAATAGCAAATAAATTGTAACATCATGAGCTGCTTTCTATGGTGAGTGTAGGATCCCTCCACAACATTGCATCAACCACATGACTTCCTGCCCCGCATTTCCCCCTTTTTTTTGCTTAAATTTTTGATCCAAAATATAAAATAAACATACTCTGCCTAATTTTTAGTTTCCAGTTATTTATTTCCAATTTAGTTTCCAGTAGCTTATCTGATAGGCTTTGGTGCTTCCAAAAGTACTGACAGAGGCTGTGCCCTTGAGTGAGTAGTATTATTTTGGAGTCAATTTGCCCATAGTTTTAGAGTAATGGTATGGTACTGGTTGAGGTGAGGATTCACCATTTAACATATGCGTTTTTTAACAACTCCAAGGGGAATTGAAAGTTTATTTGATGAAAACTGGTTTTGAAATGAATGAGAAATAAAAACAAACAAACAAACAAAGCAAAATAAAACACTGAATGAATAAGGTGTTAAATGAATTAAAAGGTTAGAGAGTGAAAACAGAAGCAGATCTAGAGGGGGGGTTGGGGGGTTGCAACCCCCCCCCCCCCCCCCAAAAAAAAAAAAAAAAAAAAAAAAAAAATCCGGGGACCATTTTTTTTTTTATTTTATCTTTTTTTTTTAAATTTGTAATTTTATTTTTTTCTATTTATGGCAATGACCTTTATACCAAAAATAGTGGTGTTTTAGATGCAAGAAAACGCCATTTTCACACGCAGATTTTCAAAAATCATCCCTACTGTAGGAGGGGGGACACCCCCCTCCCACACCCTCCCCCCCCCCCCCCCCCCCCTCGCTCGCTCCGCTCGCTCGGGCTCGGTCGCTACACTCCCTCACATACCGCCCCCAACCCCCTCCTTTATAAAAAGCTAGATCCGCCCCTGGAAAAGGTACTGAGAAGGATAAGGAGGGAGATGAGTACATGAATGTAAAGGGACGAGATAAAGAAAAAAAAAAGTGAGTGAGAGAGACGAGAAAAGGAGAGAGAGTTAGAGGGAAAGGGATGAAGAAAACAGAAGAACAAGACATAACTGTATTATCACAATAACATTACAATTACTACAATTACTGTAAACGCCGAATATTTCGCGAGATTTTATTTTCACGAAATTCGCGAGTCAGGTGCTATTCACGAAATTAAAGACATGTGAAAATATTGACTCTGATCAAGCTATGAATGTGACGTACGCATACATTTCTCCATTCGGTACAGGACTACACGATCACAAATTTAACCACTCGCGAAATCATCGCGAAGTTCCGATTCGCGAAAACTTAGACTCGCGAAATACATGGCGTATACAGTATAACAATCTCTTTATAACAGGATTTCCGTCTATAGACCATTGATACATAACAACTCAAGTCACTTACATGTAACTGTGCATGCAGTCACTTCACTTTTCTCCTCTGCCTTTTCTTTGGGGTTGATTCTGTGTGTCCCTCTTTTCTCTTCTTCCCAGCTTTCTTTGGTCTTCCTGTAGAACTACTTGGATTCAAGACCCACATGTCGATGCCATGATGGCGCCAAATGTGGTTTTTAAGGCTCACCTTGTGTGTAAAGGCCTTGTCGCACATTGAACACTTGAACGGTTTCTCCTTTGTGTGCTGTCGCATGTGGCCTTTCAAGTTATTCTTCTGGCTGAATCCACGCCCACACACTGTGCAGGTATAACTCTTCACCAAGCTGTGAGACTCCATGTGCCTCCGCAGATTCGAGGACGAAGCAAAGCTCCGGTCACACAGCTTGCAGGGAAAGGATGTCTGTAACTGACTATGCATGTGTCTGATGTGCCGGGCAATATTTTGATAGGACTTTCCACAAATCTCACAGACATAAGACATGTTTTTTTGTTTCAACTTATCCATGTTTTCAGCTCTACAATATGCGAGATGATCTCTGTATACATCATAATCTGCATACCAGTGATAACAATACTTGCAACGCCTCACTTTTGTATGCATGTTCAAGTGCCTGTTTATCAAAGAGAGAGTGACATGTGTCTTGCAAAAATTACACTCCAAAAAGATGTCACTCCAGCCATCCATCCAGTAAACGATGTCAATGTCCTGGTCAGGAGAAAAACTCTTGGGCTCGTCCTTCAATTCAGACTCTGCACTTGCCACATTTTTACTTCCACTGCCTGTTTCTAAACTCTTCTGCTCATCATGCATTCCGACGTCCATACTTTGCTCTGCATCATGCTCCTGATCCACCAGAGTCCTATCTGGAGATCCTTCCCTCCCCTCACTGTCTCCAGCTTCCAATTCTCCGATGTCCAACAACCCTGCATCACATGTTGTACCAAACTGCTCATCAATCATCGCACTTGACAAAGTTTTCTCTTTGTGGATAGTCCCTACTTCTGCAGGATGGATGTTGTCAGGTTGACCCTCTCCAGAGAGATGACTACAGTCTCCTTCCCCTTCATCCTTTCTCTTTACTACCATCCCTTCCTGGTCAGTTCTCCTTTTTGATGCCCTTGTTTGCGTAAATGTTCTCCTTTCAATCACTACGGGTGACAACTGACATTCACTTAAATCTTTTGGCTTCTCTAGGCACTTACGTCTCTTCAGCTCTGCTTCTGGGTTGTACCCTCTCTTCTGGAGCTCTTCCTTGTACCTCTCCAGGACCTCTGGTGTCTTCTTCTCCTCTAGCAGCTGCAGCAGCTCACTCCTGAATACCTCGCCCTGCACTACATGACTGCTGTTCATGTGGTTGCCAAATTCAAGTATGGACAAAAACGACTCCACACAAATTCTGCACCTGTAACGCCTTGCCAGTCTCAGATGTTTTTTCAGCATATTCTTTCGCCACTTATGTCCATCCCTGCTCACAGAAATATAAAACAAAAACAAAGGATGAAAGATATATTGTAAGGGGTATCAGAACAAAAAAAAAAGCCGTTTTTATTCCCATCACAGGCAAAGAAAGTGACTTGGGGGGGGGGGAAGGGAAAAAAATCATCTATCCTCATTCGCGAAAATATCTGTACGCATAAATAACAGTGTATACAGTATATGGGTCAATCCACGTCAAATCAACCAATGCTGTTAACCCTACCCCCTTCAAATTTCTTTTAACTCGAGCCAAATGTTCCCCCTGCCTGACGTAAGATTCTGAAGTATTTTTTATATTATTATATATTATTCAATGTATATGAGTCAATCACAAATAGCGAATTCTATTTAAACTTGCTGTTCGACAATGCATTGGTTGCTAAGGGAGGCAAAATCTTAGCAACCATTTGACCTTGGGGGAACATTTGGTTCGAGTTTAAAGAAAATTGAAGGGGGTCGGGTTATACATGTATATAATCTGAAAATTGATTTGATTTGACATTTGACATGTACATATATAATATATGGGTCAATCCACGTCAAATCAACCGATTTTCAGACAATTTGTAACCCAACCCCCTTCGATTTTCTTTAAACTAGCACCAAATGTTCCCCCAAGTGTCTGACGGAAGATTCTGAAATATTTCGCCCCATGGTCAAACGGTTGCTAAGATACAGCCTCCTTTAGCAACCAACGCGTGGTCAAACAATCGAGTTTAAATAAAATTTGCTATTTTTTATAGACTGCTGCAGCCAAGTTAGATGAATTACATTGCTCATTTTCTGTAAACTGGAAGAACTTTATGACCCTAACATGCACATAATATTATGGCGCGGATATGACTATCCGTTATTGCGCACGAGGTCACCGAAAATGGTGTTAAGCATCAAAGCTAATGTTGTTGGGTGCATGTTTGGAAGCTTCAAAATTCAATTAGCTTAGAACCCACTATTATGCATATTTAAAGACTCTCACTTGTTCTACAGACCTACCAAAAATCCGCCAAAATGTATGCGTTGTTTTCTCGTAGGGCGCCCTCACAGTTGGATTTTTGCAAACAGTTGCCAAGTTCAAGGTCACAAATCAACACTAGTACCTACACCAATTTTTGTGTATTGATAGACATTTACCTATATTTTCATGGGTTATGAAAAAAAAAAAATTGTTACCGAAATGTTAAATAGCTGGTTAATGCATTCGAAAATGGTCATAAACATCAAAAAATTCACGTAAAATGACATGTGAGATTTTAAGCACATTTTCAAACTGTGATAAATCAGAGATGAAGTGCCAAGACACGATGGTATCTTCTGGGATGATAGTCTGTAAGTAGTACCAAAAGGGTATACATCACAAATCATTTAGTCTTATTGGCAATGACCTTGAAAATGCAGCTGAAAATCACAAAAAACAATAAATCGGTCAATTTTCCGTAACCATAATGGTGTTAAAAGTGTATTTACATTAATTTTTAGTTGTGTGCCCTTTCTATATTAATGATGACTTTAAGCTGAAAACTGCAAATAGTATTCTATTTTTATTCTATTTTAAAGGGAAGGTAAACCCAAAGAGCAATGTGGATTGCGTGAAAGCAGCAACATTAGTAGAACACATCAGTGAAAGTTTGAGGAAAATCGGACAATCGATGCAAAAGTTATGAATTTTTAAAGTTTTGGTGTTGGAACTGCTGGATGAGGAGACTACTAGAGGATATGACGTATGAGTGGACAACAATACAAAGAAAATATAAAGGAAATTCAACAAAAATTCACTTTTCTAGAATTATGAAAGAGCAGTGGACCAACCGCTTTCAGAAAGCAGGGGGAATAATTGCTACCCTTAACATATGTCAATATCAAGTTGATGGAATTTGTAATTTTCATGAAAAATGGATTTTTGTAGTATTTTCTTTATATTTTCTTGGTATTGTTGTCCACTTATACGTCATAACCTCTAGTAGTCTCCTCATCCAGCGGTTCCAACACCAAAACTTTAAAAATTCATAACTTTTGCATCGATTGTCCGATTTTCTTCAAACTTTCACTGATGTGTTCTACTAATGTTGCTGCTTTCACTCAATCCACATTGTTCCTGGGGTTTATCTTCCCTTTAAGCTACAAATAATATTTCAAGTCATCTCTAGATCTTTTGACCTTGACATTGTTCTGAAAATAGCTGTAAATTCTATAATATTAGCATATTCCCAACACACAAGATTTACACCATATTTCAAAATCAATTTTCTCTCAGACAGAATGCCTGATCATGGTTATATTTGCAGTATTGGTAGTCTGTAACAAGTATTTAGAGGATCTGGTGTGAACTGATTTGTGGAACATGACAATGACCTTGAAAATACAACTGAAAAATGTAAAATTAATAATCATTCAAATTTCAAATATTTATGGTGTTTATACTGACTTTGAATTAGGTGACATTTTCATATTAATAATGACTTATGGCTGATTGTTGCAAATCACATTCTATTTTTGTTTTATTTTAAGCTCCAAATAGTATCTAAAATCATATCCACATCGTTTGACCTTGGCATGATTCTAGAAGTAGCCATAATGCCTTCAAATGAGCATATTCACAACACACATGAGCTTTACAGGATACATTTAGAATTGAATTTCTCACAGACAGAATGCCTAGTGTGTAAAATTCAGAACAAGAAATTCTAAGTAAATGACAGTAGAGGATGGAAGTAGTCTTGAAATTTGTTAGTGTTATGATCATTATAGGTTTATGGCTAAAATGTTAATGGTGATGATAATGACTGAGCGCATCATTATCTACACACTGTAGGCCTACAACCTGGATCAATTGGATACAACTGCACGTGTGCATGGATCATCACAGATCCTCCAAGTACCCATTACAGACTACCAATACTCCAAATATCAACATGATTAGGCATTCTGTCTGTGAGAAAATCAATAAGAAAATATGCTGTAAAGTTCATATGCATTGCAAATATGCTCATTTTAAGGCATTATGGCTATTTTTAGAATAATGTCAAGGTCAAATGATATGGATATGACTTTTGCTACTATTTGGAGCATAAAATAGAACAAAAATGGAAGATGATTGCAATTATCAGCTATTTAGTCATTATTAATATCAAAATGTCACACAATTCAAAGTCAGTATAAACACCATATAATGATTGGAAATTTGAATGATTATAGATTTTCATGTTTTTAAGCTGTATTTTCAAGGTCATTGTCATGTTCCACAAATCAATTCATACCAGATCCTCCAAACACTTGTTACAGACTACCAATACTGCAAATATAACCATGATCTGATCATCAGGCATTCTGTCTGAGAGAAAACTGATTTTGAAATATGGTGTAAATCTTGTGTGTTGGGAATATGCTAATATTATAGAATTTACAGCTATTTTCAGAACAATGTCAAGGTCAAAAGATTTGGAGATGACTTGAAATATTATTTTGTAGCTTAAAACAGAATTAAAATGGAACATGATTTGCAGTTTTCAGCTCAAAGTCACCATTAATAAAGAAAGGGCACACAACTAAAAATCAATGTAAACACACTTTAACACCATTATGGTTACAGAAAATTGACCGATTTATTGTTTTTTGTGATTTTCAGCTGCATTTTCAAGGTCATTGCCAATCAAGACTAAATGATTTGTGATGTATACCCTTTTGGTACTAATTACAGACTATCATCCCAGAAGACACCATCGTGTCTTGGCACTTCATCTCTGATTTATCACAGTTTGAAATGTGCTTAAAATCTCTCATGTCATTTTACGTGAATTTTTTGATGTTTATGACCATTTTCGAATGCATTAACCAGCTATTAAACATTTCGGTAACAAAATTTTTTTCATAACCCATGAAAATATAGGTAAATGTCTATCAATACACAAAAATTGGTGTCGCTCCTCGATGGGACTAGTGTTGATTTGTGACCTTGAACTTGGCAACTGTTTGCAAAAATCCAACTGTGAGGGCGCCCTACAAAATTGTACAAGAAAACGACGCATACTTTTTGGCCGATTTTTGGTAGGTCTGTAGAGCAAGTGAGAGTCTTTAAATATGCATAATATTGGGTTCTAAGCTAATTGAATTTTGAAGTTATCAGCTTCCAAACATGCACCCAAAAACATTAGCTTTGATGCTTAACACCATTTTCGGTGACCTCGTGCGCAATAACGGATAGTCATATCCACGCCATAATATTATGTGCATGTTAGGGTCATAAAGTTCTTCCAGTTTACAGAAAATGAGCAATGTAACTCATCTAACTTGGCTGCAGCAGTCAATCAAAAATAGCAAATTCTATTTAAACTCGATTGTTTGACCACGCATTGGTTGCTAAGGGAGGCTGTATCTTAGCAACCGTTTGACCTTGGGCCAAAATATTCCAGAATCTTCCGTCAGACACGTGGGGGAACATTTGGTGCGAGTTTAAAGAAAATCAAAGAGGGGCGGGTTAACAGCATTGGTTGATTTGACGTGGATTGACCCACAAATGGTCAATTCCAGCGTAACGGACATGACATTCAGACCACTTTTTTGTGATTCAAACAATCACACAGTGAAATTGGGAGTCTCCAAAAGATTCTAATTGAGTTTATCAGACACATTTAAGTATATGTAATGTACACAGAAAATTTCATGGAAATTCATCGAGTGGTTGTTGAGAAATTGCATTTTTAGCGAGCGTAACGGACATGACACTAAATGGACAAGGCATTTTGATCTACTTACCATTATGAAAATTCCTGTGAATTTTTGGATAAGATGCAGCTGGTTTTGGTCTTGATTAAACCTTTAGGTCATGCTTTACTCATAAAGTCCTAATTTAAAGTAGTTTTACTGTTCATTCTTTTTTAATAGTTTAAAATATTGCGTAACGGACATGACACTTCGAGTGTAACGGACATGACAGTTTTGTCCACTTTTTGTAAGCTAAGAGAATTTTTTTATTACAAGGTATAGCAGATACTCAATTGTTGGCATAGTAAGGTTAGAACATAGGGACACACGTCATACCTGCAATCATGTAATATTTCTTATATTTATATCATTTTAGGGGGGTTAGTCTTTGTATATATTTACAAAACAAAGAAATATAAAACAAATTCGCTCCTGCACCAGTTAGCTACAATTAGTGACAAATTTCCAGTTACTACCACCCACCATAGTAGAATAGGACATATTACTATCTTATACTATGGTTATTTTTTTCTTAGTGGCCTAATATTTGATACTTAGTATTATACACTAGCGTAACGGACATGACACCCTTGTAAGGTTAACCATATTTTCACTTCTTTGTTTCAAAATAAAAAGATTAGAATAACTGCACACTGCTAACTACATTATGTTGTTGACCAAAACATCAAAAAGTCCTTTTATTGCAGGTTTCAGTGATCTAACAGCTACTCTAAAGCACATGGAGTGCAATGCCCAGAGTACCACAATGGCATACATGTACAATACAGAAGACCATATGTCTCCATATCTGCGAATAGGCAAAGAAAACAGAACGAACCAGATCTGTATGAAATAAAAAGTTTGAATACAACATCATTAAAATGTACTCGAGATTGCATCAACTTTTATGCAATGAAACAGGACCACAAAACTGTTTGGTACCATCATCAAATTAGTGTTATCATCTGAAAGAAATAAGGTATGTAAATATCATTTCTGCAAAGTTCTTTCATTTGGCATTAATGTCATCCTTGGAGGAGAATCATCCTCTGTTATCCAATCTTGGATAGACTATTGTAAAAACTTCCACTGCTAGTACCAGTACTTTATTGTCAACAAATGCTTTCTTTTCTTGGCTAGAAGTGAATGACCAAGCCCCTTTTTTTCTGAGAATTTTCACAACATATAATCCATTTCCATTTAGAGTGGTCACCTGGGCAACAAAGTATTTCTTGTTTTCTTCACGGCAAATTCAACTTGTTCAAATTGTATAATCAACTTATTGCTTGCTTAGGCACTTCTTAAAGCTTGCCAGAGTGGTGTACTGGTTACATTATTCTCACCAGCTTGTGAGTAGGACATTTTGAAATACTGGATGCTTTCCCAGTTTCTGTACCAACTGGTTGTAACTGATTATACAGTGTACCTTTCAGTGGATAAACATCTTCTCATAGCATCTCAAAATTGTGCTTTTTGTACAATGTTGTGTGCTGTCATATACACCGGATATCCCTTGGCATAGAGGTACATCTAGTTTAGTTGTATTGATGAAATGGATAGGCAGCATTCAGACCGACTTTCTCTGATGATAGAGCTACATGTACTGTGAACACGCTTAATAAAGCAAACAATTCCATTCTCAGCCCTCTTGGTAAGTGATATCTCATTAATGTGCCACTGAAGGTGTGGATTTATAGAGTCATAGAGATGAGAGAGGTATGTATGGATGCAGCACAAACTTAAAAAAAAAAATATGAGGCAACACCATCATTGAAGACATTGATGCTGGTGACATTTGGATTCTTTGTTGTTGTATCATCAGTGATCATGAACATGTTAAGTTGACTCCATGGCAGATACAAATGTGTTAAATGTGGTCTAAAATGTATTTATATGTAGAAAGTGCTCATTTTAAGTATAGAAGGGAAGGTCAACAGTGAAAACACCATTGTCTAATACTCCTTGGAATAACAGCTGCTGTTTTAATATCAGTCAGGATTACAAGAGGTGGGAATGGATCAAACCGGTGTAACAGGGTAGCAAGATCATCTAAAATCAACAGTCTTCCAGTAGCAGAAAGCAAAGTCTGCTTGTTTTTGTTTATTGAGTGATGTGCAGACTTAATTATTTATTACCCAAGTATAGATCTAATGTCCTACTATCCTCAAGCAATTAAAACTAATCACCACCCTGTTTCACTTGGCCACAGTGTTATTTCTGCCACTTGTCTTATGAGGTGTCATGTCCGTTACGCAAAGTGTCATGTCCGTTACGCCATTTACAGGAAAACTAGAAGTGGTATAGAAAAGTGGTTTTCACACATGCAAGGGGATTCAATCCTAACATAGAAAATGAATTTGCAGCAACTTTACACTAATTTCCTCTTGGCTATGAAAACTTATAGTAAAAAATGTAACGGACATGACGCTTGAAATGTTATAGAAATCACACAACTTTGAGGATCAATAGGTCAAAAACTGATGAATGCTAAGGAATTTGGTTGTGATTTTCCGTTGATATATACACTGGACTATAATTTAAAATCTGAACAAGGCCTCTAGGGCATATCTGGCCTTCTTTAGAGACAGGAACACTAAACTCTCTAAAAATAGCCAAATTTTTGCATCATTGCAACACATCATGCAGTATTTTCATTGACTGAGAAAAATACAAAATTTTGCAATGACAAAGATGCGACTAGTGAAAAATGAAAATATATATGTTACTTTCTTAGAATATTTGAGAACTTAAGTGAAACTCAAAACTTCATTTTTTCACCAAAGTGAACATTTCTCATGGAATTGCCCAAATATTATATACATATTAGCTGTGAATGGTTTGATTTTGAAAAGGGCATTCCAGCCAGTGAGAGAGGTATTGTATCATATTGCCGATGGCTGGTGGTGGTATTTCCCTAACATGGTCAAATGGGCATTTAAATATAAGGGCCCCCATGTTTATCAACAGGCTAGTATCCATCCATTTAACTCGATCCTTACGAGAACCTGGTATACCAGGGCCCCGTCTCATTAAAGACTTGTGATTGATCTAAATCAATCACAACTTTACGACTGAATGCAAATCCATCTTATAAAAAAAGTTATGATTGAAATTAAGAGGAGAACGGCAATCAATCAATCACAGGTTGCGATTGATTGCAACTCTCAAGAGATTTGTGATTGATTGATTTCTATCACAAATTGTATGAGACGGGGCCCTGGTTCCCATGGCATCAACTGACGGGAACCTGGTATACCAGGTTCCCAAAATGTAGACAGAAGTGACTGCATTTCATGTCAATTTGTGTTAGGATGCCCACAAAAAAATTGCTTTAATGGAAAGATAAGAGTTTCTCCTATAAATATAAATCTGTTTTCTTTCTGTATGAAAGCTGTGGGTATCACAGTATGATTTGTCTTTTCTTCAATGCAGTGCACTTGTTATGCTGTGAAACTCATATATAAGGATGTACATACATGTAGCAATCAAGGTCGAGCTCAGTAGACATTTAATTTTGCTGACCCCATTCAGGTGCATCTTTTGTGTATATCATAACAGTTTGTGAGCCCATCAGCGCACACTCTATTCACACCTTGCGCCTGATCTATACTTCTATTGCTTGATGATACAATGTAGTTGACCGTGGAAAGAAGGTTCTATGCACCGTTTGACTGTTTTTGCACAAGTGGGTTATCAAATTGTACGTTCTCTGTCCACTTGCATAAAGAATCTTGTTTTGGGGCATTAAAGGTACTCAGAGAATTGTGGGAGGAACAGGTTCAAAGTTAACCAGGTGAGCAAGTGGGTTAGTTTTATTATGATGAGTGCAAAAATGATCAATGTCCCCATTGTGATCTTTTTATCAAACTACATCTGATTTAAATTATATCGGGCGGGGGGGGGATACAGATAAGCAGCACAATGGTATAGAAAAGCACATAAGTGGCTACCAAATGGAATTCATTACGTTCAAATGCATATTACTCAGAATACATATATAGGCCCCCTATTGTCAAAGATGAGAGATATTAAGATGCTATGCTCACCAGCTTTCTTTCTTCTTTCGAACTTTCTCCTTGGAAGGTGTGCTGTGCATCAGACTGATGTGCAAGGGTAGACTTTTGAAGGACTTTCCACAGTACTCACAGGCACAAGGTTTCTTCCATTCACAACCTGGCAGGTGACTCTCATACTGGGTTTCGCTCACGAACCAGTTATTGCAAACCATACAATGTCTCACTTTTTCATGCCTCAGCATATGGCTCCTCATATGAGAGAAAGAGACATCTCTCTTGCATACATCACACTCAAAACTAATGTGACTCCAGCTATTCATCCACCAAATGATATCAATGTCCTGGTCAAAAGAAAAACTCTTGGGCTCATCCTTTAATTCAGACTCGGCATTTGCCACATGTTCACTCCTACAAGCTGTACTGCATGTTCTCAAACCTTCCTGCTCATCATGCATCCCAGTGTCTGTACTTTGTTCTGCATCCTCCTCCTGGTCCATCAGAGTTCTATCCGGAGATTCTTCCCTCCTCTCATTGTCACCAGAATCCAATTCTCCCTCCATATTCAACACCCATCCTTCAAAAGTTGTACCATAATGAGCATCAAACAACTCACTTGACAATTTTTTCTCTCCCTCTGGCATGTTGGTAAATACATCACTGATACCATCTAGAGCCATTTCTGCAGACTCATTTGAGACAGGGATGTTTACAGCATCTGTACCCTCAACACTGATGGTTTCTTTACCACCAATTTCTTGGTTCTCAAATCTTGATGAATTTTCTTCTGCTGGGCTAGACACAACCACTGAAACAACTCCAGCGGTACTTTCTTCTACAGAGAGAGGTGTTTGATCAATGAATTTTCCCTGGTCTATTACGGTATCATGTGACAATCGACAATGATCTTCTAGTGATTCTTCCAAAACTGTTCTTTCCCTGGAGATGGACTTTTCTTTTTTCTCTCCTTCCTCGATGCATAGCTCTTGAAGATTTTCTAAATCTGTTGTATCACATGAGTGATTCTTGCTTATCAAAGATTCACTGTCATTACAGCAACCATGATTTTGGACTCCTCCATCATCTTTCCTCTGGCCTTCTTTTCCCCAGATAGTCCCTACGGTGCCCACATCTGCAGGATTGATGTTCTCAGGTTGACCCTCTCCAGAAAGATGACTCCAGTCTCCTTCCCCTTCATCCATTCTCATCATCATCATCCCTTCCTGATCAGTTCTCTTTTCTGATGCTCGTGTTTGCATTGTGCCCCTTTCAATTGTTACCGGTGACTGCTGACATTCACTTAAATCTTTTGGCTTCTCTAGGCACTTACGTCTCTTCAGCTCTGCTTCTGGGTTGTACCCTCTCTTCCGGAGCTCTTCCTTGTACCTCTCCAGGACCTCTGGTGTTTTCTTCTCTTCTAGCAGCTGCAGCAGCTCACTCCTGAACATCTTCCCCTGCACGTCATGATTGCTGTCCATGTGTTTGTCAAATTCATGTACAGATGAGAATAATGCCCGACAAATGGTACACCTAAAACGCTTTGGCAGAATCATAAACTGTATCATGTAGTACCTCTGCCTTTCAAGTCGGCTGCACAAAGAAATGAAAACAGAACATAAAATCAACATTATCAGAAATATCAAAATGCAAAGTACAATTTTCATCAAAGCAGCTTGGAATTCTTTTTAGAATGGTACGCTCTTTAACATTTCATAAAGTGGTTTCTTAGTCTCTTGCAAAAAATTAAAGGCTGAATCCTCACCTCAACAGATACTTTACCTTCCCTTTAAATGTGCATATTAATATGGATTACTACAAACTTGTAGATATACATGTAAATATTGGTGTTATGAACATTTAAAAAATAACTAGAAATGTCGCTATGGCAACTGGTATGCCTCTGCCACAATGCATGGTTTTCCTAGTAGGTCTATAATACGTCTTGGCAATGTGAAATGATAGTTCAATGTAATTGTAGTGAAATTTTAGGCATTTAACCTTCATCTTTGACCTTCGACCTCGAGCATGTCCAGCCAAGTTCAACCGCTCATATAAAATTACATGCCAAGTTTCATTAGGATACAGTGCACTCCCATTATAAACGAAATGCTCAGGACCGGCAGTTTTCTTTCATTATAACGAAATTTCATTAAAACCGAACAAATACTTGATATATAACAAAAACAAGGAAACAAGGGAACAAATAACAAGCCCTATTTCATTTCCGAACTAACGGACATTCAGGTGTATCAGAATCTGTGTGTTTTGTAATATATTTCTTCAAAACAATTAAACGAACTTTATTTGATTTCAGATTATTGTATTACAATAATGCAAGTTCTCCTCGAAAAATGTGTATGACACACAGAGCGAACACACAGTTACTGTATATGAAGTGTTCACCCATGCAGAGATGCTCTATGTAAATGCTTGTTCCGCTACGTATTTTCGAAAGCGATCCACATTTCGTTATAACAGAACACATTTCTTTTGTTGTTCTTTGTCAGTGGTGCTCGGAAAAGACTTCGTTAAAACGAAAATTTCGCTATAACAGTGTTCGTTATAAGCGGATTTTGTACCATAGACTTTAATGGCGATAATTTTGGGACCAAAAGTTTTACTTCGTTTTAACGAATTTTCGTTATAACCGTGTTCGTTGTAACGGGAGTGCACTGTACCTCAAACTATTTTTTAGTTATGCTATCAACAAAATTGATTACGGATGGAAAGACGGACGAAAGGAGGACGAATGGAAGGAGGGACGGATGGACAACCCATGTACGTATTGCCTATGGCGACACTTTGTGGCACAGGAATAAACAAAGACAGAAAAAGAAAAAGAATACTAAAAAATGAAAGCCCAAAATGATAAAGCTCTCAATCCAGTCTTCAATAAGTTAATAATATCATACATTTCTTTTGCATTCATTTTCACATCTTACTTACGTTTACAATATGTACAGAACTAGAAATGTCGCTATGGTGATTGGTATGCCTCCGCCATAATGCCTGATTCTCCTTATAGGCATATAGCACAATGTCTTCACAATGTGTGATGACAGTTTAAAGGGATGGTACAGTATTGGTTGAGATGAGAATTTGGCTTTTAACTTTTTGCGAGATATCAAGAAAACACACGATATAGCACAGAGCATACCATTTTAAGAGGAATTCAAAGTTTATTTGATATAAATCGGGTTTGGAATAACTGAAACATCCAAAAACAAAGTAAAAAAAAGCAATCTTAATAAAGTGTGGGTCCCACACTATTACTTTCGCTCTTTTTTGGGTATGTCAGCCATTTCAAAACCAGTTTTCATCAAATAAACGTTGAATTTCTCATAGAATTACTTTCTATTTCATATTTCATAAGAGGTTTCTCATTATCTCACCTAAAAATGCTAGAAACCTGAAATTAAGTCTCAACCAAAACTGTATGTTCCCTTTAACATACCTAACTGGCAACATACTGAAATGGCAGATTTGTCACAAATGTGTTGAATATTCACTTTCCTTCAACCAGGTTTGCTATATTGTCTAAGAGTGCAGGAACTTGTACTAGTATACAGTGCACTCCCGATACAACGAACACGGTTATAACGCAATTTCGTTATAACGAAGTAAATCTTCTGGTCCCAAAATTATCACCATTAAAGTCTATGGTACAAAATTCGCTTATAACGAACACGGTTATAGCGAAATTTCCATTAAAACGAAGTCTTTTCTGAGCGCCACAGACAAAGAAAAACAAAAGAAATGTGCTCTGTTATAACGAAATGCGAATTGCTCTCGAAAATATGTAGCGGAACAAGCATTTATAGCGTCTCTGCATGGGTGAACGCTTCACACCACTGTGTGTTCGCTCCTTGTGTCATGCACAGTTTCGGAGGGGAACTTGCGTTTATTGTAATACAGTTATCCCATCACATTTCACATAGCTTTCCAGTGTATGATGAGTATTCAGCAAACAGAATATGATTTATACATGGTTTCCTTGTTTTTGTTATATATTGTATTTGTTCGGTTATAATGAATAACGAAATTTCGTTATAACGAAAGAAAACTGCCGGTCCCGAGCATTTCGTTATAACGGGAGTGCACTGTACTTGTATTTGGGTATATTTGAGGACTTTTACTTGATTTTTTACCCTTCTATAAGTTTGAGTAAATTTCCAGGTATGAAGAAAAAGTGTAATCTTAGTAGAAAATAGAAAATGTTTTGCAACTTAGCCTGGCATTTGACCCATAACCTTTGACCTTTCAACCTTTTGGCACGAAATTCCCAGGAGAATCTCCATTAGGTAATACATGTATTTATTAAGTTTCAAGAAAAATACTGCAAGCATTGCATACTGTAAAAGTGGAAATTTTTACAGTGTTGAAATTTTCACGCATTTCACGCAACCAGAAACTAGCGCAAAAAAAAAAAAAAAACACAGAAAAATTTTTGCTTGCCATGTAATCCAGTAGCTGATGGCTTGATTCCGCGGAATCAAAAACACGCAAAACTCTTCTCATTCGGCCGAGCGCGAAAAAATAGTCGTGCAAAAATATCCACTTTTAACAATATACAGTGAAACCCCGTTATAACGAGGTCCATGGGACCGGCGATATTACCTCGTTATAACCGGTACCTCGTTATAACCGTACGCATCAAAAACAAAGAAAAACATAAGCACGACGTCATAATATACCCAACAATGAAAGTTAAGAACATCCTTTGTGTTGTTATTACACAATTATGGATCATTACTATCGAGAGAATAAAGGGAAATTATTTGTGAATTAGGCGAAAAAGTCGGGGTTGAAATAGGTTAATTCTTTATTTTTCTTCCGAAAATCTCTTCGCATATGCACGTTATGTTCTTGAGAAGTATAGGCCTATATTATATTAAAATCACATTGTATAAAATGCGTTGTTTACCGTAACTTGCGAGGTATTTTTACGCTGTTGGTGTCAAGCGGGAATGCGATAATTTCATGAATCATTTCGGCTGTATTCTTATACAATGTATGATCGTTACGCCCGAAAGGATTAAAATGCGTTGTTTATTTTCTTCCGAAAATCTCTTCGCGTTTTGTACATCCGTTCTTCAAAAAATAAGTGACAGGATTGAATTTAGAAGGTTTTATAATTGTGATCCTTTTAACGCAGATCTGTTCCTCATAGACCATTCTGAAAGAAAGAAAATGTTCATTGTGAAATGCGTTGTTAAAATTGTGATAATGAACAAACCCAGATCTATTCAAATTGTTAAATGCGTTTGTTTCTTTTCTGAACACCGACTAAGTAGCCTAACATGCGTTATATAACTATTTTTACGCTAATGTCAACCGGCGAGATCGCGATGATTTCAGAGTAACATTCGTGCGTCGTTTAGCGTAACTTGCGGGATATTTTTACGCTGTTGGTGCCAAGCGGGAATGCGGTGATTTCATGAATCATTTCGGCTGTAATCTTATATAATATATGTTCGTTGCACCCGAAGGGATTAAAGATGCGTTGTTCATTTTCTTCCGAAAATCTCTTCGCGTTTTGTACATCCGTGCTTGAAAAACTAAGCGACAGGATTGAATTTAGAAGGTTGTGATCCTTTTTACGCAAATCTGTTACTCGTAGACCATTTTGAAAGAAAGAAAAATCTTCATTGTGAAATGCGTTGTTAAAATTGTGATAATGAACAAACCCAGATCTATTCAAATTGTTAAATACGTTTGTTTCTTCTTCTCAACACCGATTAAGTAGCTAAACATGCGTTATTCAACTATTTTTACGCTACTGTCATCCGGCGAGATCGCGATGATTTCAGAGTAACATTCGTGCGTCGTTTACCGTAACTTGCGAGGTTATTTTACGCTGTTGGTGCCCAGCGGAAATGCGATGATTTCATGAATCATTTCGGCTGTAATCTCATAAAATGTATTATCGTTGCGCCCGAAAGGATTAAAGATGCGTTCTTTATCATCTGCCGAAAATCCCTTCGCATTGTATACATCCGTTCTTTAAAAAATTGCGACAGGGTTGCGTTATTCAACTATTCTTACGCTACTGTCACCAGGCGAGATCGCGATTTCATTAATGATTTCGGCTATAATCATTTTCATACACACGTATTTGCTAACCAGCAAAAGAACTGGAAGTCGGGACTACAAATGGAAAGGATATAATGTTGAGTTGCACACGCATTCCAATTTCAACATTTGCCACGAGTGTCGCTACATGAAAAGTTTTTGAGTGCGTTATCTTTTTTCCCTTGTTGCGCTGTGGTCTGACCTATAACATTACGCACGCGTGTGATCTCACGAAAAAGAAAATCGAGTGATTATGTTTAATAATTTAGTAGGAACATCGAATGGTATTAATGTGTTTTTTGCGTGGTTTAGAAGAAAAAATGGAAGGAACCGTTCTCTGCAAAACGGGAAAAAGACATGGATAGCGTGAATTCGATTTTCAATGTTTCATTTGTCTCGTGTTTGAAAAGCGGCAAGTCAAGAAATGGTACCTCGTTATATCCGATCAAATTTCTTATGTTTTTCTTTATCATGATGCGCCGAAAATGTCCTCGTTATAACCGGAATCTCGTTATAACCGAACTCGTTATAACCGATTCGTTCTGCCATAGGTTTACACGCAAAGGAAAACGGGACAGACACGATCACCTCGTTATAAGCGGTTCCTCGTTATAACCGAACTCGTTATAACGGGGTTTCACTGTACATGTATGAGGAAAATAGTGAAATTCTGAGGGGTTGGCCTTGACCTTTGACCCCTGAAATCCCCTGGATAATCCCTGCCAGTCGGTGCATGCATAGCCGGGTTCACACGTACAAAATAGCGGGATGACGATCGCGATCCATATCCCGAGTTTTTTTACGAGCATCCACACGTACCAAATTAGCGGGATAGCGATCGCGGTCGGTATCCCGCTAATTTGGCGAGCGTCCACACGTACATGTACCGAATTATCCTGCTAATTGCCGATATAACAGCAAAGCCTGCAAACTGGGTCACGCAGCACCCTTCTCTATCACCTGCCTGTGCGCACTTTCCTTTGTCCATTGTCTTTTACGCGTCGGTGGTGTGGTTCGCGAGCTGTTGTTTTGGTGCGGGAAAGAGGTGAATGACCTCTTCGCAGAGGCCTCGCTGTTGTGATGTGCGCATTGCATGATGGGATATAAAAACTTAAGATTCTAATCCCGACCGTTCACACGTACCAGCACAGGGCCAATTATCCCGCTAATTGACGAACGAGCCCAAGATTTCCTGGGATTAGCATCGCGATGTTTATCCCACTAATTTTCGGGTTTTTTCTGTCCACACGTGAAAAAAACTCGGGTTGACGATTGCAATGCAAATCTCGAGATTTGTATCCCGCTAATTGGTGTACGTGTGAACCCGGCTCATATGTACCAAGCTCCATGAAGATACCTTGAACTTTTTTTGAGATATAGAAAAAATGAAATTTTTGCATTTTCACCTGACCTTTGACCTTTTGACCTCCGACCTCATGCCCTGAAACTCTCTCTGGAGAATCTTTATTCAGTAGTACATGTCTACACTAAGTTTCAAGAAAGTACCTTCAGGCATTGCATAGATATGGGGGAAATGATAAAACTGTTAGCATTTGACCTTGACCTTTTGACCTTTAACCTCTTGCCAATTTCATTCCAAAACTATCTTATCTGTGAACAGGTACAGTACAATTTCATAAATTTGATCTTGCCTTTTGACCTATGGCTGATTTCACTCAAAATCTAATCAAGTAACTGCCCCATTACACTAATACTTGGACCAAGTTTGGTAAAATTCCACAGTATACTCAAGTTATCGCATACACGAAGGGGGACTAACTAACGGACGGACCACCCGCAAACATAATGCCTCTGGCACGCTTCGGGCAGAGGCATTAAAAACCCTTAAGCAACTACTACTGGTAGTACTACATTCTAGTTGCTGTAATTTGTTTTCAACTTGTATCGTTGAAAATGTTAAAAAACAACAAACAAACAAACAAACAAACGAGAAGTCACTTTTTCATACAAGATTTCTGTCACAGATCACTGAACATTTGGGTATTTGTAAAGTGTGAACAGTCTCTTTACAAAACTTGGAGGAATGTTTTTTCATCTTTGCAGGAAAGGAGAATATCCACTTGACCAAGGAGCAAACATGCAATGAAGTTAACATTGAGTTCTGTTATGAAACAAACCAACATCTATCTATTTCATGTTCAATTGTACACATGAAGAGTTTGTTCGCAAAAACCAATAAATCCATATTTGCCAAATGGAGATTTTTGCGATTAAAGGTCAAGAAAAATAAAGAAAATAATAAGAAAATATTTGCTTCTTTTGACCATAACTTCAAAAATGTACCTTTATATGTAGTGACCAATAATCATTTAAAAGGTATTATTTTGTACTTTATGACAGAGACCGTACTTCAAAATCTTCAAAAATGGACTTGTCGGTTTTTGCGGACAAATTCTTGACATAATCATACATGTATGACTGATATAACTAATGTATGTTCACCTGAGGGTGACCCAACATTTGCTCACATGGCACTTGCTCCCGTCTTATTTTCTCCAACAAGTTAGGGTAGGGGTAACAGTAGTGATAGGGTTTACATAGGCTTGAAGTGAGCATGAAGATTAGGGACAGGGTTATGTTTTGGGGTAGAATTTATGTTGGGCTCAGCATGCAGATACCTCATGGGAGGAATTGTTGCAGGAGCAAATATTGAACCTCACCTTAGTGCTTGCTTTCCTGTAGCCTTCCTCTTGAAAGGTCTTTCAACTTTCACAGTATCCTTTCTATCAGATGGATATGGAAAGTAATCTGGATCCCTGGAATCATATTGCTCTTCTGATTCTGATTCTGACGACTCCAACCACTCCTCCTCCTCCTCCTCTTTCTCCTCCTTCTCTTTCTCCTCCTTTTCCTTTTTCTCCTCTTGCTTCTCCTCCATCTCCACTTCCTTCAATCCTGAGCTTTCTTCATTAGCTTCATCTTTCACCTCGCAGACACTGGTACCCCGAACTGTTACATCAGGCCCTGGATCAAATTTAATAGCAAGGGTAATGCGCTTGTGTACTAATGTGGGTGCCTCTATTAGCTTCCTATTTCCGTTGCGTGGCTGGGTGAAGCGGTTTGCCAAATCAACTCGAGGTATCACCCTCGATTTTCCAGTGATGCCTCTTGGCAGCCATTTCTTGCGCTTTTCTTGTATTCGTTCTTGTATTCGTTCTTGTCTGTCTATAGGGATATCTGGCAATTCAACTCGTGGTAGTAGTGGTGATTTTCTTCGGTAGCACCTTGATCTCCCTTTTTTAAACATGTCTGATGTAATGCAGTAATCATGGTCCAAAGAAGGTAATTCATTTACCTCGCTGTGATGCTCAGATGATCTGCCATCATTCCAACTGCCCACTACATCGATCTTTTGATGAGCACTACACAGCTGCTCTGCAGTATCCGACTTGACTTGACCAGAGCTAGTTGTGATTTGTGAAAGAACCTCACGCACTCTTTCCAATGGAGGAACAGTTGCACTTACTGGTTCCACATCATTAGTGTGTGGGTTTTGGTCAAAGCATGCACTACTGTCCCTTGTATCTTTTTCTGGTGAACATGCAGGTTCAGATTTCAATACTATGAGGTCAGCTGCTGGGTAGTCCTGTGGTAGACCTGACTCAGACACGCTCTCAGATATCCCCGTAAAGGCTGCCACTGTGCCCGTTTCATCTTCTGCCACTGTTCCTGGATCAGAGTTTGGTTGAAAGTCCTCCCCAATCGACGAGAAATCATTCATCTTTGAGGACAGGTCATCGGGTGTGGAATTAGGTGGTGAGTCGAGCCTCTCCAAAACTTGAGCTGGTGTGGTGTTGGATGACGGTGTACGCAGAGACGATCCAAGCCCAGTATTCCACTGCAGATGGAAACATAAGCTATCAGTGAACACACTATAGGAAACAGCATCATGCTACTTCTTCCTTGTGTAACTTTAAAGGCATAATTTACCATTTGCAGATGAAAGCATTAGTGCTATAAAATAGTTCTAAAATGTGAGTTAGGGATAGAAACAACCACTGTCAAAATTTGAATCCGTATAATCGATGTTAAGTGTTGTTAAATACACAAAATGTGAACAATAGTTATAATAAAAAAATTTCCAGACTAAACCGTATACAGTTACGGTTTATTGAGAAAAACCCTGATATCTCCTTATATTTTAGGTTTTATTGCAAATATTTCATATGGTAGGATGTTTTATGATACAACAGACCTACACATATGCATCACATATGATATCTTGAAAATTTTTGAAATCACTGCTCCCAAAGGTAAACTGGACCTTTAAATGTTACAAATCTAAACTGTGTGAATTTGTATGCTTGGATACACATGACACTGACATCACATCGTCCACATTACATTGCTTGGTGAAAACTTGAATGTGATGAAAAAAGAAAAAATGGAGGCATTGAAGGTTTCCTTGTTTTCAAAAATTTTAACTTTCAAATTCCAAAGGTATTGCTATGATAATATAGATGTATTCACCAGAATGATTACTCAAAGGAAACCAAGGCCCAGTGAGAACTGAGGATTGAGTGAAAGCAGCAACATTAGTAGAACACATTAGTTAAAGTTTGAGGAAAATTGGACAATCTATGAAAAAGTTATGAATTTTTAAGGTTTTGATGTTGGAACTGCTGAATAAGAAGATTACTTGAGTTCATGACATCATGTATGGACAACAATTGTAAAGAAAATATAAAGAAAATTAAACATGCTTTCACTTTTCCAGCATAATGAAATAGCACTTGACTAACCGCTTTCAGAAAGCAGGGGGAACAATAACAAGATGATGGAATGTGTAATTTTCATGAAAAATGCATTTTTGTGGAATTCCCTTCAAATTTTCTTTAAATTTTTGTCCACACATGATGTCATAACCTCTAGAAGTCTCCTCATTCAGCGGTTCCAACTCCAAAAGTTTTAAAATTCATAACTTCTGCATCAATCGCATTTCATTATAATGGTAGTGCACTATATAAACATCACACTAGTGAAAATATAGATAAATTGCAGAAGCTTTGAAAGCTAATTGGTGCTATCATTGCAAAGTTTGGATCCTTAAAGTCATCCTACACACACCTCCTTCATTATAAACTCTTCTCTTTTCTTCTGCTGCCTGGTGTCCTCTCTTCATGAACCTTGTCTGATCTAATGCAGTAATTGTGGTTCATAAAAGGTGTGGCATAAACTCCTCGGTATGCTCAGATGATGTGCCATTAGTTCCGCTTTCCACTACAATGGTCTTTTGATGAGTACTAGATAGCTGCTGCCCTGCAGTATCCAACTTGACTTGACCAGAGCCAGCTGTGTTTTGTGAAAGAACCTAATGCAATCTTTCCGATGAAGAAAATGTTGCACTTACTGGTTCCACATCATTAGTGTGTGGGTTTAGGTCAAAGCATGCAGTACTGTTCCTTACCTCCTTTTCTGGCGAGCATGCGGATTCAGATTTCACTACTATGAAGTCCACTGTTGGGAAGTCCTGTAGTAGACCTGACTCGGTCACACTCTCAGATATCCCCGTAAAGGATGCCACTGTGCCCTTTTCATCTTCTGCCATTGTTACTGCATCAGACCTTGGTTGAAAGCCCTCCCCAATTGAAAGAAAATTACTCATCTTTGAGGATAGGCCATAAGATCATCGGGTAAGGAATCTGGTAATGAGCAGAGGCTCTCCAAAATTTGAACTGGTCCCGTGTTGGATGATGGTTTCATCAGAGTTCAGAGATTCCACACCAGGCATGCCACTGCAGATAATACATATGGAAAAAGACATTGTACACAGTACCTGTATGGGAAACAGTAACTGCGACCAGCAGCCCCAAACGCGTAGTGTAATGGGGCTGCGGACTGTATAGCGTTGAGGATCATGACAGGGGTAGTAAAGTGGATAAATATCAACTTAAAGATAATAAAAAGTTTTGGTACCTCAAAAGTGTCCTTGAATTTCCTTGTCTTAGTTTGTGTTTCAGGTTAAAGTACCTTTCATATAACTAACACTGTGAGACTTACTCGCCCCAAAGTGCTCTCATGTCTTAGTAATCATGCAATTAACTGCGATCAGCAGCCCCATACGCATAGCGACCAGCAGTCCCATACGCATAGCGTAATCGGGCTTCGCATTGTAGCATTCACGATCATGACATATTTAGTATCGCAGGGTAAATGTCAACTTAAAATCCCATAAATTCTTCAATTTGAAGACTTACCAATTAACTCGAAGTATTGAAAACAGGCTTCGGGCAACGTTTGGTTCTGCCTATAGTCCCTTTCTGTTCGAATTGATGACTGAATGTGACTCGGTCGACAGGACCTTAGGAGAGCTACATACAGTACACTGAATACTACAGCCAGTGCATGCGAACACATCACATGCACACAAATTTCAAATCCATGAACGGATAAGATGTTTGTGTGCGCATGCGCTGGCCATGGTATCCAGTGTAGCTCTCCCAAGGTCCTCTCGACCGAGTCACATTCAGTCATCAATTCGAACAGAAAGGGACTATTGGCAGAACCAAACGTTGTTCGGAGCCTGTTTTCAATACTTCAACTTAATTGGTAAGTCTACAAATCGAAAAATTTTTTTGGATTTTAAGTTGACATTTACCCGCGATACTAATTCTGTCATGATCCTGAATGCTACATTGCGAAGCCCCATTACGCTATGCGTATGGGGCTGCTGGTCGCAGTTAGCTATGCGTACAATGGGCTGCACGCTGCTGGTCGCAGTCAGTGGTTTCGTACAATATTTATCGACGCTGGTCAGCGTCGGCTCTGGTACGAAACCATTATTGCATGATTACTAAGACATGAGAGCACTTTGGGGCGAGTAATTCTCACAGACAACGTACTTTAACATGAAACACAAACCAAGACAAGGAAATTCAGGGAAGCTTTTGAGGTACCAAAACTTTTTATTATCTTTAAAATCAAAAGATTTCTTCAATTTGGGGACTTACAGGTGAAGTTGAGATGTTGACAACAGGTAACGTGCAACGTTTGGTTCTGCCAATAGTCCCTTTCTGTTCAAATTGATGACTCGGTTGAGAGGAACCTGAGAGAGCTACACTGAATTGACGGCCAGCGCATGCGCACACACAGGGATGCCAAGTTCAAGAAATTTTTATGAGTGAGATTTTCATGACTCGGCATCGCTCGGCATCTCGGTGCGCGAATGTGCCAGCGAGCGAGGGTGTGGGAGGGTTTTCTCCCCCGGTGGCCTCCCACGGTAGGGAGCTTTTTCAATTTTTAGCTCTTAATGGTGCAATCAGGTGCATACTTAAGTGACTATTTTTTACTTATTTTGAGAGACAAAAGGGAAATATACCTTCAATTGCAACTATCACTTTAATCTTTTGAGCTATGCTCCTTATTATAGGCCCAAGTTGCAGACTTTGCCCGATGCGTGAGAAAAATGGGTGCCATGCGTGAGATCGTGAGACGGCCCCTAAATGCTTGAGTCTCACGCAGAATGCGTGAGACTTGGTAGCTCTGGCACACATCACATGCACACAAATTTCAAATCCATTGACCAGATAAGATATCTGTGTGTGCAAAAGAAAGATAAATATCTGCCAACTGCACTGTAGAGGCTGCAGCAGAGCAGTTCTAGAATTTACATCTCTACAAATTTCAAATCCATTGACCAGATAAGATATCTGTGTGCGCAAAAGAAAGATAAATATCTGGCCACTGCACTAATGTTAGAGCAGTTCTAGCTAGAATCTACATCTAGATCATAAAGTTACTAGTCCCTATCTGAGATGCCGCATTTCGTACCATTTACATGTGGTAGAATTTTTGGCAAGGGAGGTCGAACCTGATTTTGGACAATCTGCTTTAACGGTTGGTTAATAGCCTTTATGGCTTTTTAGATCTTGTCAATATAACGAACGTTAGAGGCCATCTTTAGTACATTCTTTAACTTTCTTTTTTTTTGTTTGAGCGTGTACCGCTCCACGGATACGGGTAGACTGCTAAACGTTTAACCTTACTTAGTCTTTAGACCTATAGAATATATTTTTATAGAATTTTTTTAAATTTAAGTTTATTCAAATGTCTATTTACTTCATAGCTTTTTAGATCTTGTCAATAGATGCCTATAACATTAGAGGCCATCTTTAGTACATTCTTTAACTTTCTCTTTTTTGTTTAAGCGTTTACCGCTCCACAGATACGGGTAGACTGCTATAGGTTAAACGTTTAACCTTACTTAGTCTTACTCTTAACAAACCTATTAACGTTAGTATAGAATGTATTTTTATAGAATTGTTTTAAATTTAAGTTTATTCAAATGTCTATTTACTTCATCATAGTGCACAATTGCCCTTTTACAGAGACTCCAACTCTCCCGTTTTCGACGGGAGATCTCCCGCCAAAAACCCATTTTTGCAAAATCTCCCATTCTCCCTTTTGGGAGGTTGAGATTTAATTTCTCCCGCTCTGGCTCTTTGTCTCCGGTTGGAAAGGATTTCTTACATATTTCTATCGTATGTTGAAAAAATAAGCCTTGACGGCTAGATAGCACCAGAGTCTGAGAGCATCTATGCTAGAAGTAGAACCCTGGGAATTTCGCGCTTCGCACACATCAACTTTGAATTGAGTCTCTCGTTTGCTAGGGGTTTCAGGCGGGAGAATCTCCACTGACTCCAGATCAGGGGGGTGTTTCATCAACGCTTGTCAGCGCCGACAACTGTCGGCGCTGACCAATTTCAGCAAAATCCTTGGTTTTGATTGGCTGAGATGCTCTGGTCACTGACTGTTACTATGGTGATTCAAGTTGTCAGCGCCGACAAACGTTGATGAAACACCCCCCAGAAGCCCAGCCCCAGCGCCAGGTACTTTGGGTTGGAGTCTCTGCTTTTAACATGTTGAAAAACTAATGTTTACAAAATAATTATCTCACATATGATCTAAAAAGTTAGATCTAACATGTAGATGTCTAATTACTGAGCTGCACTTACAAGTTTACGATATGAACCAGTGACTGAGTCTGAGTGAGTGTTTTCAGAGTGTCGGGATCTGCGACGGGTTGAGATGCAGTTGCAGCTGTAGACTTTACTGCAGCTTCAGTTGTTGGACGAGGTCTGTATCAGACAGTGAGTGTGCCGAGTGTGGTGAGACAGCTCGACAGCGGAACAACAGACAGCATCAGCGCTAGCGATGATCGCCGCCTTGCCGCCCAGCTTCTCCAAACCCATCCGGACCGGACGCTACAAGTACAAGTTCCTCGCTTTTCTTGGGATTTAACGAGGGGGTGAAACGTTTTCCGGCAAAATCGTGAAATAGGCCCCACCGCAGTGCGCGTGCACCCGTGCGTTAGCAAGCAAGGTTAGGTTAGGGTTAGGGTTTAGGGTTAGGTAGGGTTGTATTTATGGTTAAATTGGCCATTAAATTAGTCAAGGGACATTAGGGAGTCCTTCCGAGTATAAAAAGTAGAAGACCAAAGAAAAAAACGGGAGAAAGGGAGGACGAAAGATGCTATGCTGTGGAAATCGGCCCCACCGCCGTATGCATCTCGCGTAAACGCCGTTTGGTGGGGCCGCATTCACGAGTATTATACTGTGGAAGAAAGCCCCACCGCCGCCGTGCTTACCTACCGATGAACGCCACACGGTGGGGCTGAATTCACGAGTATAAACAGGCGAGCCGCCGTAGTATTTGTACGGACACGCAGTGGTGGGGCCTATTTCACGAGTATGCCCGTTTTCCACTCGACTTTCCACTCCTGACAACAGACAGTGTACGTTATACGCGGAGCATCTTATTTACACGCACGTACATTGTATACGGTATACGTACGTTTATGTTGTATGTGGGATATCGGATGAGGGCACAGGATGTAAAGCCCATACCCACTGGTTGTATGGTAAAGCCAAAGAAGCGCTTTTTTTTTTTTTTTTTTTTTTAGCGCACGAGCCGTTCTTTCTTGCACCGCGTACCGTGCGAGTCCCGTGTTTACAGTATAGAGCGAACGGTACTGTGTGTAACACGTGCAGCGCATGTTGTTTTCGGGGGCGGGAGGGGGGGGGGGGGGGGGAATCTCTGTATTAATATACAGTACACCACGACACTCTGGGGGTATAAAGACTTAATTACTGCAGTAAAAATGCTTTCTATTCAGATAAAAATGCTTGAATATTTCTTCAGATAAATGCGCTGTTTCATCATCACCCACACACACACACACACACACACTCTCCCTCTCTCTCTCTCCCCCCTTTTTTTTGGGGGGGGGGGTGTAGGGGGCATATGCAGAGTATATAAAGATGTATTCATGACATTATTGCACATCGATATCGGTAGCATTTCCGTCAAACTGCTAGAATTTGCTCTTTGGATACTTGTCAATATATATATATATATATATATATATATACTGTATATTAGAAGAAAGAGTCTCAAGTACGCCATGAATATTACAACTTTGTCCACTTTTCAAGTCCCAATATTCATACTTTAACACAGTTCCTTTCCTAGATAAGGATATTATTATTATTGTTATTATTATTATTATTACTATTATTATTATTATTATTACTATTATCATTATTATTATTATTGTTATCATTATTATTATTATTATTATTATTATTATTATTATTATAGGTTTCTCCGGTCAATTTCATACTTTTGTCATTCAAGTTCCTATTCCGAGCATTCCATTTCACGCATTCCACGCTCTGAATCAGCAATCAAATTCAAAATCCGGTCATTCGAATTCACTATCCGAGCATTCAAATTCACTCTCGGAGCATTCAAATTCACTATCGGAACATTCAAATTCACTATCGGAGCCATATTCAAATTTAAGAGAGGAGCACGCATTTCATCAAAGAGCATTCAAATTCATGTCAAGCTGGCGACGGAATCTCGTCGGTCATTCAAATTCGTGAATAGGCAACCATGTTCCAAATAACTGCATTCAATTTAAAGGTCCAGTTTACCTTAGGGAGCAGTATTTTCAAAAATGTTCCAAATATCACATTTGATGCATATGTGTAGGTCAGTCGTATCACAAGACATAATACCAAATAAAATTTTCGCCATTAATCCTAAAATATAAGGAGATATCAGTGTTTTCCTCAATAAACCGTAACTGTAGACGGTTTAGTCTGGAAACATTTTTATTATAACTATTGTTCACATTTGGTGTATTTAACAACACTTAACATCGATTATACGGATTCAAATTTTTGCAGTGGTTGTTTCTATCCCTAACTCACATTTTAGAACTATTTTAAAGCACTAATGCTGGGTTTTTGTTTCATGTGCAAATGGTAGATTATGCCTTTAAAAGAAGTCCTGAATTAGTTACTTTGGGCATGGGCCTACTACACATGGACATTCATCGCTCGTTAATTAATTCGTGCACCTGTTTCTGTCAAAAGCGTCACAAAAACATTTCGAACATGCTTTCCTGCTTTGATCCAGTGTTGTCCACCGACAGCCAGCCTGGATAAAAACAAGACGGCGCTTTGAGAAATCTAAAAACTACATGCGCAGAAGATAATAACTCTCTTAAATCAAAAAAAAAAAAAAATGCATGTGCAGTTGTAGTGCATATTGCGAAATCATCCCTAAAGCAATTTCATTTGGGAAATGCAAGTACTTTACAAGAAAAAGCAAATTAGTAATTAAGCAGGTTGACTGTGATTTGTAATCTATTTTTCCCCATTTGTTGCACATTGTTTCAGAGTAGACATGGGCAGTGACAGTAGACGACATGCTGGTCTTGCCATTCAGGGATGTGACATGCATGGCCGCAAGTGGCCGCTCCAGTAATTGCAAATTTTGTGACGCAAAATTTGTCCTTGTTTCAGGTTTGCTGCTCCCCATCATTGGTGTTTATTCAAAGGCAGTTGAGTCTGAAAAGGCACCTCAGCCAAATAAGACCGAAATAAGGGAAACCGGGTTCTTTTGTCAGGGATGATGCACGATTACACAATCGTCATTGTCCAAACGTCTGAATGTACTCATTAAGATGCACATAATCAGGTGGCGGTGGTGAACATTGGATCAAAGAAAGACTTCCGTTCATGGTCCTTATTATCACTCATTGTGTAGTAGGTCCATGCTTTGGGGCCGTGCATGCATGTGTTTCCCACTTGGCTTTGAATATATTGGGATTTGTGATGATTATTATTTTGCAGTAGAGGTCCACCTGTTAATTGACAATTTTGAACCCGCGCTTAGCAAATAGGAATATTGTTACGAATTCTGTTGAGACATAATTCATGATATAGCATTTACATCGTATGTTCTGTATATTCCATATATATTCATTTATTTTTATGTATTGTTGTATAGAATTACATTTAGATTAATATTGAAAGTAAACTGAGTTCTATATCAGGCCTTGCTTCTCGTCCTCGCTCTATCCTTGCTTCTCGTCCTCCCTCTATCCTTGTTCTTTTCGTCCTTGCTCGACGATCGGCCTCTGTCCTCGTACGATCCTTGCTACTTTCTCCTCGAAATGTCCTCTCGTAAATTTTACTTGTCTCAACTGCCTGTAGCCCTCCTTCTCGTTTTCTGCTGACTATTATTTCTCCCCACGCTATCTTTTCATTTCTGCTTGCTTGCACTTTCATCTCACCTTCCCCCGTGATTTCTCTGACCCTGCAGCCTGCGCGTCCGCGAGCAGTGGCCTCGTGTCGTAAAAAGCAAGGATGCCGCATGCGACCTCGGTATTACGTAACGAGAGGACGCGTCCGCATGCGACCCCAGCTAAGGACAGGGTCGTGTGAGGACAGGGACGCGTAAGGACACGCCCTCGTCCTCGTAGTGATGGACGGCGACAGCTGTCCGTAAGGTCAGATTGCTTGCTCACAGGAAGGCCACTCTCGCTGCCGCTAACAGGCGAACTCAGTATAAATAGACTTGTTTATACCAGGTTGAGGAGCTTGTTCGTTTAGGAGTTTCAGCATGTAGATCATAAGTTTTTCGTTGTAGTTTTCGTGTTGGACATAACTTTCTTCACAAATAAATTGGACAAACTCCATATGATGCCTCCTGTGGTCTTTGTGACTTGTGACTGTAGTATTTCTTGTTCCGCAATAGCTTACAATTAATTACAAGATTTCCAGTACACTGGCTACCAGTAGGCACGCTTACCAACCACATAACGGATTTTGAGAAGAGTAAACAAGGAACGGAAACTAAGTACCCTCAGTATACCAATCGCCCTCTCCATACCAAAATTTCGTTACACTGGTGGCAGCGGTGGGATCTGTACTTTAACACGCACAAATAATCGAATCATGGCACCAAAAAGGAAAAAGATTGAGCTGGAACAAGAGGTACATCGCCTGGAGAGAGAACTGGAGTATGCGAATAGGCAGATTCACGAGTCCCGGGCGAGTCAGGGGTCTCAATCGCAAGACTACGTAAGAGAGAAGCCGCAGCGAGCTGGTGCTACTGACCGTGCTCGTGTAACAGTTAGTCTTCCTCCACAGGAGCATTACAACGGCCATGACAGACCATGGGAAAGTTTCATTTTCTCATTCCGGAGTTTAGCGGCCACATGCGATTGGGATGAACGGGAACAGCGCTTCCGTCTTCTTGCCTGTCTTCGAGGGGACGCCGCCGACTTCGTCTTTCAGCAACTGAGCGCCGAGGTCGTCAACAATCTCGATCAGCTGATCGCTGCCCTGGAGAGTAGATTTGCTGCTCGGAGAACCCCCTCTGCCTTTGTTTCCCAACTCGAGGCTCGTCGGTTAGGAGCCAAAGAATCAATCCCCGAGTACGCAGCCGACATCCGCCGGCTCACCACTTTTGGGTATCCAACGGCAGACACAGCTACGCTGGAAACAATTGCAACAAGACACTTTTTAAGGGGGCTTGGAGACAATAGCATGTCGATGGCCATCGGTATGCAGGAGCCTAAGACTCTCCAGGAGGCCAGGGAGATCGCTGAGCGGTACCACCACTTGCGAGAGGAGGCTAGCAGGAGTAATCCTCGTGGAGTCCGCTCGATTGCGTCTTCGGTCGTGGATAACGTAGTGACGGAGGAGCGGCTCGTGACATTGGAGCGACGGCTGCTGTCAAGCATGGACGACAAGATAACTGAACTTTCCCAGGCTATCAAAAAGCAACTCCAGCAGCAGGAAGAGCAAGGACCGCGATACAGGCAGGGAGTACAGCGTGGTCGACCTCAGGGTCGCCCCACGCATTGCTACGAGTGTGGGGAAAACGGGCATTTCGGGAGAAATTGCCCCCTTCGATTATACCAGGAGCAAAATAGAATGAATCTTCCCTACTCCAACAATCAAAGGGCTGCCTGGGAGCATAACCAGCTACAGCCAAACTGGGTGTCACAGCAACCACGCCCGGCCCAACAGCAACAAGCTCCTCCACCACGCCCCCAGCAGCAACAGCCGCCTCACCCTCCTCATCCAATGGACCGTGGGTCGGGAAACTAGTCGGGGCCGGCCCGGTCGACCAGGACCCGGCCCGTGATCATGAACCAGCGCCAAGGATTATTCAGATTAATGAGTGCACTGGAGTAGCGGCGTACGTTAATGCATGTGTGAACGGTGCTACATGTAAGTTATTGGTCGACTCAGGCGCAGCGGTGACGGTTATCTCCACAAAACTGTATAAAACAATGCCAGTTGAAACGCGCCCGGAGCTAAACTCCCCCTCAGAACACATTCAACTGCAAGCGGCAGATAGTGGATTACTGACTGTACACGGGGTCATACAAGTAAGTGTAAACATCGAAAATGACAATTTCATATGGAATGCATATGTTGCGGATGTGTGTGATGAGGGATTATTAGGCTTTGATTTCTTACACAATTTCAACTGTTCCTTGGAAGCGAGGCGTGGACTTCGTATCAGTGATCGTCTCTATCCAATCGAAATCGAGAGTAACTTTGTAAATAGTGCTGTTTATGTCAAGCATGATGTTGTTATACCCCCCAAATCGGAATTCATTGTCCCGGGGACCATTAACAAAGTTAACTGTGATGGCTATGATAGTGCGCCGCTGGCAATAATTGAACCTTGTCTACATAGAAGCGGCTCACACGAAGTCCATGTTGCATCGTGCCTCATCGATGCGACGCGAGATGACATTGACATGCCCGTTCGCGTTGCAAACTTGTCAAATGAGGAAATAAAATTGTATGCAGGCACACGGATCGCGACTTTGAGTAGGACTATAGACGAGGTTTATGAACATCATGGAGATGATAATTCTTGTAAATATGTCGACATAAATGTCCGCAATGTGAAAATAAATTCGAGTGGAAACAATAACCCTCCAAGTGGATGGTCGGACGATTTAAAACACCTATATGAGAGATCGTGTGGTGACATGGACTCAGATGAAAAAGAGCGATTGTTAGCCTTATTCGAAAAACATAAATCGACTTTTGCCTCTTCACCCACCGACCTCGGGCGGACCTCGATAGTCCAACATTCAATTGACACTGGAAATGCAGTGCCCATAAAGCAGCGACCTCGACGCCCCCCTCGAGCCTTCGTCGACGAGGAGGATAAAATAATAGAGACCCAACTCAAGGCAGGCATCATCCGCGAGTCAACGAGCCCCTGGTCGAGTCCCCTGGTCTATGTTAAAAAACGCGACGGAACGACTAGACCATGCGTCGATTACCGGAAACTTAATGAGGTGACGAAAAAGGACGCATATCCTCTTCCGCGAATCGAAGACTGCCTTGACTGCTTGAGTGGTGCCAAAATTTTCTCCACCTTAGATTTACAATCGGGTTATTGGCAGATCGACATCGACGAGGAGGATCGCCCCAAAACGGCATTTAGTACTCGTACTGGGCACTATGAATATGTCACCATGCCATTTGGATTATGCAATGCCCCTAGCACCTTTGAAAGGGCAATGGAGCTCATCATGAAAGGGCTCCAGTGGCGAACCCTCATCCTCTATCTCGACGACATTATCGTCATCGGATCGACATTCGAACAGCACATTGAAAGACTTGACGAAGTACTCGGGCGTCTTGGGCAAGCGGGCCTTAAGCTCAAACCGAGTAAGTGTCACATTTTTCAGTCGGAAGTCGCTTATCTCGGCCATATCGTCACCGCGTCCGGCATCAAACCCGATCCCGAAAAAGTAGAACGAATACAGAATTGGCCTGTACCGTCATCAGTGAGCGATGTGCGATCTTTTCTTGGATTGTGCTCATACTATCGTCGCTTCATTCGTGGATTTTCGACCATTGCTGCCCCCCTTAACAAGCTCCTCGAAAAATCACATAGATTTCAATGGGACGAGCAATGCCAAGCTGCTTTCGATCAACTGAGGGGCGTGCTCACCAGCGACAACGTCATGGCCTACCCCGACGATCACGGGATGTTTATACTAGACACTGACGCGTCCTCGACGGGGATTGGGGCAGTTCTATCTCAACTTCAGTGGGACGATGTTAATCAACGTGAGGTCGAGCGGCCGGTAGCTTTCGTGAGTCGATCTCTCACTCGAACGCAACGACGGTACTGCACGACACGACGCGAGTTACTGGCGGTTGTCTCGTTTGTCCGCCATTTTCGTCATTTTCTTCTCGGGAGGAAATTCCTTATTCGCACGGACCACTCCTCTCTTCGTTGGATAATGTCTTTCCGCGAACCGACGGACCAAATGGCCCGATGGATAGAAATACTTTCCCAATTCGACTTCGCAATCGAGCACCGCGAGGGAAAGAAACACGGTAATGCCGATGCGATGTCGAGATTGCCGTGTGATCCCGAGAAGTGCGACTGCTATGACAAGTTCACCATATTGGAGGATTTACCATGTGGTGGATGTTCTACGTGCCAAAAGCGACACCGCGAATGGTCGGATTTCTTAGACGAGGACGATGTCGTCCCACTTTCTGTGAAAAATATCCGACCAACGCGTGAATCTACTTTGCCTACTGGAGACACGATGTCTTCCTCAACAGGGGGCGACTATGCTGAGAACGAGGGGAATTATTACAAAGGATTTTCATACAATGTGTTGCCGATGATCGTAATCATTGTCGGTCTCGTTGCAGCCACGATTATTGGTCTATTGCGATGTGATGATTTAATTGTGATCGGTTGTATTGTCGGAATTGTCGCGATTATGAGTTATGTGCATTACAATGCGTGTTCTGTGAGAAGGGGAAAATGGCCACTCCCCGATGTTTCTACGTCTAAGTTGAAGTATTGGATATCGCGTACCAGAGCATTACGTCGCAAACGTGTGCTCGATGTCGCTGACGACGGCAACCTGCCCTGCACCTCCGAAACAGGTGCCATAGCTGGAAATCTCTCCGGGCAGCAGGAAGTCCCAGTCAGTAATATCAATCGCGAAGAATTAATCAAAATGCAACGAGCGGACCCCGACATCGGGATCGTGATCGGATGGCTGACCACCTCGGGGAGTAAACCTGACCGCGGCCTCGTGCATGACAAGAGTCCTGCAGTGCGCAATCTGTGGCTAGCCTGGTCACAACTTCGCCTGGTGGACGGCCTACTTTACAAGCGTCATGACACGAACAACAAATTGACGTCGAGACTTCAACCAATTGTCCCAGCCAAACTCCAAGCGGAGATCCTTCAATCGAATCACGCCACGATCATGTCGGGGCACTTGGGGGTAAAGAAAACCCTCAGCCGGATCCAAAGGAGTTTTTATTGGCATAACATGAAAGAATCGATCCGACTCTTCATCTCCAACTGTGTGGTATGTGGTGCCAGAAAACGACCGCCAACGAAGCCGAGGGCCCCACTTGGAGAATATAACTCGGGCGCCCCTATGGACCGAGTCGCCATCGATATCATGGGACCCTTTCCAGTGAGCTCAAATGGAAACAAATATGTTTTGGTCATTGGTGACACTTTCACAAAGTGGATCGAAGGGTATGGTATCCCCGATCAGTCTGCCCGGACCGTGGCCGACGTAGTCGTACGGGAGTTCATAGCGAGGTTCGGAGCCCCGCTGGAAATTCATTCGGATCAAGGGAAAACGTTCGAAGCCAATCTTTTTCAAGACGTGTGTAAGCTCTTGGAAATTACTAAAACCTGAACTACCCCTTACCACCCGTCGTCAAATGGCATGATCGAACGATTTAATCAAACCCTTGTCAATATGATTTCATCATTCGTCGATAAGAAACAACATGACTGGGATGAGAATTTATCATTGTTGACTGCCGCCTATCGAAGCACAATTCATGAGAGCACTGGTTTTTCCCCCAATTTTCTGATGTTGGGTCGCGAACTTCGAACCCCTATTGAGATAGCGCTTGGGATGGACCGGCCGGACATCGACCAGCGCGACTACGACGAGCACGCCGTCGACCTGGTAAAGACGATGGGGGACGCATGTCACCTAGCTCGTAAAAACTTAGCGTCGACTTGCGCAAGACAGAAAAAGGATTACGACGCCAGGCTTTCAGTCAACACATACAACGTGGGGGATCTAGTCTACCATCTAGACACGACCAAAAAACAAGGGCTCTCACCAAAGCTAAAATCAGCGAACTGGATTGGGCCTTGTGTGGTAACGCGGAAATTCAGCGATATCATCTTCGAAATTCAGTCCCAACCAAAAGGAAAGCGGAAAGTGTTACATCATGACCGGTTAAAGCCATTCGTAAGCACAACCATTCCCTCTTGGGCGCGGGAACTGTCCCGTAAAGCTGTTGTCGGCCTTTCCCTAAACAATAAACGACAGGCTGGGACACAAACTAGCATCAAGGACGCTCTTCCCCCTCGCCGATCAGCTCGCACCTCAAGGATGCCAAATCGTCTCAAATTGTAACCCCCCCCCCCCAAAAAAAAAAAAAGTAAAAAAAAAAAAATGAAACGAGGGATGAGTGCTGACGCTAAGAATTGCTGAAGACTGCGTTTTCTCGGATTGATGGGGGCAATAAAATTTCTTCACTGAATTCATGTTGCCTCCCTGATGTTTCGTCATTTGAAACGAAACCCTGGTACCGCGAACATTGTCTAATACCATCCGATTTTTCTTCTCCCTCTCTGTTAATTCGAAATTATCGAATTATCATGGCGTTTAACTACTTTCTCCCTTCCACCGCTGGTGCTGGACAAGGGTATATTCCATTAAATACCCCCACCACGCCCTTGCTCGACGAGGAAAACCCGGGCTACTCCCCACCGATCACCGGGGGTGATGTCGAGAGAGGCGACGTCGGAACCGAATTTACATCCACTAGACCAGGTCCTTCCCTTCCACAAACGAACACACCACTGGTGGCTTTTCAACCGAACCCTCTGCCGCAAAGGAAGACCCAACCCCCACGAAAAAGAAAATACTCCACTCTTGGAGAAGACAATGAGACCCGACCTGAAACTCCCCTCTCTGAAACGGACCGCATCATCCGGGCCATATCAGCGATGGAGCAAACACTTAAAGCGGATATCGCATCGCTTCGGTGCGATATTGCCAGCCTCTCGCACGCGGTCGCCAGGCTTGAGGAGAAGGTCGATTCCGAAGGAGACGATGCCCGCGAGTACGCCCAGCACATTCAAAATGACCTCAAAAATGGAATAAATCATCTGTCTGGGGTTCTCGGCGGACAACGGAACAAAGTCTACCGGGCTTCGTCCATTCTTCAGGACCTCCTAACGACGACCTCAACGCCGAGCTCATCCTCGCTGTCGGATTAGCAGTTAGGTGGCTACGATACAGCTGGGGAATCTGAACGACCCTATGGGAATACAGTCATCAAGAAACGACTTTTTTTTTTGTCCTTATTAATCCGGCCGAGTTCGTGCCTTTAGTTGATTTCAGTGTAAAAGAAGCCCGGCCTATAACGGCACCTTATATGATATATGCTTTTGGATTCAACTTTGAAGAGAAAAATTCCCGTACGCATTCCGTATCACTTTTATGCGTGGACTGTTCGACTTTTGCCACGGGATGATGTAGAAAGGAGATCTGATTTATAACACGGGACACAATTATTGCCTCCTTTTGGACAATGAACTGAGTGTGACCAAAAGGGACACTAAAACAAAAACAAAATGTACGTATGAATTATGGTGTTCATTTCATTTATTTGGAATCATGCTTTGATGACGTATATACTTTTCTGTCGCAATAGGCAATACTTTTCTTGGAGTTTTGATTTACCTTTGCGTCCAATATATCGCACTCTCGTGTCTCTCTTATGACATGTATGATGCGTTCGAAAACTCACGATGTATGGATTTATATGCAATTGTGACATACTAGAACTCTCTACTTTATTTTTCTCTCGTCTTTTTTCTCTTCTTTATGTTTTTCCTTCTTCCTCTCTTCTTACTTTCTTTATTCGTTGCATAATTCGTTTGAATAAGACGCATTATATATTTTTTTCAGTCATGAAGTTATAATTTATCATGCAGTTATTTTTGTGTTTTCGCCAAAATATGTCCTTAAATAGTTGCTGTGAGGATTTATCGTTTACACATTTTCATGATGTATCATTACTTGTACATAGATTTTTTTTTTCTCCTTTCATGCATTCGTCCCTTTAATTATGGTAGCGCCGTTACTCGCTCTTGAATTTCTTATATCCATCTACTTTTTTTTCTTTCTTTCTTTCCCTCTGGCCTGTCACACCCCTGATCCTCTTTTCCTCACTGGTTCCTTCGTCTGGCTTTTCTCTTGTTTACACTCTCCCTCATTTCACTTTTTCACTTCTCCGTCTTTCTTTCTTCTATTCATCGTCGATCCTTTCTGAGGAGTACCTCGGGCTTCTCGATTTCTTACATTTTTTGTTTTGTTTTGATGTTGTCTTTTCCGCTAGTGCTTACTATACGTACATTTTGATTTAATTTGTTTTAATTTGATTTGATTTTATTGGCGCATTTCGAACCACGAACAAGGTCATGATATTGTTTGTGTATATTATGTTTCTGCATTTGGGAAACGCTCATTTTTTTCGCATCATTCTTTGAAAGTGTTAATTTTCGTTGTTCTGAATACGTTTTTGGAATCTAAATAAAAAAAGAAACAAAAAAAAAAACAAAAAAAAAATCCTCTACTCAAAAAAAAAAAAAAAAAAAAAAAAAAGATGTAGCAAACAACTCGGCCATGAAGATCATTTGGGATAGTAATCATCTCCTGGACGGGGGGACTATACACCCAACTGGACTGTCTAGCATTTATCTCGTTATTTTAGTCCGTGTTACGTAAGGAAGAATGTATCCTTGAGTGCAGTATTTCTCAAATCTTGTGGGCGAGCACGTGTAGTAATTCATTCCTTCGCCTTCGTAACTTTTCCGATGTAAATACCACTTTGTAAATAGCTGGATTTATTTCGTAGGTCTGTTTTTTTTTTCTCGAGCTTTGTGCACAATGATGGACTTGTTCAGTACATACACGTGCTCTTGTCATGACGACTGTTTGATTTACCGCAATGATGATGATACACTTCTAAATTTGAGTTGATTTTCATGCTCTTTTTTTTTTTGTTGCTGCGTTGTTAGTACATACAGTAAGCCTGTTATCGAAGTTGCTTTAAGTTGTTAATTAGAATCGATTCTCCCATATCACTTATGTGCCCATCTGGTTCTTCTACTTTGTTTTCCTTGCCTTCCCTTATCCACTCGTCTTTACATCCTCACTGTCGGCACCTCTCTTGGTTCGCTCTCGCGATTTCATTTTGATTGTGTAGGCTCCCCGTTTCCTCAATTTTTTTTCTCCTCTTCTGATTTTTCTAAGTTCTCTGTCATCCTGCTAAATGTATTTATTCCATCTCTATCATTGCGATGCTCGTGTATATAGAAGTTCTTTTCGTTTAAATTTTATCTTACAACGTCATTGCTGAGGACAGCAATATTTTCGAAGGAGGGGGATGGTGTTACGAATTCTGTTGAGACATAATTCATGATATAGCATTTACATCGTATGTTCTGTATATTCCATATATATTCATTTATTTTTATGTATTGTTGTATAGAATTACATTTAGATTAATATTGAAAGTAAACTGAGTTCTATATCAGGCCTTGCTTCTCGTCCTCGCTCTATCCTTGCTTCTCGTCCTCCCTCTATCCTTGTTCTTTTCGTCCTTGCTCGACGATCGGCCTCTGTCCTCGTACGATCCTTGCTACTTTCTCCTCGAAATGTCCTCTCGTAAATTTTACTTGTCTCAACTGCCTGTAGCCCTCCTTCTCGTTTTCTGCTGACTATTATTTCTCCCCACGCTATCTTTTCATTTCTGCTTGCTTGCACTTTCATCTCACCTTCCCCCGTGATTTCTCTGACCCTGCAGCCTGCGCGTCCGCGAGCAGTGGCCTCGTGTCGTAAAAAGCAAGGATGCCGCATGCGACCTCGGTATTACGTAACGAGAGGACGCGTCCGCATGCGACCCCAGCTAAGGACAGGGTCGTGTGAGGACAGGGACGCGTAAGGACACGCCCTCGTCCTCGTAGTGATGGACGGCGACAGCTGTCCGTAAGGTCAGATTGCTTGCTCACAGGAAGGCCACTCTCGCTGCCGCTAACAGGCGAACTCAGTATAAATAGACTTGTTTATACCAGGTTGAGGAGCTTGTTCGTTTAGGAGTTTCAGCATGTAGATCATAAGTTTTTCGTTGTAGTTTTCGTGTTGGACATAACTTTCTTCACAAATAAATTGGACAAACTCCATATGATGCCTCCTGTGGTCTTTGTGACTTGTGACTGTAGTATTTCTTGTTCCGCAATAGCTTACAATTAATTACAAGATTTCCAGTACACTGGCTACCAGTAGGCACGCTTACCAACCACATAACGGATTTTGAGAAGAGTAAACAAGGAACGGAAACTAAGTACCCTCAGTATACCAATCGCCCTCTCCATACCAAAATTTCGTTACAATATAAAGGCACATTTCCCTGGGATTGGACATAAAATGGAGGTCCCACGTGTTAAAGAGTCACAACTCATGCACGTAAAAGATCCCACTTCATTTATTCATCGCAAAGAGCAAAACATCTAACTGGACCCCATATATGGAAGACCAGCTTTTGCAGCTGAATATGGGTTATCCAGCCATCTTCTTTGATAGAAAATTAAAAAAACAAACAAAATTAGGCACTGTATAGGCCTATACAGACGAGCATAATACGGAGGGTTGAGTGACACTTTCGAGGAAAAAAAAAAACAATTTCGACTAGCTATATTGAAACTGATACATGAGCATTTCATACGTGTTGTCTGTTGTGTATTGCTGTCTTATTGATTTAATTTTCAAATGCAGGACTATGTGAGATCATTGTGTGTCAGTTTGTCTTAAATTGAGGAATTTTCATTATATGGTTGGTGTTGGGGCGTTGTCACCATGCAGTATCATCAAGAAATATGATTACTAGTCGTGTTGTTTGGATGCACTGCTGATTGAACATTGCAATTTGAAATTTATTGAGATGAAAAACAAAGAGTACATGAACAGAGAACAATGTAGAACATGTAAACAATCCTAATTACACTATATGCAAGCATTCATTGGTTGTGTTGGCCCTTTTTCCTTTCTTAAAAGTCTCCTACATTTTCCTCGTTAAATTGATTGCACGAAGTAGGAATTTGATCGCCTAAAAATGAATTTGAACGCTCCAAACAAGCTCATTGGGACTATCACGTGACTATCGTATGAATTTGAATGCACGAGTAGGAAAGTCGGTGCTCGCATTTTGAAATTGAATGCCCAATCGTGAATTTGATTTCACGAAAACGAAATAGAACGCTCATAAATGAAATTGATCGCTCGAGTTCTGAATTTGAACGCCCCAATATTTTCGCGTGCGTGCGCTGCGTGAATTTGAATGCACATTAAACACTGAATTTGAGTGACAAAAGTATGAAACTGACAGGGAAAACCTATATTATTATTTTGTACACGTGTAGTTCATTCTTCACCAGAAAATACTATGAAACAAATGCTGGTGTTGCTGAATATGGAATGAGAGTACAAAACTGCTTTTTACAAAAATCATCAAAAATTTTGCCCCCAAATGGGTTCTTTGAAGAAAAGAATGCCTAAATGCAATTCAGTTTTATCAATATACCACTCAAATGAAAAAACTTGACAAGTTCTAGCATTTTATACTAAATTTGACCCTGTAGGTCATATATTTGTCAAATTATTGCAGATTTAGGATTTCTAGGAAAAGTAACATTTTTCGCAGAATCGCCCATTCATAATAATCTTCATGAGAAATTCAAGCAATCCATACTAAAATTTCGATAAACTAAAAATTATTGAAGGATTTACATAATTTCCAGTCAAAACTCCTGGGATGTTTTACATTTTGTAAAGGAACACACACACACACATACACAAACATTTATTTATACAATACGCACACACACACACACACACACATAATACTGTATGATGTTTGCCACCGTCATACATGCCGTGTATTTGTATGAAATGATTGTTAACCAATTTCTACATTTACAGCTGTATAGGCCTAACAACACAATCTTATTTGAATGCGCTAATTGGTGACGTTTACATTATTTAAATCATTTAAAGAATTACATACACATGTAATTCTATAATCATGACTCAGGGATGTTTTTACACTTTGTAAAGACACACACATTATACAGTATATCTTTATATATATATATATATATATATATATATATATATATATTGTATATAATCTGTATACCTGTATATATATTTGAAGTGTTTGTTCGCAAAAACCGATAAGTTCATATTTGCCAAATGGAGATATTTGCAATTAAAGGTCAAGAAAAATAAAGAAAATAATAAGAAAATTTTTGCTTCTTTTGAGCGTAACTTCAAAAATGTACCTTTATATGTAGTGACCAATATATCATTTAAAAGGTATCATTTTGTACTATATGACAGAGACCTTACTTCAAAATCTTCAAAATTGGACTTATCAGTTTTTGCAAATAAACTCTTTATTTATATACGTACACGTATATTGTATATCACACATTGTGATGTTTGCCACTGACATACATGCCTTGCATTTGTATGCCATGATTGGTAACCACTTTCTACTTGTATTACACAATCTTATTTAGATGTAAACATGCACTAATCAAAAAATATGAAATACAGTTTGTTATTCCAAAGCACACACAAATTCTGTATGCCTGAATTGAGGTTCATAAATTTGAAAATGAAAAGGGGCAATTCCGCAGTTAGGTGGACATGACATAGATAAAAGAAATGAGACTCTTTATCTTACCCTTTGATCTAGGTATCAACTAATGCCATGGATTTTCACCAATCATTAGGGTCTTTCAAATTCAGTAGATTTTATTTTTCGTATTTATTGATTTTGCGAGATCTAAAACCATCATTTAAAATGTACATGTGGGACTGGGGACGCTGAAATTCACTTAAATGCAAATTACAGTGGGTTCCTTTGAAATTTTTTCCTCAAAGTTTTGCTAAAGGGTAAAATATGAATACATTTAAATACTCCAGAAGTCATGTGACATTTTGTCAATTACAAAAGGGTGAAATTACCTGCGGAATTACTCCGGACAAATGTAACGTTACTAACCGTAACGTTACTAACCATGCTTTTGGGGGTCTAGCTAAAAAATTATCGGTCGAACTGCTAAAAGAATTTGCATGAACATTTGTCATGATGCAATAATTGAAATTAAAGCAACACTTTGTTTGAAGTAACTTGAATTTTTGCACACTTTTTGTTACAAGACATTGATTTTTTTGTCATGTCCTTTTTTCGTAACGTTCCTAACCAGCCCTTTAAGTTGCTATAGCAATTCTAATATTTCTTGGATTGTGTTCATTCTTTTCTGTATCATAAACCTGGGAAGGATGAACATGTTTTTGACATAATTTTGACTTTAAATGAATAAATGGTAATTTAGTGGTAAAAACAAATATCTAAATTTGTTCAAATGTAACGTTACTAACCGCGGAATTGCCCAAAGGGGTTTGTTAATCCCAATATTTAGGGCGTTCTTCAGGTTTGTAATTCCAGAAATGAAATAAAAGTAATGATTTATTCCGAAGGCTCGTTAATCTGTAATTTCATATCAAAAAAAAAAATTTATTCCAAAAGTTCGTATTCAAGTCAGAAAATGAAATACAGATGTACAGTGCTAGAGTAATCCGGAAATATGAAGACGACGCAAACTGACAAACCTGCGGTAGCAATTAATTTTGTATACCATATATGTATTTCACTTTCGAATTAATGAACCTTCATTTAACAAACCATAATTTGTCATTTCTGGAATTACAAATCTTTTCAATTTCAGATTTGCAAATATACCACTGTATGAACGACTTTCATCTTGGGAATTAAAAACCTTTGTAATAATGAACCCTGCTTCATTTTCGGATTAACAGACCATCTCAATAACAGCCTTTGGTCTAACGAACAGCAACCATCACTAATTGTACCCCATCTACATGTAGCTTGTGTGGAGTGTTATTGTAACATTTTCAATATGCATACATTAAACTGTAGGAGAGCCAAGTTGTTAAAAAACCAAACTTCTAAATTCACCCCCCCCCCCTCTCTCTCTCGTATGATGCTCCCTCTCTATCTCGCCGTGGAGCTTGTATACAGATGTAGCTCCATGCTCTCGCTCTCTCTCTCTGCAACACAAATGTACTACTGTATATGTGAACATATACACACACCCATTCATACACAAGTACACAAATAAATGTGGGAGACATCTTACACTTCTGGTAAGTACAATTATTATCTTGTCTCTCAAACACTGACTTGACGGTACATTGTAACGTCAAAGGGTAACGACAACAATTACAGGTACCCTCAATACACATACTGGGTACTTTCACTTCCTCCAACTGCGTTTCAGTATTGTGTCATTATAGTCACAATATTCTTATACACGTATGTATCTCAATTCACGTGTTGTTTTTTATTTCACTGTTGTCCTGATGTTTCATTCTACTGTGTACTTACATCTTGTTGAAGATGAAATAAGCAAAATGAAAAATGAAATGAACTACAGTATATCATGGCTGTGCTTACATACAGCTAAAAAAGCTGTCATACATCTTTTAAAAGAGCCCTCAAAGGCCATCTCTTCAAATTGAAAAACTAGCCAATGTGTAAGAATGTATGTTTACACATTTGGAGACAATTACTTCCTGGAACTATTTCTTTTTATTTTAACTGTCATATCACAAGCAGTGCACCCATGAAATTTATGCTGGATTATGTATTTATTTTGGAGCAAGCGCCATGAGCGCCTGACTTGGCGGATACCGGCGCTATACAAGACTTCATTATTATTATTATTATTATACATGTACATGGAGGAAAAACCAGAAGGCAGAATCTTTCCCTTCTATCCACTGCTATAGAATGCATAACTTTGCACAAATTGCAAAGAGATTCCATCCTTTTAATCATTTTACTGATACACAAAAGGAACACTCTGTGTTTGCAATGTTGAAGAAATATCCAAGATAAGAGATGGTCCCACAATGATTATTCAAGCAAGCATATTCTTACATACAATGTACTGTAGGCATACTGTTCCCAGAGTATGTGACACTCTTTGCTTGCTAGCCTACAGCAAAGGAAGAAAGCGCACAAAACATCGCTACTTTTTTTTGTTCCTCTTTTTTGTTGTTGTTGATGAAATATAATTGACTGATACCATTCATAATTTCCGATCAAGTGGAATGAATTCTAATACAGTGATGGTAATCTTCATCTTAAATCTGGGGTACATAATGTACATGTAGGCTACTGTGTATGTCAGAATGATTGACATTGGATTAACACTCCTCGCAATTGTAAAAGACCAACTAGAGATTGGTGCTCGGCGGGTCGCGCACATGTATCCCCCGAACCCACAGCATCATACATCATCGCAATATATAGAGCTCACACAGAAATTCCATAAATAAATACAGTTCTCATGGCAACAATGATCCTGTCTACATTTTGCCTCTGGGTACCAAATTTGATGACAATAATATGATGCAGTGGTGTAACTCTGCAGAATCTAAAGTATCCTCTGGTAGTACCTGTGAGGGAATACAATTATAGAGTAATCTGGACGCATTGTAAACCTAACCCTCTTCCAATCTCTGATTTGGATGAATTTTGGATAAAAATGTATAATATGGCAATAGGTGACAACAGGTATCAATGCAGACAATTTTGGGGGGTTTTGTTTCCACTTCTAATATTTTATTGTTTTGTTAAATGACAAAGCGGGTTCCATGACAAATGTTGTGATGACATATGCTCCGGCAAGGAATCCTAGTGTTGAAGCGCACATAAAGCTAAACGCTCACCCCAATCCAAATCTTTAGTCTGCCCTGAACCTAACATCCAATAATACCACAGGTAACCATGTCTCCACCAACACCAAAAACAATAGGTGGCTTTGTTTTACAATAAAGGATCTTCATGCCAAGTTTGAAGATGATCATAGAAGAAATGCAGCCAGTAGAGTGCTCACAAGGAAATTATGCTATTTCCACAAAAATTCTTGTTACCATGGCAACAATGTCTCCGCCCACACCAAAAACAATAGGCGGCCTTGCTTTACCATAATGGACCTTCATGCCAAATTTGAAGATGATTGGAGAAGAAATGCAGCCGGTAGCCGGCAGCCGGCGCGACGAGGCCAAATCCATAGTATCCTCCGAACTCTGTTCGGGGAATACAATTATTCATAATTATGTTATTGGAGCTATTTGTGAGCACATGATACATAAGCCAAATTAAGAGCCAAATTCTTGCAAACTAAGGGAGTTAGCTGAATCTACAATTTTTTGTATGGTTTTCATTTAAAATAAGGTGTCATCAAGGCATTGCATTGTTCTACAAACACAAGAAATTAAGTTTCTATATCTAAATACAAATAGCAGTCACATGTGTGTACATTGTAATTTCAAGTCAAATACTCAGACTGAGGGAGTAAGCTGAATCCACAATATTTTTGTAGATTTCCATTCAAAGTATGTTGTTACCATGGCAACACGTTCACTAATGACAAAAGATGTAGTGTGCCCTACTGTGTAAAGAGTGGTCAAATATGCCCGGTTTCAAGCCAAATGGTCACAAACTGAGGGAGTCAGCTTAATCTGTATTTTCATATGGTATTCATTCAAAAAATGCTGTTACAATGGCAACATGTTCAGTAATGACGAAAGATGTAGTTAACACATATCAATACTACAGTGGTCACCTGTCAAATTTCAAGCAAAATGCTGAGGATTTAGCTGAATCCACTGTATATTTGTGTGACCTTTATTCGGAATATGCTGTTACCATGACAACACACCCTGACAAAAAGTGAAGTTTGCACAGCTATTTACTACATGTATCATGGTTGCATGTGCTCAATTTCAAGCCACATACTCAGACTGAAGGAGTAAGCTCTGTCCACAATATCTTTGCACACTTCTATTGGCAAAATACCGTCACCATGGCATCGCATTATTCAACATTGATGGAAGACGTTTTTCATATCTATATACTGTAACAGTCACATGTGCAAATTTCAAGTTGATTGCTCAAAAATTGAGGAAGCTCAGAGAACCGTAATTTGTATGCTTTTCATTACAAAATTTGTTACCATGGCAACACACTGTTCAACAATGAGGGATAATGAAGTTTGCACGTTTACTTTTTAATGTGGTCAAGTGTGGCAAAATTTAAGTCAAACACTCAACAACTGGGGGAGTAGGGTAAATCCACACTTTTTGTATGATTTGTATCAAACCTGCTGTGATCACATGTACCGAATTGCAATTGAATTGCTCTTAAACTGGGTGTACAATGTAATTGGATATGGCATTTTGTGTGATTTTATAAAAAAAATATGCTGGTGCCATGACAATGCATTAAATGATGATAACAAAAAGTTGTCTTGCATATCTGCCTTTGATAGCAGCCATGCATGCCAAGTATGGGGTCAATTGCTCAATATATGAGAATACATTGTAGTTCAATCAACAAGATGTTGCAATTAACGTATCAACTACTCAATCATCTGACTGCCCCAACAGCCCAGCCGCCAGACTGCCAGACCAACCTCAGTCTGATTTCTATACACCTCCATAATCACTATGTGTGGGTGGGGATATAATTAAGTCCACTGAGTATTGGTCATTGTTGTTCTTTAACCCTAAAAAGACTGGGGGGGGGGGCCTAAAAGGCCCCCCCCTCGACATTTCGCGCGATTACTCAGCAACACGCAATGCTCTCGCCGCGATGCTCTATGACTTTTTTCTTTCGAGTTTCCCGCACATTTTGACACCAAATTTGTGACACCCGGGGGTTAGGTTCTGAAGTTACATAACTTTTTGTACATGCATGTGAGACCGAAAATGGCTCAAAAATGTGATTTTGTGTACAAAGTCAATACAAATTGAGTTTTATCACATGGTTCATATAAATAAGCTTATTTTTACATTCAATGGCTAAAATCAATTTGTTTTAGTAGTATTATGCTTCAAAAAGGGTCTGCCACAAATTTTGCTGAAAAAAACAAAAAAAACAAAAGGTCGAAAAAACAAAGAAATACATAAGAAATTCATAAAACAATAAAATAAATAAGAAATTAATTTTGATACCGAATTTTTTTTCAAGTACATTTGCTAAGAATGCTACAAAGAATATCTAGACCAAAAATGAGCACTTTTGGAGCTTTATTTACTGATTTAGATAAAAAAGTCTGATTTCTCGCATAAATTAGCATAATTAATCAAAATAAAATAAAAGAAGACTATTTTGGAAAATTTAAATATATGACCTTGTAGATTACATCTCACACTACCACTGTGCAAATTTCCGCGGCGATCGCGCGATCCACGGCCGAGATCTTAAGGGGGGGCCCTTTAGGCCCCCCCCCCCCAGTCTTTCGAGCTACCAAAATAGCCCAGTCTTTTTAGGGTTAAGCACAAAGACAAGATATGGTATGAACTTTTACATGGACATATTACGATACAAGCCAAAACCACCACAGGCCTACCTATGTTACCATTGGGGAGAAAGGCAAACGCAAAGTGGAAGTGCTGCTATGGCAACTTGCTAGCATGTCTCAGCCATTACATGTGGTTTTCCCAGTAGGTCAAAACAGTTGACTTCTGTTATAATGAATAAAAAAAAAGAAGAAGCAGACAAGGCTGCGGCCTGAAATTTTACTTTGTTGTAACCGGAACTTCATTATAACCATGTTCGTTATTACGGGAGTGCACTTGCAGTGCATAGTATGTCTTGACAATGTGACATGACAGTTTTTAACAATACATGAATGGTAAACAAAACAAAACAAAAATGAAATGACTTGTTTGAAAGTTTGGCACAACCACAAAGGTGATGAGTGTTAACATTCCTTAAACGAGGTTGTGTTTCGATGGCTAAATTGCTCCGAGACCAAGCATTTAGGAATTTTAGCATTTTCACTTGATCACTGAGCCTTACCCTTAGCCCCCATGACCGAAAATTAAAAAATAACTCGTATTATCTACATGTATCTGTTTTTTTAGTCAATACTTATGAGCTATTTGCAAAATACAGACAAAAGTTGTGACCGTTAAAGATTTTCACTTGACCTCTGACCGTATGGCCCGAATTTTCCCAAGATAAATTGTGAAGTACAGTAATACAAATGTACATGTCGATGTAACCAGTTTGAATAAGTGTATGCAATGAGTAATCACCAAGGCATCGAGAAAGTACATGTAGATGTAGTGTATATTGTCGTGTCAGCATTAAATAGAATTTAAGCGTTCTAACCTGACCTTTTACAAAATGACCATAACTGAACTCCCAAGACAGCCATCATCAGGCAATACTGGCATAATAATCATGCTATAAAACTTCATAGAGCTACCCTGAGCCATTTCTGAGATCAAATGAACAAGAGACCTGAGGGTCAACATTGCGCTCACCAGGGTATTGCAAGTCCACCTTCCACAAATTCTTGCAGACTTTTACAGTACCTTAATACATTGTACCTGAGAATATTGCAAACTTAGGGCTGAGAGGGGGAGTGTAGTCATACTACTCTTTGCCTTTGATTTTTCTTTGGGCTGACTCTGTGACCACCTCTTTTTCCTCTTTCCCAGCTCTCTTTGTTCTTCCCGTAGAATTATTTGGATTCAAAAATCACAAGTCGATGACAGATGTGGTTTTAAAGGACAACCTCGTTCATCAGGCAGTGCTGAGCATCTAACACTGAAATGGTTCATCCCTTGTGCGCTGTCCCATGTTGCCTTTAAAGTTACCAGTCTGGCTGAATCCTTGTCCACACACCTTGCAACAATACTCTTCACAAGCTGTACTAGGACCTCATGTGCTGCTGATCAATTAAGCTTTGCTGAAGGAGAAAAGTTCTGGTCACAGAGCTTTCATGGGAAACTCTGACTGTAACTGACCATGTGATACTCTGACGTGCCTAGCCACATCTTTATAGGACTTTCCACAAATCTCACAGAGACAATATCTTGGTTTCAACTCATCCATGCCTTTAGCTTCACAATTGGCAAGATGATTCCTAAACTTTTCGAAAGTCGAAAACCTGTGATTGCAATACTCACAATGTACACCTGTTCCATGTGTTTTTGCATGTGCGCACATTAGAGTGACAGGGAAGTATATCTTGCAGATCCCACACTCACAAAAGATGTCACTCCAGCCGTCCATCCAGCAAATGATGTCAATGTCCTGGTCCAGATAAAAACTCTTGGGCTCATCCTTCACTTGAGACTCTACATTTGCCACATTTTTGCTCCCATTTCCTGTTCCTAAACCTTCCTCCTTGTCATGCATCCGAATATCTTTCCTCTCTTCATCGTCCTCCTGGTCAATCAGTTTCCTCTCTGGATATCCTTGTTTTCTCTCTCTGTCATTGGCTTCAATTTCTTCCTCTATGCTCCACAACACTGCTTCACTTATTGCACCACAATGTTCATCGATCGACTCACTTGAGACAGTTTTGTCTCCTCTGAGCATGCTCGCTAAAGCATCACCCACTTCTACACGATGGATGTGGTCAGGTTGACCCTCCCCAGAAAGATGACCACAGTCTCCTTCCCCGTCATCCATTCTCTTCATCATTGCCCCTTCCTGTTCAGTCCTCCTTTTTGATGCCCTTGCTTGCATTCTCGTGCTCCTTTCAATTGCTATGGGTGAATGCTGACATTGACCTACAATATGTAAATCTTTTGGCTTCTCTAGGCACTTCTGTCTCTTCAGCTCTACTTCTGGGTTGAGCCCTCTCTTCCGGAGTTCTTCCTTGTACCTCTCCAGGACCTCTGGTGTTTTCTTCTTCTCTAGCAGCTGCAGCAGCTCACTCCTGAACACCTTTCCCTCTGCCTCATGATTACGGCCCATGTGTTTGTCAAATTTCTGTACAGATGAGAGCAATGCTTGACAAATGGTACACCTAAAACACTTTGGCAGATTCATACACTTCATCAGGTAGCTCTTCAGCCATCCTTGGCTCCTGCATAAAGAATTAACAACAGAGAAGAAAACAACACAATCACAGATATCCAGAAAAAAAAATGGAAAGTACAAATCATTTGCACTACAGGTGAAGACTTGAAATGTTGCTGAGGTGACTGGCAAAATATTAAAATGACAGGTTTGTCACAAATGTGTTGACTGTGCACTTTCCTTGAACTAGACTTATATTGGATGAACGGCCTTATTGTCCAAGAGTGATGGTATTTGGGGATTTGACTACTTGAATTTTGACCCTTTTATAAGTTTATGCATTGAGTAATTTTGGAGAAAAGGTATAAGTTCAGTATTCTTGATACTGCAGTAAAGTTTTAGCATTTTAACCCAGCTCTTGACCCTTGACCTTTGACCCTAAAATTCCCAAGAGAGAACATGTGCTAAATTCAATGATGATACCTCGAGTCACTTTCGAGATATGAAGAAGTGAAATTTAGCACTTTAATTTTACTTTTGACCTTCTCACCGGTATCCTGGCAAGAACCTTCCCAGAGAATCTCTGTTAGGGAAAACATGTACATGTATCTGCTTGAAGTTTCAAGAAAAATCCTGCCGGCATTGCATCAATATGAGGGAAATTGTGAAATTTTGAGGAGTTGAATTTGACCTTTAACCCATAACCTTTGACCCATGACCCCCAAATTCCCTAGATAATCACCATGGCAATGCCTTGTTGGATACAAACACAAAATGTGTACGTAAAAACCACATACAATAGAACGCAAATATCTTTAATATGCCAAGGTCAAGTTTGCACATCTATGTAATAAAGTGGTCACATGAGCCATGTCTCAAGCAAAAGGCTAAAAGACTAAGGGAATTAGCTGAAACCATAGTATTTTTGTACTATTTTAATTCAAAATGTGCTGTTGCCATGGCAACACATTGTTCAACAATGACAGAAGATGAAGCTTGCACATCGATGTACTAAAGTGGTCACATGTGCCAACTTTTAGCCAAAATGCTCAGCCTGATAAAGTTAGCTGAATTGATAGTACTTTTAATTAGGTGATACGCTTTTAGCGTATCACCTATTGTGATTGTCAAAATCTCTCTTTATTTTTTTTATTCTTCTTTCTTTCTGGACAATTTTGTATCATCAATATCTCAAGAATGACATTACGGAATAACATGACATTTTCAGTCAACATGTCTCATGACAAAATCTAGCCACAATAAGGTATTCATGACAGTAACATATCTATGACGTCATCTAGGCGCCATTTTGTGATTTTCGGACCATTGAATACATGATCGATCATAACTTCATAACTAAAGGTCATTTCTGTATCATTTTCGGTGGACATAAAGTTCAGGTCACGCTCTATCTTACATTTTGATGCTAATTACCTAGGACATCATTACGTGCGCGTACGCGCGCGTCAAACTTTTAAAAGGCTCAAAACAACTTTCCAATGGGAAATCTCTTCCAACAATTTTAAGCGTTTCAAACATTTTCTCGCGTGCGCGTCCGTCCGCACAATTTCGCGCGCAGAGGGCGTAATCAACATGAAAATGCAATTTTTTTGACTGATTTGGATTTCTGATACTTTGAGTAACAATATCCATTGATTTCCGATCGATTTTGACCTATAACAGAGGAATGCACTGGCGTCAAAGTTGAAATTCCGCGCGCGCGTCTTTCTGCAAATATAGTGAAAAAACATGTCTTTGTTTATTTCGCCATAGCTCTTTAAATCGTCCTTTGACCCTTTTGACTTTATTTCTATTGCATATTACAAAAGCATATGAATTTGAAATAACGTTTCAAGTAGCAATATTGCAAGGAAAACTTGATGATGTCATCATATCATCATCTGAAATAAAAAAGTAGAATTGATTTTTTTGAGGAACTGTTTCTCACATTCATTTGCTCGTATCTCTATTGTTTTTAAAAGCTTGATATTACCCCAAATTCAGATATGTTTTGCTTTGAACATTTGCCTTTCAAGTCCATGTCATGCTCTTGAAATTTGATGACGTCATCATACTTTAGATTGTGATTAAAAGTAAAGACACAAAATCGGACAAGTTTACGTGTTATGTCTATGGGAGGTGATTTTTTTTTAAACCATGCATTGACTTGACAACGTTTAAGCACCTTTATCTCAGCTGATTTTGCTTCATTTCCTCTGAAACTTAAGTATGTTGTAGCTCAAACAATAAGCTGCAGTCATCATGCATTTTATATTTTCAAATCTCCTCACTAGGTCGACAATTTTGTAGTTAAAAACTGAAAATGAGAATGCAATCTGTACGGAACGATTCCCGATTGTTCTTTGCAACTGTATATTGGTCGAATCCACGCGGCCACTTGTGGGAAGTTGAATAGCGCCATCACAAGTCGACACAGACACGACAGTATTATTATACATTTAAGTTTCGCACTCGATCTTCGGACAGCCATGTGGCGTAATCGCTTGGCGCACTGGGTGTTCATAACGCCATACCGGAAGGAGAGAAGTTCGCTTCCCGCAGGACTTTTCCCATTCTTTCTTTCTTCTTTTTTTTTTTTGGGCAGGTCAGCTTTACTCCGATGTCATTTATCATATTATTTTAGCATTTTTATCATTATTTTCTCTTCATTTGTTATTGTTATACTGTAACAGGATAGGTAGGAACATGTACGTTTAAATAACTTGCAGGAATGGGAGCTGAATTGATTAACTCTGGTCCAGGTGTATGGCGTCTCGCTCATCTCTTTGAAATTCCAGGTTGTTATTGTTTGACCCAATAACGGAGTTGTAGACAGGTTTTATGTTGCTATAGAGGTATCTTGTGCCACATGAATGGAAGGCATCATTGTTTAGTAGTAGTAATGAACTTTTTCATGTTGTAAATGATATAAAGATATGAATTTCACATCCAATCTTCGGGACAGCCGCGTGGCTTTATAGTCGCTTAGCGCGCTGCATGGTCATTATGCACTACCTTAGGACGAGATGTTCGAGACCCGCAGGACGCTATTATTTTTTTTTTCTCTCTCTCTTTGTTTTTCTTTTGGCAGTTCAGCTTCATTCCGATGTCATTACCCCATGACACACAGTCACTCAAGTTCCCTTTTTTTTTTTGTCGGAGGCTGGAGGTTGGATTTGCTTCATTTATCATACGTAATGTTGTAAATTGCCCTTGGTATACAGTGCCCCGCTTGCCACCTTTTGTTTTCTCTTTCCTTTTCTCTATGTTTGTTCCTGTTACACTGCACAAGACAGGTCGGAAAATAATTTACATAACTCAACTGGAGCAGGAATGGCAACTGAATAAATTAACTCTAGGCCAGGTGTATGGCGTCTAGCTCATCTCTTTGAAATTCCAGATTGTTATTGTTTGACCCAATAGCGGAATTGTAGACAGGTTTCATGTTGCTATACAGGTATCTTGTGCCACATGAGTAGAAGGCATCACTGTTTAGTAGTAGTAATGAACTTTTTCATGTCCCTCCATGTCAGTTATAGTGTGTAGTGGGTTGTATGTCTATCTGCCAACGAAAAGGAAAACCTTATTTTCGTCATGGCTGTTTCTCTATACGTAGCCGTATATCAGGTGATGAGTGTTGTTGGTATCTGAGCAGTGAATAACACAACATCAGGCTAAAATCCCCCTTAGTTGTACGCGCTAAAGCGTTCACTTGATATTTATTATCTTTATTTATGTAGTCAATCACTGCTACTGGAGTTACAGAATTATGCTATGACACCTTTCACTGAAAGTTTGTAAAGCAAAGTTTGTGGACAAGGCAAGCAATTGTACATGAATAATACCATTGATTTCAGAGGGAAATTATGGTATACCGAAATGTAAGGGTATCATTGCTTTGGAATTGCTGGGAAAATATTATCTTGGCACGAGGGCTTCCATTTCTAATAACTGATCCCTTTGAATATGTGTCAGTCACGGGTGATCGTCATGATTCATCTTTCACGTAGAAGCTTACGCAGGCTGGGTTTTTCAAACCGATCATAGTATGTAATGACGACGACGGAGGTGTTGTACTTTGAACAATTGTCTTTGTACTTTGATGACGTCATCACACTGAAAATTGTGATTAAAAGCAAGGTATCAAAACCAGCCAATTATAGGTTGTATGTCTGCGGGACGTATTTTTCCCCCGAGTTGCCAGATATGGCCTAGCGACATCAATCGTTACAAGGCCGCATTTCCATCTAGCAATGCAATACTTGTTCACGCGGCCACGTTTGTTGAGTGGTCATTGACTCTTCCCCTGTTATATCTATACATTGTTTTTGTGTGTGTGTGTGTCTTAACATTTTCGTGGATGTCCCGTGGCCGAGTGGTTAGAGAAACGGTTTCGCATGCAGGTTCAATATAACTTCAAGGTGCCTATATCACATTCTTTTCTTTGTCGATCACAGATGACCGACATCTGATGACCCCAAGCGTATCACCTAACTCGTCCTCAGTGTGACGAGTTTTCATATCTCGTTTATATTGAAAATGAGGTGTTGCTACTGTATGCGACTATTTGTACATGAAATTTCTCAACAATTTCTTTAACTATATATAACATTGATCACATGTGCCAAATTTCAGCTCAATTGCTCAAGTGGTTTCATCCACAACATTTCATGCCATTTTTATGAAAATTTGCATTGCAATTGCAATGCATTATACACTAACATGATGAAAAAAGGTGTTTTTCATATCCACCTAGATGATGCTGGCCACGCATGCTAAATTTGGGGTCAATTGCTAAAAAATGAAGGAAGTTAGATTAATCCAAATATTTTGGATGATTGGCATAAAAACAGCTCTTGCCATGACAACAGATTTTTTAACACTCGAGAAAAAGGAGTCCTGCACAATTACACATAACACTGATTGACTGCACATGTGCAAAATTCCAGCTCCATTGCTTTAAAACTGAGAGTACATGTAGTTCCATCCACAACACTTTGTGATTTTTGTGCAAAATTTGCCATTGTCAAGGCAATGCGAAGAAAATGGTGTCTGTGCACACTAACCCATTTTTTCTACTGGTCTGACCTGTCTCGAATCAGTATGTACCCAGTTTTTCATGTTTTAGTGGTCCATTCCTGAAAAGGTTATTAGTCTGATAGTCTGACAGTGATTTTTACTGGTCAGGGACTGTCAGACCAGTGTTAGTGTGCTGCGCTGGTCTAGAACATCTACCTATGATAGCAGTCACATATTATGTAGAATTTGAGATCAATTGCTCAAGTTGAGCCATGACATTTTGCATGATTTTTATAAAATTTGCTGTTACCATGGCAATGCATAACTCCATACAACCGAAAGAGGTTATCTTGCACATCTATGATAGCAGATACATCAGCCAAATGTTAGGTAAACAGCTAAAAAATGAGAGCAGTTCGAGCCACAAGATTTTGAGACAGGAAACCCACTGACTGACCGATCAACCAGCCGACCTCAGAGTGATTCCTATACCCTCATACACACTATGTGTGGGCTGGGGTATAATAAGAAATCAAAACTCTTCAGATTTCGGGTTTTAAATCAAGAGAGGCCTAACTGGTTGATATCAGAACAAGATAAAACACTTTTTTAACATTTCCTCCTTTCCTCTTTTTTTTTTTTCCCTTCAGGCGAGTAGGTTTTCTTTCTGGCATGTAAAATCATGAAAAGTCAGAAGTAAAGAATAAATTTAGTGTTGAGATCTCAGATGTCAAAACATATAATTACTTCATGTTACATAATACATACCATCACACAAAGATCAGAGATATAAATAATGTATGTTCACCTGAGTGCCTTCTTCCTCTTGATAGGTTCTTCACCTTCATTAGTATCCTTTTCAGCAGCTGGAGATGAAAGGTATTCAAGGTCTTTGGAATCATATTGCTCTTCTGGTTCTGACTCCAACCACTCCTCCTCCTTCTCTTCCTCCTCCTCCTTTTGCTTTTTCTGCTCTTGCTTCTCAATCTCCATTTTCTTGCATCCTGACCTTTCCTCATCAGATACAGGTCTCACCTCACAGATACTGGCACCCCTAACTGTCACATCAGGCCCTGATTCAAATCTTATGGCGAGGGTAATGCGTTTGCGGATTAATGTGGATGCATCTCGCTTCCTATTTTTGTTACCTGGGTGTGTGAGTGTGTCTGCCAAATCATTTTGAGGTGTTACCCTTGCTCGTTTTGCTTTGCTGCGTGTTGGCTTCCATCTTTTGTGCTTTTCTTGTCTTCGTTCTTGTCCGTCTGTAGGAATATCTGCCAATTCAACAGGATGAAATATGGCGACTGTCCTGTCACCCCAGTCAGATGCTAAATTAAGCTGACATCGCTCTGAGTGTGCTCTGAAAGAATGATGTGAAAAACAAATGTCACAAATGAGAGTTCTCTGCTCTTTGAATCTACCCCATTCTCTCTCTTGTGTCTCTTCATGTATGTCATTTATAATACAATGTGCTTGCAAGTACAGAATAAAACAATACAGCTGAAAAAGCATGAAGAGTGATTGCACACTCTTAAAATTATTATTCAAGAATGCATTTGAATTATAATTCCCCCCACCTCCCGGCCTTGAGATGGCATAACAATGTGAAGCTGTATGTCTAAGAGTCATGAAAATTAACTTAGTCACACATTTCACCTTATTTTAGAATAATCTACCTCTTGACCAAATCTTGAAATCAGAACCCATTCCGTTACTGAGATACATTTTTGTATGGTGCTCCCTTCCACTGGAAATTTCCAAAATTTTGCTGGCAAAACAATGTGAGCTGCGATATGCATGCTCCTGCTCAACACACAACAGGTATGGACTTGGCAAACCAATGATATACATGCGTGTACATGCGATACATTGTTTTGCCATCTCTGTGTTTACACAGTAATAGACTGCGCCCTACATAATACATTATACGCGTGGACAAAAACCATGGAGCGCCAAGTGTCACAAGAAATATTTTGTTACGAAATCAGTCATTTCGTCGATGAAATTGTTATTTTGTGAGGAAATGACAACATTTTGTAATTAAATGAACATTTCTTCAACGAAATGATAATTTCATTAACGAAATGGTCATTTTGTAGACGAAATGACCAATTTCATAACAAAATATTCTAGGTGGCACTTGGCGCTCCATGGTTTTTGTCTATGGTTTAAACCAAGGTTTCATTTGTACCACCTTCGTGAATTCGGGCTAAAAGGTTTAGTGAGATCAATTTGCATGCTCTGTATTACTGATAGTGAAAATATGAAGTGTTGAACGGGGGAAAAAAAAAGAGCTGTAGGTTTGTGAAACTTCAAATTTGCTTTACTGGAAATGAGCTTGGACTTACAATATAAAATTTGCCAGCTCAAGGGCGGCCCCCTCCCCGAGCCCCAGTAATTTTTGGTGATGTAGTATCACTCTCGAGACATGTACCCTATTCTTGTCATGGATGCATGCACGCAACATAAATTTGGCAAGTATGGGGGAGGGGGCATCAGGACGGAATTCTTGCTCTATTAATCTTATCATAAGTGAAAAGAGAGAGAGAGAAAAAAAAAGTAGCTAATTCTATAGACTGATGACTGCCTTTGGCTGTAAAAGCAACTATTTTAGACATTCTAACAGTTTGCGTTGATACATGATAAAAATATCAATGCTGAATCAACCAGATTTCACCATTACCGGTACCTTTCATAGTGAAAGAGATATCACATGATACCAGATACCAACTTGAATAACCAAGGTTCTTGCTTAGTAAATACTTTTATACACAAACAACTGCAACAGCTTCACAAACCAAAGTAGATTCTAGAATATCGGCTTTGAATGTTTACAACGGGACAGTCAAGTACTCACTCATTCTGTTGTCGTGCCCCTCCTGGTGTGGACGCTGACACCTGTCGGTATCTACATGTAACATAAAACGAAGGAGAAAAGGAGTCCTTGATGGATCATCTGTGTTGCATTCATGGCAAATCCCTTTTAAACGTGGTGCATAATATTAACCTAATCACAGGTCGAAAAATGCTTGCTCGAATTGGGCAAGCAAAAAGTTTTGATGCCACCTTTTTTTTTTACTTATTCCCCCAACAAACCCATGTAGCAGATTCAACCATACAGAAGCCCATTTGAAGTTAATGGCTGTTTAGTGATCAATGCAACACACTTTTTCACAACTTCCCAACACTTAGACCTACATTTTTTTTTTTTGTTGTACGGTACATGAATAAGCCCCAATGCAATGTAATGGCAACACTTGATCGAACAAAGTTTACGCAACTCCATTGTGTTATAAAGCATGCAAATCAATGTGTGCTATTTATTGAAATGATTGTGTTTCAATAAGCCCTTGGCTTACAGTTTCTTTCTCATTTCCCCATAAGTTATATTTTTGGACTTTCTTTTCGGGCAAGTAAAATTAATATTTGGCCATTATTCGGGCATGTGTTTGCAGCAAATGTGAAAGTCTGCTTGCTCGAACAGGCAAGTGGTTAAACAAGGTTCTGCAGCACTCCGATTATGTACGAGAGAGGATGAAATTTTGTATATTTTATGTGAAAAATCATCTGGAAAAAAGTGATAGGATCACTACCTTGGCCTCATATCAAGCCACCCCACTTCACGGCTGCCACAGTGGCAAGTCACTAACCTTCATGCTACGTAAAAGGCCGTTGGCTCCAATTCGCAAAATTTTTAAGCCGCTAATTTGTCTTAATATTTTACAGTAGAACCCCAGCGCTTAGCGCTGTAACTAGTACAGGTTTGGGTCGTCGCTGGTGCGGTTGGTTTTTAATACAGTAGTCGACCAGTACAGAGCTACCGAAGTCTCATGCATTGTGAGTGAGACTCAAGCATTTAGGGTCTGTCTCACGATCTCACGCATGACACCCATTTTTCTCACGCATTGGGATAGGAGCATAGCTTAAAGGATTAAAGTGAGAGTTGCAATTGAAGGCATATTTCCCTTTTGTTTTTCAAAATAAGTAAAAAATAGTCACTTACGTATGCACCAGCTTGCACCATTAGAGGGTGTGTACAGTTTTGGTTGTGGTGAGGATTTAACTAGCTTTTAATGTTTTGCAAGATATTCATGCAGATACCACTCTCTATGACTCTCGATTGAGATGTCAAAGCGCAGGCATGCAATTCTAACTAAGGGGTATCAAAAGTCTATTTCATGAAAATCAGTTTTGAATTGGCTGAGATATCCAAAAACAAGAATAAACAAAGAGATCCTAATAAAAGGCGTGGCCTGTCGTCTTTTATTATTATCACTTTTTTGGATAGCATGTACCTATCTCAGCCATTTGAAAACCAATTTTCATCAAATAAACATTGAATCCTTCTTGAAATTACATGCTCTTTCATATTTCAATCAAGGTTTCTCACTTCGGAATGTTCAAAACATGAATCCCCACCTCAACCAGTATGCCTACTGTAGGCCTACATGTATGATACGCTATAGATATCCCATAAACGTTAATAGTCCCTTTAAGAGCTAAAAATTGAAAAAACTCCCTACCGTCAGCATGGTGGGAGGGCGGGCAGACATCCCCTCCCACACCCTCCTCTCGGCCCTCGCTCAGTCGCTTCGCTCTCTCTCATGAAAAAGTCATGAAAATTTCACTCATGAAAATGTTTTGAACTTGGCATCTATTGTCAGTAGATAGCTGATGCTACAACAAAATGGACGCAAAGGGAGTATTGGTGAAGTTGATGATTTCATTTATTGACATAGGTCCTATAGAATGGTCTATTCAGAGATAAAAGATATAGAGTAAAAGTCCCAATTTTCGTTCACTAGAAAAGCTGTTTTGCAATATTTGCTCAACTCAAAATTAATACTCTACAAAATTATATCAATGTGGTAAATGGAAATGCGGTCTGTTACTGCCGAGTCTATGCGGTGAGGCGCGTTGTGTCCATGCCAATGGTCAGTGTGCGTGTGGTTGGTTGGCATCCATGGGCACAACACAACTTTTATTTTCATGGGATAAGATGACGCAGATTTAATTGATTCTTGACTTTGACTTTTACTTGTGAGACAAATGGACATGGACATAGTCTCTGCGAACTTGATGTCGAATAATCAAAATAGAATTTTTATTCTGTAGAGACGCATTACGACACGTACGCATGAGGATAATACAGAGTTTATTGACTAATATTGTATCGGCAGACTGCTGACTGCAGAGGACTGTTTGATTTCTGCAATAAATCCATGCAACGTCAATTGGAGACTGTCGGTGTCATCATTAACCCGGCTTACAACAACAATGTATGTTGAATATATCAACCTGCTTTTTCCCAATATTGATTTTGCTGAATAGATCATAAAATTTCACAGAATCCCCAAATATTATCACCTTGTCAATTCCCCAAAATTCGGACAGCCTCTCCAAAATTCGGACAAGCGCGCAATGTCAATACGCATAAAAGGCCGCTGAAAAAATCCGCGCGCATCATACCTTGTTTCGGTTTGCGCAAGGTTGCATCGCGGATGTTGCGGTGCCCGTTCGTGTCCGAATTTTGGGGACTCTGCACTTGCATTCAGCCCCTGCATTTACAGTTGAACCTCTCTTATCCGGCCTCCCTTTATCCGGATCTCTCTATTATACGGACGCAATCTCGCCGTGCATTTTTTGTTAAATAATTACGGGAGGAAAGGGGGATTCTTGCAAACACGAACCTCTATTTTGGGGTCTGTTACTGAGTGTAACAATAAAAAGGTTGCAGTATACACATTACTATGTACATGTGGTACTACAATGGGCTACTGTACATGTGTATGTATACAAGCATGGTTGAGGGGTCTAGATATCGCGCACGAAAATTTGTGATGCTCTTATAATAAAAATTATTCCACAATCGTACCTGAATTTCTCAATAAATATCACGAAAATGCAGAAAAATCACCTCCCAGAATCTCCTGATGATACGATGACGGAGTAGTGCGCTGTCGCCGTTTGTATGTCGGACTTTTTTTTATGCGTTCACCTTCTCGGGGTATGTAAAGATCGCGCAGCTGCCCTATGTAGTTTCATGCGTGAAAGTGTCTGCCCCTCTCTGCGGCTGAACGTGCTTCGGCTTTCGTAGAATATTAATAAACGATCGATCGAACAAAATACGAATTCTATCGGCTACGATCATACGAACGAGACAAGCGAGACGACACGTCTTGGCTACAACATCCTTCAAAAAGATTTTAAGCTAAGGTAGGTAAATTATAACGTAAAAAATTGGAAATTTAGTGAAAAATTTGTTCCAAAAAATTGGAAATTTAGTGAAAAATTTGTTTGAAATCTAAATTTCTTACCTGCTTCCTTCTCATTTTTAGCGGTTGTCAGGTATGTTTATTCCATGGGCGTATCAGCAAATTTTGCGCTTAGTCTTACGCGTATTAATGCTTGCTATACGCAGTTACGCTATGCGCGATCATTACGTCCCTGCGCGAGACCTAGTACCCTTACTATACATGTATAAAGCATTGAGTCTCCCGTATCCGGCCAAATCCCTTATCCGGATGAGCCTCGGTCCCGACTTGTCCGGATACGAGAGGTTCAACTGTATTCACTGCATTGGCACGTACGGAGATTTTGTTTTTCTTTTGTGTTTTGAGGATACCATCACACTAAGCTTGCGATAAATGACAAATCTCGCAACAGAACGGCGTAATTTTTCAATTTTTAGCGCTTTTTCGGCGACCCCGATTTTTTACACGGGACCTAATTCGCGCGCGCTTTGGAAAAGTTGCGGCGATTCTGCGTTTTTGACGGCAAAATTTGGGATTTTAAATGGAATTTTTGGAGGTGACTCGGGCACTTTCCTGTGGTGAACGAGTGTGCCAGTGTTATGTGAAACGATGTGATCGATATGCGTGTGTATGTTGTGACAGTAGAATTTACTGCTGGCTTGTGATAAGTGTAAGTGTCCGGATTTTGGAGGCTCTTACTCTCTAGAGTCTGGCCACGACAGCATAAATGTAATAAAGTATCTTGTTACTCACGTCGAAATAAGCAGGGCTATGACATCTCCGTTGCTTGATATGCCATTTTCTTGACCGATAGCCTGCAGTTCTTGCACAATCTCCCGAGAAACAGAAATTACCGAACTTCTTGCTCGATATCTCTTCTGCCTTTCTTTCGATTTTATTCTCTGTTGTAATGACGGGACACGGGGCTTCCTCTTCTTGCCCGTGCTTTCCTCCGCCTTCATCCATTCTTGAAATTCAGAACTAAAGCTTGTTTTATTCATATCTTGATTTTGTGATTCCGTGATTCATGCATGTATATGTGTGTACGCTCACGACGACGACTACTAACTACACAAAGCGCAAAGCATGGAATGCATGCAGTCACTGCATAAATAGCAACAGTGCTTCGCACATTATTGTACAGCACAGCGTCTGGTACGTGTCGGGCTAGCGCGGCGACTCGACAACGACCGTCTTCAGTCGCAGCATGTAGCAATGAAAACACAGCTTATTGTTCGCGCGCATATGGAGTGAGCTGGTTGACAGATAGATGGACAGGTGTACGAATGTCCGTATTGGATTTACATGTCGCCCTCTTGTGTTCACTATTCTCATCGCTAGCTCACGTAAGAGTTCTTGGGACCGTTTCATGAAACTTTTTGTCAGTGATTTACACTTACAACTGTTAAATTAAGCCACTGATACCCCTTTCAGGTAATCGTGGATGCGGATAATAGGAGCACAAGTCGTAAAATTTCGATTACATGAACGGGAGAGGAGTAGAAAAGTGCGCATTATTTTTATGCTGCTATTATGCGCATAATTGCAGCATGAGGAGTAGATCGAGAATACATGAACGCGATTTACGACTTATCCGCACTAACATTCCACAGTTCGGTCAAAGGTCACTCGATTTCCCGCACAACCGCTGATTGCTGAGCTTGAGGGCGCGAGAGGTGTGCATACACGTGAGTTATAGTATACGCAGTTTTGCAGTTGTACACGCACGTGCATGTGTCATTATAGAGGCGTGCGCCGTAACCATGACAAATAACTCCGTCCTTCGCACCTGAACGGGTGCTCGTAAAAGTAGTGCGCACTTCATGGGATATATGAACGCGATTTTGACTACTTTATCCGCATTATTTGGATGCGGATAATTGAACCGCGATTACCTGAAAGGGGTATGAAATCCTTGCGTCTGATTGGCTGATAGCAAATTTGTCGGTGAAAACCTCCGACGAACTCGTTGATGAAACGCCCCCCTCTGGGGGTGTTTTATCTATAGTCAGCGCTGACAAGTTGTCGGTCTCTGGCAATTTCAGTGAAGTACTTGGTTTTGATTGGCTGAGAAGCTTTGGTCACTGACTGTTACTATGGTAATTGTCCGAGACTGACAACTTGTCAGCGCTGATAACTTTCATGAAACGGTACTGGTTGAGGTGAGGATTTAGCTTTTAACGTTTTGCGAGATTGTTATATTCAGAAAACAGTATGAGAGATGTCAGAGCATATATTCTAACGCCAGGGGGTATCAAAAGTTTATTTGATGGAATTCGGTTTTGAAATGGCTGAGATATCCAAAAACAGGTGAAACAAAGAGATCCTAATAAAAGGCGTGGCCTGTCGCCTTTTATTATTATCACTTTTTTTTTTGGATATCTTTTGAAAACTAATTTTCATCAAATAAATGTTGAATCCTTAGAAGTACATGCTCTTTCATATTTCATAAGATATTTCTCATTATCTTCCTTAGGAATGTTAAACCTGAATCACCACCTCAACCAGTACCGGTACTTATAAGCACTGTTGGGACACCCATCCCGCTTCATCATGAATATTCATCATCTACATGATGATTTTTACATTTCCTGGCAAAACTGAAAATTTTTCCATGGCACTTGGCTTACTAGTATCTTACCTGGTACTGCCTGGGGGCATTTCATGAAGGAACTTGTCGGATAAAATATCTGACAAGTCAATTATATCCAACAAGTTCAGAGAAATCAGCCAATCAGACTAAAGAATTTCTCAAAACTTGTCGGATATAATTGACTCGTCAGATATTTTATCCGACAAGTTCCTTCATGAAATGCCCCCAGCCTGATGAATATTCATGATGAAGCAGGAATGGTGCCCAAACAGTGCTTGCCTCTCAAGTGCGAGCGATGCAATTATAACCAAAGATGCTTAAAGGACAAGTTCACCTTCATATACATGTGGACTGACTGAATGCAACAATATTAGTAGAACACAGTAGTGAAAGTTTGAGGAAAATCCGTCAAGCCGTTCAAAAGTTATGAATTTTCAAAGTATCTGCGCAATCACTGCTGGAGAAGACTACTACCGTGTGTGATGTCACATACGTACAACGATGTAAAGAAAATGAAAAGATAATTTCACAAAATGTTACTTTTTGAATAAAGTGCATATTCTTGGACTTGTAACTGATGTATGTTACAGATAATATTATTATTCCCCTTTCCTTCTGAAAGAGAGAAGTCGAGTGTTCTTTTATGCGAGAAAAGTGAAAGTTGAATTTTCTTTATACTTTTTTATACCGCTATACTCGTGTGACATCACAAGCTTTTCAGTATAGCAGTCTTCTCATCCAGCTGTGACTGAGCAGAAACTTCAAAAATTCATAACTTTTTAACGGATTGTCCGACTCTCACTGATGTGTTCTACTAATATTGCTGCATTCTCTCAACCCACATGCTATGAAGGTGAACTTGTCCTTTAACCAGGGGCGGATCCAGGAATTCCGTAAAGAGGGGGCGTGTTTACAAAATTAAAGGGGGGGGGGGGGGGCGCACGCACCCCTCCCCCCATTTTTTTCTTTTTATTTCTTTTGTTTCAACAAAAAATAAAGGGGGGGGGGGGCGTGCGCCGGTTGCGGTCCTCCCTGGATCCGCCCCTGCTTTAACTGACAGGAAAGTGGGTGCTAATCCTGTACAAAACAAATGGACAGCACTCGGTTCTCAAGCATATTACACACATCAATCACCTGAGACGCGCCGTCTTTGACGTTGTTGTTTATCGAGTGTCTTTGATTGTTTTTAGACCATGTTGTGTTGCCAGATTTTTACCTCCGTGAAATATAATCCATATAACTTTAATATCTCTTTCTTCAATATAATCCCCTTAGTCGAAAAAAAGCTAGGACTATATTTCAATCTTTTGAAGATAATAAAAATACCACTATCTTTGGAAATGAATGATGTTTCTGGGTGTACTGAGTTTGTACTTAGCTCTCTTTTGTATCGTCATGTAAGGTATGGGTAGCCATTTTGTTTTGGTTCCATTTTTACACGCACCTTCCTATCTTGTTACCTCTACAATGTGATCTTTGGTTTTAAAGTGTGTGCTCTAGTGTCTGGTGGACGAGGCACGCAAATGCGCCACACAACTGAGGGTTTATTATGTAACAAAGGCTTTGACAGATTGGGAAATTGGGCGATTTTTCAGCTTGCATAAAATGATAATCTGTAGGCCTACGTATGAGTGGATGAAATCATTGATCTCTATGGAAGACCAAGATCATTGGTGGAAAGTACATGTAGCTGCTTGGCAGAGGTCTGCGCTCTCAAAGTGCTTTTCAACTTTTTTTACCTTTCCATATCTTTGGAGTTGCGAATTAGTCACGAGTAATGTGACTAATAGCACAGATTGGAGTTACCGTATAGGCTATTCATGAGGACATGATGGGCTATTTTTCATGGTGATTTTGGAGGATTATAGGCCTATAATTATGTGTAACATGTTCATGTACAAACTTGCTGGAAACACTGGTTAAAAGATAAAGTAGACAATTTGAAGATGTATCATAATGTTTATGGCGGCTTCCATTTAACAGTACACTTTGATATGTGGTGATTGACAATGCTTTAACGCGTTTTGGAGTAAACGCTTGTGAATGTAATATTGTGGTTAATATACATGGTATTGTCATGTACACTAGATGCCCCCTCCCCTCTTCTTCTTCTACCCTCTCAATCCACATCTTTTGATAGATTGCTGATTGACTCAAAGCATCCATGTGGAAACAATACAGTAACAAGCTTATCCTAGCTTCTCCATGGCAGACACATGCACCTTACTAGGGAAAGAGGTTGATAGATTGCTGATTGACTCAAAGCATCCAGAACACATCATTCAAGGAAATTTTCATTCACTGTAGCCTTGCCTTGACATCAATTTTGAAACTATGTGATAATACATTTTCCTCATCACTTTGCCAGATCATAAAGAATGAAAATAAACAAACAATAAAATATGTGGTACAAGACAAATAAATCACTAACACAAAATTAAAATATATGTAATAACAGAGGTTTATTCCAACAGCTAAACTGATGAGTAGGAAATGCAATAATGACATCAGTTTATGCAATATTGTTTGTTTCATGCAGAATTTACCTGCCCCACCCAACAGCACAAATACATTGATTGCACCAGTGACGATTAAATCATGTACTGTAAATGGGAGCTCTGTATAATGCCTCAACAATGCAAGATTTTTCTGTTCAGTCCAAAACTACCTACTTTACACAAGAAAGCTCATAAATGATCTGTCAAGGCTCTTTCAATTGCAAATATAAAACTTAGCATTTCATTTCTTTCTTCTTCATTTATCTATAGCAGAAGTACAAGTATGAAATGACCACTAAAGTATAACTGGGTTTTGCAGGCCAGCAGTTGTGTAAACTCTGCATATGATCTAGGACAGTGTGTAAACGTTTTAAGGAAAGACTGGTACCGCCATGAAAAAAAAAAAATTAAGAAATGAAACAATTCAATAACTGACTGACAAACTTGCAACATAATGAAAGGAATGCTCATAGAACTACAAACATTAAATCATACTGACATATACAATGTATTCCTTCACAATGAGAAGTCAAGAAGATAAGAACTGTCGTAGCTTGCCACTTAAAACTATATAATTCAATTACAATGAAAAATATTACAGAAAGCAATATGACACATTTAATGTATATTTGAGCACCCTGATATAGGTATGCAATGTTGTTTCCTACCTGTGATGATATGATATAATTTCACAGCTATGTTTGCAGTCATTGACAAAATGATGTACATGCTATTAATGTCAATCATATGCTGCTTTTCAGACTCAATTACCAAGATATAGCTTTTTTTTTTTCAATCAAAAGCCAAGACATGCAATGTCATTTGTATTAAAATCACACATTTTGAATATTGGAGATAGAAAACAAAAACAAAGAGGAAACAAAAACACCCTCTAGGCTCCACTCCCTGTCAATGACACACTGGCTGTCATCACTTATGAATAAATTTCAGTGCAAGCTGGATGAAAAATTCACAGCAGTGGACATAAGCATACATTTATGATTTTGTAGAGGGACACTAAAGATATTTGGCAACTCAATTTTGACATAACTATGCCATGCAAACACTGACTTACCGCCAAAAGTAAACATGTGTCTTGAAGGGAGTACAAAGGGCTAACTAAATTCAACAGAAAAGGAAATGGTATATAAATGCCTTGAAACATAATATTTTCACTCCATGATACATTAGTTTAAGTTATTGTAGATTCTATTTTTGAATAATTAAGACAATAAATACCCAGGTACCTACAATCATTTCTGTGCAAAATTTGGACTTTGTGACTTCCATGTTACCAGGGAAGCCTTATGAAACTTTGCCATGGTGGCATCAGCACTACATATATCTACACAAGTATTTCATGAAAATTCATATGATTTGGAATAAGTTAAGAGTGTAGGAAAGTTAACATAACTCTGAAAAAAAAAAAATAATAGCAACTCAGCAATGAGGCCAAAGTTATATAGTTCTGTCTTTGCACAGTATCTGAAGAGGTGACTTGCAGTACAAGAAGACTATTAATGGGTTGAGACTGAAGCTCCAAACCCACCTCAATCAGCAAAGAAAAGGTCAATGGAGAAGAAAGAATTGTAGATGCAGAATAGAAAGCAAGATATAATGTAATTTCGCTGTTCAAGTATGAAATGCAAAAAAAAAAAAAAAATCTACTGCTTACTACATGACAAAGTAGACAATTTTTTTTTTCATTTTAAATTTCTGAAATATTGCAAACTGAGGTTGAACATGCTGATCAAGATGTGTTTTCCCTCTAAAAAGCTCAAAACAAGCTGGACCTTCATGATTGCTTAGTTATTTTCTCATGCCCTCTTAGGTGGCTTTGTACAGCTAGCGTTACCACCTGTAGAGTTGTACGCTTCCTCCATGTTTGTGGATTTCAAAAGCGTATGAGCAAGCATGCAAGAAGAACAACAGAAGGGTAATGCATAGTACAAGAGTGGTTATATGATTACTTTTATACGTAGAGTCATCCCGTATTTACAACCGGTAGTATTTGATATAACAAGATTCTATGCCTTTCAATATAGTAGTATGTAGGTGTACACCATTAGTATCAGGCCTACACTGGTAAGGTACTGTACGTTGATAACATTTTTATACTGTGCTTTGATTTCCACTAACTTTTGAGATGCAATGTACAATTTCACATGATTAATCGGAGTCGTTTTCTCCATTGGCGACACAAGTTTTTTTTTACACATACGTGTACTAGGTAGCAAAACAAAAAGTGATATGCAAGCAATTCACAAATAAACTTAGTTTGCTTCATTGCAATACCAAAATATCAGCTTAATACAAAGTATGAATATTTTTAGTGGAAACTTAGAGGGGACATCACAGAAATCTACTCAAGGGTTGCTGATCACCCTAAAAGGGCTGTTGAGGCCGGCTGAGGATGGAGCGCCCTCACACTTCTATGTCCCGCGGACCTTGATCTGTTTCATGTTGGGGTTCATACGCTTGCGCATCTCCTTCTTGTACTGCTTGTCCTGGTGTGGTGTGTGGATGAGATAACAAGGAATCACACTGAGGTATATGAAGACAAACTTGATTTTTTGTGTATTGCTACCTACATGATTGGCCACTGCAGTCAAAAACTGAGACAATAAAAATGTAATGACTGCAGAGCCTCTAAATCCATAATTCTACTGGCCTTACATCCATTTTGTATATTTTAACTCATCTTTTATTGGTTTGGTGTACAATTCTGACTATTTGTCCAAACAGCCCATAGTAGTATTTTCAATACAAAGAAAATATATTTTATATATCGTTATTGCAGAGGGTGTTTCAACTGTGGAGTTGATAGAGAACTGGGTTTTAATCTTGGCCCTTAATACTGTGGGGGATTTTAAATCTTGGCTTGTGGAAATGTTGAGTGTCCTGAACAGATGATTATCGTTGCTGGGGCAACAAGACCTCGTATCTACAAAATGTCAAATGTTCGGGGGAGCAAAAAAACATGGCAGCCAAAGAACTGTATCCAATAGGATCTAAGACATTCCTTTAACATGCAATGGTGGCTTCATTTTGGGGGTAAGACATCTAAGATTTAGACAGGACATCACTTAACTGATTATTTGACCATTAATCCCCCCAAAAAAGTCATTTTCACCAAAATTGCAGAAACAAGGTCTGGTCACCCCAGCGACAGATGCATTCACACACATTAGATAAACTAAGATAAACTGCCTTGTAATCACATGTCACATATTTGTCTGGTTTACCTCATATGACATTGTCATATCTCCATTTAACATGAAAGACATTGTAATGGGCGCCTACTAAATACTGGCAGATTTGGTTTTCCCTTCTCTATCTAAAATACTACATGAATAATGTATCGTACGTAAAAGTATACAAAACTCATAATCACAATATCACAAACTTTTCCTTTAAGAGAATATGACCAATATAAGATCCTTACAAACAAGCAGGGATAAAGAGAACCAAACAATGCAGTGAAAAGTAATGTATATGTGATATACCATAGTTTTTTTGTGGTGTTTTGTAATATAAAATGTCTAAAGTCAACTGATTTTTTTTTTTTTTGAAATACACAACTCACAAAAATGTGTCTCCCTTTACAAAAGTACATTTTGCCACACTTCAAGGGGGGAAATGGCTGACTTTTCTTTAACCCTAACTAGGCCGGGCTGTTTAGGTAGTTGATAGAGCCGGGGGGGCCTCCCAGGCCCCCCCCTCCAGATCTCGGCCGTCGACCGCGCGATCGCGACGAAAATTGGCACACACATTGCCTATGATGTCATCTAATATACCATGAAGTTAATTTTTCAAAAAATCATCATTTATGCTAAATTATGCTAATTTATGCATGATGATGCATAAAATCAGACTATTTGGTATAAATCACAAAATAAAGCTCAAAACAGGCACATTTTTTGTGTAAATATTCTTTTTAGTGTCCTTAGCAAATGTAATACAAAAGAATTGTGACATCAGAAAAAATTCTTCAGTATTTTATTGTTTTTTTGAATTTCTTATGTATTTCATTGTTTTTTCGACTTTATGTTTTCCATTGTTTTTTCGATGAAATTTGTCCGCGACATCGCTCGGAACAAGAAAATATGTTATTCATTGATTTTAATCAATAAAACACCAAAATAATCATGCTTTTATGAAATTTGCCAGCAAGCACAGTTTGCATTGAAATTGTACACGAATTAACGTTTTTGAGCAATTTTTGGTCTGACATGCATGTACATATTATTTATGCGTAATTTCGGAACCGCCCGCCTGGGCGTCACAAATTTTGTGTCAAAAGATGCGGGAGACTCAAAAGAAAAAAGTCATGAAACGTCGCAGCGATAGCTTTTTGCGATTGCGATACATCGCGCGGAACGTCGAGGGGGGGGGGGCCTCGGAGGCCCCCCCCCGGCCTAGTTAGGGTTAAATAAAAACACCTGATAATACTTCTTCCTCATTCAGCAAATGCCAATTCAACTACCCATGGAAATTGCCTTGCAAGTCCATATTTGCAGTTCACTTGGCATATACAGTACCTGGGGGACAATAAAATCAAAATGATACTGGGTATTATCTTCGAAGGCAATCACTACACACCAGTATGTCACATAGTTAAAGAGATAGTATAGTATTGGTTGAGGTGAGGATTGGGCTTTTAACTTTTTGTGAGATACCAAGAAACCACTTATGAAATAGTGCAGAGCATACCATTCTAAGAGGAATTCACAGTTTATTTGATGAAAATCAGTTTTGGAATGTCTGAGACATCCAAAAACAAAGTAAAAACTAGACTCGGAATTTGTCAAGACTGACAAATTAGGTGATCCGATTGTTTTTTAATCAATGATTCGAGTCCTGATCGCAATAGGCATGACCATATAGGTTTCATCTGTGTTTAGAGACTTTGGCCGTGTGATATTTGGGGGCGCTGTGGCATAGTGGATAAGACTCCCGACTCCCGAACGGAGGACCGCGAGTTCGAATCCTGCCCAGTGCTTACGTCCTTGGACAAGATGTTTTCACCCACAATGTCCCTCTCGACCCAGGTGTATAAATGGGTACCTGGCAACGCTAGGGTAATAATAATAGCAGGGCCCTCTGGTAGAGCAGTGGCAACACTGAAGAGGCTACCCTGGATAAATAAGACCTTATTATTATTATTATTATTCTCATTTAGAAAAGAGAGTCAGGTCTGCCATCTTTGGTACCAAATTCGGTATACACGATAACAAAGATACAGAATGAAGTATATTTGACCATTGACCCAACTTTGCACAGCCAAGATGGCATCTGAGCAAAAAGTGGTTATTTTGTGAAATGATTCTTGTAACATGGTCTTTACGTGTGCAAATATGGGAAAGATAGGACATGTATTCACCAAGATACAGGTTGAAACATTTATGACCTTTGACCCTAATTTACATACCCAAGATGGTGTCTGATCAAGTAGTTGTTATTTTATGAAATAATGTACGTGACATGAACTGAACATGTGCAAAATATGGGGATGACAGGGGCTGTTTTTCTTGAGTTATTGCAAAGAAAGTTGCAGAAAGAAAGAAATATCTCAATACATTGAAGATAAGTTTGATTTCAACCAAGTTTTTTGACGTGATCTCGGCGTCGTATGAAAAAATGGAGAGACAAAGACGATAGCCCAAAGTCTCAGCTACAACATATTAAAATCTGGGAGAAATTCACCGAAGAGTAAGCAAGCTAGTGCTCGATAAAGACCGTCATGTCAATTTTCATTTCCAGAAAAATTCCCTCTCATAGAGATAAAACGTAAACTGGTTAAATTTGACATGGTTACATTATATCCAATTTCACGAGGTGATGCCGTCATCCAATCAAAATGTTGTTATTATATGACTGAAAGACCATTTAATAAGCTACAACATATTGAAATTTGGACGAAAATCGACAAAAGAATAAGTGAGATACGCTTGAGTGAACTTGAAATTTGATGACGTCATTTTGAAAATTTATCATCCGATTAAAACTTTGATTGAACAACACTTAAAGAGTATTAAATTGGCTACAACATACTAAAATCTGGAAGAAATTCACCGAAGGGTAAGTGAGCTAGTCGTCGATAAAGACAATCATGTCAATTTTCACATCTAGAAAAATTCCCTCCCTTAGAGATAAGACGTCATAACGAAGATACAGGAAGAAGTACATATGACCTTTGACCCCACTTTGCACAGACAAGATGGCCTCTGAGCCAAAAATGATTATTTTGTGTAATGATCCTTGTAACATGGTCTTTACATGTGCAAAATATGGGAAAGATAGGACATGTATTTACCAAGATACAGGTTGAAACATTTATGACCTCTGACCCTAATTTACATACCCAAGATGGTGTCTGATCAAGTAGTTGTTATTTTGTGAAATAATGTACGTGACATGAACTAAACATGTGCAAAATTTGGTGGTGATAGGGTATGTTTTTCTTGAGTTATTGCAAAGGAAGTTGCAGAAAAAAAGAAATATTTCAATACATCGAAGATAAGCTTTAATCTCAATCAAGTTTTTGGACGTGATGCCGACTCCGTTTGAAAAAACGAAGGGCACACTGACGATAGCCCAAAGTCTCAGCTACAACATACTAAAATCTGGGAGAAATTAACCGAAGCATAAGTGAGCCAGTGCTCGATAAAGATAGTCATGTCAGTTTTCATTTCCAGAAAAACTGCACTCCCATAGAGATAACACGTAAACTGGTCAAATTTGACAATGTTACTTTAAATCCCTTTTTACGAGGTGATGCCGTCATCCAATCAAAATGTTGTTATTATATGACTGAAAGACCATTTAATAAGCTACAACATATTGAAATTTGGACGAAAATCAACAAAAGAATAAGTGAGATACGCTTGAGTGAACTTGAAATTTGATGACGTCATTTTGAAAATTTACTTTTTAAACTTTATTAAGAAATATGATATCTTTTAAACATTTTTTCAGTATCGCCAACCCATGAAATGACATGTACAACTCATCAGCTTTCAGAATATGTAAAGAAAATGGGGGATCACCGTCCATCCTGATGAGTAAATTCGGATTTAAAATTGGCGGTTTTTTGGCATTGTTGCACTGTATATCGTCATTGACGCGCGCGCGGAATTTCAACTTTGACGGGCCAGTATGACGTTATATTGAGTCGGATTGACTTGAAACTTGGTAGAAATATTCCTTGACATTTCAGGCATTCGATAAGTGTAAAAAAACGGGAAATTTCTATTGCATATGAGCTGTGCGTGCGTATATGTGTGCACGCGTACGCATCCGTCCGATTTTTTCAATTTTTCAAAAAATGCTCCAAATGGTCTGAAACGTGTGCAAAAAAAATTTGAGCTCGATTTGAGCATACAAATATTTCAGCGCGCGTACGTGCGCGTTTTAAGAGAAAATATGAATTTTGAGAATATGAGTAGAATGCGCATAACTTGAAATATATGTGACGTAAATTTCATTGAAATATTCCATTCCATTGATGAGATATGATTGAGAATGTGTTTTCATATAATGACGTCATAGTGACGTCATGGTCGACTGATCACTATGATTTTATTAGACCCGTCGTCTTTGGGACATGATACATATATGGTATAAGTTTGAAATTGATAGGAAGAGCACTTTCTGAGCTAACCGATACACAACTTTTGAGGAGAAAGAAGAAGAAAAAGAAGAAGAAGAAGAACAAAGAATCAGTACAGATACAGAAGGTGATCTGAGAGGATACTCGGATCACCTAATAAGCAATCGTAATAAAAAGTGGGTCCCACCTTTTATTTTCATCAAATAAACGTTGCATTCCTCTTGAAATTACACGCAACTTCACATTTCTTAAGGGGTTTCTCATTATCTTTCCCAAAAATGTTAGAAACCTGAAGTTAGCTCTTAACCAAAACTATACAATCCCTTTAATGTGGATGAGCTGCTTGGTCCTCCTTACCTCAAGGCGACGTGCCTTGTCCGGATCCTCCTCATTTAGCAGGCGGTCCTTCTCAGCGCGGCGCTTGTCCTCACGGCGCTGCTGGGCGAGCTCCTGGCGTTGGGCGTGGGCCAGTTTGACGAAGGACTCCGCCACCTTGGCGCGGCTTCTCTCTGCCTTCATCTTGCCCTGCAAGAAAGTTTACATCACACGCTCTCTATCAGCAAAGCCCTCTATGTTATGTCTGAGATATACAGCCTTGATGGCATATCATTCTAGTTTAGTGGATTGGTAACTGCCTTGATATTACATTTCAAAGTACAATGATGGCAAAATTCCCCAACAAAGTTCTGTTAGTTACTCTCCACACATGACTTAATTTAGCCCCCTGCTTGGTGTGTAAACGATATGGTTGCAATCCCAACGGGTATCCTCTTTATTGTTTTGAACACTCTTCTTGGAGGACCTGTTACCATTATCACACCAGCATTGCCAAGAGCTCACTCTACCCCATGGTTAGGGGGACCACTGAGAGTATGATACATTGACCAGAAAAGAATGCACCTCGTAGGCTGTAATCAACAACCTCTTGAACTAGAGTCCACAGCACTCTACGTCTTAGTAATTCCCTTGTGAGGTGTGTTGAAGACTTGTGACCTTTGACCCTTACCTCCTTGGAGAGGCGGTAGCGCTTGATCTTGTCCACAAGGTAGATGACCATCTTCATCATGGGAAGCATGTCTTCGATGTCACTCTTGGAGCAACGCCCATTTCCAGGGACTGATAGTAGAGATCAAATAGGAGTAACATGACGACTAATAAAACTAACATTTCCAAACAACATACATTTATCTAGTACTACACTGCTAGTTTGCATCTCCCTCCCCATTAGTTCCCTCCAATGGGGGAAAAATCAAAACTTGAAATAATGCTACAAAAATACAAAGAAAGAGCTTGATGTAGTTTCCCCTATTAAAACAAATCACAATGCATATTTTTCAATTTCTTTCTGTTGTTTGCAAGAAGTTTTCCTGTGCAATGAGGAAAAAAGAAGAAAAGATAGGGCAAATCTATTTGAAAAATAGTCCAAATGGATCTTGAGGACAATATGTCATCTGTATCTTTCTATACTCACCTTTGAAATTACAAATAAGCACCTTTTGAGTTTCAGGCATTTTGGTAGGCTGTTCCTCTCTGGAAACGACGAAATGTGAAGAGGAAAAAAAGAGGACAATTACAAACTTATTTTTGTCTTTGCTTGACAATTTTAACAAATGAGTTATAGATCATCTTTTCCATCACTTTCTCTTCTTATTATGTTAGCAAATTAGCCTTATAACAATCTTTATGCAGTGATGTAGAAAAAGAAGATGGGGGAAAATGGCTGCATTTAAACGGAGAAATTACCCAGAATGGTATCCTACTCACATTGCATACAAAATAAGTCTTGACCAGGAGTGGATTGGGGTTTTTAAACAGTTGTTATATGTTTCTTCTTATAAAAAATAAAAAAATAAAAAACCCAAAGAAGCAATGTTTACAATATGAACATGACCCCTTGTGTCATGTCTAATGAGCAAGTCCTAGGTGTATGTGCAGCAAAATAACGAAGCAAATGTCTCTTGTACACAAATAAAACATAAAGTGTCATGACAAACACAGAGTATAAAGATGAGACTGAAGTTCTACAAGTAAGTACTACAGTGAAACATTCAATTGATAAAATGAGGTCAGATACAGCAAGATACCTGACATAAGAACTAAGGTAATTCTGCAGGTCCAATTCTTTTTTACAATACATTCTTTTTACAATAAATTCTTTTTGTCCTTGATATTTCACGATACACGATACTGTATATGCCATATTATTTCGCAAGTCTAAATTTCTGCAAATCAAGAATTCCCGATGATTTCGCGAGTGGTTAAACTTGTGATCGTTAAGTCCTGTACTGAACGGAGAAGTGTACAAGCGTACGTCACATTCACATCGGGATCAGAGTCAATATTTTCGTGTGTCTTTAATTTCGCAAATAGCACCTGACTCACGAAATTCGTGAAAATAAAAGCCTCGCGAAATATTTGGCGTATACAGTAAAGCAAGGAAATTCCAGTGGTCCAAATCAGCCTCTTATAACTAAGTTCCCCAGTGCATGACTATGTTCAGATCATTACTTACTCAGCTGAAGGCTTTGGGCCAGAGAATTGGTCCGAGATATGCATATAATCAAACATTTCAGGGTGGCTGTTTAGGCAGTTCAGAACCTGTTGGAAAACAAATCAAGATGAAGATGAAGATAAGAAGCAGTTTCAGGCATACAAATACAATTTATTCATCATACAACTGCATGCTTAAGAGACACACAAAATGATACAAAAGGGAGAAAATACAGTAACATTTAAAAACTTTTTTTACTCATTACAAAAAGAAATACAGAGACATTCACTGACCTTAGTGTCCAAGACTCCGTTGACCACCTCCCCTAATTCAGCTAGTACTACAGTGGATGGCGGTAACCCGTACTTTTCTCCTCCTCTCTTATCACCACAATACTGACTCTGTGATGAAAACATTAAAAAAAAGTATGATTTAGAGAAAACAGCTAGGAATCAGACACAAGTAAATGTAGCATAAATGCTGACTCAAAAAAGGAGAAACACAAATGTGGGCTCAGGTAAAAATGCTTTCTTGAAGGACATTTTATAAATGTCATTCATATCTAATACCTTCACTTATCACATTTTTAAGAACACCAGATGCCTCATGTAATAACTTGTCCAGGATAAATGTTTCACTGTTATAAATGTGCATATACAGACCTGTGTATATGTTAGTGATGAACATTCGACAAGGTGTCTTTGAAAACAGGTCATGAGTTGAAAATACATAACAAACTGCAAAGAACAAAGTGTAATGGCCATAATTCTTCCCCCCCCCCCACACTTCCAGCAATCCTCACCAGATCTTGCATGTCCTTCTGCATGCGGTTAGCCACCTTCTTGCTTCCAAGGAAGAGAATAAAGCTGTCCATGGCATCAATGTCAAGAGTCACTGTCACTTTCTGGAACATAAATGGAGTGTGTCAAAGAAAGAGTGATAGAAAGATACATAAAAACAGATACGTATTTCAGATAAGATAGGCTAATGGGCGTGGATGGATAGATAGACAAGTGTATCATCAGCAGATATGTAAATAAGGTTGGAGAAAGAGATATATGTGGAGAAATAGATAGGTCCTATACAGATACACATAAGCAGATAAATATTTGGGAGATACGATAAGTCAGACAAGTAGATAATGGGGATGGGGGGATAGAAAGATGTATCAACAGCAGATGTGTGGTAAGGTTGGAAGAGAGATAGATGGATTGAGATGGATTCAAGAAGAATATGATAACCATAAATCCATGCAGGCAGATAGTTATGCATTTTGCAAAATTATCTCACAGATCATTTCAACGTTACCAGGAATCCCCTCTTAAAGACAGTTAAAATAAAAGAGATATCAATTAGACATCTACAACGAGATGTCTAATGTGTTCAGTGTTCAATGATATGATGGTACAATGGAATAAGGGCTAACAATGCTCAACAACAACACAAAGAAAAAGAGAGAAAATATGACCAGAGGACAGAAAAAGAAACAGAGCTATTGATAACCTCTTCTGTCACCCATGCCCCTTATGGTAACAATAACATAGAGAAGCCATCAGCAATACATATTCCCACTTTAATATCTAAGATCTTACTATTTCATCCGATGCTGGATGCAGAGTACGAGACACAACACTCAGAAGGTCCTGTCGCTTCAGAAACTGTAAGCAGAATAAAGATACAAATATGACAACATAATTCAGTACTGTCTGGAAAACATCAGTGTCACAGTTCTAAATGAAAATACACGTAGTCAAACATTTCCTGCATTTTGAAAAAAAAAAAATAGTTCATTAATAATGCAATATGTAATTTTGAAAGGAAACTTAATGCTACTAAAAGTTAATGCCACTACTTATCATCACTGCCCAACATGTTTTCCACCCCTTCCCCAAAACATTAAAAGGTACAACCACTTAGGTGTAGACTACCCTAGGAATAATCTGTAGCGAAGCAACCACGAATATCTTTTCTCTATTACACACTAAAGATTATCATACCAGCTATTGTCCTGGGAGTAGCAGTAATTGTCAGCGTGTAATTTGTCCTGACGTGACCTTTGCCCCAACTGAGCTGGCATCTAGGGATGGGGCTTACCTTCAGTTCTACCAGCATGCCTTCACAGAAGACACGGCCAGAGCACCAGAGACAGTATCTGTTCTCGCTCTGCTTCAGGAGATTGACCGTGGTCGGCATCTCCTTCTGACCATCATCTCCTGGATGGTCAAGGTTGGGGAGAGAGAAGGAAGATGAGAGGGAGGAGATAAAAGAGGAAGTGAGTTCAAACTTATGTAACTTTACTACAATCATACTCAAAATACATTTCTATATTTTCTTTTTGAGTGTATAATACCATGCAGGCTGATTATTCTCTTCAAGTTTACTGCTTCACTTTTTCCTTTTAGTTTTTATCAATTTTACACTTGAATTGAATTAATTTAGTTAGACACTTTAATATGAGGAAAATACTTAATTTGTTGAACCTGACTTACAGTCTTGATGACAAGAACTCATATTGAGAAGCACCAAAGAAACAACAGAATGTGGGCAAAGTGCAAAAATTCCTATGGTGTGTACACCTTCAATCCTAGACTGGCAATATCAAGCACAGAGCACCATAACAAAAACTTGAATTTGTAAGCATTTGCAACAGATCACATACGCATAAAAGGGAAGGCACAACTATAAGTCATGGGTCTTAACAAAGTGTTTTGTGTTAAAAAATGACTTAATTATGAGATTGTGGGAAAAAAGTTCACAATAGTTTTGCTGCAAATGGCTCCAAAACATGACTGGGCCTGACAGCCGAACTACAGATTTGCAAGCGTAAGTCCACTGTTGGATTGTCTTCAAAATCTTTTCATCTACACTATGGAATATATTATGGACTCCAAATCAAACTGAGTGGATGAATACTAGTAAGACACAAAATCTTGAGTATTTCTTGAAGACCATGTTTGTCTCTAAAAAAGTAGACAGAAGAACACACCTGGAACTGCTACGAATACTTACCCTATTATGTATATGCTAGAGCAAAATTTGTATACAGAGATGGTTTTGACAGATTTTTCTAATCCTGCATTCATTTGCAGCATTTGTTGTTTTTGTTCAGATATTCCATTTTCACAGTGATGTCATAAAACTACATTAAAGTCTCCGTCATCCCTTTCAAGAAATCAAAAATACCAACAACAGTAGTTCTGACAGAAGACTCAGTATGCATACTCACCCACAAGGGAAAAGTTTGTCTCCAAGAGTTCCTTATGGCAGTTGAGCCACGCTGTGGCCAGGCGCTGGTTCTTCGCCTTGCCATTCATGTAGTTGAGAAGGTAGGCTGCCACACCAGCCAGCATCAGCAGCTCAAGGTAGTAGCTGTCCCAGCTGTTGCGCAGGTGCAGCGGTACCTAGGGTACACCAAGGAGGAGCAGAATGACATCTTCCACACATACAATGACACACATGGTACATAATAAAGAAGTACATGTATCTGCACTACTTCCTTAGTTGTAAATAGCAGTAGCAGTAGCAGTAGGGAAAAAGTGACATGCCACAAGTTGCAATTTGTGGGCAACACATTTCAATTAGTATCTTGGGTGATGCAACTGTTTACTGTTATGACCTACTCATGTAATGATTGGGTGCAGTTAATGATGCATCAAAGAAATATCTTATGTTTCATGTCTATTCTCTCCAACAGAATTTATAGCATATCATTTTGGAGAAAAGCACATATTTTCTTGCATTAATTTATGTTTGTGATAGCTGTCTGTCACATGTTTGATTGTATTATTTTTTTTTTTAAATATGATAAACATTAAGTCTACCTCAAGTGATTTTAAGTAATCAGAGATTGGGATGTAAATATGAATAGGCAAATCTCCACTTTTGACCACATATACCTTGATGTTTGCCTCTTATGAAGAAGAAGGAACATCATGTTTCATGGATTTTGAGAATTTTATTTTCTCTCTCTCTTCTGCTTTCGCAGCCTTTGAAACTGGAGTGTATTCAACTAAAAGCAATGTTGAGAACATTTATACATACCTTGGTGATTTCCAGATCTGGAGATTCCTTGCCCTTTCCTTTGGCTGGACGCTCTTCGAAGTTTTCAAACTCCTCTGTGTCCTGGAAGTGGTCAAATTCATCTTCATCCTACAGAGAGTGAAGGACCATGGTGACACCATGACTACATGTACATCAATGCAATTACCTTTTACACACAACTTACAAGTTGGTCTGGTAATTATTTTTGTCACTACTGCAATCAAATATACATGCTACAATTATCATGAGACATTTGAACTCATGTCAAGCACAGATTAGCACTAACAATGACATCAGATGTCGCATTTGTACTCCGAATGCACACTTTGGTAACTGCTTTTTATCCCATCAAAGTGACTGACTCCCAAATGTATGACGTATACAAACCTTCCCTTTTCCACTGCAAACATGTTTCATCAGAGAATGATACGAGAGCACAAGAGAAGTGAAAACATTTTCAGCTGTTTTGAGTATGACTGTCAAGACATACCTGTAAGGTTTCTCAGAGATTCACACATGCACCTACAGTACATTTCCACTGAATATACTACAGCCCATTGTACCATGAACTCTAAGAGATACGGTATGTTTATGTGAACTCAGTACACATTATCACAAAAACCCGAGACTGATACAAGTCAGTCGAGCTAGCATTTAATCAACAAAAAAAAAAAATCAATCACAGCTATCTAAAATGTGACACTTATCAAAAGACTGCACTGAGAAATAAACTTCGATCAGATGATGTACTAGACTGCAGACTTAATATCTCTTCTATTTTGTTCTGTATCTTGAAACCTTGGTATTAGTTTAACCATATACCCTGTATTTATTTATTTATTTTTTCTTTCTGTAGAACATTTGTAGACCGGTCTGTAAAATATCTGTATAAAAGTGAAAAATTTTGCATGAGAAATTTTTTGTGCTCAGCTTGGTAATACTTATGAATTCTGCATATTTTTAATCCGCCATGGCAAAGTACAAAATAGTATTACTATGACATACACTGTACATGTAGAAAAGACTAAAGTGTGTGTGATTTTATCTTGCGCTAGCTCTAAGTAAGTTGTGCGAAATGCAAGACAATTTCCACGCTGCAAAAGTTTCCACTTTTACAGTATGATGCCTACATGTACCTCCATCATCTCATCTCCATCTTCCAAGAACTCATCTCTGTCCATGGCGTCTCCATCTTCTCTGGCCATATCGTCAAACTCTCCATCCTCCTCCTCCTCTTCCGTCTCCACGGCCATGAACTCTTCCTCCTCATCGTCATCCAGGTCTTCAAACTCTGCAAACTCGTTGTCCTCGATCTCGGCCTTGTGCGGCGAGCCCCTGGCGGCAATGGTCAGGGAGACCAGTCCCATGACGATGGCCATGATGAAGAGCTGCCTTGGATGCATCTTGGTTGAATTCTGAAGGAGTCCACACTTGACTAAACAAGACTTGTGTATCAAATAACAGAGTAAAACATTAAAAGAATCACTGGATGTATAGGCAATAGGCTCATAGTGGTGTCAAGAGGCACATTGCATTTGGGAGAATGATTAGGCCATAGACGTATGCTAGTTTGTCCTTTGCTACCGGCCGTGTTACTAGACCCTATACATACAATGTGTAGGCCTAGTACTATACTAGTTACAGCGCCCCTCGCCCAGGTTATATTGGACATGCAAGTAGATGTGACTGTTTACTCGTCAAGTAAATAGAATCTAGTCTCTAGTCTCTAGATTCCAGTCCACTGCGTAAACTGTGTGAGTGTGTTGCTGATTCATTCGAGTCTTCAAACGCAAAAGTCAAATTTCATGCAGTAAATTTATAGACAAGTGTGGAATTCTACTATACAGAACATAGATCCTTGACCCTGTAGTTACCCTATTACCGACCGTCAATTTAACAGTTATCAAGACAAGAGGCCACCGAACAAGAGGCAGATTTAACCCCGGGGCGCTCTTTGTACACCGTTTAAGTTATAGGCCTAACGTTAGGTAAAAATTTAACCTAGGGTCCTACACAGGATTAAAGGGATCGTATACATTGTAACTTCTAGTTTTGGTCGAGACCTAATTTCAGGTTTCTAACATTTTTTTGGTGAGATAATGAGAAACCTCTTCTGAAATATGAGGACAATTTATTTGATGAAAATTGGTTTTGAAATGGCCGAGATATCCAAAAAAGAGCGATTCTAATAAAGTGTGTGGGACCCACACTGTCTTTGGTTACCCGCCACACTTTATTAGTAATTACGATCGCTTTGTTTGACTTGTTTTACTTTGTTTTTTGATGTTTCAGTCATTCCAAACCCGATTTTCATCAAATAAACTTAGAATTCTTCTTAAAATGGTATGCTCTGTACTCTATCATAAGTGTTTTCTTGATATCTCGCAAAAAGTTAAAAGCCCAATTCTCATCTCCATGCACCACCAATACTGTACCATCCCTAAATTCACTGTGGGAGTTTCGCGTTCGTCGGGCTGATCGACTGTATCCGGAGTTGGTTATACTACCTATTGTTGAGTATTGAGAGTCCTATTAATTCTAGGCTACCGATACCCTTGGCATGATACCGATAACTCGGATAAGGCGGTACGTTAGTCTAGAGCGCCCTGCTTTCGCCATTATTTCTCTCACAGCAAAGTTTGGGGAAATCATATTGGATGTCTAAACGTTGAAAAACACATTTATCACAATTCGTATGCAATCATAACACAAAAGAAAGAGAAATATATGAAGTGTGTACTTACACCTGCTTGGCCGAGTCGCTTTTCTACCACTACGTAGCGTAAGCCCTACTGTAATTTTAAAGCGCTGCTTTAATACACATGCTGAATGCTAGCTACGCATGCATGGATATCATGCATGCGATTTAAAGAGGTTGTACGCCGTGGACGCACTCGCGATACCAAACATGTGTATCAGCCACCTAAAGCTGAACTTAGCGCTTGTAATAATGCTGTAGGTGATCTAATTAATAAGTCTTTTTTTGTGTGTGTAAGGCAACCAACATATTATTTAGAGTTTAACGTAAAGATTCATCATTTGAATGATTTAAGTGATGTTTAAAGTACTTTGAGAAATAGATTTGATAAATGATTTCTAAACAATCAAAATCAATTACTGGTAAAAAAAAAAGAGGATGTGAAGCACATGTAAAGTTCAAGGTGCTAGCAAGGCATGGTAGGTGCGCTTTCCCTGCTGATTTTGGACGCTAGGTTCAGATAACAAAAAAGTATAGAAAGCATGCATTCAACGCGAGCGCACGCGCGCGTACGCTTTTTGGTTCAGCTATCGGTACTGATGGAGAAAGGTGGAAAGATGGGGCTATTTGATGGAAAAGTTGTGCTCATTACAGGTAAAATCCGATTACTACAAGGGTAGTTTAAATTGCTTTTTAACTGGAGCGTTTTATTATCTATGTCACTGTGAATCTGAAGTGTTTCATAACATGTGTAATTTCCGTTGTACATGTATTTGACCCGCTGCAGTCTTAGAACCCTTGAAGTTTTGACTTAGCCCCATATGTTCATGTTCATGTTGCATCGGATCTGTTTTGTTTGTCTCGTCTGCTGGCTGATAGCGAGTCAGTGGTGTGCAACCCACCCCGTGCGTGTGTGCTGTCGATGCTGGGGTGGGGGACCTGCGACCCGACGTCGATGTGACTTTCCACCCGAAATCCCGGGCCGAAATCGCAAAAAACGCGACATAAAAATGTGAAAATGCTGATTTGTTGAAGAAGATGTCGATTTATCACATGATCACCGACACAAGAGAAGGTTTAGGCCTAGACTCTACTTTTAACTGAATCAGTGAATGGCGTGAACTAAATTTATAACTCTGAACTGTTCGAAATGTCCAAGTTAAGAATAAGATAAGAGTAAATTACAGTTAGTAGTTTACTAGTACTACTACTAGTACCAGGCAGTAGGCTCTAGCTAGGTAGTTAGAAATCTAACGTTAGTACAGTAGGTAGACTAGTAGGCCTAGCTAGTAGTAGTAGTAAAGTAAAGTAAAGTAGAGTCTACTGTTTACCATAAAATACAAAATTTGAGCCTCATTTGCTGCTGATAGTACGTTGCGTTGTAAACTTTAGTCTATGACTATGAGTCATACTCGGCTCATTTGACTCAAATTAGCCAGTAGCAGTATGTACCAGCAGTAGTTTACGCACGCACACCCAGCAACAATTCAATAGCAAAATTAAACAAACTGAAACAGTTTGTGGTATATGATATAGGGATGACATTTGTGGATGCGTATTGATGTGTAGGCTATCGAACACCCAAAGCCATAGCTGATTGAATGCTGTTCTTGCATCTAAACAGGGGCCAGTTCAGGCATTGGGGCAGAGACTGCCATTCAGTTTGCTGAGGATGGAGCAAGCTTGGCCCTGGTGGGACGCAATGAAGAACGGCTGGAAAATACTGCCAAAGAGTGCTTTGGAAAAGGCCTGTCCAAGGACAAGGTGCGAATGCAGATTTTCCTCTTTTCCCGAGTGGTGGTATTGTTTAAAAATTTTTGTTTTATTTGTTCATATCAGTTCGGGAAACCCACTCACAAGGGGGGCCCCTCCTTATAAGTAACCCGTCCCCCTTATAAGTAACCCCGTCCCCCTTATAAGTAACCCCCGGGGCACCCCTTATAAGGAGTCTCCACGCTTTTTTGCAATGCAACGCGAAAATGAAAGGACTGCGGCAATTCGCTTGATTATGTCCATAAAGCTTCACAAGTTTCCTAGTTACTCACGAAATTTGAGCAAAATCGGTTTGAGGCATCATATCTAAAATCATGGATTTAAATGCGATGTCAAACGACCCATGCGAATGCTGAAATGCGAGCGATTACTGGCGCGAGTGTCGCCAGGCGCGGCGGCGCGGCAATGCTTGAGTGCAGACGTGGCGACTGAGTACGAAAGTCTCCGTATAGAAGTCGCCACGTCTGCACTCGAGCATTGCCGCGCCGCCGCGCCTGGCGACACTCACGCCAGTAATCGCTCGCATTTCAGCATTCGCATGGGTCGTTTGACATCGCATTTAAATCCATGATTTTAGATATGATGCCTCAAACCGATTTTGCTCAAATTTTGTGAGTAACTAGGAAACTTGTGAAGCTTTATGGACATAATCAAGCGAATTGCCGCAGTCCTTTCATTTTCGCGTTGCATTGCAAAAAAGCGTGGAGACTCCTTATAAGGGGTGCCCCGGGGGTTACTTATGAGGGGGACGGGGTTACTTATAAGGGGGACGGGTTACTTATAAGGAGGGGCCCCCCTTGTGAGTGGGTTTCCCGAACTGATATCAAAACTGGACAGCCAGCTGACAGGAACCAGACATGAACTGCAAGCAGACCTACAAAGACTTCTTGAAAGATATCACCTTTTTGTTTGCTTTCTAACTATGACACTTTTGATCTTCTCACTGATCAGATAGTTCCCATAAGGCGTACATTATTGCCCTGCGCAGAGAGTAGGTGGGTACCAGGTGGAAACAAATGGTCTCTTTGAAATGATATGCCAAACTTGGACCACTTGGTTAGACACATTCCTGAAGGATTGGAAATGGGACAATAATGAAGCATGTAGTATGATTGGGCCAAGGATTTGAAAGCATTCAGATGGCAATCATTGTCATTGTTTTTTATGCAGATATTGGCAGTGGTGGTGACAGGGTTTGTTTCCACAATAATTACAATTTTGATCATCATGATTACCATGATTTCAGGGATCTCGCCAGCGTATATCACCCATGTCGGCGCCGACAAGCGTGCGGTTTGAAGAAACAATTGCCGACTAGGGTAAAACTTGCCGACAAGGGTAACACCACGCGTGAACTTGCTTTTCTCGCCTTTTTCAGTCTTTATTATCTGGCTAGAAAAGAAGCTAGATGTTGAAAGGAGCAGCAGTTTACAAGCGCAAAAAGTTATCCATGCAGTCACCGCACCGATCACAACAACACGCACGGCTCAACATAGCGACGTATACTAGCTGCACATACACACCACATCACACACTGGCTTGCTCACTCACATGCGCTCTGATTCGGGATTCACACACACATGCACCACGTCCACCCAGCCGGCCACAGACAGCCGCCTGTGTGTAGGACGGTATTGTGAGAGGGAGAGAGAGGACGGAAAGAGAGGGTCGGAGGCCGAGGGAGGCTGAGGAAGGCTGACACGTGCTCGCTTGTTGCCACGCTTGTTATCGGGTTACGCAAAAACAAACGATATGATTATGAAATGCATGCCCCCCTCCGCCAAAGGTTGTATTTTTATTTTATTTTTTTGTCCCCGCCGAACGAGTTCGAGCAGGGGACTATGAAACGGGCTCCGTACGTGTGTGTGTCCGTGCGTCCGTGCGTCCGTGCGTCCGTGTGTGATCAAAATGTTCAATTTGCTACTTTTCTGTCATTTATGAGGCAAGTTTGATTCTGTTTGCTTTATATGATAGCACTACATTGGAGCTTTAAAACTTCTACACAGAAATTCAGTTGTGACCTTTGACCTTGACCTTTGACCTATATTGTACATTTTGCTACAAAATGCTACTCCTTCGCCATTTCTAACCTGATTTCGATTCCGTCTGCTTTATATGATGGCACTAGGTAAGGGCTTCAAAACTTCTACACAGAATTTTGACCTTTGACTTCTTTGACCTTTGACCTTGATTTTTGACCTATATTGTACATTTTGCTACAAAATGCTACTCCTACGCCATTTCTAACCCGATTTCGATTCCGTTTGCTTTATATGATGGCACTAGTTGAGGGCTTCAAAACTTCTACACAGAATTTTGACCTTTGACTTCTTTGACCTTTGACCTTGATTTTTGACCTATATTGTGCATTTTGCTACAAAATGCTACTCCTTCGCCATTTCTTACCCGATTTTGATTCCGTTTGCTTTATGTGATAGCACTAGGTGAGGGCTTCAAAACTTCCACACAGAATTTCGACCTTTGTCTTCTTTGACCTTTGACCTTGATTTTTGACCTATATTGTACATTGGCTACAAAATGCTACTCCTTCGCCATTTCTAACCCAATTTCGATTCCATTTGCTTTATGTGATGGCACTAGGTGAGGGCTTCAAAACTTCTACACAGAATTTTGACCTTTGACTTCTTTGACCTTTGACCTTGATTTTTTACCTATATTGCACATTTTGTTACAAAATGCTACTTCCGGCGGGGACATATATTACGCACCACGTAATTTCTACTTTTCCTTGTTTTTGCTGCTTTGGTTTGTTTGTTCGTTTGTCTGCCTGTCTGTCTCTCTATTCACAAAATAAGTCAAAATTTGGGAACAGATAGGATGAAATTTTCAGGAACAGTTGGTTGGTAAAATTGCGCAAGGAACAGATGATTAAATTTTGATAGTGAGCAGGATTTATAATACCACCGGAATTCACCGCCAGGATCCAGGATTTTTAGACTTTGTTTCGTATATTTGAAAGGATTCGTATCAATAAGCCAGTTCGGGGTTCCACTTTGAGCATGAGCAGAAAAAGGTCATCTGTACCCGCAGAGCATGTTGGTTTTTTATTCACCGAGATAAGCATCTGTGATGTAATGATTATTCAAGTGATCATTATGAGTGGTGCTTGCCAGCACATCCACCTGACAGCAAAAGTGGTATTTGACAATATCAATAGAAAAAGATTGTTGATGCATTCAATGCAAAATAATGAAATGGATGCTTTCCAAAGTGCTAATTGATGGATCATTCTGGTCACCTGGTCTACGCAAGTTCATTCTTTGTTTGAACATGACTGATGAATTCCATAAATTGTTGCGTGGGGTAAGCTAAAATACCTTCTCTCGCTTAAAAACTCGTGGAGTGCCTAATCAACTGAGAAAGAAGAAAGGTCATTTGTACCGATGTGCCCATGAGCTAACCCCGAACTGGCTTATTCTTTAGGAAGCTGGCCATCGGCACTGACGCAAAATTAGATGCGTTCAAAGCATTGCCGCAGAGAAAAAATTAACTCAATCTTTCGTTTAAAAAAAAAGAGAAAAAAGAACGTGTGATGAAGTACACAAATGCAAATTGTTATTTTGGTTTTGGTAGTTTTAGCGGGTTATTTATTAATTTTTTTATTTAAAAAGCCATGCGTTCCATTTGAGCCTTTTCACTTTCCATGGATTTGTAAACGTCATTCGTGAATATTCCATTTTCCTTCTCCGGGCCGAAATTTATAGTAATTCTGTCATGTTGGTCTTTCAAGTTCAACGTACGTAATGCTCCACGTGCTTCTGGCTTGGTTTGTTAACAGGTGGATTAGGGGGCCTTCATGGGCAGAAAATAAATGGATAATCATTCATCAATGTTCCCAGTTGGTTTACATGCTATGTACACGCTGTTTACGACCACTGAAGCAAGGTGGCAGTACGCGCGGCATTCCTTTATCTGACTCCTGGCTTTCGTGGAAATTTCATGGAAATTTCCACAAGCCATGATATCAAGTTTCCCCACTGCTTATGGTCGTGTTTTTTCTTTATTCTTCATTACGAACATCGATTTGTTCAACTTGAAAAGTGTATTTGCTTCGAGCACGTGTTTCTTTCTTCTTCTTTTTTCAAGGCGTCGTCGGTAACATTTTGTTTTGTTCATTGTCCGTGCATGGCAGGGGTTCATGGGAGGAGAACGATAGGAATGACTGGGGAGAAAATAAACTGAAAGAAGGAAGCATCTTTTGAGCAAGCTGTCTTTGTTTTTCTCTACACCAGCATCAGTTAATATCACCACCTAGGTTCATTCTTTTTCGTTACTCCGACAGATTGATGATAAAATAATGCTAGAATTTTTATTCTGAAGGTTCGTTAATCCAAAAATGATTAAGAAAAAATGTCCGTTCATTTCACAACGAAATCAGTTTTGTTATTTCGAACGTTCTGCCAGTGAAATTTCGGAATAAAACGACGACACAAAACAGCGTGTTTTCGTACTCGAAGGGTCTGTTACTCCGACAGAAATAGTAATGATGAAATAATAAATTGTAGATTCTTTATTCTGAAGGTTTGTTAACCGAAAATTAAATAAAGAAAAATGTCCGTAAATTTCAAAACGAAATCAGTGGGTCATTTCGAACGTTTTGCCAGTGAAATTTTGGAATAAAACGTCTGCCCAAAAACAGTTGCAGTTTTCTTACTCTGAGGGTTCGTTACTCCGACAGATTAATGAAAAAATTAAATGCTAGATTCTTTATTCTGAAGGTTCGTTACTCCAAAAATGATTAAGAAAAAATGTCCGTCTGTTACTCCGACAGAAATAGTAATGATAAAATAATAAATTGTAGATTCTTTATTCTGAAGGTTTGTTAACCGAAAATTAAAAAAAGAAAAATGTCCGTAACGAACGAAATCAGTTTTGTTATTTCGAACGTTTCTGCCAGTGAAATTTCGGAATAAAACGACGGCCCCAAAACGGTTACAGTTTTCTTTTACTCTGAAGGTTCGTTACTCCGAAGAATAATGATGATAGAATACTTTAGATTCTTAATTCTGAACGATCGTTAATCGGAAAACGATAAAGAAAATATTGTTCGTTTATTTCCAAACGAAATCAGTTTTGTTATTCCGAACTTGGGCGTTCTGCCAGTATAAAACAAATAAAACGACGGCCCAAAACGGTTTACAGTTTTCGTACTCTGAGGGTTCGTTACTCCGAAAGGATAATGGTGAAATAACACTCTAAATTCTTAATTCTGAATGATCGTTAATCGAAAAAGGAGAAATATTCGTTTATATCCAAACGAAATCAGTTTTGTTATTTCGAACGTTCTGCCAGTGTAATTTCGGAATACAACAACGGCCCCAAGACGGTGTTTTCTTACTCTGAAGGTTTGTTATTCCGAAACAATAACGATGATAGATGATAGATTCCTTTCTGAAGGTTCGTTGATCGGAAAATAATAAAGAAAAAAATGTTTGTTAATCTTCGAACGAAATCAGTTTTGTTTATTTTGAACATTCATCTGTAGCACCGACCTTTGGTGGTGTTGTTGTTTTCGATTACAAACCTTCGAAGTACTCAGTAATGAATCGTTTCATTTTATGATTAAACAAACCTTCGGAATAATGACCATCATTACATTTTTGTATGATATCTCTTTGATGTCACGGCCAAACTACCGCAGTATACCCAGAAAGGAAAAGTGCAACGATGTCCCGAAAGTTCCCGATCGCTTCTCGCGCATCTGCATGCAGTATAGGCCTACCACGTGGTCGAGCAGACGGCGAGAAAGCAAAAACACTACGGGTATAGTTAGTACACGGCGCGCGTTGTTGCGATGCAGAGACGGATAATTATTGCAACAGTGAAACAGGAAAGGCCTAAAAGAAATTGGAACCTTCACCATCGGCACCTACTTCTCTTTCATTTATTATTTAGGAACTGCCGCCAACAAAAGGTATGGAGTTTCTGCATTGTTTCTTTGAGAATGTGCCCCTCAAAACGTTCATTACATCTCCGTGAAAATGTCACATTTAGTGGCATTTTAGCGGCGATTTATCTGTGTTCTATTAAGCATTTAGCGAAGGCTTCCGCGCTTCGCGAGGGAGGGGGAACCCCCCTCCCGTACCCACCCCCAGAACACCACGTACAATTGCCGACAAGCGTGAAGAAATTCCTGGCGAGAACCCTGGTTGCTATGGCATTGTTGCTTTGACATTGTGACAGAGGCATCTTACAGTGTACATGAATGTTCCTTTGTGGTGGCTGGATACTAGTAATTTGGAAATAATGATGTGAAGGTGCTACTTATTCATATTAATGTGATTAATGATATTTTTTGGTCGTTTGGCAAGGCAGGTTCTGACCATCAAGGCTGATGTGTGTGAGGAGGAGGATGTGAAGCGTATTATGGATGTCACCATACATCACTTTGGAAAGCTGGATGTACTGGTGAGTTGCTATCTTTTTTTTTGGGGGGGGGGAGGGGGGCACTATATGCAGCTCAACTAAAATTATTTATCAAAATCGGATGAACAAAAATTTTAACAAAAATCATCAATATTAGACATTAAATTAAGAAGTAAGGAATTGGTATATTCTTATAAAGTCATCATTTTGGTCATGACCACATACAGTTTGCAAACTATCTGAGGTAATGTAGTCATCAGCTCACAATTCTGTTGTTGGTTGGTGTACAAGGATATCATGAATATTATGTTAATATCAACTACAACTCTTCCCCTGGAAAGTCACCACTTCTAGCTTATCACAATACATCAAGTTAGATCACAATGATACAAGTTCTTCTGAATTACATGTAAGATAAAGGAAATTCAGTGAAGATTTTTTTGTACATCATGAGTGAGAAACCTGTCAGACCATGACATCACTTCATCTAAGTGGCATATTATGCTGTTTCCAATAGTGTCCCTTGAAACTGCAATTCTCCCTGACTTACGTTAATGTTGCACCATGTTGAATGTAGCTTTTTAGAAAGGGGAACTTCTCTACATACACTGTATGCAATTTATATGAATTTAGCAAATGCAGAGGGATAATTGATACACTCAGTGAAAGTTAGAAAAAGAAGGACATACTGTTAATAATCTAGGAATGTCTGATATTTTGGTTTATTCCAGTTTACTTTCCATTCTGTATTGACAATTTACAACAATTCATTGTTTATATGAGTTTTTAAATGCTGATAAGAAATATGAAAGGAATTTTTTGAGTTTGATTAATGAAAAGCATGCATCCCCTTGAACTATTTGTTACAGATATCTCAAGGCAGTCATTATTTCACATGCTGTCAGGAGATGTACAATTGCTAAGTGAAAATTCTACAAAGATATGCACTTGAATAGGAGCTTCCTGGTCCATATGTTATCAACTTTTGAAAGCAGTAATCCAGTAATCAACGAATTCCATTTTACAGACTTTTTGTGACATCAATACTATAAAGGGTGTCAACTCATATTCACAATTCAATTTTTTTATCACATTGCTTTATACCTAGGTAAATAATGCTGGTGGTGGCGCTCCCTGTAACTTACTCAGTGAAGACTTGATGAAGACATTTGACTGGACCATGAAGCTCAATGTCAGATCAGTTCTCCAGCTCAGCAACCTAGCAGTTCCCCATCTCATAGCGTCTAAAGGTGGTTTAAGGAAACTTTACGTTATTTGTTTCCATTTTCAAGTAGACTGCTGTGCAGTTTCATGCAGTGATTGTTACCACATGTTTCTGTTCAAGAAAGGAGATCTTTTGATCTCATAAAATGTGACACACACACACACACACAAAATTGTTTACGTTGCAACTGATTGATTAATTCACCTTTATCAATGTCAGTCAGTTGCCCTTTATCAACGTAAATAACATATCAACCTATGTACGGTGTATGTTGATGGAGAGCAATGTGTCAATCAGTTTCAAGAAAAACAACTTGACACAAGAATTTATTTATTTGATGAAAAAAAAAGTCTTAAGACCACATTCAGAGTGATGAGTAAAACATAAATTATGATTAAGATATTTCATATTTCCTTTATGTTCAGCCATTTGTATTAAAGCAAATTTGGTTTCTTGCTTTGTTTACGCCTCAGGTGCCATTGTGAATGTGTCAAGTGTTTGTGGCAAGAGAGTGGTAAGTGATGAATGAATCTGATAAAGGAAACAATTTTTGTCTCGCCCACCGGAGGTGAAGGCGAGACTAAGGGATCCAAATGGCGTCCGTCCGTCGTCCGTCCGTCGTCCGTCCGTCGTCCGTCCGTCGTCCGTCCGTCGTCCGTCGTCCGTCACAAATGTTAAAGTTTACCTGCAAGACTCGCTTATGATGCATAACTTGGCAACTGTTATAGCAATGGCAGCCACACTTGGGTGATAGAAGCACTAGGGGTATCTTCATGTTATGGTGTTGTCAGAGGTCATGTGATGAGGTCAAAGGTCATTTGAGGTCATATATTAAAGGGTATGTGCAAGACCCTCTTTTCTATGTTAAAGTTTACCTGCAAGACTCTCTTTTGACAAATAACTTCACATAAGTTGCTTGGATTACAACCTAACTTGGGTCATAGATGCACTGGGGGTACCTTCATGTTATGGTGCCATTGGAGGTCACAGGAAAAGGTCAAAGGTCATTTTGAGGTCATACGTTAAAGTTTACTTGCAAGACCCTCTTATCACATGTAACTCGACACATGTTGCTACAATGGCAATCAAACTTGGGTGATGGATGCACTGGGGGAACCTTCATGTTATGGTGCCGTAAGAGGTCACATGATAAGGTCAAAGGTCATTTGAGGTCATACGTTAAAGTTTACTTGCAAGACTCTCTTATCACACGTAACTCAGCACATGTTGCTACAATGACAATCAAACTTGGGTGATGGAACATGTCCCTTGGGGAGGTGAAGGTCGTCACAAGGTCAAAGGTCACAGACAGGGGTCAACAAACTTTTAGGGCCCAATGTTATGTTTTTAGGGTGCGTTTTGATTGTGGCTCATAACTTTTGATCCCTATGTCCGTTTGTGACCAAACTTGGACGGTAGATGTCCCTTGGGGAGTTAAAGGTCATCACAAAGTCAAAGGTCACAGAAAGGGGCCAACAAATTTTTAGGGCCCAATGTTAAGTTTTTATGGCGCGTTTCGATTATGGCTCATTACTTTTGATCCCTTTGTCCGTTTGTGACCAAACTTGGATGGTAAATGTCCCTTAGGGTATTGAAGGTCACCACAAGGTCAAAGGTCATAAGCAGGTCAATTAACTTCTGGGAGTTATAAAAAATATTAATTCCTTGTACGCGAATGGGCGAGACACAATTTGGCGATTGCCTTGTTTTTTATCAATGTTTGCATGATAAATTCAAATATTTCATTTGTGTGTAATAAGTCAGTAAAAATCAACCCCTAAACATGCAAGCTTACAGAGACTGACCAAAAGGAAGCTTGCCTCATAAAATCAAATCAGAATTTTCAATAATTTTTCTGATCTGTGTAGAAAACCAGGCCTTTCTGTCAATTGCATAGTCATCTTCAGACAAAGGTCCACTGACTTCTGCTTACTGTACATTGTATTTCTATCATTATCACCATTCATTTATATTTGTTTTTGATGAAGGAAGTGCAAAAGTTGACCTGTGAGTGATGAAATAAATCTGACACTGTTGAGTAATCTTTATATTTTGTTGTTATATGAGACTGGTCATGTTTATGATCCTTCTTTAGTAGCTGTTACATGGTGAAACTGATTGTTGGCACAATTTTGGGTTACTGTCATCTATCAGGTAATTTTCCTCACCATTTCTGTACTTCAAGTCAACATGCTTGTGACTCTGTGCCCTGAAATACTTGCTGGTGGACTGGGCATGATTACCATTTTCTTTTTTTTTTTAAAGAATATTATTTACCTAGGCTATATTGTTGTGTGATTGTACAATTTCTTTGTGCATGCTTCGTATGTTGTGCCATGAAAAGTATGGCATAATATCACTGATGATTGTAAGTGACAGTCATCTTTTCTTTCTCTCTTTATCTTCGGTTTGAATGACAACAGATGGCAAACATGACTGTATATAACATGGCTAAAGCAACGATAGATCAATTCACCAGAGTGACCGCCGTTGGTAAGTCCATGTGTGAAGCAGTCTTACAGTTTCAATGACAATGTACAGCTGTATGATAATACAGTGCACTCTTGTTATAACAAACACTGTAATAACGAAATTCCGGTGAAAATTCAGGTCGCAAAATTATCCACTCTATGTATTTTTATTGGTTTTTTTTTTTTTTTTTTTGGGGGGGGGGATTATAATGAAATTTCGATACAACGAAAGAAAACTGTCGGTCGCGACAACTTCGTTATAGCGGGAGTCCACTGTAGTGAGAATATCATCCTTTCAAGATAAATTGAAGTTACAAAGGATAGATGATTTGAATTTTTGATTGTTTTATGCAGCCACTAAGGGAGAGATGAATGGTTGTACTGGGTAAGCAAGCAATAACAGTACTGATGGCTGTAATCCCCAGATTGTATGACAGTGATTCCACAAATACAGTACATACATACACAGTGGTTTTATTATAGGTTATTGTAAAACTCAGTCATATAAATGTACATTGCAATGATGCTCTTGATCAGCAATGCTTGGGTGATAATAACAGCAGGGCTTTGTGGGAGAACAGTGCATACAGGGAAGAGGCTACATTGCACAAACATGACTATGTAATCACATTATAGAGAGAGATGGAATGAAGGAGACTAGATCAACACTTTGTGGTGTTAGTTTCAACAATTAAACCTGTTCTTAGCATTTGCCCTGTACATGGCTGTGATTTTAAGACTGGAAAGGATTGCATGGTCACTTCAAATTATTTTATGACAAACTGTTTTAGCAACTCAGTTTCCATAAAACTATGTATTTCTTTTCTTTAGTAGTGACTCATGCCTTTTCTTTAACTAAATTTTGCACACAGAATTGGCCCCCAAAGGTGTCCGTGTCAATGCAGTCAAGTGAGTATCATAGAAGTAGAATTAATACATTGTGCTACACTTTTCCTCTCACTTTCTAAACAGTCCTTTTTAGGACTTTCCACATGGTATTGACCGATTCGGGTTCGTTGAGGGCAGCAGACATTTTACGGCACAGGGCGCAGCCATAGTGGGTGTATCAGCCGACCCCCCCTGCTCTCCCCCACCCAGGGGCAACATGTTTATCGCGCACTTGTGACAAAGGTTCGCGCGCTAAGCAAGCATTCGCGCACTCAGTACGAGACGCCTATTGGCTAAAGCAGTTTTTCATTCTGCGCGCGTGCTAATGTAGGGAGAGGGGTGGGGGAGTGCGGAGGGGGGGTCGGCTGATACACCCACTATGGCTGCGCCCATGCCAAAAATACACATAGCGCGTCACAGAATCGGTCAATACTTCAAACCTCCCCATATGTCAACCTCATGTCTCCACCATGCTAACTTTCAAGGAACACATAAAACACAAATTGTGTAGTTAATGTCAAACTCTTCACACATCAAGCTCATAGTGACTGAAATGACCTAATTATGCTCGATTTCCATGCCAGAAAGTTGTATGAATGCAACAAATTCTGAGTATAAGAAATGCACTATGTTATGATGTAAGGAATTTAAAAGGAAATAAAACTAGTCATACAGCAGTATTAATGTCTGATGGGTTAAAGTTTTGTCGTAATTATCAAATTGTACTTTTTGCACACTTACAGTATGTAACAAACTGTGTGTTGGTTCCAGGGACTTGTGAGTTACTGTGATGGCAGTCAGATTCCTTATTTTGCTAGGATTCATTTTATGAAAAGAAAAAAAAAATCAAGTAAATTTAACACAATGTATGGGGGATTCATATATGTCACCATTTATTCAATTTGTAGTGATTGTTCACTTGTTTCTTTTGTTGCCAACAGCCCTGGCACAATTATGACTCCAATCCAGTTAGCCTACGGAATGAGTGAGGAACAGATACGTGAGGTGAGTCCTGAGAAAAGGTGATGGGGAGGAAATGTGAGGTGGTAGGTTGTGGTTCCTGGTATCACAACTCACAGGGGTATAAGGATATTGAAAGCGTATACATGAAGAAAATGGCGCCACTGAGGGCCTTATTTAATATCAAAAGGCAACATCAAGACACTGCTCACTGTTAATTTGTTTTCTGCAAATGCAGGCCAAAAGGTGATGAAGTTTTAAATGTGATGGATAGAGAATTATCAAAAATGGCATACCTTATTTGTATGCCAAGGACAAAGATGTCTGTGTTAGCTGAATATCGTCATGCCTTCCGCATAGTTATATATCAGTGGTATGACTTCTGTATTATTAAAGAAATAAATTTTAAAATGGCTTGTGTAACATCACATTTTTGGAGGTGACTGGAATGCCATTCTTTTTTAACATCAAGTTGCAACAGGGAAAAAAAATCTTGAATGTTTAAAGAGAAATAGACTCGGGAGTTTGGACATACATTGTAATTTGCAAAGTGACGCTATTTTGCTGCTATTGTATCACTGCTTTCATTAAGAATTGCTTATTGTGTCAAGTTCCATGATTATCATTTGAATAGCAACATAACTACATACAATGTATGTGCCTTGATATCCCCATATTGCCATAAGCCATTAGTTTGTACCGAGTCTGTATATTATGTACATTTGTATTTTCAAAGTGTTATGCCTTTCTAATGCTTTCATGCATCACACATGTAGGTTATTAATGAGATTACAAGATGTTAAACAGTATAGCACTTGTCGACCATCAATTTTTATCATGGCTTTTACTCTAAAACACTAAATACTGTAAAAGTGGATACAAATTTTCAGGCAAGTATTTTTCTTTTTTTTTTTACTCTTGGCCAGGTAAGATGAATTTCTTGTGTTTTGATTCCACAGAAACTGGACATTAGTTTAACAGTGGAGCATTTGATGGGCAAAAATATTCACATTTGTATTTTTGCACTGGTTTCTGTGTGTGTAAAATTCACAGTACAGCTGTAAATATCCACTTTCAAGTACTGTCAGTGTCCAAGTACATCAATTAGGACAACTACTCAATCACTTGCAACAAAAACTACTGAAGTGTCATTAATTTGAATGATAATGTTATGAAGAAGAAACAAGAGATTATCTGTAAGGAATTATTTTACTCATACGTAATGATAGCTTTACTGACACATTTCAATGCAGGTCATTCCGTAAGACCCGAGATGGAAATAAAGTTAATTTTTGTAATGGCCTATCCACCTTCATGTTAACATTACCATCGAAGCTTTCACCCTTCCTCAAATTTCTCCCAACACAATCAGAGGGCAAGAAAAGTCCATCCTCTTGGCCGACCAGGAGAATCAAATGAAGTCGCTCCTGTCATCAAGTTCCTGGCATCGGACGCTGCTTCTTTCATCACGGGAGAAACGCTGTCCATCGATGGTGGCAGACATGTTCTATGTGCACGCTGATACTGAAGCACTGCCTTGAAGAAGCTTCTTTAACTCCTCGCTGTTGTGGGAATATGCTAACATTTGTTTTGAGAGTTCCTCTGGGATGCAAGGGTTCTTTTGCTTCTTTGTATACACTATTGTCCTTTTCAATGATGGATTATTGTATGTATTTTTAGTACCCTAATAAAAAGGAAAACTGAACAAAGCTTGAATACCAATAAAGCAAGTGAGAGGTTACTATGTAAATGAATTTAGAGTACTCTAACCAAAGAACCAGTGGGGAAGAAAAATGGAAATCTTCATCTGTCATCCAATTATGACATTTTAATGCATCACTGTTATTGTGGCATGCATATTTCAGCTTTGAAGTACTTGGACTTATACATCAATTGGAAGCATTATATTCATAATGATATGATTATCATTTTCATTACTGACACTGATTTTACCTGTTTTGCTTCTGATCATAACTACATCATGTATTATTACTAGAACTACATGTACAGCTGTACATTGTCGATTGCATTACAAAGTCATTTGTTGAAATACAGTGGACTCTAATCATAAAACCCCTTAACTTCCTTGCCACAGGTTCAAAGTTTCTTATTTGTATTTTACTGTCCCAAATGCCCTGATTTAGCAATTATCATTACAGTGTATAGTGATGTTATTTTGGTCCAAAAAGGTCATCTAAACCACCACAAAGCTACATCAGAAATTTGGTTTAATTACCAAAAGTATGAAAACAAATATTGGTATTCAGCTGTGCGAGACGAAAATGTAACATTGTGTGTAACTCTCGGTAAACTTTGTTTTTTTTTTTTTTCCAGAGAGCACATACTGATAAAAGTGTAGGTGCTAGCAATACTTGTACAATCATACAATCATATAACCAATGAATTAGGCTTAATGCAAATGATAAAATTACAATGTACTGTATAACTGCAATCACCTTTAGTTTAGTTTCAAAATTGCCCTAGAACACATGATTGTACTACATGTACAAAGTGGTCATTTAAGGCACTTTATTTCTTTGAATGACAGATTAGATAATGACATAACATACCTTTCAGTCATATGAAGTAAGATGGATACTTATCTTTTACCTCAGGGACCTATACTATTTTATATCCACCAGTTAGTGGATGTCTTATGTATCATTGAACTGCACAAAATATATCATGTTGATGAAAAAAGAAAAGAAAAAAGAAGACAGATTATTACTTTAAAAAATATATATTAAAAAAAAAAACTGTTTCAACTGTCATTACCACTGCTAACTACACCAAGATTAAATTATAGTACATTGTATTTCAATTTGGTGATACAAATGAGTATTATGCAGGATTGATGTATGTGTATGTTGCACATGTGACATCTTTGCAGGCCTGTAGGAGTTCTCAAAGGGATTATCATGGTCCAAATGCATGATTACCCCATCACTGGTATGACAAGTTGAAAATGTTTCTATGTACATGTATCTTTGATATAGATAGCTAAGCTTCATTTTCTATTTGGCTTTCATAAAATGACAATGACAATGCCTTCTCATTCTGTGGTGGCCGGTGGAATCATTAAGTGTGAACAGATGAGATTCAAGTTAGACTGGTGTGCATTTAGACGATGTCAAGGCCAAATAGCTACCAGGGTTAAACTGGTCAATGTGATCCACGTGCATTTGTATTTGGTAAGTGCTTTGTAATTGTGATCATGCCAAGCATGTTGTGATGTGTGATTTCATGATTGAAATAAAGAGATGCCTATAAATATTCAAACAAGACCCAAATCACCATGTCTTCCCCAGCATCTGTTTGTGATTGCAAGAACTGAACAGCTGTTCATATTCCATGTATAACTCAAGCAAAAGTGCTCCTACTAATTCAACATGGTCTCGCTTCATGCAACACAATTGCAAATTGTCCATGATGCGACCCATTCACTACAGAGATCATGCTCGCAGATCTTAATGTAAAACTCATGATACATGTACGTTGGAGATGCCTATAGTGTTAAAGCCATCAAATCTGAGTCAGAGTACAATGTCCAAGATGCACATGTTCCATGGAATCTATAACTCGCATAATGAACTGAGTTATACAAAAGTAAAATGTGTAATAAGTCATGTTACTTTGTTGTATCAAGATTTATGCAATACATTGTAACCATGTTCATTATACATGAACAAATAACTAGAGTGAAATGAAACAAGTACAAGTTGTAGAATAGTAGAGAAGTTTATCAGAATTTGGACATAGAGTAAGGCAAGTATAGGAGTTTTAACGATACAGGGGAAATATATATACACGTGTATGTATATATGTAATGTATGATTAGCCATACATGCAAATTGGATGAGGTGATACCTGTATTATACACATAATCACAAATCTATGATGTTAAGGCCAATTCTAATTAAGATTGTACAACTCTGTTAAAGTGAATTTGCTTTATCTGTAACCTTCCACATGAACATGGAGTGAAATGAACTATGACCCATTAGCAAGTAGGCCATACATGTAGGTCATGTGTAGGAGAATACAAAATTAATGTACTTCAAGGCTCCACCACATTGCACACAAACAGGAAACATTCAAACACTTGTATTTTAAAGTGAAACATTGTATTTACAATTTATTTCACCCAAGAGTCACACATAGCTGGCTAAGAAAAATATATTACACTATATATGGCACATTACGCATACTGAACATGATGCAAATGTATAGTGTGGACTCCCGTAATAACGAAGTCCACGGGACCAGCAGTTTTTTTTTTTTTTTTTTTTTTTTTTTTTTCATAAGAACCAAACAAGCAACAAACATAGAAAGAATAATGTTATGGTCCAAATTATTATATTGTTGTAACTGGAATTTTATAACTGTGTTCATTATAATGGGAGTGCACTGTAATAAAATTGATATAAATGTAGCTATCATTAACTTCATTTGAGCAGAGTGTGTGTAAATGGATAACTTAATTTGTCCTTTCAAAAAAAAGTAACAATGTTTTTCAAAGGTATCAAAGCATAATACATTGTACATTGAAATCCTAAGTTATCAAATCCAATTGAAACATTCAGCAGCTATTTCTAGATTAGAAATGTCGGTGCTTGAATACTATTTCTGTGTTATTTGTGTAATCAACCTTGCAGTACGAATGGATTTTGATAGTTGTCTTCAGATAAGAAAATTGAATGATTGTGCTCGGAGGAGATAATATTGAAATTTCCAATGTAGTGGAAGCATGAAGACTATATAACACATGTACACATGCAAACTGTACACAAAGTTTATTTATTGCTGCAAGCCCAATCCCACTATTAGACCCATCAACCCAAGTTCACACCAATTTGTATGGAGCAGTACAGCTTGTGCTTTTTGAAATGAGGTTGTTGTATCTCAGTCCACAGTCATGTAATGCATTTGTGAATTAATCACCTCCATATCAGAGCCTACAACATAATATATTGAGAGAGTCTTACTTGTCGCCAATCAGGACCCCAATCGGACAATGATTTTGTAAGTGGTTAAACTCACAGTTGTGGAGTACAGCAATAGACAGAGAAATCAGTACATGTATCATTCTCTAACTTATTTCCAGGAAACAAAATTAGCAACCCTGAATTGGAAATAAATTATATTACACATTATCACACACCTCGTTCATGTACTTTGTACTGTGTTCAATTACAGTACATACATGTACCTGTGGACATCATATTTGTGTCTGGATCGGAGTCAATATCTTCAAGTACTTGTATATCTAAATTCACAAATAGCACTTTCCTCATGAATTTGCGAAAACAAAACCCCCACAATTTCTACATATGGTGTGTGTACACCCTGATGTATACAGTAATTAACGCACATACACTAGCTGGTCCTGTTGATCAGTGGATACAGTGTATCATTTTATGTCAATAGTGAGATGTCACCTAAACTGGAAAAAAAAAAAAAGAACAATAAATTGCCAGTGCCATCAACCTCTCAATAATTCTATCACCCCCATACATAGACCAGGGGGTGTTTCATATTAAAAGCTGTTCGTAAAGTTACAAACAACTTACGAGCGACTGGTGATCAGTTCTTGTGCTGAATTATGGAAATTCTGATAAGTATAGCACATCAGGGCCCCATTGCTAGAAACTTTGCGTTTAAACGCAACTTGCAACTGATTGTCACTGGCCAATCAAAATCATTGTTGCATGCATGTCTTCTTAATAGGGCAGACCCTGAGCCAACCAGAATGGTTGTTTCAAAATTAGCAATTATTTGCAATTGATTGCAAATTTCTTGCAACGGGGCCCAGAACTGATCACCAGTCGCTCGTAAGTTGTTCGTAACTTTACGAACAGCTCTATGAAACAGGGCCCAGGACCTCAACTGGGTTGGAAGGCAGTCAGAAGAACTTTGCAAAAGTCACCTAATGGTAAAAAGACAATTTGGAGATCATCTCAGGCACACAAGAAAAATAAAAATTTCCAGAATACAATATGAAAAACTTGGCGGACCAGTTACCACACTGGTCAGTGACTGCCCCACTGCAAATGCAAAGGTCGGAAAGTGTTTAAATAGTGTTTCAAAATAAGCGAACTATCAAGGAATTTGGTCACTGTCATGAGGTTGATTCTCCCATCTCCCGTTTCTTCTCCTTCTGCGCTTCCAGAAAAGATATGTAGAATTTCTTTTCTGCTGATGTAGCAGGAACATAATGACCTGGAATAAAAATGATATAAAAATGCTGATGATCAGAAAAATTGTTCTACATGCTTATCAAAGCTTGAACACAGTGATAGGCCTATGCTTCTTCTATAACACAACAGCTGCCTAGTTTCATGTTATTAATCACTGCATTGAACTGAACCTGAAGTACATGATCTAAACTCATTCATGAGACATCTCAAGGATTCTAGAATATCTGAAAGTGGCAAAATTCTTCACTACTGGGTGTGTGTGTCTTATTGCTGATATGTAACTTGGTCCAGTGAATTATTTTGATGCTTTGATGCATTATCAAGACAAATAATGATACAATAGTATGGAATACCTCACATATTTTGACAGAGCACTGATTTTATGTTTTTGAAATGCACTAATTCTTAACATGAAATATAGACACCAATTAATTCATCTATTTAAAGAGTATCAACATCATGCATATTTTTATTTTCCTGAACACTGACAATTAGTTATGACTTCAAGTTTTTTCATCACAAGGGACAGAAAAAAGCACTATGCTATGCCTTGTCCACAGACATTACCAAAGCAGAAAGCTATACAATTCAGGCAATGTAGCCTTTTGGCTGTGTGCTGTCATCTTGTTGTTCATCAAGTCTATGGACATTTAAGTTGTGCCAAATTGCTTGCAAGTGACCCACATGTATATTGCATCAGAATGTGTAAAAAAGGGAAATTTGTCAACTACAAAAATATTGTGTATTTGATTACATCAGTAGCATTGAGATCAAAGTCTCTGCCACAACAAATCATTATCATCATCATCAACATTTTTCTTTTTGATATCTATAATCCTACAGAACAGGTTTGACACATAAGCACAAACAACAGAAAATTTACAATGAAACAAATTAAAACTGGTATATGAAACAAGGCTGACAGAGTGGATCAGGGCAAACTCAAGTCTCTTTACCTCCACTGTGATTTATGACAGTCGGGTCCACAAAGTACTGCAGCATATCTTCACTGGATTCTTTGTAAGAAAACAGGAAGAAAGATTCAGAGGATAAGAAAGATGAATAAATGTATCTAATATAGGTCTCACATCTACTTCTATCCATAATGCCAAATAACATTATCACTGTTCATATCTAGTGCACTTTATGAGAAGAAAGTGACATCTTTATCTACCCAGTAAATTTGTTGGCCACTGACTTTGATCTTGGACATTCTATATGTCATTTCAGGCAATCAATTATTAAATAGATGAAAGACTAATGAGAGATTTGTTTCTTCTTCAATCAAGACAATGATAAGAGTGATGCTTGGACAGACAAACAGAAGAACAATCTGAAAACACATTGCCTCTGGCACCCTTCAGGGCAGAGGCAAAAGATATTCAACAAAAATACTACACCAGAATGGAGCATATTTCTACATACCTTTTGGTATAACCTGGTCTGTGTTGCCAAAAACATGCAGTGTTGGGCAGGTGACCTTCTGTGTGAAGCAGTTGTCGTGACCTGAGCTTAGGCTTCTGAATCCAGCCACCAGAATGGCAAAGTTGAATATGAATCTGGAATCTTTCAGGTGAACAAAGAAGTAAATGGAAATCTTCAAAGATTGAACAGAAATCTCTTAATCCTCCTTTTCATTTTGACACCTTAACAACATCATCAGTATCATAATCTTTATGTAATATTATTACTTCTATGATTATCTGCATTGTTATATTGCTGTTGTTGCTATTATTGGCATAATTTATGAATACTGACATAATTTTTTTTGTTTTATTCTTTGTGTATTCTCAGGGCATATAAAATATTGTTGACAACAAATGAGCTTACTTTTTTTTATGTACTCAATCTGATTAAAGAATGTGATATCCAGTCTTGATAGCAGGATTTCCTTAATACATCAGAGCAATAAAAAGATGACCAGAAACCAAAAATGTTCCCAAGTCGGAAATATCTCCCCTCAGTCATTTAAAAATACCAGGTATTTACAAAGTCTATTCAAGGAATATTCTTCCTTCTTTAATTACGTACCTTGTGTAGGTGGCCAATTTCTTTTTCTTTTTCTTTTTTTCCAGAAGCAAACAACAGAAGAATATAATATACTGTAATTCCACAGTCCTCATTTACTGTGAACATTTGTCATTTTGTAGTGATAACTTAACTGGACTTCCATTACATTTGAGTTCTGCACATAGCCCATGAAAGTTGCAGATGCACAGCATCAATACAGACAAAGATTCACTACGTGTAGATGGCTGGTAAATACAATGTAGACTCATACCTCCTTGCTCTCTTAAACCACAGATCAGAGCCAACAGGGCTGCTCCCTGGCTGAAGGCCAGGATACCTGCAGAAGAATAATAATAAAAAAAAATAAAAAATCAGGCATAAATGTGCCTTACATGTTTTGTCTATGCACTGGTCTTTGGAACTTCAGGAGAATCAGATCATAGACATTAAAGGACAAGTTCACCTTCATTAAAGATAATAAAAAGTTTTGGTACGGTACCTCAAAAGTTTCCCTGAATTTCCGTGTATCTATCATATAACTAACACTGTGAGTCTTACTCGCCCCAAAGTGCTCTCATTTCTTAGTAATCATGCAATTAACTGCAACCAGCAGCCCCATACGCATAGCGACCAGCAGCCCCATACGCATAGCGTAGTGGGGCTTCGCATTGTAGCATTCAGGATCATGACAGATTTAGTATCGCGGGTAAATATCAACTTAAAATCCACAAAATTCTTCAATTTGAAGACTTACGAATTAAGTTGAAGTCTTGAAAACAGGCTTTGGGCAACGTTTGGTTCTGCCAATAGTCCCTTTCTGTTCGAATTGATGACTGAATGTGACTCGGTCGAGAGGACCTTGGGAGAGCTACATACACTGATTACTACGGCCAGCGCATACACATCACATGCGAACAAATTTCAAATCCATGAACGGATAAGATGTTTTTGTGCGCATGCGCTGGCCGTCAATTCAGTGTATGTAGCTCTCCCAAGGTCCTCTCAACCGAGTCACATTCAGTCATCAATTCGAACAGAAAGGGACTATTGGCAAAACCAAACGTTGCCCAAAGCCTTTTTTCAATACTTCAACTTAACTGGTAAGTCTTCAAATTGAAGAAATTTTTGGATTTTAAGTTGCTATTTACCCGCGATATTAAATCTGTCATGATCCTGTAAGTTACAATGCGAAGCCCCATTTAGCTATGTGTATGGGGCTGCTGGTCGCAGTTAGCTACACAGTATGCGTATGGGGCTGCACGCTGCTGGTCGCAGTTATCATGCAATAATGGTTTCGCACAATACGTGTACTACCTCGCCGCCGCCGTGTCTGGTACGAAACCATTATTGCATGATTACTAAGACATGAGAGCACTTTGGGGCGAGTAAGTCTCACAGTGTTAGTTATATGAAAGGTACTTTAACCTGAAACACAAACTAAGACAAGGAAATTCAGGGAAACTTTTGAGGTAATACCAAAACTTTATATTATCTTTAACATAAGGATTGAGAGAATGTAGCAATATTAGTAGAACACATCACTGAAAGTTTGAGGAAAATTGGACAATCCGTTCAAAAGTTATGAATATTTGAAGTTTTTGTGCAGTCACTGGTGGATGAGAAGACTACTGCAGTGTATGATGTCACATGCGTACAACAATATAAGGAAAATATAAAGAGAATTTCACAAAATTTTATCTTTTGAAAGAAGTACACATTCCCTTGACTCATTACTGACATATGTTATGGGTAATGTATATTCTCATTGCCTTTAGAAAGAGGCAAGTAAAGTGCTCTTTTATCACGCGAAAAAAGTGAAAATATGTTGAATTTGCTTTACATTTTCTTTATACTATTGTACTCGTATGACATCACGAGCCTTAGTAGTCTCCTCATCCAGCGGTTCCAACACAAAAATTTCAAAAATTCATAACTTTTGCATTGATTTTCCAATTTTCCTCAAACTTTCACTGATGTGTTCTACTAATATTGCTGGATTCTCTCAATCCTTATGTTTATGAAGGTGAACTTGTCCTTTAACTAGTACAAAATATGAAAAGGTAGGATAATTCCTCTTCTTTACGATCCAACTCAAGACAGAGAAAACATATCATCTTTTTTCTTTACAGCAAAACAGCAATATCTATTGGCAAAAGAACTGTGGAATTTAAGTACATATATCATGAACTATAAAATCCTTGGAACGCATGTATGTTTCTTGGAAATGAAATATACAAGTAGGTGCAGATAAAAGTTTGGTGCGTGTTTGTTTTTTATATCATTTTTGTCCTTGTCGACAACTTCTTCAGAGATTGAAGGAGCTAACTGAAGAGGTCCCTGACATTCAGAGGTCTGTTCTCTCACCATCGAATGGCCCTTGTTCCCTGAGAGCAGTGGCAATAGTGTCAAGGGACTCCTCGTAGCCCGGGTTCACATCGGTGAGCTGCGACGCAAGAAAGCCGCCCTCTTTGTCGGAAAACCACCAGCCTCTCTCCTCGCCATTTTGACTGCCATCCTCTTTATTGCTCTTCACAATATTTGGTGCATCAATGTAGACTGAAAAGAAATAAGAAAAAAATGAGCAACAACATGACAATTATTTGCTCATCTAATGCACTGTATCAGTCATGTCAATGCTGCAATATATCAAGATGTTGCTCTCTTAAAGTGTAATAACCATTTCTATGAGTTGTATCTTTTCAAAGATTTTATTTTTTTTTACATTATATTCATTATTGCACAAGAAACAAATATGCAGTCTATCCATTCACTCATATAGCACTCAATATTGTCATTTGATTTTTGTGCAATGAGCTCCCCTGCAGAGAATTCCAATATGAGCTCCCTTGTGGAGACTTCCAATATAAGCTCCCTCATGGAGACGTTATGAGCTCCCTTGTGGAGATATCATCAATGGTATACCTAATATTCTTGTTCGATATCTTTAAAGGAGACCTCCAGATGATTTTCAGATTTTTACATTTAAACAACTTTAGGTTATACTGGGGACAGAGATTCAGAATTTATGTCAACTGGGATGAAGAATAAGCATATTTTCAAAATTTGTAACAAATTGCAATGAACAAAGATGATGATGTGGCAGGATCACCATAAGAATGCATGAGTTGGGGCAAAAGGGAGCAGAAATACAGGAGGCGGCATGCATAGATTATGCACAGGTGAACTCACAAGCAAGCGGTATTGTAATGGATTTACACTGCTACATTTCTGAGATATGTGAGCCTCCTATGTCATCATCCTTGTTCAGTGTAATTTGTTTAAGGTTTTTCAAAGTATTGCTTCTCTGCTCAAGAACCACAATAAATTCTACAAATCTATACATGGAGCTGTTGATTTATGTAATACATGATGTGAAATACATGTACTATTGTCTTGGACAAATTATTTGCTGTATAGGGACCCACTTTTTCTCTCTCTTCTTCTTCTTCTTTAAAACACAACACAACAACAGTTACCAAACAAGATTCACACCTGTACCAACTTGACACATTTTGCCCATATTAAATCACTTCAAAGTCATAGCAATATTGAAGTTGATATCAAACCAAATTTCTATTTGGCAGTATGCTAGTCAGCCCCCACCCCCCTTCCAGAATTTGGCTAATGGTGTGAAGTGAAGGAACCTCCATAGGTTTTGTGAGTCATTTCATATACTTCTTTTTTCTTACCATTCACATACATATGCAGTATCACATAAATTTTATCATTATTTGAAGAGTTTGTTTGCAAAAACCGATAAGTCCATATTTGCCAAATGGAGATATTTGCGATTAAAGGTCAAGAAAAATAAAGAGAATAATAAGAAAAATTTTGCTTCTTTTGACCATAACTTCAAAAATATACCTTTATATGTAGTGACCAATATATCATTTAAAAGGTATTATTTTGTACTTTATGACAGAGATCGTACTCCAAAATCTCCAAAAATGGACTTATCGGTTTTTGCAAACAAACCCTTCATTTACAAATCACATGCCCCTCAGCTTCTGCACTTCTTACCAAATTGTGCATGTTTCTTCAAAACCTTTCGCAGGGATCCAGTTTTCTCTCTGAATGTCTGTCCTGTCTGCCTGTAAGATTGAAAGAAAACCAAATGACTCATGACCATAATTATCAAAGAAAAACACAGTAAGTAAGCACCACAAAGCTACTTTGGAATGAATTTTTCTCATTACATAAAGCACCAATCCAATTTTGACAAGTAGAAAACACATTTACGTGTTATTTCTACAGCATCCCATTTTGACACTATGAAAAATTCAACTGACCACAAGAGATACATATACAGAATGCCAGGGCCCATGATTTGAACAACCACTTGTTTTTTCTACAGAAAGTCTAAGAACACAAGGGAGATGTTTATGTGCTCATGCAGCATATATATATGACACTTACCTGTAACCATGGATGCACAGGATCTGCAAAACAAAGAAAAAGAAAAAAAACTGTGACAGAGAAGCAGCAGTCCAATCACACATTCACTTACGGCAACCTTGCTTAAGTCGACCTCACGTAAGTTGAATAATCACCCGAGTCAAAGGTCTTTTCAAGTCCTCTTCTCTTTATATTCCATTGACTTTAATCCCTCATATGTCACATTGTCACAATCGAGGAGTTGAAGAGAACATGAGCGTTTGGAACGAAAACCATACTGTACACTACTCAATAGATCATTATTGTCAAGATGCTTCATAATATGATCACAAACAATGGATTCCATAGTCTTAATACAAACACATGGTGTCAGACTGACTGGTCTGTTGTTACCAAGATCAGATGTACTCCCTTTCTTATACTTGATAGACTCTAGATTGGTATGACATTCATTAGCATTCTTCCAGTCAGTTAGCACTATAGAACCCCTACCAGTTTTCAGTGACTGCGAGAAAATAACCCAGGTCGAAAAACCAGTTATCTGCAATTTCCCTCCTATCGGGGCACGTCCTAGCTTCTTTCAGGAATGTAGGATGAAGACCGTCAGGGCCTTGGGCTTTACCCTCTGAGATTGCCAAGTTTCTCTGCAATTACTTTAACGTGTAGTAGTGATGTCGAGGTCAGACAAAATTTCTGTGATCAGTAAAACATCAACCACTAGTACAGGAAGCTCTTGAGTGTCTTCTTTTGTAAATATAGGCCTAGGCCTACTGCAAAAATAATTATTCAGTGACTCTGCTGTTTCATGGTCAGATGAAGTTTTATCACCTGAAGAAGTGATGATGAAGAATGAAGTTTTATCACCTGCACTGCAGAAGTATATGTTCCTGTTGAAGGTGGACAACTTAGGGAGGCCTATTAAACTCGTTAGAGATGTAGTAGAATATAGATCGATGCATGCACTAAGTCTAAATATGATCAAATGTTAAGGGCAAGGCTCTATCAAACATGCAGAAGTATAAGAAGCATAATGATAGCTTGACCGAAAGATCAGTCTGTATCTGGTCGTCGGGGAAATGTTCCGCGGAGACTGCGTCTGGCTTCACATCCAGACCTAACGCTGCACGTTGGGGTTGGTCGCAGTTACTCCAGACCTTACCCCCTATACACGGAGGAGAGCGATAACATCAAAAAAATAAATAAATAAATAAAATAAAATAAAAGACTCCTCCGGACAGACGGATCTTTCTGCCTAAACGTTAGCCCGACCAGACGCTGTGAGAAGCACAGCGACTGGGCTGTGTATAGTTACAGAACCTAGAAGCTAGGCCTATCCAGGGGCGGATCCAGGAATTCCGTAAAGAGGGGGCGTGTTTACAAAATTAAAGGGGGGCGCACGCACCCCTCCCCCCATTTTTTTCTTTTTATTTCTTTTGTTTCAACAAAAAATAAAGGGGGGCGTGCGCCGGTTGCGGTCCTCCCTGGATCCGCCCCTGCTATCTGTATATGCACTACAGTTTCTAAATTCTACGCATCGATGACAGTATCCTCATATCATGCAGCTGCAGTCGGCAGTGTCAGCACCACGCCGCCCTGCCCGGTAGGCGCCGCGCCGGTGAGGATGTCCATGACTAGCCAGACCAGACGCCGTGCGAACTTATGTAAAATACAGCGCCGGGTGTACAGCGACAGGGCTGTCAAACTATAAATGGTTAGTCAAGGCAGGGAGGTGAGACCTTATCTACTCTCTATGTACTCACTTTGAGTAAATGTGGGGTATTTTCAGTCGTTGCCATGTTGTTGATAGATGTATGAACTTCTATAGGTTCCTTAGCCGCAAAAATCTGGTAAATCCACACCACAGCGCTCACGATCTATCCGAACACATACAATGGTCGGCGCACAAGAAGTACACAAGTGCGCCGGCGAAGCAGGGGCGGGGGGGTGTTTCATCAACGTTTGTCAGCGCTGACAACTTGAATCACCATAGTAACAGTCAGTGACCAGAGCATCTCAGCCAATCAAAACCAAGGATTTTGCTGAAATTGGTCAGCGCCGACAACTATGGTGATTCAAGTTGTCAGCGCCGACAAACGTTGATGAAACACCCCCCCCCCCCCCGAGGATCTAAACTCTCAGATCGCGAGTAACACGTAAACAGGTGTAGTTTGCCATGGAACCATGGAGCTACCATTTGCTCCATGATGGAACCAAAGAGGTTCTCTCTTTGCATGGAACCCAACAGCGGCCATTTTAGGAAGCAAACCGCTGGATTAAAGGGACTGTACAGCTAGTACTGGTTGAGGTAAGGATTCATGTTTTGAGCATTCCTATGTGAGATAATGAAAAGCCTCTTATGAAATATGAAAGAGCATGTAATTTTAAGAATGATTTAACGTTTATTTGATGAAAATTGGTTTTCAAATGGCTGAGATATCCAAAAAAGTGCTAATAATAAAAGGCGACATGCCCCAACTTTATTAGTATCTCTTTGTTTCACCTTGTTTTTGGATATCTCAGCCATTTCAAAACCGATTTTCATCAAATAAACTTTTGATACCCCTTAGAATTGCATGCTCTTTGACATCTCATAGAGTGGTTTCTTAATATCCCGCAAAACGTTAAAAGCTAAATCCTCACCTCGACCAGAACTGTACACACCCTTTAAAGCGAGCATACGTAGCCTGTAAGAGTGAAGTCTTCCTTCCTTTAATTTTCTCCATTTTATTTATTTATTTTTTTAATAGCTTTATCAACAGTTTCTATTATATTCTCTCTTTCTTGCTTAGGCTTGCAATTTTATGAAGTTTCTCGTATTATTTTCATACATGTACTTTGATAATGGTAGTGTACTTAACAGTTTATTCCTCATGACATGGTGAAATATTTGGACAATTTTCTATCAAGAAAAAAGAAAATCTTCATATCTCAGGAATTATGAGGAGGCAGTTTTTTTTTTTTTTTTACCTTTATCAACAGTTTTCTATTCGATTCTTTTTCTAAATCCAATTTTCTTGCATAGGCTTGTAAAGGGACTGCTCACGTGATCTGTCAGCCTCATTTTCCTTTTTTTTTTCATTTCATAATGATATGTTGGTCATTATATGAGTGGTACCTTTTCATGTTTTTCAGTGAGATTTGTAAAAGAGTATAGCAACACGAGGGATATCATGGTACCTTTTCATGTTGTTCAATATGATTTGTAAAGATGGTATTTATTTCCATTCTTACTGTGAATATTAAGTTTGTTGTATTTTTATATTTTTCAGGGGATTTGTAAAAGAGTATAGCAACACGAGACCGGATATCATGGTTGTTGCTTTAAAAGGTTAATGTTAAGACTTGTTAGCATTTTATCATTCCTTTGATCTGATTTCACCATGTAGAAATTAGTTTTTTGTTCTTTCAAGCAGTGATGTCACATGTCAGTGACTTTCATTTGCATGGTGCATGTTGTATACAGGGCCCCATTTCATAAAAAGTTGATATGATAACAACTCTTGCTGGAATGTCAATTGTCATGGTAACAACAAGAATGCAGCTTCCTGATTGGCTGTTGCTATGGGAAGTTGCCATTCCAGCAAGAGTTGACATCCTAACATCTTCTATGAAACGGGGCCCTGATGTCATCTTTCTGACTGATTCATTTTTTATTCTAATCATGGGTACAATTGTTAATACATGTTTCATTACATTTCATTCATCTTTCTGACTGATTGGGTTTGCTCTTGGAATATCTGTGAATGTTTGTGTGTAGGATATCAGTTGGTGCTTGCTGGTGTGGTGGAGAGTTGGGTGCTGGTGTTGTCGGTGATGTCTGGTTCCTGGGTGTGTGTGCTTTTGGTGTGTGGCGCTGGAGCGGGCTGTTCATGCACGTCCGCTCATTGCGGCAAACGGGGAGAAATCCGCCCAACCATCTTTCTTTCTTTCTTTCTTTGTTTTTAATGGAGATCTATCTAGTGATAATTTTCCCCACAATGGATTCTTATATAAATTCATGAGTTTAGGCACACCATCCGGGGTGCGTTTTTTTTTAAGACGGCACAGATTGGGGCATGGCGCGTGTTAAACCTATGGGAAAAACGTTGGGTTAGGGTTTTTGGTTATGGTTAGGGTTAGGGTTAGGGTTAGGGTTGGGGCTAGGGTTAGGGTTAGGGTTAGGGTTCGGGTTTGATGGTTAGGGTTAGGATTAGGATTAGGGTTAGGTTTAGGGATACGGTCCCCGATAGATTTTTAGTTTCCCCAATCTGTGCCGTCTAAAAAAAACACGCATCCGGGGTGACTCGGTTCATGTTCAGAGGCTGCTCGAGTGATTTTGGATTGCGTAGACTCTCACGCAAGTCGTGCCTGCGCTCTGATACAATGAAATGAAAGCGGCCATACAGCATATTAACGGAATGATGAATATCTTAAAGCGACTGGTCATAAAAGACTAACTTTCTGACAAAAGTAGCTTAATTTCACTGAATTTCTGTAAGTTCTGCTTGAGTGACTTTGGATTGCGTAGACTCTCACACAGGCCACTAGATCTGGTACAATGAAATGAAAGCGACGTATAAAGCTATCAAAGGAAATAAACATCTTAAAGCGACTGGGCACCAAAGACTAATTTTCTGCAAAGTATCATACCGCGTTAATCTGAATAAAATTAGCATGTAAAATCGCGAGGGATCTGACCAGAAGCTACAGGCCTTAAAAAAAAAAAAAAAAAAAAAAAAAAAAATGATGATAAGGATAATGATATTGACCGAACGTTCGCACCATCAATTTAGTCAAACAAAGACGCTTATTTTGTTATTAAACATAGGAGAGAGAACAATTTGACTACAGAGACATAGCATCATTTCAGGACTATCAGATATAAGCAGACCTTAATACATAGTAATCAGGCAGCCATCAATTCCAAGCTAACACAAAAGTCACTTGACGAGCCAAAAGTGCATAAATTGGCTTAAAAGTGACTAAACAAAACACTAAAACAAAACTCCGAAACGCACAATCAATCAAAGTCATAATTTGAGAGCCTTTTCTCGACGTTGCGAACTAAAATGTATAAATTCGCCGTTCTAGTATACTGGTGTATGATGAACACCGCTGAACCCCAACCAGCATCAATTAAAATCAGTGGCACACATTGTTATTGTGTACAGGAAGGCCTATAAGTAGGTCCTTATTCATGGGTAACAATCTAAGAGAGGAATAATACGTAGAAATATTGGGTAGGCCTACTTGGGATTTTACAGTGTCGTCCTTTAAATTGGTCGCGGGTCAGTTTAATATTATGTGTATAATGTAAGAAAGTGATCATTTAGCTAAACAAGATGGGAAAAGGAGTGAGAAGAACTTAGATAATGACAACCAGCTGCCCCTCAATTTTTCCGAGCAAATGAAGGTATATAATATTCTATACATAATGAATAATACAATTCGAAGTAAGCATGCTAGTAAAAGAACAGCATCATCAACAACAATATCTCTTTTCCATTATACCTTTGTACTATAGACAAATATTTCACGATATAATAGAATTCCACTGCAACTGCGATAAATGAGAGCGTCTCGCGGGCCTTTCTCTCAGGGTATTCATAATCCGCAAAAATGATTGTCTGACCTGGTGAAGATTCTTTTTCCCCAATCTGTATAACTTCTTGATGTTGCAGCCATTCAGTGACTACAGCTCGTAGGTAATATTGTGTTGCTGCCCAGAGTAATCCCATTCTATGGCAACATACACTAACCCAACCAACTTACCGAACTTTGTCTTCCTCGTCCCCTTGGTAACCGTATTCGTATCCCGCTGAATTCTCTTTCTTGTGACGATTCATCAATTGCATATCAAAGATATTGTCGTACTGAGGATTTTAGATCAGCCTACACGGATACCAGTCAGCTTACAAAATGGCGTCCACTGCTGTAGAAATGTATACCCTATCCCTGCAATTATCCCTAACCCGAATTCTTGGTATACACAAAAACAAACAAACAAACAAACAAACAAACAAACAAACAAACAAACAAACAAACAAACAATCAATCAATCAATCAATCAATCAATCAATCAATCAATCAATCAATCAATCAATCAATCAACCAATCAATCAATCAATCAATCAATCAATCAATCAATCAATCAATCAAACAAAACAAAACAAAACAAAGAAATGACGATAGGAGGGAAGACATTCATTACCGGCATATATACCGCACCGGAGGAGTTCTTTCTTCATTTCCCATACTAATTTCAGAGTAATGAGCACTGCTGGTCCTATGAGATGAACAGTTGATGACACTCGCCTAAATCGGTTTGTTTAGCTCTTTCAACCTTATAGGCCTGCAGACGATGGCCAAAAAGTGGCTTAAAAAAGGCTCAACTGGCAACTATCGTATAACAAGCAAATTTAAACTTTTTTAAAAAGTATACGTCCTCACAATATCCCACATGAAATTTACCCAGAAAATCTAATCGGGAACATGCTCAAATGACGTCATCAACTGCAATTTTGCTAGAGTAATTGTCGCTTCCCGTTATCCAATTTTAAAGATTTAAATGTATGAACTTTTTGTCAGTCAATGAACACGATGGATGCCTTTTCGAATTGGTCATACAAAAATAATTTACATAAAATGCAAATTAGTGGTAGATGCAAGAGTACATTCATAACAACAGTACTCACGTTGGCATAATGCACGTTTTGCAGATTGGGGACGCGGGGTTGAGGGGGTAACTTTGGGCGCCTCCCAAGGGGTCGCTTTAAATGTGCACCCCTTTTTACTACATAAGTATTGTAAAGCAATGTCTCCTGTATTGATTACATTGCATTTCTTGGAAGCAAACGTGCCCTTGCTATAAGGCACGACAGCATGTACGTTAGGAACATATATATTCGCGTTATATGATAATTATTTTTTCTATATTGCCAAGAGGATAAAGGGCATTTGGGGGCACACGGCACAGGATCGCCCTTCAATAAGCACCCTCTTTATTTTTTTTTTTTATTTCATTAATTCAATTCAATTTATTCGGCACAAAATAAATCAAAAGTACATTATGTACACAATAAAAACCAAAGCAATATGTATAAACATACATGCACATATTATGGAAATTAATGCCGGGACCCCTTTGAAGCATCTGGTGCTTGTTGTTGGGGCCCAAAACAAAATTATATTACAAAATACAGTTGCTAAATAGCATATTGTGCAAAAAATGAAAATGAAAACAAAAAAATACACACACACAAAAAAAAACTTATCAGCCCTACACTATGCACACACACACCACATTCTCATCATACATGCAGCGCACACCCAACACACTCATTCAGTATAGCAATGTCAGGATCAAAGAAGTGAAAAGTAGAAGAAATTTGGTAGCAAGCAGTCTACTCAGACATGGATAACAGTTTCTTAAAAGTATGTTGTTTGAATAATGTTTTGAAGCGAGAAAGTGTAGTGTTAGGACTTAAGATCTGGACTAATTGAATTCCATTCATTTACACCTGTAAATCGAATTGAATGGGTTCTAACTGTTAAACGGGCTAATGGCATTCTCAGGCTATCACTTCTTTCCCGAGTAGAATAATCATGAAAACACAAATTACATTTAAACATATCGTGAAACAAAATTATTATGTAGATCTTGTAAGGTTCTTCTATCATTTCCATGATTTTTCATTGATGTAAGAGTGTATTTGCTGCATTACTGGACCTACTTTCAAAACCATTCACGCTATAAAATAGAACAACTGTATTTGCGTTGCTAATATCCGTATTTTGTAACAAAGGCCGTGAGCGTAGGTGTAAATTTAGACACCTCCCCAAAGATTACCTTTGAATGTTCACCTTTTTGAAAATGTAGTCATTGTAGAGCAATGCTTCCTCTAGTAATTGGTTTCATTTTTGGATACAAAAGTGCCTTTGCTATACGGCATGATGGAATTTCGACAACATGTACGTTTGGAACATAATAGAGTAACTGCGTTAGTAAGCGGCCGTGCAGCCGTTCGCGGCAGGTACAACATACACGGTAATATACAGCTAAACACAGCATTGCACTGTTACATGCACACTACACATATACTAACACACTAGCAATCAACAAAAACCAACCGATAGAATAGGCACGATCTCTGACGAAAGTGAAATTTTCTCACCTAAATGACAACTTATCGCATCCAAAATGGAATTTTCGGTACTTCTTAACATAAAAGTTAAGAAACAATGGTCCAAGAAACTGGATTTTGTGTCGTTTTCTCGATGTTCCTGGATTTTGAAAACATATCCTCACGTAAAATAGAATTTTCGCGAGCCGATGTGGGCCGCCATTTTTTTCGGAAAGTGGATGTTACCATCGAAAAAAAAATGAGAAAAACACGAGAAAGACATCAACAACACCGCCAGAATTGCGATCTTGTTTGCGGCCAATGCATGTGCGCACGCTATTTTCACGTGCTTTCGCAATGGGAATTGGCGCTTACGCAATGTTCGCGAGACATGTGAAGGCGTTCAGCCAAAGATCGCGGGGCACGCGCGTATTGCATAGGGATTGTACATCGTGCCGCAAGCAGAAATACTACGTCGCATATCGCCTTTATCGGCGAAAATTGTGCCGGGTTTTGCCCTGGTAAATCATGAAAACTGCGTTGGTCAATGGTAAATTTCTTTCATGAAAACAATTGCGTTAATGAATAATCTTGTCTATGATATATGAAATGGTTGAAAATAATTTGCCTGATTTGTTTACAAGTTGGAAAAACTCTTAACAATGCTTAAACTGCCGCAAACGGGATATTTTACTCTAGATATTCGCGTTTTATGATCATAATGTTTTCTATTATTGTATTACCGTGAGGGTGGAGTATTTTTGGCACATCCCACAGGGTTGCTATTTAATGCGCACCCTGTTCACTGCATAGATCTTGTAAAGTTAAGTCTCTTCTATCATTTCCATTACTTGTCATCGATGAAAATTGTATTTGCTGTATTGCCGGGACTACTTTTACAACCATTCACGCTAGAACAACGGTATTTGCGTTGCTGTGTTTTGTAACAAGAGGGCGTGAGCTTCTTAGGTGTGAATTTGGACACTTCCCAAGGGATTAATTTTGAATGTTCACCCTTTTGACAATGTAGTTATTGTAGAGCAATGTCTCCTCTACTTAATAAGTTGTATTTCTTGGAAACAAAAGTGCCTTTGCTATACGGCACGATGGCATTTTGAAGACATATTCGTTTGGAACATATATATATATTCGCATTATATGATTTTATATGCTTTATAATATTATATTGCCGTGAGGGTGGAATATTTTTTTGCACATCCCACAGGGTTATCATTAAAAATTATTGGACATTTGGCTTGCCATATGCTACCAACCTCGAATCGCTTTTCATTCCATCATTACATCCGCATCACCCGTACTCATACATCCTGGCTGAAAGTAAGACTATGCACTAAACTTGCGCAATATTTACATCGCTCATCGACACTTGAACTAGAAGAGCTAGGAGGAGATCAGTGGGGGAAAAAAAAAAGGTTTTGTCTCAATTCTGCTACGCAGAATGCTTCATCAGGTGAGTGTTTCGTTTTAAAGGAGAGTTTTCACGGAAAATCACTTTTCTCGGTAACTTCCTGTAGTGTAGATTCTAACTATAACGCACGTTTACAGACACACCTCAGCATCTAACTGCACACAGCTCTGTCGTGTCGCTATATCGGTTGTCGGGTATACAGCGAGGGAGCGAGTGTGATCGGATGCGTGTTCCAGCGCCAGCTACTTGAGCTCCTGAGGCCAAGAAAGGGAGGTGTTCAGATAATTATGGCAACATCCCAGTGAAGTGATCCTCATGCCATGTGGTGGGATGGGCTCCATTTGAACTGCATTATTCGTACCAAGGAGGCCGGAGGTTCTCTCATACCTCCTTGCTCGTACCGTGACTCTATACTACAGTAGTACTCAGTAGTAGTCTAGGTGCTGGACCTCGAGGAGGTGCTGGACTGCATGACCTGCCTGTTAGTCTAGTGGGATTTCTGAAAAAGGGCTCTCTAAAATGGTGTTAGAGGCATTTTTGAGTAAAAGTTGGGAACCGGTCTCTTTTACCTAATTTGAGTATGCTGAATCCGAAAAATCCGGTTCCCAAGCGAAATTCACCGATCTTGACCATCTAATTTGCATAAACAAAATGGCTGCCAAGCTACAGAAATTATCAGTTTCAGATACGCATTTTCTAGCAATTCTTTGCAAACAAGCTGGAAAAAAGTGATTTGAAATGTTTGTACAGAGAATAGAATTACCAACTTATAAGGGATAAACGTTTCTCAGGTGGTAAAAAGTATATTTTATTCATAATTATGCAAATTTGGACTGAAATATGCAGATAAATATATGTATATATATATACATTAACACTGGAAGAGTAATTTTGACATTTTCTTATTTCTTGAGAGGCAAATTAAATACTAAATATGTAGACTTTAAGGTTTTGAGGATCAGGAAAACTCCGGTTCCCAAGCGAAATTCACTGATCTTGACCATCTAATTTGCATAAACAAAATGGCTGCCAAGCTACAGAAATTATCAGTTTCAGATACGCATTTTCTAGCAATTCTTTGCAAACAAGCTGGAAAAAAGTGATTCGAAATGTTTGTACAGAGAATAGAATTATGGGATAAACGTTTCTCAGGTGGTAAAAAGTATATTTTATTCATAATTATGCAAATTTGGACTGAAATATGCAGATAAATATATATATATATATATATATATATATATACATTAACACTGGAAGAGTAATTTTGACATTTTCTTATTTCTTGAGAGGCAAATTAAATACTAAATATGTAAACTTTAAGGTTTTGAGGGTCAGGAAAACTCCGGTTCCCAAGCGAAATTCACTGATCTTGACCATCTAATTTGCATAAACAAAATGGCTGCCCAGCCACAGAAATTGTCAGTTTCGGACACTAATTTTCTAGAAATTCTTTGCAAACGAGCCGGAAAAAAAAAAAGTGATTTAATATTTTGTACATATAATAGAAATAGCAATTTGAGGGATAAACGTTTCTCAGATGGTAAATAGTATATTCTATTCATAATTATGCAAATTAGTACTGAAATATGCAGATAAATATATATTAACACTGGAAGAGTAATTGTTACAATGTTTTTCTTGAGAGGCAAGTTAAACACTAAAGATGTAAACTTTAAGGTTTTGAGGGTTAGGAAAACTCCGGTTCCCAAGCAAAATTTACCGATCTTGACCATCTAATTTGCATAAACAAAATGGCTGCCCAGCCTTAGAAATTGTGAATTTCAGACACGCATTTTCTAGATTATTTTTTTTGTGTGTGTAAAAGAGCTGAAAAAAAAAAGTGATTTGAAATCTATGCAGACTGGAATTAGCAACTTGAGGGACGAACGTTTCTCAGGTGGTAAATAATATTTTTCTTTCATAATTATGCAAATTAGTACTGAAATATGCAGGTAATATATTAACACTAGAAGATTTTTTATATTTTTTTTTCTTGAGAGGGAAGTTAAGAACGCTATATATATATATATAGGGCGGTGAGTTGGCTCAGTCGGTATAGCGCGTCTGCCTCACGATCACGCGGCCCGGGTTCGAACCCGAGTCTGGACTGAGCAATGTTGTGTGCAAGCATACCGTCCCCTCTAGCAAGAGGCAAAACAATCTGTCCCTCGGATAGGACATAAAATGGAGGTCCCGTGTATGAGAGAGTAACAACTCATGCACGTAAAAGATCCCGCTTCATTCATTCATCGCAAAGAGCAGGGAGTTTAACCCGGTGAAGTGGTCCCACCTCACACATGCTCACACCCAACTGGACCCAAGACCAGCTTAACGTAGCTGAATATGGGCTATCCAGCCATCTTCTCAGATGGGAAATGAATCAAACATATACACTTGAAGGTTTGGAGGGTTAGATAAAATCAGAATCCCTTCTCAGTGGTATCAAAATAAATGCAAATACATGTATTGTAATTGGTATGCAAACTATATGTAGGCTTCATGAGTTTTATGCGCATGCAGTTCATTCAATAGCCTATATACCCTGGTAAAATTTTATTGTTCAAATCCTCTAGAATTGTCCTTTTGGGTTTTTTTTTTTAAGAATTCAAGTTAGGAACTCGATTCTTCACCAAAAATGAAAGCGCTAGGGCAAAAAACAAAAACAACAAAAACAAAAACAAAACAAAAAACGTGTCTTTTTCAAGCGAATGAACTTTAACATCTAATTTGCATAATACACACAAAATAGCTGCAATATTGCCATAAAATTGTTAAAATCATGAAAAATATTCTTAGTACATCGATAATCGCAAAACGAATTGATGAAAACTCTCTCTACACGGATCATAACTCCACTTTTTATGGGTGGGGGGGGGAATGTCATCGAGCATTGCCATTTTATTCATTATGCGACATCCATTACTGTATTGTTCCAATATGCAAATCTATAGCATTAGCACGGAAATTCTATTTCCCAGTTAACCAGAGTATGGTTATCATATATATATGATAATATATAAATGATTACATATGATTATATAGCAAACATTCGTCTATAGATTGAAATGGGATAGGTGGTTTTATTCTATTTTCTCTTATGAAGCGTTTTTGTTTTTTTTTGCAAGTCGACGAAAAATACCTTTACTTTCACAACAAACATTACTGATGCCCCAATGAATAAACAAAATTATGTTGCAAGTCCGTTAGATGAAATTATATGTATATATATATATATATATATATATATATATAAGACTGGAGAAGGATTGGAAAGTTAGGTTTGTAGAATAGCCGCGATCACACACTGGCGAAAGATCAAGAAGTTTAAGATCGCGATCTCCAAGATCTCAAAAGGCGCGGCCAAAATGGCAAATTATCGAAAAGTTTCAGATCGCAATCTTTAAGATCTTGAAGTTTTTCAAGTGCGTGTGACTGCAAACTTTCCGCGAAACTTCCCACTACAGCTAGGGATATTTCATTTTATAATGCTGTCCTCTCCAAACTTCTCGATCTCTTGCCAGTGTGACCGGACACCAAAAGATCGTGAAGACTTCGCGATCTTAAACTTTGCGATCTTTTGCCACTCTGACCGCGCTTTATCATGATAAACTTAAATAACGATGTTAGAATAGCAGTGAGGGAGAAGAAATGGACAAAAAAAAAAAAAAAGACGTGTGGCACACATCCACCTATATTTGATCCTTCTACATCAGTTATATGAATGTAACTTAGTCAACTTCCAAGACAGTTCGAACTCTGAAATTGCATCGGCCGGTGCAATCTGCGAAATAAGGGGTTTACACCTTCCTGTTCCTTTTTGTTTTTGTTTTCAGTATACTTGGATAACATGCCGCCAGTGATAACCACCAAGTATGATGCATTTCATTTTATTCTTAACTTGACGATGCCACGCTCCCTTGTCTGTCTGACTTCTGATACATCTCACCAGGTGTGATTCAGATCATAGAAATGACATTCTTAGCAAACAAGCCTCTATAGCTTTAAGGGCCAGTGGATTAGAACTAAAGGAACAGTGAATACTCATTAGAAACCATGCTACATACAAAAGATTCCACTTCATATCAGACGTAAATGGTCGCCATTTTGCCTCTCATTATATGCTTTATCAAGTATAGTATTTGAATAGCCACATTGTCACTTGAATTTCTGTCCACGAATTACGATATGGATCTTTTCATGGAGGACCTGGGTTTTCCACCACCTTGCGAACATGAAGTTACTTTTGTTCCCTTGAGAGATAACATCGATCCGATAGCTACCTTATAGAGGCCTTCTTCCGTAAATACTGGAGTTGTGCTTTTTCTGCCAGACTGATACTGACAGTAGCACTCTTATTAAAGCAAGTGATCAATGACTCACAATCATCAAGGATGCTGCTTGTACGAGAAGAAAACTAAAGGGTTCCAAGAACATGGTTGTTATCAGTCGTCTTTATAAGAATAAACTTATATTCAATTCAAAAGATGCATCACACAAGCTCGTTTGGCACAAAATATGTTCCGCCATTTTACCGACAAAAGTATACTGAACGCTCGAGAAGCAGTCCAACGACAATACTCCAGTATTAAAAAAAAAAGATAAAAAAGGAAGAAAATCCTGCTCACTGTGCCAGACCTGATCTTTCTTCACCAGTAGACAATGGATGGGAACGTTTTGATCTGGTCTACAGCCTGTACAACTGATATATCTAGCTTCAATCCAAACAAACCAAATGCAAACCTTGCATGAATGTAGATCAATTTAGCTCGATTGAGAAATAGACTTTTTGACTCAGATTATGTTTCTTTTCAGCCAAAATAGATGACTACAATAATATAAAGTTCATCCTTCGTTTCTGTTTCCGACACTGTCCGAGATACCAGGATTTTTCTTACATTTTTTTTTGTTTGCTTGAGCCTGCAGAGTGGGTGAAGAGATAGATAAAGAAACCCAATAAATTATGACGAGATTTATGAAAGTTGCCACTTGATTTTAAATTCATCAGATTGAAAATGATAATAAACCAATCTATCCAATGAAAACGACAAAGTACAGGGTGGATAAAGCGACCTTGCACTAATCCATAGAGTAATGTATAGTGATGTGATTGCTCGATATCTTTGATGGCAAGACGTTGTTTTGGTGGCAAATATGTATAGAAAATGGGTGAATATTTGCATGATTTATTATGCAAATGAGATAATAGATATGTGTTGTTTAGTAGTTGCAGTTCATTTTTGCATCTCTTAATCACACCAGGAATCATTAACAGGTTTTGATATTGTTATAACTGTTATGAAACATATTCATATATTGCGGCAGTGCGTTGAAGAATCTCGAAACCTGCCTGGTCTACGGCCTTTTGAATATCAATTTGCAAACATATTTCATTTTAGTGTCATTCAGTTCTCCTTTATTGATTGATTCCAGTACTTGATTTACTTCGGACTCTGACGACAAAATTATGTACAACGTGTTTGCCCGATATTTTAGCTGTATTTTAGTACGCCAAGGTACATTTTGATAGCAAGACTTTGTTTTAGGGAATATATCCATAGAAATGGCAACTATTTGTATAATCTATATGCAAATTAGATTATAGGGTATTTCTAATAACTGTGTTTTTTCTTGTATCTCCTTTATCACAAAAGAATCATCAACTTACGTCTTGATATTATAACTATAATGATTCAGATTCATATATCGTGGCAATGTGTTGTAGAATCTCGAAGCCTGTCGTAGTAAAGCCTCTTGCATACCAATTTGCATACGTTATTACAAATATTGTTATTCATTTTTTTTTATTCTGAATTGATTGATTCCAGTACTTGATTTTCCTCGGACTCAGATGACACCATGTACACTTTGTTTGACCGATATCATATCTATATTTTTCACTACGCCAAGGTACATTTTGATAGCAAAACTTTTTTTAGGGGAAAATATGTTGAGAAAATGATTTATTATGCAAATGAGATGCATGTTTTGTTTTAATATATAAGGGTGGTTCTCATATCTCTTTAGCACACTAGGAATCGTGAACCGGTCTTGATACAATGATAACTATCTTCAGAATTGTGATTCAGATCCATATATTGCAGCAATGCGTTCTACTATGTATCCTCTTGTATACCAATTTGCATAGATATTTTGCATAAGGGTAATTCAATTCTTTTGAATTGATTGAATTCCTTTGAATTGATTTATTTTGATTCGACTCCGGCGACACAAAGTACTTTTTTGTTTTTCCGGGAACTTAAAATGATTAAAAACAGAAGTGAACGCGTAGGTACTATACATGTGCATGTATGCGGTAATGCATTACTGCATCAGCGGCAACTCCTAATTTGCATATTTCACTTCTTAATTTGCATATATAAATGAAAGATATGAACAAATGATGACCTAGCTATTGTCTTTGCACCTTAATTTCTCAAATTATTACTATTTCTGTATGTCTAGGAAGATTTTATGAAAATTAGATCATCGAAACACCTTAAAACGCAATGAACTGGCGGCCATTTTGTTTATGCAAATTAGATGCTCTTAGACTCAAAATTCCGCTTGGGAACCAGAATTTTTGGATTCAGCGTACTTGAATTATACAAAATAGACCGGTTCCCAACTTTTACTAAAAAATGCCTCTAACAGTCATATTTTCCCCAAATCCCACTAGACTATGTATATTGTGGCCTGCTTGACCTGTCTCTGTTTTAGGGAAAATTTGTGCTTAAATTTCAGCTTTTTTTCCCCTTTTATTTTGGAGCCATTTTTGCTGACTGACATAAAGTCAGCTTTTGTGAATCTTTTGGTGTATGTTTTATGGAAAACCCACAATCCCTCATGGGATTACCAGGATTTTGCTGGATTTTAGTTTGGATTCACTTTTGATTAGGCTATACTGAGTTTTCTGGAGATCTAAATGCTGGTGACAGGTAAAAGGGTGTAGCATTTATGCAGAATAAAGCAAGATTATGCAGCATGACATGGAAAAGTCATCCTATACAAGGTTCTTACCACGGGAAACTTCACTTCCTGTCTATAAAAAGACCAGGCAGCAGTGAACGAAAGATAACCATTATCTAGCAGGGAAGAACACTCATGACAAAGTTGCCATAAAACTTATTTTTAATGATGGTAGGATGAAAGTTGCAAATATATTTACATATATATTTTAGCTCTGGTAGAAGATAAACCCTAGTTTGTTTGTTTGTTTGTTTAATAAGTTTGTTTTTTAACATTATTTATAGGCACTATATTATTCTCCATCTGTGATACATCTGAGGTACTCCATCGAAGCCAATACCACGGTACATTATGGCAGACTTTCCTGCCATCTGCCCTCACTCCCATCAAAGGAGTCTCATCTTTGTATCAAGATGACTTTCACTCACACCATCCATTGAATGGTTTGTTGATATTGCAAAATAATGGACAACATTCCAAAGTACTTTTTATGCTCTTCTTTTTTTTTTCTTACAGTTCATTCTCAAAATTGTGTTAATTTGGTATCATTATTGCACATGATGGTTTATTCTTTTAGTTATTTGGTCTGCAATGTATGAACATTACAGTTAGAAACAGTACATTGTAAGTGTAACAATTCTAGTTAAAAGTACTGTTACAAGATGCCTTGATAGATTGCCTTATTTGCTATGAAAATGTTAATTTAAGAAAAAAAAAATGACTGACCTGTAACAAAAGAAATATTATTGTAAATTGTTTCATTGATGTATAAATTACAGTTGAACCTCTCGTATCCGGACAAGTCGGGACCGGGGCTCATCCGGATAAGGGATTTGGCCGGATACGGGAGACACATGCTTTAATATACACGGACATATACATACACATGTACTGATGTAGCCCATTGTAGTACCACATGTAGTAATGTGTATACTGCAACCTTTTCATTGTTACACTCAGTAACAGACCCCAAAATAGAGGTGTATGTTAATGTTGGAAGTAATATGTAATTCATGTGTGTTTGTGTAGGAGTTCTCACGGAGTTGGGAATCCCCCTTTCCTCCCGTAATTATTAAAAAAAAAAAAAAAAATCACGGCGAGATTGCGTCTGTATAATAGAGAAATCCGGATAAAGGGAGGCCGGATAAGAGAGGTTCAACTGTAGATAATTAAACTGTTTAGAGATTGTTGTTAAGTTTGTGTGAAATGATATTTTACAGTCATGCATAAGAGCTAGGATTTCACTCTTAAAAGCAAACATTTTCATAGAACTTTTTTTTTTTAAATTTACAATGTAACTCTTGACTATGCACAAAGGGTCTGCATATGGCTTGTATACATCAATGCAATGTTTCATCTGCTATTTATGGGTTTGCTTGCTTCTCAACAGAATGGAATACATATATTTGCCCACCAGTCTCCATTTTTCGTCATGATTAACGAGTCATACAGTCTCATCTTCTGAGCATCATGGCCAGTCCTCTTCTCAGGGCAGGAGATACTGAAATGAATCCAGGGCCAAACACAAACAGGTAAACAAAAACTTTCTGTGTCTCTTGCTAATTAACTGTTTTTCCCTACAGAAGGATTGCCATCAAGCACACACTTTCAATTTAGGATCCCTTTATATTGCAATAGTTCAGGAGGAAGAACAGCAACAGCAACAAATCCTGTTGATTTCATAAAGTGTGTGCCCAATGGGTTGGCTGTATTCTAAGAATGCACTATCATGCAACATTCTATGAATCCTTGTCTCTGAATGCCAGGAAAAAAACCTAACAACAACAGCATCAGCAGCGGCAGCGGCAGCAGCAGCATTAACAACAACAACAACATCAACAACAAATGTGTGTGGGGGTGGAGGGGGGGGGGGGGGTTGCGTGCACCCCCTTTAATTTTGTCAAGGTGCCATGAGGTAATGATTTTAAAATCTCTGGATCCCTGATCTCTAAACAAACCATCTTGGAATTAGAAGGACACAAGATTGATGCCAGACTAGTAAAGAAAACTTAAACAAACAGAAAACAAAGAAACTTAGAGGTGTATTCTAAGAATGCACTATCATGCAACATTCTATGAATCCTTGTCTCTGAATGCCAGGAAAAAAACCTAACAACAACAGCATCAGCAGCGGCAGCGGCAGCAGCAGCATTAACAACAACAACAACATCAACAACAAATGTGTGTGGGGGTGGAGGGGGGGGGGGGGGGTTGCGTGCACCCCCTTTAATTTTGTCAAGGTGCCATGAGGTAATGATTTTAAAATCTCTGGATCCCTGATCTCTAAACAAACCATCTTGGAATTAGAAGGACACAAGATTGATGCCAGACTAGTAAAGAAAACTTAAACAAACAGAAAACAAAGAAACTTAAAAGCAAACAAGAATTCCTACAAACACGCCCGACATGTTGATGTTAAAGGGTTCTGTAGGATATCAATTTGCAGGAAGGGATTATGACTCTATCTTATTTTTTTTAAAATCAATTTTACAGCACCTTAGATGATACTGAGCTGCAGAAACTGGTGACATCATCCCGCATTGATGTATCACAGTACATTCTTCTTGGACAGATGTTGGGCTTCACACCAGAGGAGTTACACAGTGTTGTTGTCAAGCACAGTCCCCAAGGGAGATTTTTTTACAGGCCACTTCAGGATATCTTCCATATTTGGAGTCAGAATCTGCCGCATGACACCAATGTGAGGGCGGTATTCGTCAAGAAGCTATGGGAAGCAAACTTGCATGATCTTGCTGAGAGAATCTTGGGGAATTTCACAGGGCCGTCTAGTGGTGAGTTTAAGTTTTTATTTGCATGTCACTGATTCACCAAAGCATCCTTTCCAGGTAGTTGTCTGAATGTTGTTATGGTTGATAGTTTGGAGAGTGCATTTCAGAATGTAGTGATCTGAGTACAAACTAAAATCCCAACTGTTTTTTTTTTCCCATCAGTGTTTTCGAATTGATTAAAGGAGAATGAAACTGAAATACTGTATATGTGTCGATGGGTGAGTGGGGCAACATTAGTAGAACACATCAATGAAGTTTGAGGCAGATTGGACTATCCATTCAAATGTTATGAGTTTTGCCTTCGTTGCTTGATGAGAAGGCTACGACATTTTGTGACATCACACATGGGCAACTATTTAAAAAAATATTTTGAGAATTCAACATATTTTCATTTTTCTATCATAAGGAAAAAAACACTTTTCTGTAGTTACCTCTGTCAGAATTGCCTTAATGTATGTTGATATCAAGAGGAAATTTGTTTGAATTGTCTCTATTTTATCTTTAAGTAGTTTTCCATGCATAACATCACAAACTCACAAACTGTTGTAGTCTTGCCATCCAGTGATGGCAGTAGTCAGAATGGATTGTATGATTTTTTTCAAACTTCCATGATATGTTGTACCGGTACTAAGTAATATTGCTGCATTTACTCAGTCTGTAATCTTTGGATTTCGCCACCGTGAAGAAATTAATGTTATTAATATTATTATCAGTACATGATATTGATATCAGTTTTGACGGGAATGTCTTAAAGCTCTACTTTTTAGCTTCCCCTCCATTTTGAACACATCATGCATCTTTGCTTCACAATATATTTTGTTTATCCAATTTCTATATATACTGTACTATTCATTGTAAGTATGAAGAATGTACATGTATTTCTTCTTTTTTTTTAACATTATGTGTTGTGTACATTAATATTCTTGTTGAAGATTTTAAAAGTGAAATGTTGGGGAGTGAATAATTTCTGACTGAGGGACTCTTTCCCTTTTTGTGTGTAATAGGACCATCCCCTGTTGGCTTTGCCCTCACAGAGAAGCAGATTCTTCAGTGCAGTTTTGATCTCAGGGACCATTATCGCATTACGAGAAATGGAGCCAGGTTCGGAAAATTTGACATCGTACCAATGGATGATCTTCTTGAGGTGAACATGACGTTGTTTCAAAAATATGCAGAGGAGCAGCTACGACCCATCACGTTTGACCATCTTGTGGAGATGAATTATGCACCTCGCATCTTGGTAGAAGGCGGAGCTGGTGTCGGCAAGACGATGCTATGCTCGAAGATCGCTTGGGATTGGTGTCAGGGAAAAGTTCTCAAAGAACTGGACATGGTCATCTTCATTCCACTAGGCAGCATCGATGCCAGGCAGAGCATAGGGGAGGTGACAAAGACGTATTTGTCCAAATCCAACACATCAACCGCGGCACAAATAGAAAGATTCTTCCAAGAAAACCCAGACAAAGTACTTATTATCCTTGATGGATTAGATGAGTACAAAGGAAGCCTCTCTGCGGAGAAGCACATGACATACATCGCAAGCGTCCTGCGCTCAAATCGATTGCCTTCCTGCAGAGTGATTGTCACAACAAGGCCATGGAAAGCAGCCGAGATCATCTGCAATGATTTTCATACAGAGAAAATGAGATTGGTGAACATTCTAGAGTTTGGCGTGGAGACCCAGACTGCCTTTATACAGAGTTTCTTCCGTGCAAGAGGGGAAGAAGGCCTTGGAGAGGAGTTGATGATTACCCTGAAAGAGAATGATGTATTTGCTGAAATCACTTCTCCCCTGCCCTTTTATTCTGCAGTTTTGTGCACTTTATGGGATCTTGTAAGCAGCAAGGAGTGTAGGGATATGCTGAAGTTACAAACGCTTTCTCAACTCCTGAAAGAGTTTATGTGCTCTATCAAAGCAGATTACATTTCCAAGATTTACAAAGGTCTAACAGAAGAGAAAGCAAGTCAGCTGTCACGGGATGTGGACGAGAGGATTCTTCGAGTTGGTGAGATGGCACTCCAAGGGTTGCTTGGCGACACACCTGCCTTCCCAGAAAACATGCGCACTCAGTGGCAGGATGCTGTGGACACGTGTTGTGAAATTGGAATCTTGGCAGAAGCGGAGGAGGCAATATCCAGGATTAACAGAAATCCCAAGGACACAAATCCTTCAAAATCATCAGTCACATTCCCACACAGGATATTCCAGGAATATTTGTCTTCCATATACCTTGCATCCCTTTTCGGCAGCAACCGTGAGAAGTACAAAGAGCTTGTGATGAGAGTTGTACTTCGCCATGAAGAGTTCCGTCTTCTCCTGATGTTCACTGCATCCTTTGGGCGAGACATCGGCTTGGACATCGCTCAGAAACTGGTGGATCAACACACCTCACTTGACATATGTGCAGATGTTGCCTTTGAGTGCCATGCAGAGGATGCGGGAAGAGTGGTTGGTAGTAACGTGATGATGGTCGAAGTGAACCAGGAGACACCTGCACATTCAGTGGTCAGTCAGCTCTTCTTGCTCAAGTGGTGTCCTCTGGTAAGCTAAACATGAACTGGAGTCCATTAGAATTTTGACAAAACCACTGAAAGATGACATCACAGTTTAACTCTCCTTTTGAAATATTGCAATTATAGTGGACATCATGTAGCATCTGCCCCAGTATGGTTATAACAATGATGTAGTTAGCATATTGCTTTCAGACAAATGGAAAATCATGAGCCATTTTGAATATATTTTTATAAACAGAGAGGGAAAAGGATTAGGATTTTCGTCGGTACTCGGCATACTTTTTATCATTTTTCTGTAGTGTAAGTCCATTTGCATTTTTATACGAGAGACAAAAAGAGGAATCAAAGATTCAAGTCAAATCATGCATATTATCTCCCATAATATTGTATCCTTGCTAAAGCATGTTAGTAAATGTACCTCTTACACTGGAGATATGGCTATAAAAAACTGTCAATATTACTGTCAGTTTCACAAGCATTGATAAATATGCTGACTTGAAACTGATCCTAACAGCTGCTTATGCTTTGAAGAGCAAAGGCATGTAATTGCAGTGTTGATCTTCAAAAACATAAATGATAAGTTTCACATAGTACTTTTTCATTTACTTCGAAGAAGGCACGTTTATGAATAAGGCCCTGGACCAGTTTCATTTGGCATCTACTTTGGAGATGTCAGTCACCTCTTTCACACTTGACACAAACTGAATATAACAAATGAACAGCTAATTTAATTATGTTTCAAGTGTGAATTGCACATTTCATAATATATCTTTAATTTATTGTATCAGGAGTCATTGTCAGTGATGAACATCTCATGTGGAAGAACAACATCTCGTTTCCTGGGGGATGCTGTATATTCCAGTCCAACTCTTCATACTGCCAGTATTCGTTGTACAGGTTTGGACGCAGACTTCTGTTCAATCCTGAGAAGAACTGAAAGGGCTGAGGGAAAGGTATTAACAAGTTCTTTTCCCCTCTGTATGTTCACATTACCACTATAGCTGTTAAAGGCCCAATTTGCTATGATTCATTTTGTTAAATTTACCCCCACTGTGATTCAAGATCTATTTACTGTTGTATGAAGTTTCAGAATAACAGTCTTTACTTAGTTAAAAAATTTGGAAAGTATTGAATATTACATTTTTTACCACATTTTTGTAACAAATAATAATAAACCATGCGTATGTATCCTACATTTCCTCTTCATGGCAGATACTTGTAAGTGCAAAATGTGAGAGGCAGTGAAAAAATTAAAATTCTTGTTCTCACAGAGCCTGGTACTCCAGACCAACTTGCCTGCTCATGTAGGGCAACCCAAATGCACTGTATAAGCTCAAGAGCCCTTGCTGGAATGTCAGTTTAGGTGCATGGGATAAATGATCATGTAAAGAAGCCTTTAGTGTGCATGGTTCAAATTGGTTGTTATGCCTTTAGGTGAAAAGACCTCATATCTCAAAGTCATGTGTTATACGACATGTGCTATTCACCATTTGCAGATGAAAAAAAAATCACAGCTTAGTGCTTCAAAATAGTTCTAAGATGTGAGTTTAGGATAGAAACAACCAATGTAAAAATTTGAATCTGTATAATCAGTGTTAAGTACCGTTATACAAAGTGAACAATAGTTATGATAAAACTGTTTCCAGACTTAACTGTCTACAGTTATGATTTATTGAGAAAAATGGTGATATGTCTTTATATTTTAGGCTTTATTGCAAATTTGTTATATGATAGGATGTTTTGTGATACAATTGACCTACACATATATGCATCAAATGTGATAACTCAAACATTTTTAAAATCACTGCTCCCAAAGGTGAACTGTACCTTGAAGCTGTTTACCTTTTGTATATTTTATTCAAGTATCAACACTTTACAGGGCCAGTCATGAAGAGTTGCAATCTTTATAAAAATGAAATTCTCTTCCTTCTTCAGATTCAGACCTTGGAGATAGACATCAGCACGTTCTCTCACTCCACCACTACTGCAGAAGACATTGCCACATTCTTGCTCCAGTTGCCATGTCTCAAGACCCTTAAGCTACAGTGCTATGAAATGCCTGACGCCTTCTTTGCCAAAGCTGACTCACTGGCTGCATCTAGTCCGGTAGATTTACACTTTAAAGGGAAAGTTTCCCCAAAGGTTTATTTTGATTCTGTGAAAGCAGAGAAAAAAATATTTAAACACTCGGTAAATGGTTGAGGAAAATTGGCAAATCCATTAAAAAATTATTTATTTTCTAAATCTTAAGTTTTTGTTTTGTTGTTGTTGTTGAAAGGTTCACAAATCCTTGACGTGTTACTGAGATATGGTAAGGCAAATATATTTCATCACTTCTGGAGGAGCTAGGCCAAATACTTTTGTAATATCTGAGGAAAAAATATTTTGATTTAAATTCCACTTTTGTTTTCCTACCATATTGTTTTTTCAACTGTCACTTTACAAATGGATTTAGAGTTCACATTCATAGAGGGAAGTACATGAAATATATCAAAATTGTAAAAATTCCCAACTTTTAAAAGGATTGTCCCAATTTGCTCACACTTTCATAAAGTGCTTTTAAAACTGATCTGTCTGCATTCATTGAATCCACAAATATGTTTGCAAAAGCTTCCCTTAAACCCTTGCTGTACAAAGTATGTATCTTTATTGTCTTTCTGTCTGTCTGTGCCAGTACTGGTCACAAGGAAACTGTCAATGAGTGCGGATTTGTACAATCATCATTTGTATGGTGTGTTCCTCACTTCCCTTACACACACGCGTGCATATGCACACACACACACACAAACCCAGACACACGATGTGTTCTATGAGGAATTACCACACTCAGAGGCAAAGGGAAAGGAATGTTTGGTAGGGGAGACGCATTTCAGATGAAAATCAGATACAGAGAATACTTTAACCAAAGTGACATGCAGGATGACATAGCCAGAACATCTTATGTTGGTTACTGTGAAGGTACCTTGATGGTACTCCACAGTAACTTACCTATACATTTGTATTATTGATGTTTAAGTGGTCATGAATTTCTTCTCATTCGACTGTCAATTCTGCCCATATTTTCACTGAATGGTTATCTCTATTTCTTCACTTCTGATGCGCTGATGCGGAGCAGCTATACCTTTTCTTGACTTTTTTTGGTTTCTCCTCAACTAATTTATTCAGTCCATAAAAATTTTCTCACATAACATTTTTTTTTTTTTTTTGGGGGGGGGGTTATTGAACACTCATATAATGTAACATTCATGCAAGAACAACAACAAAATCTGATAGAGATCTATGGAAAGCCACAGTTGATGATTTACTGATGTATCTACCATCTATATATCAGTATCAGCTTTTGATTTCATGTGATCATTTGTGCAGATCTCTTCCCCTCATTATATCCGTTTCACTGGTAGAACCCATCTCTTGGATATTATGATTCAAATTGTTCCTCTGTTACAACTTGCTGTTTTCAGGTGAAAGAGCTAGACCTGGACCTCGGCAGAAAGACGCTGAAGACTTCACCAAGCTCGGATACGGCAGCGCGGGATCTTGCTAGATTTGTGTTGCACAGCTTGAGTCTCACTAAGCTGAAAATACATTGCCATTCAGTGGCTAATGCCTTCTATTCAGCACTCTTTCAATTTTCCACATCTTCTCAGGTAGAGAGCCAGGACCTAGATCTTAAGAGTTTTTGTACAAGCAGCAGCATTAGTAGTACTAGTTGTAACAAACATTCACAGTAGTTTTAAACTGACTAATGAGCACCTAGAGAGCAACATTTCATACTTCACTTTTTTTTTTCATGTGTGGGTATCACATACAGTTCATTCCTATAAGTTAATGAACATTCAAGATTGTGATAATGTTGATTCTTATGCCTGTTGAACTGTTTGAAAATCAGTTCATGCATGAATGAATTTATAATTCCTATCATGCATGCCAACTGTACCTTCTGCAAGTAACCAATGTAAGGAATTTTGAATATTATGTTGAATGAGATACTTTCTCATACTTTCAAGTAAGCCTCACAGTCTGAAATAGACATCTTTCACAAGCCAGTTAGCTTGTTTGACATCTAGAGGGTAATAGGCCTAACATGCAGTATTTGAGTTACTGATGATATGATGTGAGTGTGATTAGAGAGTATCTAGCCCACCTATATGGATGCAGTTGCAATTGAATATAATTTGTTTTTCAAAATAACTCTTCATGTTGACCATGAGGAGTTGATAGCCATCAGCCATGTTCATTTCTGTTTTGTTTTGTTTTGTTTTGTGTTGTTTTGTTTTTTGGGTCACTTGTGACTGCCTAGATTCAAGAGATGGATCTGGATTTTGATCGCTGGAAGATGGACCACTGTCCAGACACTGAGGCCGGTGTGAGAGACCTCGCCAAGGCCCTCTTTCAGATGCCAAGCCTGAGACGCTTAAAGCTGCACTGCTGCATATTTGTGGATGTCTTCTTTGGCACAGCTGCCACGTATGCCACCTCATCACAGGTGCAGATCAAATTTACCAACTTCTCTATATTAAACCCATCAAATCATTTAGTAATTTTTCATGCAGAAATTGTCATCTTTGCATTAAAATGGCAACTTTGGGTCTTCATCTCCAACTCCTAAAAAATGGTTAATGTACATTGTAACTGGTCAACTCTGTTCATAATTAGAAAAGATACACACATTTGTTAAAGGATAGGTTCACCTTCATAGACATGTGGGTTGAGTGAATGCAGCAATATTAGTAGAACACATCAGTGAGAGTTTGAGGAAAATCGGACAATCCGTTCAAAAGTTATGAATTTTTGAAGTTTCTGCTCAGTCACGGCTGGATGAAAAGACTACCATAGCTTGTGATGTCACATGTGTACAACGTTATAAAGAAAGAATAAAGAAAATTCAACATATTTCCATTTTTCTCGCATAACAAAGAACACTCGACTTCTCTCTTTCAGAAGGCAGGGGGAATAATATTACCCTTAACATACATCGCAACAAGTCAAAGAAATTTGCACTTTATTCAAAAAGGAAAGTTTTGTGAAATTCTCTTTTAATTTTCCTTATATCGTTGTACGCATGTGACATCATACACTGTAGTAGTCTTCTTATCCAGCAGTGACTGCGCAGATACTTTAAAAATTCCGAACTTTTGAACGGATTGTCCAATTTTCCTCAAACCTTCAGTGATGTGTTCTACTATTTGCTGCATTTTCTCAATCCTTATGTATATGAAGGTGGACTTGTCCTTTAACTTAAAGACATCAACTTTCATTTTCTAAAAACATGTAACCACTTTGAGAATTAGGTATAAAATGAGCAATGTAGGGATTTTGCATTTTCTTCAGTCAGGATAACAATTATGGTTCTGTGTATATGAATGAAGTAGGTATTCAAAAGTGTTTATTTTACCTTACGAAATACAACTCATGAATTGTAAAGATTAAAATTAAAATATTATGACATCAAGTGTGTTTTTTTTCTGGACATTGAAGAACAAACCAAAGCTTCTACTTTATAAATTTATTACAACCCTGTCTTGAAGTCACACATAATCCCTATGTTTTCCTTCCTTTTTGTCCTGAAAGTTGTCGACAAGATAATTTTCAGTATCTCTTTTTTATTTCTTTATTCTGACCTAGATAGAAGAGCTCGACCTTCACCTTGACATACTGGTCATGAAGAAAGATCTAGTGAGGATTGAGTGGGCCAACCAAAACCTGGCCAAATGCTTGCTTCAGCTGCCCCGCCTTACCCGTCTGAAGTTCCGAAGCAATTTTCTCCATGACGAGTTCCTCCCAATGGCTGTGTCCTTGGCATCATCTTCTAAAGTAAGTCAAATCACGAGGCTTTGTGTGATATACTCTTGGTGACTAAAAAGAAAATTTGGTGTCCTCAACTCTCCCGAATCGCCCTCCCCATTCAGTATGGGGTAGGTAAAAGCATTAATTATACGTGATGATAAAAATGTTTCCTGGCAGGAGTTTTGAATCGCATGCAGCTAACAAGCTGCAAATACGATTTACTTTCGTGCAAGACTGCAATGTTCTGATATATTGTAATCAATCTAACCTATTCCAAACATCACGTTGCGCAACTACGATCGGGAATGCCTTGAGATTGCAATACTTCATGCATACCTTTTTGGGTTATATTTCACATTTTCATCATTACCCAAATGAAATTGTGTTATCGCAGGGCTGCCAACCCTCACGCATTGAGCATGAGACTCACTCATTTTGGTCCTTTCTCACTCTAAAACTTTATTTCATTTGCATGCATTTCTATTGATCTTACTCATTTTGACTCCTAAATTATAGCATTGGCCTATGGGAGTCTCACTCTCAACTACTAGTAGTTTCCAGTGTTGGCAGCCATGTTATCGTAGACACTGCGTTATTTCATACATTTCTTATGCGGTTATTCATATGTCTTCACTTTAGTCATGTGGAAATAACCAATGTTTTACCTTTAATCCCCTTAGTCTTGCTGTTATGTCTTGCTGTCTTGTTATATGTATATTTTGGTTGTTTTTTTTTTAATTTGGATGAATAGCTGGAAGACCTGGATATTGACACCTTCATGGTGGGTTATAGGAGAGCTAACTTTCCGAGAAGTGAGTCTTCATCCCAGCATCTGGCCACATTCCTCATCAATCTGCCTTGCCTGACATACCTCCAGCTGACAGCTTCTCAGTCTCATGAGGCGTTCATGTCCACGTTGGCTTCTTTCGCTCCATCATCACAGGCAAGTACTGCTTTGGCTCAACTTCTAACCACATGCCTGCAGTTATGATGATTATAGTGAGCATCACTAGCGATTAAGAATGATGATATGATTTTTGGAGATGATGATGATAATGATTATGACAATAATAATAACATGATTCTGATCAGAAGAAGAAGAAGAAAAAGAAAGAAGAGGAAGAGAAGTTGCAATATAAATAACCTACAATGCAATGCAATACAATACAATACAATACAACACAACACAACACAACACAACACAGCACAGCACAGCACAGCACAGCACAGCACAGCACAGCACAGCACAACACAACACAACACAACACAACACAACACAACACAACACAACACAACACAACACAACACAACACAACACAACACAACACAACACAACACAACACAACACAACACAACACAACACAACACAACACAATACAATACAATACAATACAATACAATAATTACATTTGCATGGTGCTCTTACAAACTGTTCAGTTGTTTTACAGCGCTTTACACTGCATCACATCATCATTTGTGACGCAACTGCTTCATGCATACACTCTATTATCCACTTAATTTTTTATTCATTTTATGAACACATGTACCTAAAATAATTTGAAATCTGAAACACTGCAACTACTTATGATGTACAAAAACACATAGACTGTACCAAAGAGACAAATTAAATGGGAACCCACTTCCGGCACCCATACCACATCTGTTTCGTTGATGTGGGGAAGTGCATGACGTATGAACCGTACCCTACTCAGTGCTATTACTGTACACTGTATTTCTCCAGGGGCCTGCTTGAAAGCCTGTAAGTGGTATTTGAATGCACATGTGCCATGTCAATCAAGTCATACTTACACCTGAGTGAAATTCATGATAACAATATTGTGAATCATTACATATTTTATGCATACCAATGAAACGTATCTTATCTTAGTTGCCATAACCTTAACATGGGAATCACAGATACAACGCGTGAAAGTGGACTACCGAGGACTACACTGGTACCCCCCTCTCAAGAGTGACAAGCCGATTCGGGATTACGCCAGATTCCTGTTCCAGATGCCGAGTCTCACCCACCTGGAAATTTACTCCAGGGAATGTGAAGTGTCGGAAGCCTTTTGGTCAACAGCTTCTGAGTTAGCTCCCCTGTCACAGGTAAGCATGCAGAAATGTCTTTTTACAAATTCTTTGTTTCTGATTTTATAGATAGGTAAATTTATGGCCTTGAGAATATAATTTTTGTGGGGGTATCACAGCCAACAAAAGAGGCATTGACGGCCATGGCCATCAAAGGCCGTTGATTAATTGGAGTCCTGCTCATTTTTTTTATTTTTTTCTCAACCAGTGTACACATTTCTTGTGTCAGATTATATACTGTCATCTGACCTTGTTTCCATGTATATTATTATAGATTAAAATATTAAAGTATATTAACAGTATTGGTGGAGATGAGAATTGGGCTTTTAACTTTTTGCGAGATATCAAGATAACAGTACAGAGCATACCATTTTAATAGGAATTCAAAGTTTATTAATTGATGAAATTCGGGTTTGGAATGACTGACACATCCAAAAACAAAGTAAAACAAAGCGATTGTAATAAAGTGTGGGTCCCACACTTTATTAGAATCATTCTTTTTTGGATATCTCAGCCATTTCAAAACTAATTTTCATCAAAGAAATGTTGAATTCCTCATAGAATTATATGCTCTTTCATATTTCATAAGAGCTTCCTCATTATCTCACCACAAAATGTCAGAAACCTGAAATTATGTCTCAACCAAAACTATACGATCCCTTTAATGAAATTAAATCATTTAATTGATTGTTAAATAATTATTTAACTTTGGTTATGACTCTACTATAACTTGAATATGATATGTTATTAAGATATTTTGTATGGTACATCTTTTACATTTATATATTGATACAATGTATTTTTGCTTTTGCTGTATTTTTCTATAGATGTGAAACAAATTTATAACTTGATGCATTCCTTGAACTTGTCATTGAAATATCAAAGTACTATTCTTCCTACCTTTGACAGCAGGTAACTTCTAAGTCAAATACCAGATACTCCTTCATTATGGTGAAAGAAATCAAATTATGCGGAATTCTCTTTATAATTTCTATGCATTATTATACTATTGGTACAACACCTACTGTAGCCTCCCCATATAACAGAGAATGGTGTATGGATTTGACCAAAATTATAAAATTCATGTTGTTTACATTATTGGATTGTCTTATTTTTCTGATGCTTCATTGATAAGTTGTACTGATATTTCTGCATGCACTGTCAGTGGAATTCCCTGTAAATATATACAATCAAATTGCCAAATGTCAATCTTACCTCATAGATTTAATGATGATGTAATTGTACTATGCTTGATTGCTTGGATTTTGAGTTGTTTTACTAAAGTTTATTGCCATTGGGAAGCAGAAGTAAATTACTGCTGGAGCACCACTTTTCTTTTTTCCAGTATTTAAGGCCAAGGGGGACAGCTATTGTCAGTGTGCTTCCGTTGACTTTGAATGTTATTTGTTCAATTTTCAGCTGCAGGATCTTGATCTGGGAATTTCGGTGTATGAAATCAAGACTCCTAAGGAGAAGGCATCAATCTACCTCGCCAAATTTCTTCTCGGCTTGCCAAATCTCTCTCGCTTGAAGATAACCTTTCGGGAATTCCCACCCGCCTTCTCAGCAGCGCTCGTAGCGGGAGCTATGACATTACGGGTGAGAAATTACTCAGCAATTAACCTGTTGAGGGACGGTTTGATTTTGCTACAACACGCATTTCCCATAGATGCTTGCCCGAGTATGCTCAGGACTCGTCCTCAACGGGTTAAAGCTTACTTTTGGCATATGAGTAGAAGACAGGACGCAGGAAGTAAGCGCTTTTTACACAAGTTACACAAGCTACACAAGTTAGCACTACATGGCTTTTGTAAACAAGATAACTGTTATGCTATGTGTGCAAGATATCAGTAGATCTAGTTTGGCCTAAACCTACTGAAAATGTATGCAGATCAAGGGGTCTATATAACAACTTTGCATGTTGTATTGATACATCAACATCAACTGTACTGGACAGTAGGACTCCAAATACTAAATCATCCCTCATGTGGTTCTATTTCACGGTCTGCGCCATGTTTTTAAAAGTGGGGGGCCCAATTTGTATTTCTGGTTAACAAGCAAAAAAAAAAAAAAGGTCTTTGATCAGCGCAACATCTGCTTTAGGGTTTCTTCAGCTGACAAGTACAAAAGAAAAGAAGCCTTACCCGCACACCCACTTCAAGGTTTCATCGGTTTTACCACTTCTGGGGTAAAAAAAATGGGGAGGGGGCGGGGGGGCCGAAAGTGGTTACACCCTATGTATTCCTATGTATTATGCACAAAAAGTGCCCCCCCCCCCCCCACCAGCCTTGTATTTCACCTTGGCTTGCAGCATCAGTGAAACAAAACAGCACCCGGGATAATTTAGTATTTGTCTCTCTGTAATCCAGTATAGCACATGATACAGCATGCACTAATCGTATAATATTTGCAAGACATTTTGACACGAGAACCTGATAAATCTTTAATCATTTGTTTGTTTGTTGTTGTTGTTTTTTTGCCAAAGATACAAGATCTGGACTTTGACATGAAACAACTGACAGAAGACAACACAGCCTGGTCTGACAAGATAGCAAAGGATTTACCTCAATTCCTGTTCCAGATGCCGCTCCTGGCGCGCCTAAAATTTCATTGTCTTTGTCTTCCCGACATCTTCTTTGAGACTGCGATATCAGAAGTAACATCATCTAAGGTAGATGTTGAAGCATCTTTCACTCAATAACAGAAACAACATATTTCTGGTCGGTGCTTGATCCTTAATATTTTATTATTTTATTCATTTATGATTGTTATTACTTTTTTTTTTAACAATTCTTTGTATAGTTTAAAGGGGTATTTGAGCACTTGTTGTTCCTATTGTTTGTTTTGGTTTGTAGAGTTTTCAATAGCCTCTAAATAAATAGTTTTATAATCAATTATTAAAATGGCAACTCACTGTAGCAGATTAAAGTTCCTGCTTCTCTCTCAATTTATTCATTTATTTATGATTTTATTTTTAAATTTTGAAGTTTGAGCAGATGTGATGAATTTGACCAGTGTTCCACCATTCTAACCTTTCTCTGGTGTAGGGATGGGCCGTTTGACGAGTCTCCCCTTCTCAAGCAATTTTCATTTGTTGATCGTCGGATCACTCACCTTGCTGGTATTTCTGCAGGTGGAAGAACTCTTCTTGCGTATCTCCATACGGCCGTGGGACTCGCTTCCAAGGGTGGAGAAGGCAGCAGAAGACTTTGCCAGAATGCTGTCCCAGATGCCACGTCTCACTCGTCTGGTAGTGGAATTTGACAACTTGCCTGACATGTTCTTTGCAGCAGCTGCCCCTCTGGCCCAATCTTTCAAGGTGGGTATTTTACCTCCAAGGACGGAGGAGGTTAAGTGATCATCGGCATTGGTTTGATTGTTTGAGAAATAACTCAAAAAGTTGTGAATGGATTTGAATGAAACTTGCAGGAAAAGCTGGTAATGACACAAGGAACCAATGATTAAAATTTGGTAGTGATCCGGGAATTTTTGATGGATGTTTGAAGGATTTTTTTATCTTTTCACTATAAGGTCAAAAAACTTGGGAGTTCTAGCTGTGCGCACTAAAGGTTTACATATATGTGCACTATAAGAATGTGCTCTGCTCAGGCAAGCCGCCGCGCAGCTGGAAGCTGATGATGTAACAAGAGGTTTCTGTATTGGGAAATTTCATGCATGTATAGGTGAAAATGAGTAATTGGCTTGGTGGAGGTCTGTGCTCTCCGAGTGCTTTTCTTTTCTTTCTTTTTTTATTACCCACAACAGCGATGATTGCTTCTATCATTAAACATTATAATGTTCAAATTCTTTTGTAAAGAAACTCTTCAAAACTGCCAAAGAATCTAAATCTGTGAATACCATCCTGCCACAATGTTATTTGCGTTCTTTGATTTTGTTTTCCTGTAGTTGCAAGAACTTACTTTAGACATCGCTATATGGAGGACTCGTGGTCATCCGAGGTTCGGTCGGAATGCTGCCAGATATTTGTTCCAGATGCCCCATCTGTCCAGTTTGAAGCTTAAGTGCGAGAACTTGCCAGACAACTTCTACGCAGCAGCCGCCTCACTTGCCCCGTCATCTCAGGTAAATGTATACAAGATGTATTGTGAAGTGCCTTATTTGCTGATGTGTAGGCTGCATTTTTAGCTCACCTGAGCCAAAGGCTCAAGTGAGCTATTGCGATCGCCCTTCGTCCGGCGTCCGTCGTGCGTCGTGCGTAAACTTTTTACATTTTCATCTTCTTCTTGAAAACCCCAGGACCGATTTTCATCAAACTTGGCAGGTAGCATCCCTAGGGGGTTAGGAACTCAATTTGTTAAAATGGGCACCATGCCCCACCCAGGGGGCCCCCAGGGGGACCCAAACCCCCCAAAATTAAGGAATCTGTAAAAATCTTCTTCTCTAGAACCAGAAGTGATAGAGCTAAGTTAATACTATGAGTTAGTACATTGATGACTGTAGTTTCAAGGTTGTTCATGGCAGGATCAGGGGTGCCCCCCTTGGGACCCAGGGGAGGGGGTGGGGAGGGGTTCCAATGGGGCCTAAATTGTACATTTTCATCTTCTTCTTGAGAACCCCATGACCCATTTTTACCAAACTTGGCAGGTAGCATCCCTAGGGTGTTAGGAACTCAATTTGTGAAAATGGGCACCATGCCCCACCCAGGGGGCCCCCAGGGGGGCAAAACCCCCCAAAATTAAGGAATCTTTAAAAATGTTCTTCTCTAGAACCAGAAGTGATGGAGCTAAGTTAATACTATGAGTTAGTACATTGATGACTGTAGTTTCAAGTTTGTTCATGGCAGAATCAGGGGTGCCCCCCCCCCCTTGGGACCCAGGGGGGGGGGGTGAGGAGGGGTCCTAATGGGGCCTAAATTGTACATTTTTATCTTCTTCTTTAGAACCCCATGACTCATTTTCACCAAACTTGGCATCCCTAAGGGGTTAGGATCTCAATTTGTTAAAATGGGCACCATGCCCCACCCAGGGGGCCCCCAGGGGGGCCCAAACCCCCAAAATGAAGGAATCTTTAAAAATCTTCTCTAGAATCAGAAGTTATAGAGCTAAGATAATAATATGAGTGAGTACATTAATGACTGTAGTTTTGAGTTTGTTCATAGGAGACCCAGGGGTGCCCCTCTTGGGGGCAGGGGTGGGGGGGGTGGTTGGGAAGGTCCAAATGGGGGCCTGAATTGTACATTTTCATCTTCTTCCTGAAAACCTCATGATGGATTTTCGTCAAACTTGGCAGGTAGCATCCCGGGGGGTCAGGATCTAAATTTATCAAAATGGGCACCATGCCCCACCCAGAGGGCCCCAGGGGGCCCCAATCCCCAATAATTAAGGAATCTTAAAAAATTTGGGCCCTTATTGTACATTTTCATCTTCTACTTGAGAATGCCTGGTCAAATTTTGGTAGAGCTGTGAATAATTTAGATTAGTGACTGCGTGAAAGGTGAACTTGCGATACTCAGGTGAGCGCTAGACCCGCGGGTCTCTTGTTATTTTTATCTGGATGGGAACAACCTTACCATATGAGGTGTGGTTCACATGTCAGGGGTGGATCCAGGAACTGAGCACATGAGTGCTTTGAATACGCCAACAGATTATGAAATCATGTTTCACCATCATCTAAGGTAGATGTTGAAGCATCTTTCACCCAAGTAACAGAAACAACATATTTCTGGTCGGTGCTTGATCTTTAATTTTTTAATTATTTTATTTATTTATGATAATTATTACTCTTTCTTTTTTTACAATTCTTTGTATAGTTTAAAGGGGTATTTGAGCACTTGTTGCTCCTATTGCTTATTTTGGTTTGTAGAGTTTTCAGTAGCCTCTAGATAAATAGTTTTATAATCAATTCTTAAATTGGCAACCCACTGTAGCAGATTAAAGTTTCTGCTTCTCTCTCAAATTATTCATTTATTTTTATCCGGATGGGAACAACCTTACCATATGAGGTGTGGTTCACATGTCAGGGATGGCCGGATCCAGGAACTGAGCACATAAGAGTGCTTTGAATATGCCAACAGATTATGAAATCATGTTTCACCAAATATGGCAATTATTTTCAACAGATTCTGTTACATATGTTAAAATGTACATCTGTGACATCACTTCTGTTAGAATGGTTTACATAAATTTGGAATTGACCTTCATTTCCTGTATAATTTACACTTGGGGTACATATTGACCTATTTGTACATGCACGTGTCTGTAGCTTTACCTTGCTACTTCATTTCCTAAAATTTTCATGTATTCATTTATTGTGAGCTTGGCACACCTTTCTGTGAATGTTGAACATAAAAAATAAGCTGAAACAATTCTTCCATATCACATCTTGTGTTTCTTTACATTGTTCTGTCATCCAATTGAGGTTCATTTCATACATGAACAGCTGTCAAATTTACTATTTTTTGTTGAAAGATCAAGGAGCTGCATTTAGATATTGGCACAGTGACCATCAGCCCTGATATGGAGGCTGCGATGAGCGCCCTCGCAAGGTTGATCTTCCAGATGCCTCGTCTAACACAGTTGAACCTGAAGTGCAATAACTTACCCAAAGTCTTCTATGCAGCCGCAGTCTCTATGCCACCGTCACCACAGGTAGTGTTGCTTTTCTGCATTCTTTTTTTTTTGTGTGTGAAATACATATGTTGTGTTGTCTTATGCAAACAAAACATGTATACATCAGCTGTTTTCAGTAATAGGTGGGTATTTAGTTGAAAAAAGTTTGAAAGATTTTTGTGTTTTTGCAGTTGATTTATATAAAAATAAATATTTTTACTTGCAATGGCAGATAATGATTTATTTTCGCCTGATTATGCTTTAAAAAATTTCTGCGACAAATTTTGACAAAAAACCCCCAACAAAAACAAAAAGTAAAAAACAAAGAAATACATAAGAAATTCAATAAAATACACAAGAAGTAATTATGAAGCCGAATTTTTGCTTCAATATTATTGTTTAGGATATTGCAAAGAATGTGTTCACCAAATATTAGAAGTCTTGGAGCTTTATTTTTTTATTTATAGGCAAAAACTTATTTTGCATAAATTATCATAAATTGATTAATATAAAATACACTGGACAGGAAAAGAAAGCACCCACTTCTGTCAAAGGCTGCACACAAAAATTCACCCCCTAGAAATATGTGACCCGCTACAACAAAAGGATCCGAAAGTCAGGGAGGACAATTTTTTGCAAATGGCAAGACATTATTCCCTTACTCTTCTACTTAAATTTCGTATATAGCACAACTCATAAAAGTACTCGGTTGCGGAGATCTCGATTTTATTCGCACATGTCAAGTGGTTAAGGAAATCAGAGTTTTGAGAAAAACGCCTTCAAAGTTTTCCTTCCGACGCTATTGTGATCAAGGGCAGGCGAGACAGTTTTCACCGCTTGACAGGAGAAGGTATGCTCCTAGCGACCTCTGCGATGTTCATTCAAGCTTAGCGCCAGTGGTCTACGCATGACCAATGAGTAATCAGGATGCCACGCACTAACCAATAAGATCACTCCTTTGTTGCTAGGGGTGGAGTCTAGCTGGGGCGCTAAATCCAGATCTTCGGACACGTTTCTATTACATTGAAAGTCCGAAAATCATGGCCCAGAAAAATGCTGATTTCTTGCCTTTCCTTTAATCATTTAGCTTTGAAATTTCGGCAGATATGATAGACGAAACATTAGACTACACAATTATGCCACAAACAGAAATCCGATTGTTTTGACCAATTTTGGTGATGTGACTTCAAGCTCAATTTTCTCGGCTCAGCCGTCAGTGACTTTAGGATCCTTTTGTTGTGGCGGGTCACATATACAATTTTTGTACACAGGTGTGCTACAATGCCCCTTACTTATCACATGCACATAAGCAAGTGAATGTCTTCATAACAAAGAAGAACTTGACATGCACAGCATCTTGGTCATTGAATAAAAAATCCAACACAGCAGCACTTTCCACCATGCAAAATGGCCACTGAATGGATAACATTTTTAAACAACTAATATGTCAAAGTGAACACCTGTTTTGTCAAAATGATGTTAATGAGTGTATTCTGTATGTAGGGATGCTATCTTTCCTGGGCGCCGTTGCTAGAAACTTTGCGTTTAAACGCAACTTGCAACTGATTGTCACTGGCCAATCAAAATCATTGTTGCATGCATGTCTTCTTGATAGGGCAGACCCTGAGCCAATCAAAATGGTTGTTTCAAAATTAGCAATTATTTGCAATTGATTGCAACTTTATTGCAATGGGGCCCTGATTATGCTAATTCTCAGAATAAAATCAGTTAGCTCTTTAGACTGGATATTACTTTACTCTGGTCTAAGCAAGCTTCCATCAGGAAAATTATGCCACGTCTTGCTAGGCTTGTAAGGCTCATTCTGTAATGAATTTTGATTCAGTGACCAAGATGCTGTGCATGTCATTTTTTTTCTTTGTAATAAAGATAATCACTTGCTATTGGGTATGTGATTACTAATGTTGCAGCATACCTGTGTACAAAAATTGTTTATTTCTAAGTGGAGAATTTTTGTGTGCAGCCTTTGACAGAAGTGGGTACTTTCTTTTGCCGTCCAGTGTACATAAGTTAAAATTGGAAAAATCTAACTATACAGTCTTGTAGATTACATTGGCCTGTACTTTAGTACCCCCTGTGGTTTCAAGTCCCTCAAAAAAACCCAGTGGGATTAGGGTTAAACTGCATAAACAACTGAAATTAGGAGACATTCAATCAAAATTTGTTCACAGAATGTAGATTGGTTGAATAAAATACTTAAGTTTTGAAATAGTTGATTGCTATTTCCTTATTTTTCCTGCTGTACAGTATATAGGCCTAGAGTGATGCTGTTCTTGGGAGCAGTTACATTGCTGTGATAGTAAAGTTGAATTTTGTGATAATAACAAATCAGTTGCAGATGTGTTCTCAAGGAATTAATTGTCTGTGGTAACATTTCTGCAGCTTACAGACATCACCATCAATGGACGACCCTTTCAACACAGATATGATCAGGAAACACAGGTTTTGTTGCAGGTGAGTATTTTAAATTGTCATTGCTTTTGCGTCATTGCCACAATTAGGAGCGGATCCAGGAATTCCGTAAAGAGGGGCCACGTTTACAAAATTAAAGGGGGGCGCATGCACCCCTCCCCCCACTTTTTATGCCTCCGCAACGAAGTGGCCGGAGGCATTATGTTTTCGGGTCGTCCGTCCGTACGTCCGCCCCGTTTTGTTTTTGTCGATATCTCAAGAACCATGTGGTGGTTTTACATCAAACTTGGTATTGTCGTAGTCCGGCTTTCACGTGGGACGATAAAACCACTACACTTTCACTCTCATGTAGGATATAACTGAATAAACTGAATTTATTTACAATTTGAAAACAACAAACTCTGAATCAAAACTTTTAACATAAAGACCTAAGACTGTGTTGACGAATGTCAAACATATGAACTGGTAAACGCTGTGGTAAAGTCTGTTTCGAAGACTGGACCGCTTGAACACTATGTTAAACACGTTGACCTCTAAAAGAGACCACGTCAACTAAAGGGGATGATCCTCTACACAAGAAAAGAGATCTTGTCCTTAAAGGAGAGACTGGATAAGAGACGACATTACAAGAGACTGTGTCTGGATAAGAGACGACATTACAAGAGACGACCTGAAGACGACGTTCATTTAAAGACTGCGTCCTTTAAAAGTTGACATCCAAAGTTCTCGTCCACTAAAAGACGAATATAAGACAACGATCACTAGAAGAGACCACGTCCACTAAAGGAGATGATCATCTAAAAGAGACCTTGTTCACTCGTAAAAGAGATGACCTCTAAACAAGAGAAGAGACCTTGTCCTTACAATAGACGACCCCTGTGAGATTTAAAGAAATCAGAAACAGGGCAAAGAAACAGTATGACAATATGCTAAGAGTATTGATTTCTTTGTTCATACAGTGTACAATTTCAATAAAATGATACGGAACTTATTCTTTCTTCTCTGTGAGATATTCAATGCATCAACACTGTACAAAATTTCACAATAACATGTTTTAACATTCTGTCATATTCATCTTGTGAAACACAAAAGCATAAACTGTATTCTGTCAAGAAAGTACATTGTAATTTCTATATGAACCATCGAGCCATCCTGACTCACCCAACTGTCTCCTCATCGCTCTGGTTTTCCAACCAGCTGAGTAACCAAGTCCTTCATCTACAAAAAGATAACAATTTACATATAAGCCTATATGTAAAATCTATACAATATTACAAAACACATATTTCTCGTGTTTACATTTTTTACATTAATTTCTCATCTAAATCTATACAGAATATATTGAGAAATTATTCACATATCACATATAGATATTGACAATCGTATCTAGCAATGTGCAAGTTGTATAACCATTATGCATATTGTGTAGTGCTATATCTGACATACTCAGTAGCAACAATTCACTATGTCACTACATTGCAGTAGGTCTTTCCCCTTTTTGTCAACATAAACATTGCCACAAATTCTTTCCCACACTGTCATTGCACTTTTCATTCATAACTTCACATACTCTCTGTGATTATGAATATAGTGTATAGTGTATTGCAAACTTCATACACACATGCTGCAAGAATGCCTAGCTCTAAAAATGATACATTTCAAATTGATACATTTATGCCAATGCACTCTGACTGCTGTGCAGTGAACGACATTCCTGTGTGTGCGTGTGTATACACTATGCACATTTTACGCTTACACACACAACGGAGCTGAACCTACTGTAAACAACAAAACAAATTGCTACATGCCTAGGTACCTTTCTCTGGGTATGTGGCTACTACACACAGGATGTGTCTGTGCTTAATTTCTTATGCAAGTCACACATGTAGTGGAAGTAATAAAAGAAATATTTACAAAACTTACTCAGCTCTCCTGAGCTCCTGGGAGGTTCCACCTCTCAGTACTTGGCTACTACTGAAGCTCTCCCAGTGTTCCATATTACTCCACAGAGTGAACAGTTCATCTTGTACAATTAAACTTCTTTGCATTGTACTCTAAAACTCCACTGTTTCATATAAACTCTGTAATATAAATCAACTATTATATACAGATGAATCATTGTTTACAAAACAATAATTCTACAAACTTATGAACACACAACCAAAGAACTTAGTTTTTGTGATGTATGAACATTTATGTTCACACTTGAATGACTACCCTGGGAGTCATGCATATTCATGAGGATGATGAATATTCATGCATTTCATATTATCACACAAATTCAGTAGTCATCTGATATAGGTGTAGAAATGAAGAGCACACTATGCTTCCACTAACATGAATACAACTCACAATTGTATCTTCCCCAGGATATAACCAACATTTCTCCTTAATGAGAGATAAATTTGTCATCCTGTTACTTGTGCTCCTGGATGGCAAACTCAATCAACCATTTATGAAATTGTCTTGTAAAGATTTGTGAAAAACATTCACATTACCACAATCCATCCTGACAAATAGCATTCGTCCGCGAATGTCAGTATAACTATGTACAATATCAAATGAATTATGAAATGTATGTATAACACACATAACTGACATGCTTTTATTTCACAGCTGACTTTGGTAATCTTGCCGGATTACTATGCTTTCCTTTAGTTGCTCTGTTAGATCTCCTGAGAGATTTCGTAGTTACTTCATCCGAAGTGCTAACGTCTTGCCATTCTGGCAGAGGATAGACCATGAAAGGACACTCATTGTCTTGTTCGTCCTCACTACTTTCACTTGACGATGTAGCCATGTCACTTGTCTGAAGGGTCTCTGACATAAACAGAGGGGGTTCGAGTGTTATCTCCTCTTTCCTTGGATCAGAGCATAACAACTTTCTGTTCACTGTCTTTGTTGTACCCCCATGAATTGGTTTGATTTGACATACGTCTCCCTCTGAGTTGATACTGATGACGACATAACTCTCTCGGTAAAATCTATCACACAACTTATGCCGACCATCAAAGGCAACCTTCTTCAGAAGTACATATTGTCCAACATGAAATGGTACATCCTTCGGGTGACGATCATTTGATATGTCTTGACATCGTGCAGGTGAAGCACTCGCGGATGTATTAACGAACATCTTTGTGCATCCCAGACCAAAAGCATCTTGTTCTGAGTAGAGCAATTGTCCTACGAACTCCTTGGTGGCCCCATTTATCGTGAACTGCCTCCAAAATGACGCTTCGCAGATCTTTTGGAACCAACAGCTGAGTCAGTGTGTCACCATCACTTGCCTGTACCTGCCGATATTGTACTCCATCAATGAGTACAAGTTTGCTCCATTCTCTCAACCAGCTTTTCACTTCTGGCGACTCCATAGGCAACTCATCTCCAGGTTGCCAATGAATTTGAACACATTGTTTCACAACTTGAAGGACATCATCTTTCTCCTGCAGTTTGGCTAACTCATCCAAACTAAGTGAAGGAAAAATGCCAGGAACAAAGTCACTCTTGTGATCCTCTTGCCCTTCACTTGTATGTGCTGCTACCTCCACTGGTACTGCACTTCCCACCATCGCTGCTTGTATGCTGATACCCGACGTATCATCCACCTCATTAGCAGGATGTCGACTCAGTGCATCTGCACCATGGTTAGTCTTTCCAGGTCGGTATCTGACGTCCAAGTCAAATGGTGCAAGTTGGGCCATCCAACGTTGCTCAGTAGCACCCAGATTGGCTGTCTGTGAGTGGGCAAGTGGATTGTGATCAGTCAGTATAATTACATGACTACCCATCAAGTACTCCTTGAATTTGTCCACTACGGCCCACTTAAGTCCAAGCAATTCTAGCTTGAAACTCGAGTCGTCTGGATAGTTGCGTTCAGCTTTCCGCAGTCCTCTGCTCGCATACGCAATTGGGTGTAGAAGTCCATCTTCATCGTACTGTGCCAAGCAAGCACCAAGACCCTTCAAAGAAGCATCAACTTCAACCACAAAGTCTTTACCGAACTGAGGATAACTCAACACTGGTGCAGATGACAATGCTCTCTTCAGTCCATCGAAGGAGATTTCTGCTTCATCTGTCCATCTGAATATCCCTGTTCCCTTTGTGTTGTGCCTTTTGACCTTCTTTGACGTAGACTTCCGTGCCCCTCCTACTATCTCATGCAAAGGTGCTGCCATGGTAGCAAATCCTGGAACAAAGCAGCGATAGTCAGACGCTAAACTGAGGAACGACCGCAATTCCTCCACAGTTGTCGGGACAGGCCATTTGACTATCTTCTCAACTTTCTCTGGATCCACAGATATCCCTTGTGATGTGCCGACATGTCCAAGATGTTTGACTTCCTCCTGAAGAAAGTGACATTTTATTTTCTTTCCTGCCTCGAGGGTCTTCTCAACCAGATTCCAACCTGGTATGTCCTGCACCCCTCTGTCCTCCATAAGGGCTTTTAGGGCATTACATCCCAAAATTACAGGAAATTCACTTCTCTGTTTGGAACAGACCTGATCACTTACTACCAAGAATCCTACTTGTGCAACCTTTTCGTCAATGACCACAGGAGCTCTCACATAGCCCACTATGGGAATGATATTTCCAGTTACTCCAGTCACTTTCACTCCACTGCCTGTACCATCGAGTGGACCTAAGGAGGACTTCAACTTTTCCTCATAGTACCTGACTGGAATTAGACTGGTCTCTGCTCCAGTGTCTAGTATGCACCCAGTAGATACACCAGCAATTGTTGCTTCCATCGTTGGACTTTCAACAATCAGGTCAGAAATGACATCACCTGTTCCTGTGTCATGTACCGCCTTCACCTCTGCTTCTGTTTTCCTCTTGTTCTCATCTTTAACTTCCTTTGGACAGTCACGACGGATATGCCCAGTTTCTCTGCATCCAAAGCAAACTGTGGGTGATTTGCAATCACTCTTGACATGCCCTTTCTGTCCACAGTTGGAGCACCATTTCTCCTGTTTCTTCTGACGCTGCTGAACACCTGAGTTCTGCTTCATCTCGGCAACTACTTTCACCACTTCCTGTAGTGTCTCCTTTAGTCCCAAGATTTCGTCTTGTAGGTGTTGCATGCACACATTATCAGGTGATGTGATCCTTGCCGCTTCTGCCTCACATTCCCTGATCCTCACTTTAGATGGTGAAATGCTGTCGTCCTGGAACAGTTCTAGCACCTCCTTTCTCATGACAAGAAATGACTTCCCTGTGGTATCCAGTGCTGTTCGTCTGATTTCCCTCTTTACTTGTTTGTCTCGTACACCTTGGATGAACCTTTCCCGTAGTGTACTGTCACGTAATTGACACAAAGCTGCCTGCTCATCAGTGGATGCAACCGATTCCATTCGATCGTATATCTTGATCAGTGCACTACTATATGCTGCGAGTGATTCCCCTTCCTGTTGAATACGACTGTGCAACTGACTTGTAAGAGACTGCACGGTTTCACGAAGAGCGAATCTAGACTTCAAAGCGGATTTCAGACATTCATAATTTTCTCTCTCATTTTGCTCCAGACAGAGAATTTCATCTTTTGCTGGTCCAGCTAAATGAGATAGCAATGCCTGTACCTTCTCTCTGCCTTGCAACTTATAGAATGAGCAGTATTCTTCGAACTCGTCAAGCCATTCAGTGATCGTTGTGTCTCCAGGTTTCACTGAAATACCTTTGAACTTGGACAGTTTGATTGCAGGAACTACTCTAGTGGCAGAAAGACTCTGAAATGCTCCAGTAAGAGCAGCTATCATTTCAGAAATACCAGAGCTGTTAGCATCTCCAGCTCCTACTCCTCTAGTATCAGTATCACGAGGCATGCTGCTGATTTACGTGGAGAGAAATAACAATACACAATTGTATACACAGAGTATCAAATACACAATTAATGACTTAAGTATCTACTAGTCACAATTGTACAATGTTTACAAAGTCTCTTCCTCGACGACTATCCTGACGATTCCTTATCGTCTATCGTCGACACCGACGAAGATTTCCAACAGTTGAGGGTCGCTGTTCATCACTTTGTTCAAACTCTTTGTTAACGTTGTCTTGTGTCTTATCAACCAATCCAGTCTATTCAGTATATCCCACTCCTGACACCAATGTCGTAGTCCGGCTTTCACGTGGGACGATAAAACCACTACACTTTCACTCTCATGTAGGATATAACTGAATAAACTGAATTTATTTACAATTTGAAAACAACAAACTCTGAATCAAAACTTTTAACATAAAGACCTAAGACTGTGTTGACGAATGTCAAACATATGAACTGGTAAACGCTGTGGTAAAGTCTGTTTCGAAGACTGGACCGCTTGAACACTATGTTAAACACGTTGACCTCTAAAAGAGACCACGTCAACTAAAGGGGATGATCCTCTACACAAGAAAAGAGATCTTGTCCTTAAAGGAGAGACTGGATAAGAGACGACATTACAAGAGACTGTGTCTGGATAAGAGACGACATTACAAGAGACGACCTGAAGACGACGTTCATTTAAAGACTGCGTCCTTTAAAAGTTGACATCCAAAGTTCTCGTCCACTAAAAGACGAATATAAGACAACGATCACTAGAAGAGACCACGTCCACTAAAGGAGATGATCATCTAAAAGAGACCTTGTTCACTCGTAAAAGAGATGACCTCTAAACAAGAGAAGAGACCTTGTCCTTACAATAGACGACCCCTGTGAGATTTAAAGAAATCAGAAACAGGGCAAAGAAACAGTATGACAATATGCTAAGAGTATTGATTTCTTTGTTCATACAGTGTACAATTTCAATAAAATGATACGGAACTTATTCTTTCTTCTCTGTGAGATATTCAATGCATCAACACTGTACAAAATTTCACAATAACATGTTTTAACATTCTGTCATATTCATCTTGTGAAACACAAAAGCATAAACTGTATTCTGTCAAGAAAGTACATTGTAATTTCTATATGAACCATCGAGCCATCCTGACTCACCCAACTGTCTCCTCATCGCTCTGGTTTTCCAACCAGCTGAGTAACCAAGTCCTTCATCTACAAAAAGATAACAATTTACATATAAGCCTATATGTAAAATCTATACAATATTACAAAACACATATTTCTCGTGTTTACATTTTTTACATTAATTTCTCATCTAAATCTATACAGAATATATTGAGAAATTATTCACATATCACATATAGATATTGACAATCGTATCTAGCAATGTGCAAGTTGTATAACCATTATGCATATTGTGTAGTGCTATATCTGACATACTCAGTAGCAACAATTCACTATGTCACTACATTGCAGTAGGTCTTTCCCCTTTTTGTCAACATAAACATTGCCACAAATTCTTTCCCACACTGTCATTGCACTTTTCATTCATAACTTCACATACTCTCTGTGATTATGAATATAGTGTATAGTGTATTGCAAACTTCATACACACATGCTGCAAGAATGCCTAGCTCTAAAAATGATACATTTCAAATTGATACATTTATGCCAATGCACTCTGACTGCTGTGCAGTGAACGACATTCCTGTGTGTGCGTGTGTATACACTATGCACATTTTACGCTTACACACACAACGGAGCTGAACCTACTGTAAACAACAAAACAAATTGCTACATGCCTAGGTACCTTTCTCTGGGTATGTGGCTACTACACACAGGATGTGTCTGTGCTTAATTTCTTATGCAAGTCACACATGTAGTGGAAGTAATAAAAGAAATATTTACAAAACTTACTCAGCTCTCCTGAGCTCCTGGGAGGTTCCACCTCTCAGTACTTGGCTACTACTGAAGCTCTCCCAGTGTTCCATATTACTCCACAGAGTGAACAGTTCATCTTGTACAATTAAACTTCTTTGCATTGTACTCTAAAACTCCACTGTTTCATATAAACTCTGTAATATAAATCAACTATTATATACAGATGAATCATTGTTTACAAAACAATAATTCTACAAACTTATGAACACACAACCAAAGAACTTAGTTTTTGTGATGTATGAACATTTATGTTCACACTTGAATGACTACCCTGGGAGTCATGCATATTCATGAGGATGATGAATATTCATGCATTTCATATTATCACACAAATTCAGTAGTCATCTGATATAGGTGTAGAAATGAAGAGCACACTATGCTTCCACTAACATGAATACAACTCACAATTGTATCTTCCCCAGGATATAACCAACATTTCTCCTTAATGAGAGATAAATTTGTCATCCTGTTACTTGTGCTCCTGGATGGCAAACTCAATCAACCATTTATGAAATTGTCTTGTAAAGATTTGTGAAAAACATTCACATTACCACAGTATGAGGGTATATCCTTGGGGGATAATACTTTGTGTGGATTTTAGGGTCACAGGGTCAAAGGTCAAAGGTCACAGGTTATTTTGTGAAAAAAAAATTGAAATTTCATGTTTTTCTCCATATCTCGCAAATGGTTCAAGGTATCTTCATGGAACTTAGTATATATGCTTGTACCAATGGGCAGTGATTATCTAGGAAGTTGGGGTCATGGGTCAAAGGTCAAGGTCAACTCCTCAAAATATCACTACTTTTCTTAAAATGCAATATGCCTGAAGGTTTTTTTTTTGTTTTAAAGGGGAAGGCTAGTAACTGATCAGTGGGAATCAGTGGAAATGCTGGGAGATGATTGTTCCAATCCTTATGGGATTCATTCAAGAGTTCATTGTATATCTATTGTTGGTGTGAAAATAATTTGCTTCAGAATGGTCTCATATTCAAGTAATGTGCAGTTTAATGCTTCCAGGTTAGCGTCCCTGGTCAGTGACGGAGCATTAATCTGCACATTACTTTAATATGAGACCGTTCTGAAGCAAATCATTTTCACACAACAATAGATATACAATGAACTCTTGAATGAATCCCATAAGGATTGGAACAATAATCTCCCAGCATTTCCACTGATTCCCACTGATCAGTTACTAGCCTTCCCCTTTAACTTGATGTATGCATGTATTACCCAATATATATTCTGTGGGAAGTTTCTTGCCAAAAGGTCAAAGGTCAAAGGTCAAGTGAAAGTGCTGAATTGCACTTTTTCCTCCATATCTCAAAAGTAACTCAAGGTATCATCATGAAACTTGCATATTTATGCATGTTCAACCTAACAGTGATTCTCTTTGGAACTGTGAGGTCAAAGGTCAAAGGCCAGGTTTAGATAATGCTATTTTCCCATTTGATACTGAAATTATACTTTTTCTCAATACCTTGAATATTACTCAATGCATAAACTTATAAAAGGGTCAAAAGTCAAGTAAATATCATCAGTTCCCCAAATACCTGCACTCTGACATTTTAATCATTCATCCAATTGAACCTAGTTCTAGGAAAGTGAACATTCAGCACATTTGTGGCAAACCTGTCATTTTAATATTTTGTCAGTTGTGTGAAACTGTCATCACACATTGTCAAGACATTGTACTATAGACCTATTAGGAGAACCATGCATTATGGCGGAGGCACATCAGTCGCCGTAGCGATATATCTAGTTTTCCTTTTATTTCTTTTGTTTCAAAAAATAAAAAATAAAGGGGGGGGGGGGGGGCGTGCGCCCGGTGCGGTCTTCCCTGGATCCGCCACTGACAATGTGAATTCACTTCCTGTTATTTGCAGGTGGATATTCATCAACAGTATTATACTGAACTTGAGATTTCTTGGGCTGAATGTCTGCCTGTTCTAACAGTGAGGTTTGTGTGTATGTGTAAGTGTATTAAAGTTATGCTTTTGTATGGTTAGGGCCCACAAATTTGATTGAAATCTCATGAACCAATATCAACCCGCACACTTTGTCCAGGCTTCAAGTACAGGCTTGCATTAAGTTTAGAGGACATGTAACTTGACATGGCTTGACATGGGTTGAAAGGTCAACTGCTTTATGAGCGACGTAACTGAGCCTGGCCTCATGTAATGTTAATACCAGTATATTATGTTTCTTATTTTCTTTACTTCTTTGTCTTCTTTTTTTATCTTTGTCTTCTTTTTCTTCTTATTATTTATTATTGTCATGATCACCACGCTATTATTGTCATTGGTATTATAACTACTTTCATCATAGTCATTATAATTACAATTTAACTCTGCTAAAGAATGATAGGCTGACATAGTCAAAGTAAAAATTACAAGGACCCCTTGGAAAATCAGCCTTAATTGTGACTGAAAGGGCAATCCTTCCCATGAGTGGAGAATGAATAGATAAAAATGAATAGAATAAACCAGAAAACCAGAAACCAGATGAAACAATGTAGGCCTACTGACAAGAGAAAAAAAACCACTTTTTTAAACTCAACAGAAACTCTTGCCTCCTGAAGAACATGAGTCCTTGTCATCAGATGACGAAGCATCCACCCCTCAGGTGCATCCGACAGATGTAGAAACAGGTGCATCTCAGTCTGGTGGAGGGCGTGGCACTCTTCTCCAGCCGTTACTGGAGCGTGGGAGACCGAGAAGGATGACCCTTCCGAAGTGTAGAGTATCATAATTATCATTACCTCCACCTAAGAGGTTGCATTTTTGTCAGCATTTTTGTTTTGTTTTGTTGTTGTTTTGTTGTTGCATTTGTTTTTGTTTTTTTAGGGGGGGGGGTGAGGGGATCTGTTAGCAATCTACATTGTAAGGTAAGAAGTTGCGAATGAATTATCAAAAAATTTACAGGATAGGACTGTATTGGTAGTTGAATTTACATGCAAAGATTAAGTCAAGACAGAGGTCTTTACAGGAATATCACTTTTTTTTAAAGAACTGTAGACTGTAATTTTTCCCCACTCGTGTACACTTCTTTGTGTAACTGGCAGGCAGGTAAGATACACATATGTCACTTAAGTCGTCAAGGAATTATTCATCTCCAGGTCCATGGTCTTTATGTCTCTTTCGTAGAAAGGGATTTTGATGGAAGTGGCTATGAAAGAGAAAAGTGAAACAGAAAAAGGACTCTGAGTCGATTAGTTGCGTTGAGATGTTATTTTAATCCTAGTATTAGAACCGTGGCTCAACAGCCATCATACTTCTCAACTTTGCCAAACCCTCATGGGAAGGCTCTCGAACAGCTAGCAAAGACCTTCACTGATCCATGACCTGAATCCTCTCTGCAGAATTCACAGAACTTTGGAACACAATGATTTTCTGATGACAAACTTTAAGTATTATCATGACAGGGAGAGAAAGAGCTTGCTCCTTTGCCCAAAAGATGTGGAGTGCAAAACTGCAATGTGTCCACTTCATGGGGACTGCCCTTGACCAACTGACCAATGGGAGGGGAATTATGAAGCGCAGAGGGAGAGAGAGAGAGGCTGAGTGGTAGAGAGACAAGGGCTAAGGTGTACAGATTGCCTATACCGGAAATGGGGGAAGGAGGAACTAACAAAATTCATGAGTAAGTGAAGGGGGTAGAGTATTAAGGGAAGAGTAAGGGAAAAGGCCAGCGTAGTGGGGTGGAACAGTAGTTCCTCCTGTATGCTGTGGACTGGGAGAAACTAATCGAAATAATCTGGGGTGGCCTATTCCACATAAATTGGAAAAGGGGAAAAGGGAAAAAGGTTAATTGCAACAAAGAATGGACATTTCTGCCTGTTACACAATCCCGACCGTTTCCGTCATTCTTGATGTACCCAATTTGTACCGTTTCCATCATTCTTGATGTACCCAATCTAAACCGTTTCTGTCATTCTTGATGTACCCAATCTAAACCGTTTCCATCATTCTTGATGTACCCAATCAAAACTGTTTCCGTCATTCTTGATGTACCCAATCTAAACCGTTTCCGTCATTCTTGATGTACCCAATTTGTACCGTTTCCATCATTCTTGATGTACCCAATCTAAACCGTTTCCGTCATTCTTGATGTACCCAATCTAAACTGTTTCCGTCATTCTTGATGTACCCAATCTAAACCGTTTCCGTCATTCTTGATGTACCCAATCTAAACTGTTTCCGTCATTCTTGATGTACCCAATCTAAACCGTTTCCGTCATTCTTGATGTACCCAATTTGTACCGTTTCCATCATTCTTGATGTACCCAATCTAAACCGTTTCCATCATTCTTGATGTACCCAATCTAAACCGTTTCCGTCATTCTTGATGTACCCAATCTAAACCGTTTCCGTCATTCTTGATGTACCCAATCTAAACCGTTTCCGTCATTCTTGATGTACCCAATCTAAATCTTTTCCATCAATCTTCATGTACCCAAACGACTCCAGAAAAGATGCACCCATTTCTTGGAGCACCCCTCAAATGTTTCAGGATTAACAGCTCAGTGTAGAGTGCTTCCTTTGGGAGCCTGGAGTCTTCCATACATGACCAAATACCTTCTGAGTTGGATGCAGCTTGCTAGATCATCATCATAATCAGAGATGCATGTGTGTGTAGACAGAATGTGCTTAATATGAATAGTGAATTCAAGATATTCTACAAATATGGCAAGGATTTTTATCATCTGACTTCATTTATGATAGAAAAAAGAATGATTGTAATACATGAAGTAGAAGAAATTACACCAGGAATATTATGTCATATGCCGAAGCTTATCCAGGCATGGAACATATCAACAGCATTCTAATCATACCAGCTGGAATCTCATCTCCTTGGACCATTAATTGTCTGAAACTTCTTTTACATTTTAGTCTTGCCACTGACCATAGTAGGTATTAGATGCAATGCCACTTGGTGCTGAAGGTTACTTAGCTGAGCAGAGTAAAATCAAATAAACAGAATTGTGGAAGTTTTATTAAAAAGAGGAGGGGACATGGAATAGGAAGGTTGATATGAAATGTCAAAGTTCTGAATGTCTTCATACAATGTAGATCATGCAGGGCATATGGTTGCAACTACACTCAGCAAAAAGAGAAAGTAAATATTTTTCAAGTTTATATTACTCATAGAATTTTTGGTGAAATGTTAATGTATTATATACCATATGAAAGGTAATTTAATTGGCTATCAACTTGATAAGTCAATAAAAAGGGAAACTTCATGCATGGATGAACACCTTTGTTTTTCTCTTCCAAGGCAAAAAAGTGAAAATTGCAAAAACGATCAAGTTGTCATTCATGCGTAAATGCTCTTCCATGTAACAATAAGAACAAAAGACAAATTTGACACAATAATGAACATGGATTCAGTTGCAAAAATATACCTATGATCTCTTTAAATTCTTTAAAGCCCAAAAGATCAATAAAGGCTAAAAATAATGGAGGAAAATGAAGAATGTTCTGTCAAATCCAAATTCACATGAAATGAGAGAATAAGCAACATTAGCAAAAATGGTAGAATTTTGAATTGAATATTCAAATTAGGAAAATTGTAAATTATATTTGGTTCTTGAATTTGTCTTATGAATTCTTAAATTACTAAATTGAATGAATGAAATAAAGATATTTTGTTCATTTAATCATCTTCGTGCCCTTACTCCCTATGTCACTTGAAGTTTTAGTTCAGTAAAAATTCTTTTTCCGCCCTGAAGTTTCCCACTTTTATTTTGTTTGAGGTCATAAAGAGAGGGAGAGAATATAAACTTCTTTTTGTCATTTCTTTGTGTCTCTCATTGTGTTAAACTGGTCTTTTGTTATTATTGTTGTCTTAAAGGGCATTTGCAAATGAAAGACAGTATGTCAATTTTTGCAACTTTTACTTTTGTGCTTTGGAGGATAAAAACAAATGTGTTCACTCATGCGTAAAGTTTCCTTTTATATTGACCTACTAGATTGATAGCCAATTAAATTACCTTTAATATGGTATGAAATATATTGATTTTCATGAAAATCTTCTATGAAAATTTTGAACTCGAAAAAGTGTTTACTTTCTTTTTTTGCTGAGTGTATATGACGGGTACATTGTATGCAAATTGGATGAAACATGTCATTGTTACCGTGCGTACTGCTTTGTAATACATATACTTAGGATATATCTTTTCATATGTACCATTAGTCATATTCTCTACTTTGAATCCCATTGCATATCAATCAAGAAGAATGTGAATGTCACTATATGTTTGCATTTCTTGCATGTGTGTTACTCTGTATGTGCAATTTTTCAGTATGAATATACAGCGGACTCCTGTCATAACGAAGTCCTCGGGACTGTTGGTTTTCTTTTGTTATATCAAAATTTCATTACAACCAAACAAATAAACGATAAAAATACATAGAGTGGATAATGTTGCAGCCTGAATTTTTTTACTTCGTTGTAACTGGAATTTCGTTATAATCACATGTTATAACGGAAGTGCACTGTACTCGCTTTCTGATGACTTGATCAAATTGACTGAAATGACAAATATTGATGTGCATTTGTTTGTTCGCTTTTTTTTTAAGATGACCGGAAAAAAGGTGCAACATGTATGTCTTTCATAACTTTTAGTGTGAACTGAAAGTAAAGTGCCAGCATATTGCCAGTTATTGCAAGTTTAAATTTATAGAGACAAATACCTGTTATTAACATACATTTATTTTTGTATGTATTTCAGAATATGAGGGAAAATGCAATGTGCATGCGTGTCTTTCAGAACATTTAATATTGATGTAAAAGTGTCAGAATGTTGTCATTTATAGCAAGTTAAGATTCAACAAATGAGCAGTCCCAATATTTGCAAAAAAGCTCAGTGTTTTTGTATATTGTCTTCCAGCTCCTTTATAATTTCATGACTATATTGGAGGAGTAAACCGATGAGCTGATATAATAGCTACCTTCACTGCCCACATCTTGCATTTCCTGCATTTGTGCTTCAAATGATATAAAATGAGCATCTTTGCTTAAAGATATGTATATTTTTGATATTAATGAGATAAATGTGTGCATATATGAATCATATATTTCAAACTATAGATGCTACATATAGGTTCTCAGTTACTTGCTATGCTATATAAATACATGTATTGATAAACAACTATTTGATTGCTCATGCTTGTATAACACATATAGAATTGTATCTGCCTGAATTTCTGTCTATGTGTTTGTGTCTATAAGTATGTAAAGGGGCTAAAACTTGATTAGAATTATGTCAAATAATATCTAATGAAGAGAAAAGTGAGACAGAGAAAGTGAGATCAATAATGATTTGGACGCTGCCAAGAGAGAAGTGCATATACCGTTGAGTATCAAGAATGCATCATCTATGAAGAGAGTTGATACAATTAAAAGTGCTTTTCAATTCCTTATAATAACCTGATGCAGATACAATTTACTGACTTTGTGTACATATTCATATTATAGATGTTTCTGTTTTGAAAAAATGTTTATAAAACATAAACAGTTGAGACATGAAAAATGAAAAAGATTCTCTATACCTACCAAAGAATCTGCTGGCATTGTCAAAATATTTTTACCACAAGGGAGCAAAAGATTATGTAAAACTTAATACTGTAATATATTCAAGTGTAAATATGTATATACATATATACATATATATTTGCCAACAAATCTTGCACAGGAGACGTTGCTGCGATGTAGTTCCATACCCTTTTATTAAGCTTTTGGGCTGATTGCCCTTTGTCAGAATCTACAATGACAATTTGTTACGCCAACGTTCAGCCAAAATGTTGTAAAATTGAATTAACTCGATCAACTAACCTTAATTATCCAAATTCTGAAAATTCAAAAATATGTTTAAACATAGTAATAACTTAATATACAATAATATACTACAAAATATTTTTAACAAGTACCAAAGAACAATCAAACATAAAATTACTAAGTACAATTAAAGACGGAACTTACTCTGTTGCAGATGAGTGCGATCATATGTTGTATCTGTGACATATATATACATATATATATATATATATATATATATATATATTATGTATATATATATATATATATATATATATATATATATATATATGTGTGTGTGTGTGTGTGTGTGTGTGTATATGTAAATGTGATATAATAAGGAATGTGTGTATATATATATAATTTTTTATATATATATGGCCATACATAAACTCTCTCCACAAACTTCGAAATAATATATACATATTCTTACAAACAGTCTGATGAACTGCAGTGAGGGAACTAATATTGACCAAATCTGTGTAAATATGTTTAATTGACATCTTTGACAGTTGAACTCCATTAAGAAAGCTAATCCTCCTCCCCCTAGTTTGATTAAAGGGAAAAAATGTCTATCTAATTTATAGCCAGATATCTTAGGAATGAAAAAAAAAAAAAATCCGGAATATAACTGAATTATCATATTATTCAAATACTTTAACTCACCAAGGTTGAATTATACATTGTACCACATACATGCATGGACATAAGTCTGCAAAGTACAAATTAGATGGGGCCTGCAGTGTGTCGGAGAGTACCTTCTTCTTTCTGCAGTCATTTTTGCACTTCTACTCTACGTCTGAACACAATAGTAAGCGCTCAGAGTTGCACAGGTATGGACGGATTGCCATTTAGGATAGACTCCATTACATAATCTTACAGTAAACTTTCTTCTGAAACCATGAGGATGTACTTTAAGGTCAAAATTTGTCACATACATACAATTGCACACACACTAAACATAAACAATTAAAAACACACAGGAAAAGAGAAGTAAAATACACTAATTGCATATCTGTATTTATCTGTTTAACATCATTATATTTACCTACGAGGGTACTAATGCATTTATCTTCAATGCTGTAAAAAGAAACAATTAAGAAAAAAAAGATGATGAAAAAGAAAGAAAAATAAGCAAATCCGGAGTGATTTCAAATGATGGCAACACCTTCGTGTTGTGATCATTGTTAGATTGTGCAAGCCTCTTTGGCTTTCTTCTCTTTTTTCTTTCTCCCCCCCCCCCCCCCGCGCCGCCCCCACCCTCCCCCCCCCCCCCCCCCCTACTGTGCATACTTTTAATACACTGTAGTACATGTTTATACTGTATGTGCAGGTTAGCTTATGAATATTAATGAGCATGACCTATTAAAACGTGGGAACCACTTTGCATGCGATACGTATCCATCCCTTGACAACAAGCAACGCTAGGTGAGTGTCGAGTGACAGTAAAGCCATTATTGCCGTGGTCTTACGAACTCTGTTTCTATCTATCATATTACTCGGACGGTTTCATAGACTAAACAGTATGATGTAGGTCCTTTTTTTGACAACAAGGCCCGTTAATTTACCCGTAGGAAACCTATACGTCTCGACTCGTAGATGTAAGTCCAATGGCAATGATCAGTCCCATGTAAAGAGAAAAATGTGTGGTAGTGAGTTTATCGTAGTCATTCATACAGAGCGCATACTGGATGAATCTGGATCTGGATGAATACGCTGAAAAACTCTGGATAGAGTATCACTCAGCACTGTGGTGTGATGTGCAGCTAATCACAACGGAGGTAACGCTGGAGCGCTTCTTTAAATGTGTCACATTTATGAATCTGCTTTATATTACTCAGCAGACTATTCCAATCCTTCGCTGTTCTATGGAAGAAGGAGTTGGCGAGAGCAGTTGAAAAACCGTGTGAAGTAGAATAATTATCAGGATGATAACTTCGGGTTGTCATACCTCTCGGTGCTTGAGTGGGGCTGATATAATCCTCGAGCTTTAAATCAATGACAATGTTACCGTGCTTTATTTTATGAAGTGTTGATAGCCTTAAAAGCTTGCGTCGTTCATACGCCATAGATTCTATTATTATTACGTACCCTACGCGTACTAAACTGCAGACCAGCCAGCTGAGCTGTGTGAATTTAGAGATTAGGGCCCTCTTGTCTTACATCAAAGTAGAGTCTAACAAACGTTATGCGTTAGAGATCAAACACAAGTCAGAAAATCAAACATAAGTCTCTGATACGATACGCGACGGACTGACGGGCTGCAAAGTGATAGGCCTACCTTGTCCTTTTTGGAATAAGTTTAACCATTAGGTCTAACGTTATCTTCGAAAAAAAAAATATATTTGAATTTTGATTATCATTTTCAGTCACTCTCTGGTAACTGCGTTGCACATCCACGGGAGCAGACAGTGCAGAGCATAGTGTACAAAACACTTTCATGGCACAGCAGCAAATAAATGCTGCGATTGATATGAATGCAGCGATCTCATAGCGATCACAGCAAGTTCTTCTATGGTATCTTTAAAAAGATAAACCTGTTTTTCTGCCTTTCCCTCAGCTTGTAACAAGTATACTGAGTCGTGTGGTGGTAGCGAGTGGTTGAGGTTTGGGGTTGTTGTTCATGTTGTGTGTGTGTGTGTGTGTGTGTGTGTGTATGTGTGTGTGAGAGAGAGAGAGAGAGAAAGAGGATTGTGAAAAATGTGGTTATAAGACAAGGCCAAGGGTGGAAGAATATACAAAGAAAGGATAAGAAAACGGCAGGAGGAAATGAATGAATTAAAAGATAAACCTAGAAAAGAATAAAGAATGAAGCAAAAGGATTACAAAATAGAAAGTACACTTAAAGCAAAAAAAAAAGATATTGGAAGGAAAGAAAGAAGACATACTCGCATCATATTCGTAAAGGAAGATTAGAGAGAGATTATTTTAGGTTAATGAATAACTAGGGTGAGTTTGTGCACGTTAGGAAATCATTTGACAAGGTGCAAAAGTTACACACTAGCACCAGTAAATCTAACATTGTAAGCCATAGATCTAAATTCAAATTTTAATATTTGCACTATTAGCAGTTGATCAGCACATTTAGAGTCCAATCATTGTCTAGAATAGATATATGAACTAGTGGTTGCTCTCCATTGCCTTTTCTTTATTAGTTAATCAATTAGGTTCTAGTAGAAGTCTACTTCCTCCTCTGAAATGAGCTGAGAATGACACAAGATTGTCTCGAGATCTTTGACTTTGTGTATTTTACTCTCTTTTTTTTTTCTATCTAGACTAGAGTAGAGTCAAGAAATAAATATTGTGTGGATGTAGGAGTCTGATCATCTCCAGCCATGACGGGGAGGGACTACAGATCTTTTCTCACAGTACATAGGAGTGGATCAAAGGAAACTGGACGAGCCGATGAAGCAGGTACTGTGTGTATGCTACCATGTAAAACTCAGAGTTATCATTCAGTATGATTCATTTATAGTAGACTTGTTGTCAGAGCACTTATCACAACAAATGTACTTTTGTATCTATGTAGATATCTTGAATTCCACTGAATCAGATTGTACCAAAATCAAAGGATATGCTAAATAGCTTATAATCACTCACTTAAATCTTAACCAAATCGGTCATTGGGAAGTGTTGATTTTGATGCCAACTTTCATGTCGTTGCTCAAAACAACTCGCTCTTTAAGAGTCATCACAGCAAATGCTGCCTGCGTATATTGAAATTAGACATCTAATAACATGCGACAAATCTTTCAGGTAACCACAGGAGCAAAAAATCATGTGCAAAATGATTCATGGCAAGTTGACTGAAGTCAGATGAGAAATACAGTTCATAAATTGCACATGACCACAGATGGACAGACAGACATACATACACACACACTAACTTACTTTCACCTTGCCACACATTCTACCTCTGCCATTGAGTCTCGTATGCATGACATCAGATGGCTAACTTTAGTTCTAGATTTTGCAGGCAGTGTACTCTGCGATCTCTCACAAAGAGTGAGTTTGTTTTGAGCAATGACTTGAATGTCAACATTGATGTTGATGCTTTCTGACGGCCGATTTCTCTGAATTAAGAGAAATGAGAAAAATATTGTTTAAGTGATGGGTCAAACATTTATTTTGGTCTTTGAAGTATATTCTTGTATTAATTGATTTTCATGAAATACCCCAATTATGATGAATTTTGTGTTTGAATTCTCTTTGAGTTTTTATACCCTGAGGTGCATTTTTGATGTACCCGGTTGCCAATACCGGTATATTACTTCCTTGAATAAGAAAGAAATGTAGAAATTCACCATGTAAATGAAGAGAGGTACTGGTACATGTAGTAGGAATATTCTACCTCTTTATTACAGATAAACTCCTGATCCGGATGAAAGCTGGTCTTGGCAGCACTCGCTACCAGAAGGTTGACTACGACCAGATGAAGGCACAGACATTGGAGCGCCGCATCACGGGTAACCGCTCCCTGCTCAAGATGAACAAGCTGCGGGAGTTCTCCAAGGTGAGCAAGGAGACCACCCTGCTAAAGCAGCACCGCACGGTGTGGCAGCGGGAGCTGGGTCGTCTCGACAGCCAGAGGCATCGGCTGGAGAGGGACCAGGAGAACGCTATCCTGGAAGGCTCCTCCGAGGGATCCTCCATAGCCATGTTCATGCTGGAGGCAGAAGACTACAAGATGCAGCTTGAGGAGGAGCTCGAGAAATTTCACAAGGCCACAGCTGAACCCATCTGGACCCTGAGGGTGAGTGGTACTGTAAAACAAGGAATGTTTGCTTGCATTTTAATTTCACTAATTTTGCGAGAGCCAAGATTTGCAAAATTTAAATGAATGCAAAAGCTCTGGTCTGTGCAGTATGCATTGATTGTGAAAAGAGGCAACTCTTAAAATTCATGCTGGAAAAATGGCTGTCAGCTCCAATTCGTGAAAATTTCATTGTGTGAAATTTTCATGTTTTACAGTATGTTGCAGTCACTCTTTGGGCCCATAGGAAAGAAGATTGATCTCAAGTTTTCAAGTCTTTTTCTTTGTTTGCTCATATGCCAAACAAGGTGATATATCTCACTGACATAAAAAAAAAAAGTACTTTATAAATATCGTAAAGTTCTGTCATCATGTCTGAAACAGAAATTTATCTGTGTCAATTTCTTTTTTTTTTTTTAAATACAGGTAGATCTTATTTGCAAAATATCGCATTGCATTGATGTGTAGAATATAGTCATAAATCTTATTGGTGAATTATCACTGGCAACTTGAACAAACAGAAACGTCTGTTATATCTTTGTTTGTGGGACATTTTATGGAGGTGGCATATCAGGGTAGTTTACATCTATATGCTACAATCAAGTCAAGTTGGCTTTCACCCGACCATAAATCATTCTTAAGGTTCAATCTTTGTAGTACAATGTATGTAGCCCCCTGAAAAAAGAAGAAAGATCCTTGATTCTCTACACATGAGTTAAGATATCATGCATTGTGCAAGATTTATTGTGATTTTTTTTTTCATATATCAATGTATGACACTTCCATCATTTTTTGAAATTTTGTGTGTTCTTCCACTTTTAGGGGACTATTCAGAGTACAGAAAAAATAAAACAGACACCTAGGTAAACATTGTCTGTGCATATGTATTCATTCTATTTCATACACATTTTATTATATCACAAGGTTTTTTATGTATTTACACCTAGGTCAGCTTTCTGAGTTGTCTTGAAAATATTTTGTTGTGCATTCTCATGGGTCATCATACATGCTTTATCAGATGAATTGGTTTTAGTGTGTACACGTTGTTGAGAGTTCATCTGACGGACTGATTTAATTGTCAAATTTCAGGATGATCTGAAGGTGTGGCTGGCCCGTAACAAGTCCCTGCTGGATCGGGGAGAGGAGGCTCTGGAGGAGGACCATGCAGAGGTCTGCAAGGTGGTGGAGAGTGTGAAGGAGCAGCAGGAGGAGGTGATGAAGCGACTCAGCCACGAGCAGTGGTCCCTGGAGAGTGAGCTGGAGTCGGGCTTCCTCCAACATGTCCTCCAGGGTGAGTAGTGTCTTTGGCCAATGGTCAGTTAGCATCTGAGCATAAATTGTGTTATTGTGTTGTGGAGTGATGAGGGAAAAAATGATGTGTTATATGATTGTGGGTATGCAAGAAATGTGTGGACAACACTTCTTTAGATCTCAGAGTGAAAGCACAATGTTGTGATGGATAAAAAGTAACCATTAATGCCTTCATTTACTTAGCTGAACATGTCAAGCTGTTGTTGTTGTTGTTGTCTCATCATTGCCACCCCCCCCCCTCCCCCGATACAGAATGATAGACAGTCCACTTGAGTGTGACAAAGGGAGAGTCCCTGACAAAAGTATTTCCTTGTCCCTGACAAAAGTATTTCCTTGTCATTGATGATGGGATCAGGAGTTTCAGCAAATCGCTTTAAGTGCAATGATAGCTTAAAAAAAAACACAAACAAACAAACAGAAACATAGGTTCTGCTAGACATGATGAATACAGGAAGGAAAGGGTAGATCCCAAAGTAGAGGAGGGAAGAAGAAACAGCTTGGCACAACACAGAGAGCCTGTTGCACAGTATCATGTACATGCGAAGCGACAGTACTCACACTCATCATACTGCATGACCTCCACCAGGCACAGAGAAGCACGTCGTGGAGGGCATCCCGGTGGAGGCTGAGATGCTAGAGTGTCCTGACTTGGAGCTGAGGGAATCTGTTCTCCAGGAATTTCTCCTGCTTGATGAGAAGTACCTGGAGAAGTTGAGGGAGCTTGACAACAGGCATGCTGGTACAATTGGGTAAGAAATCCTCCTTCTCCTCCTCCTCCTCCTCCTTTTCCTCCTTTTCTCCTTATACAGGATATCTGCATGTTGACCATATTTACTAGTGTTCTAGGATGAACTTAAGGAGGTTTACTTAATTCATCCATTTTCAAGAACATAGGATAAGTGTCTTCCCCTCACTTACAAATGGTGACAAGAGAACTTTCCATCCCCAAGTTGTACCTCTTCATTTTATATCTATGATTTCCATTTTTGCATATAAGGGGTACATAATGTACTTGCCTCAGTCTTATCAGTTTTTAAGCCTTGAATCTCCTATTTAAATTTACCAATTTTTATTTCAGTCCCTTGTAACTGCCATTGTAAACAGCTTGCCATATAATGCCTTTCAATGTCATTCAAGAAATTTAGAAGCACCATTTCTGTGACCTCATAATATCGTGAAAATGTGAAAGACCAATATCATATGCTTTTCTTCCAGGAATTTTGTGATAAAAAAAAAGCTGTGTATATCATAACAACATGATCATATTAGTTCAAAGATAGAGATGGGTCTTGATGAATTCAGGGCAAATTTCTTTCTTTTTCTGTAAATCTTTGTATGTAATTTGTCAGTATACTGTAATAACATATCGATAAGAACCTACCCAAGCTTTAATTACTCCTACCCTCACTTCATATCAAAGACTTAAATGATGTGCATACCAATGTCACTTTTTTTCCATGGAAACCCAGAGGAATAAGTGTAAGTGTTCTTGATTTGCAGATTATCCTTCGGTGGCTGGACAAGGGATGACCATCTGATCTTTACTAGTATTGTGGAGATGTACCCAAGAGATATGCAGAACAGACGGATGCTTTACATTGACAGGCTGAAGAAACAGTTTCCTAAGAAATCCAGGGTGGAACTGGTATGTTACTTCTCTCTCAGTTTTAAAGCAACTCAGTAGAAATTTGTCACATGTGATCAATGTAACATGTTTTTGTACAAGACACCTTTTTCCCCCCTCAGTGTTAAGAAATTGTTTGCCATATACCAGGGTACATGGCATTGTGGATTGAGCTATCTCCAGTAGCATGGTATAAAAAATAAAAAGATTCTGGAGTTACACCTGACTGTTTCAAACTTGTTGAAGGCAGACTTTAGGTGATGCAAAGTGACAAACTAATAATAATAGATACACAGAATAGAAAGAGTGGAAAGAGGAGTATGGAAATGAGAAATCCAAGATTATAACAACAGCAAGATTACAGCATGGAAAGGAGTGAGAAATGCTATAATTTATGGTTGATGTACATAATGTGCAACATTGTACACTTGTACTTTGATGACTAGCTAGGGGAAGAAAAAGAAAGCTTGACAAGAAAATCATTAACAGGAAAGATCAACTCAAATGCATAAAGAATGTAAAAAATTCACACACACGCACCCACACTGGCACACACATACAGTTACTGTAAGACATGATATATTCGCGAATTGGAGCCGACGGCCTTTTTCGGGGCATGAAATTTTCGTGAATCACCGCTGGCATTCAATGCATACTGTGTAGACAAGAACTTTCGCATGCATTTTAATTTTGCAAATCTTGGCGCTTGCGAAATTTGCAAAATTAAAATGCATGCGAACATTCCTTGTTTTACAGTATACAAATGTGTTATGTTTTTCTGTGCACTTTTATTTTTACTTGGTTTTTGCAATGCATTCTTTACACATAGGTGGCACATGAGGACTGGATGATAAACCACCGCTACTACAACCAGCTGCGGCACACGCTCATCAACAGCTGGGCCCGGGACAAGCAGGAGCTGTATGAGAGGGGGGCGGCCACCTTTGCCGACGCCTGCCTGGCGGACGAGCTGCAGCAGGCGGCGGCCATCGACAAGCAGCGGCAGGAGGAGATCCGGCGGGAACTCTACGAGAGGGTGGAGCTCTGGCGGGAGCAGAAACTGGAGGCCATGCGCATCGAGGCGGAGCTGGAGGTCCAGCGGCTGCGCAGCGCACAGCGTGAGCTGGAGCTGGAGAAGCAGAAGGAGGAGAAGAAGAGGGCGGCAGAGAAAGAGAAGGTGAGAAGATGATTAGTAGGGCTCAATGCTGTCATCTTTTTTCTTGTGGCGCATTTGGGCATGTTTGGGTTTGTTTTGGCCACTAAAATCTTTGATTTTAAAATGTTGATGACCTTAAATTAACCCTTTCCATGCCAACGAGTCAAATATGAACAGATTTCACACACAAACCTATGGACAGGGAATTGATGTGGCATGCAGAGGGTTAAAGGAAATATAAAAAAGTCATTTAGAATCTTAGCTGTCCAATCCGGCCACCAAAAGATAACCTTCAAGTAAATTTGGTGGCCCATCATTAATTTGTAATGGCCCGGGGCCACCAGGCCACTGCTAATGCCAAGCTATGTTTTAGGGCTTGAATCTGTGCAAGCATTCTTCACACAGAAGAATGTGTAAGTTGCAAGTATGCAGTGGTAGATGAGAGCTAGAGTTACATCAAATGTGACAAATTTTGCCAGATGAATTTGCTGCACTCAAGTGCCCAAATATGTGGCTCATACATTTTTGAAATTATCTAGTATCGTAAGTGGGGTTTTAACACAGTTTTCTGCAGGCGTTACGAAGTAAAGTTGCATACCATCTCAAGATCAGAGCTCACATTTTGCTTTGCTTTGTTTCATAAAGTTTCCCCTTATTCTTTGTCATGCTATCTACAATCATGTAACAGTCAGGTTAACAGGAATAGAGGCAACTGAATGCCATTGGCAGCATATTTTGGAGAGATCTGGAAGTGAAATAAAGTGAGAAACAAACAAGAAAGAAGAGGTCTTAAGACTCTAGGCATCTTGTACGTAATAAAGAAGAAACAGACAAAATTGAATATCTATTGAAACTTATACTTTCTCCCTCTCAGATTAATGTATACAAGGAACAACTACGAAAGGAGCATGAAGCTGAAGAGGCCAGGAAGAGGGAGAGATTAGCAGAGCTGAGGAAGGCGATGGCAGTGCAAGCTACCCATGACAAAGAAAGGTATGTCCACTGCCGATCAACAACTGGATTGTAATTTTACAGTAGCAGCCCTTATGCCCTAGCTCTTTCACTGTTCAGAACCAGTCTTTCTCAAGTCATGTCAGATATTGTCAGGCTGAGGCCATAGATTTTAATGCTAACTGACTCTTGGTTGAAGCTATTGGGAATGAATATATCTGCTTGTGTATACATTGCTTTCTTTGTTTTAAATCCAAAAGCCATTGTCTTGTCAGAATACCAGCCTTTTCAGATCATCTTGCATAAATTTTTCCAAGGTGTCTGTGACTTGCAACGTTAACATGTCCACTGAAAATGCAGTACAGCAGTGATAACCATACCTGTTGTGTTATCTTTATGATTTTTTAGGTTCTCATAGTGCAAGATGACCATTGCAAAGTGTACAGCCATGAATTATTCAGAAGTGTATCTTCAGAGTGATTGCGGAATACATACTCTAAATTTGTACATGTGTAGCTGTAGGAATCATCTGGACACTACTTGTTAATGGCTAATGGTCCCAATTATTTTATATTGTGCTTCAATTTAATGTGTTCATTGTGTTTTCCTGCATTTGATAACAAATTTTTGTCATCAGTTTCTCATTTCTCATTTGATGTATGTGTGTGTGTGTGTGATTTTTTTTTTCCTCTTATTGACAGTGAATGCGAAGGATTTGGTTTAGAATTTATGTTAATTTTTTTTGGTCTGTTTGATTCCTTTTATATTTTGTCTATTTCACCCATTTTGTAATCAAGGTCTCAACATAGAATAATTTCCTGAAGAATGAGGACTTCTGTAACTATTCACTATCTATCTAGCAAGGCTAAAAATCAGGATTTTGTATGTGAAGTGTCCTACTCTCCATTCATGTGCCCCTTTACCTGCACGATCTGTCTTCTCTCACAAAGAGTTGCCTTCCGGGATCATCTCCAGCAGCTGAAAGTTGAGAAGATGAAGGAGGATCAGAGGCGACTGGAGGAGGAGGAGATGGAGAGAGAGAGAAGGCTGGAGGCGCTCAGGGAACAGGTAATCAATCCAGATAGAGAAGATGAATACAACAACAAACTTTTCCTGTATCACAAATAGCAATGTTTATAAAATGGGTTCAAGAATGTAGCCAATTGGAAGCGCTGAAATGAGTCACGTGTGCGTGCATTAATTTCTTAGTAATTGCACTAAGAAGAGTCTCTCTGCCACCTCCTTGGCCTGACGTACGTCACAATGTTTACACTAGCAGTGCGCACTCAATCAGTTGTTACAAGTGCGTCACGCGCTACTATACGCGCTGTCAATCCTGTAAACAACTTCTAGTTCGGGCCGCGGGCTGCCACAACAGCCGGCGGCCTTTCTTGTGCATAACACGTGGCGTACGTATACTCTTATACGTACGTACAGTACTTATGTGCGGGATTTCCGAGTGCGACGTGCGGAAATGTTTGGGACGAACATCTTCGGACATCTTGACTTTTGAGCGAGTGCTACATGTAGCTGACTGGTATTGACCCACAAAGGTACGTGAATAATGCTGTTAGTTTTTGACCCATTTTATAAAACAAATGATGCACAGGATTATTTTGTGGCGTAAGTGAAGGTGCGGCGCACTCTCGAATATTGACAACGGTTGCAAACGTGCACTCGGCTGCGCCTCGTGCATGTCGCACCATTGTCAATACTCTCGAGCGCGCCGCACCTTCACTAACACACTCTATCCTGTGCATCATTTGTATAATAACCGCATCCATGGATTAACTGCACCCCATTTTCCAGCCGTCGGGGGAAAAAAAAATGACAGTCCACCAACAAGCATGGATGCTGCCATGCAATGGGTGGAAATACTGCTGACATGTTGGTTGAATCACGTGAAATATTTTTGGGCGAAAATGTCTTGATTAATTGTGGCAAAAAATAGAAGCAAATATACAGTAGAACGCCTAACAAAAAGGAAATTAAATTGAACAATGTCCACACACTTTCAGTTACTGTAGGTATTGGCTATAATGGTGTATAAACCGTACCCTGAATTTTGACCTGTTTCACATGGGGGGGGGGGGGGGGAGTGCTGTTATTACATTGTTATTTACAGTATTCATAAAATGCCGTGTGTATTTAGCTGGTACTTTTTATTTGTAAGTTGTTCAATTGTAAATTGCACCAAGGCTTTTATTTAAAAAAAAAAACAACAAACAAACCCCCCCCCCCCCCAAAAAAAAAAAAAAAAAAAAACCAACTACTCTCTTGCTATTTTTCTCTCCTTTGGAATTGTGACTTTTGCCATAGGAGCTTCAAACCATAACATGTTCTATGCATCTTTCTAAATTTGCAGTGGAGGAGATGAAAGGGGAAAATGTAGTTGCACAAAGTACCCTCTGTGTTGTGCACAAAAAGGCTGAAATGCAATGTTTGCGATAATATGTGTGAAAGAATTCACTTTCTTCTTGACCATTGTGAAATGATGTATTATCCTTCCTTCACCTATTGCTTTTGCAGAAAAAAGAGGCAAATATATTGTTTTCATAACTTGTACGTGACAGGTGTCATTACATTGACAGAGCAATCAAGAAATATGATGCAAGCAATATCAGCACTGTGGATTCAATGACTGTTTGAATGTGTCCCACAGTGACTGTATTATGTGACTTTTCTACAGTTAACCTGTGTTCACTTTCATGGTATTTGTCCTAAGTTGGTCATGTTATCACTTATATGTGCTCTAGATTTGATTCAGTGTATTCATACAGCGTGGATTTGTCCTCGGGATTCACATAATTTGTGTATGCTGTAATATTCTATTACTTCTGGGTTCAATCATAATTGCCTGAATGTGAAGGTTGACTTTTTATTTCATGAGTATCAATGAAAAATCCACTGTGCTATATGATCTCACTACTGCTACTGTTCTAAATACCATGCATGCTAGCTGTTCAAATCCCTGGAATCCCCCCCCCCCCCTCAAAAAAAAAAAAAAAAAAAAAAAAGAGAGAAAAAAAAAGATGACACATAAACAAAACAAAACAAAAAAGAAGAGAAAAAGAAGAGTCCATTTCCCTGATGGATTATGCAGATCTCATATTCGTGCTTTTTCTCATTGAATTGTTAGGTTGCTGTCCATGTCGAGAGTGATCCTGTTCGCATGATGAAAGATACCACGGTATGAGTTAGACATCATTTGTTGTCATTGTACAATTCACCTTTTCTTGCAAAGAAGAAGAAATCATTTTGAGATTTGAGCTATGGCACAACTTTAAAGTGCAGACTGACATGATGAATGACTATTACAGTACATTTTTTATTAGTTTAAGAAATAATGACAATGTTTGCAAGTATTGACATTTACTAAAATCTCCTCTCTTACACAAACTGTTCAAATTTTTACTAAAGATTTATGTTTTTGCTTCATTATAATTTATGCAATAAAGAAGTGATTGCTTCTGATATTGTCATCAATGCAGTTCAGCTGAAATTGTAAAATGTGAAGTTGTCATAAATTAATTGAAGCTATGATTTGTATACCGAGAGAGATACTCTTATAGAGATATGTCACATGTAACAATTTTCTGTGGTACATAAGTATTCAGTTTTAGTGGGGTACAGACATATACCAGAGGCAACAAGGTAAAGTTCATATCATTAAATCTGCAGTCCAGTCTGACTTGAAAAAAAAAAAAATCGATAAATAGCTGAAATGTATATGAAACAGTGTCAGAACTCTATCCCAAAATAAGTAAGGATCTCATTCAAGATGATACACTATGACAACTGCTCACCTCATTTGAACCTTTGAAGGAAATAATTAACAGTTGAGATGTACTCTTCCTATCTGGACAGGCATCCAAAGCTCGCATGGGGATCGGGGCTGAACAGGATGTAAACATTCAACGACCTCTCTTTGACATGAGGACATTTCCCTCAGACAAGGTGAGATCAATTATCAGTGTTCCTAGTTGTAATGATTATACAAAGTGGAGTTGAATCTAATTCTATTCAATTGAAGAGTAACCATGGATATACAGCGACTGCAATGATATATTATGAGTATTGAAATAGTGAGAGTTATTATTATCGTAATCACAAAGTTAGTAGTAATCATCATCATGAATGATGTTGAAATCTAGTCTTGTAATGTTACAGGCCGTGCAAAGTAGTAGGTTGAGCCCATGGAGAGGAAAGCACCCAGCCAAATACTTGTGATGGGTCGAAGTGACATACAGACAACAAAGTCTATTAAAGTGGAACTGAAGGAAATTAGACCAAAATAAAAGCGCAAGTTGCTCGAATGTCAGTATGTGAGGGTACAATGCCTTCAATTTGTACACAAAATAATCAGCATGCCTGTAGCAAAATTTGTGTACACATTTGTAAAAAAGTTTTAGAGAGCCCAATGTAAAGCTGCCATAAGTGTTTGTTTCAGAAAAACAAAAACATTGGAGTGATGAGGTATTGACATTTGTTATAATTTTGCTGGAAACTGTTCTTTATTCAGTAAGATTGTCTTGTCATACATTTTTTGTTTCTTTCTTGTGCTGTAAGTGACAGTTGAAATATTATGCTCTGTATTCTCTTCTGAAATTTCACCTGTCATTCTGTATTATTGACTAATGCTGTACGATTCAGTGCATTTGCAGCTCATCTATGTAGAAAGGTTATTTTCATATGTCTTGCAAACTACTACAGTGTACAACAGCATCGGATGCTGAAATAAACTTCCTCTGCAAAATACTCGAATGAAATAGCAGAGTGGAATAGAACCATTTAAAATGTTTGCCCATACAGTTTACCAAGATGTTATATTAATATTGTTTTTTTTTTTTCATCCGTGAATCTACCCTTGTTAGGTAATGGCAGATCCCCGGCTGAAGTTGGAACAGGCCCTTAGGCAGGCTGGACTGCATGAGAACCCCTATGCCAGACGCATGCTGGCCAGCACTCAGCCCCTCAGACCTCCAAGGCGTGACATGAAGAGCACTCTCTTCAAAGACAATTGACAGCAGAGGTCCTTTGAGGTACACCCAGTCCTCCGCTGTCCCTTGGAATTGGGTTAATAGCCACAGTGATGTTCCTGATGCCAGGTCAGTGGTGACCGGTTCTTGTTGTGCCAAAACCACCTGAGGAGATGCCAGTTCGGGGCCGATGGACAGACAGTAGAGAACAAGGAGGCATCCCAACAACCCGTCTCTGAAGATGTTGCTTGCATGGACTGTGGGCCATCCATCTCCAGGTCTGGTTAAACCTTCAAGGAAGAGGCCACTGAGAAAACCATGCTCAAGACATGGGTGTATTAAAGTGTTCCAGATTGAAGGAAATCATGTGAGATCATGCAGCAGAAAACCTTGAAATGTCATTGACATTCCTTTTGTGAGCTTCTGTCTTAGTCTGTTTTATATTTGCAAAGACTTTGTATAGAACAACTAAGAAAAAAAAAGACAAAACAAAACAAACAACCCTAAACTCTCCCAAAACAAACAAACATACCAAGTACTACCTCATTAAGAATGATAGGCCAAACATTCCATGGAAGTACGTGTAAACCAGGTCTTGTTTAAATGGACTGTTACATCTTGCTATTAGGCCTGCTGAACTGAAAGTACAAATTGTCAATCAGTTACAAAGACATGAAGTTTTTCATGGCATGATGAGAAGGCTTATTAGCAATCTGATGAATACCTTCACTGGAATGACAGAATGATTATTGCAACTGCAACCACAAACCATCACTTTCTGGCACTACAAGCCTGTGAGCACTGCCACCAAATACCACAACATCCTGACCACAAACCAGAGATCACCACCACCACCACCAACAACAACACAAATGAGTAATCACAGCCACCACAAGCCATTAAACACTGTTACTACAAATGAGCATTCAGTGCCACAGCATACAAGCTATCACTTTCGCCACAAACCAGAGATCTTCGGCATCCATTCTTAGTGAGGATAGATGTATGTGTGTTTATGTATTGTTCATAGTGCAGTGCAGGTATACACTTACACAGCAACACCTTCTCACCAATCGAACTCGAAGTTGGAGAAAAATGAGACTCGGGGTACGCAAGAAGTACATGAGATATTGCAGCTTTTATTCGAAGAAGTTTCATGTGGATGAGTCGTTGAGCAAGTGACTGATTTACAATATTCAGCAATCATTATTTATACACAATCTCAGCAGGGAAATGACTCACCTCTCTGGAAGGTGGTGAAACAATATAGTTAAAGAAAGTTACAAATCACTTGTCACTTTTGACAGCGATCTACTGTGTTCGAATATTATCAATGGGTGTCCTTATCTTTACCCATTACGGTGGCCGCCTAAGAAGTCGTGTGCTTATCAAGCGGTGTCCAGGGATGGGCCACGAGAGAGAAATATTACACCGAGTGGCTTTCAATGCTAGAAATTGTGTCCGTCATCAATAACATTGAGGATAAACACACCAGTGAGCGGAGGCTCGCGAGTAATCATGCGAGAGTTTGTCTACATAATTACCTGATAAGGAAACTTGTCGAGGGGAAGACGAAACAGCGGAGAGGGTCACACCCACAGAGAGAGAGAGAGAGTTAGAGTGCATGTGTGGAAGACGGAGATCAGAGGTCGGAGCGGAGAGAAGGAGATTGTGGAGGAGAAAGAAGCAGAGAAAAGTTTAGCTGCTACACATTCATCTTGAGAGACGGTGGTTAAACACTAGGCAAGAAGTTTAATTGCATTGCCTTGAGTGGCTGTATAGTCCCACTCTTGAATGACAATCTCTGGAGCACATGCAGTAGATGAAGTCTGTTAGCACTGAATGCTGTGGCTGTCCTTGCCTTCCTCCTGACTCTCTTGTCGTTCTACTGTACGTTTCGTGCAGGTTCAGCCCTCTTGACGCCCTCTCTGACAGTGCCTCTCCACTCTGGCTGAGGACTGTCATGTACACCTTCCCAGGTGTTTTGTCGATGTCTGATATCTTCATGCTGTGTTTGCACAGAACCTTGAAGCGAAGAATGATCTTCCTGTGGGGTGAGACACCTCGCATAGCTCTCCATACAGCATGTCCTTTGGGATGAGACCTGGTTCCATTTAATGCACATGATCCAACCACTTGAGACGTCTCTGGCTGAGGATCAAAAACATGCTGAGAATGCCGGCATGCTTGAGGACCTCTGTTTTTGTCACCCTATCCTGCCACAGTGTGCAGGAGATGTCTGAGGCAGCGGAGGTGGAACATGCTGAACCAGGGATCACTGCCACTAGAAACCAGTGATTCCTTTCACCACAAACCATCAACAACTTCCATTAAAAACACTATTCTCGGCCACTGTAAACGAACTAGTTCTGTTGCTAGAATATAGTTATTCCTACCACAGTAAACCAAAGATTATAACACCACAAACCATTGGTCACTCTGTCACAAACCAGTAATCACTTCCATCCCTAGTCATTGATTGTTGCAACCATGGACCAGTGAGCATACCACAAATCCATCAAACACAACCACAATAAACCAGTGTGCAACCATAACCAGCTCACATACCGCCACTGTCAACATAAACAAGTGCTTACTGCCATTGCAAAACAGCTGTAGCTGCCACCAGAAATTTGTGATCCCTCTTCTTACTACAAACCAGCAGTCATCCCATCATGATCAGTAGTCCCTCACTTCTTTGAAATCACATTGAATTTCACTACCACCATAAAGCCACTGGTCACTCTCTCCACAAGTCTGTGTAAATTTCAACCTGTGGAAAACCTGGATTCATCATTGACTGCTCTATCTGTACATCAGAGGCTTATTGATAATCGTGAAAACCTGAAATACGACTACATGTTATGACTTATTTTAGCTACTCCTTCAGCAGTTGATGGCAGGAATTACATGTGACAACTCCCTTCTTTGATCGACTGCAATCATAAAGTGTACCATCTATACATAACTTTGTATGTACCATTTTGGCTTACTTCATAATGCGTTCATTGGTGCAGATGTATAAATGTTTTTGTACTAGACGAATTATCAAAGAGAAGATACTGTAGCTGAAAATGGACAACCCAATTTGCTGGCAAGTTGGTTTGAGTCACATTCCTACAGTAGTCAGTGCCTGTTGTGTGTAACTGGTTAAATGTGTGTCATAGTTATCATGTGACTGCTTGTATGGCTTTTTTCATCAGTGAAGTAGATGTAAGCATATTTGATCATTTGCAGAAACCACAAAATCTGATCTTTGTTGGATCTAATCACAATGAATGTTTTACTGAAGCACTGTAATATAATTATACAGATACTATGAATAACAAAGTGAGCAAATCTCTGTGAGTTGTATACCAAATGTGGATCACATGTGATGGATATGCGATCAAATACATTTTAGAACTGTAGACAAGATGCCATTTCATTGCATGGTAGACTAGATGTCATGTGGCTAACAAGGCATAAGATAGAACACACCTCAGTTTTGTCATCAGGCCAGGGTGGTGTTACAGATCAAGAAAGAACTCCCACTCTCCTTAGAAGACAAGTTTACACCACCAGAGTTATGCACTTAACTATACAGGTAGTTCCCAGGAGCTTTAACGAAAGAGTGCATCAGTAATCGGGAATAGTGCTCTCAACACAAAAGAATGTATAGCAGGTAATCAAGGGATATATACATGTATTCACACACAAAGGACTTTTTGTTTGTTTGTTTTGTTTTGTTTTGTTTTGTTTTTTGGATAAGACATTAAACCTCAGAAAAGGTGGCTTGGTATAGCTCCCAGAAGTCAAAATACAGTGTACTAGTCTGTTAAAGGCTGGACCTGCAGCTAGGCTGTTTGAAAAGCATGTGTACAAGTACTTCTCAAACTGAGTGGAAATTCTTGATGTTGGGTAAAGCAAAAATAGATATTTATGAACCTATGAGATCATTGACGCAATGGAATGATTTTTTTTTTTTTGTTTTGTTAAGGGCCTTTGTTTTAATGCATGATTAAATTTCTTTCTTAATGGATCTTATCTGAATTGACTTATTAAGTTCCATTTCTGTCAAGCAATGTCTGCCATATCTTCTCACATTCATTTACTGTGACCAAATAATATAAAAGTATGAATTATGAAATTATATGTGTCACTATATATATTACTTCATCTTGTCATCATGAAATAAATAGTTCTGTGGACTGTTGAGCCAGTCATCACATTAATATCAGTGTGCAATATAATGTTTCTTACATGCCTAATGCTTTTGTCATGTCAAAGCCATCTACATACAGATGTATTAAGTTTTCTTTTTATGGAAAGATCTATCCATAAATCACAAAAGACCGTCACATTAAAGGGGATGGCTAGTAACTGATCAGTGGGAATGTTTGGGGATGATTGTTCCAATCCGTAATTGTGGGATTCATTTAAAAGTACATTATAAATCTATTGTTGTGTGAAAATTATTTGCTTCAGAATGGTCTCATATTCAAGTAATGTGCAGTTTAATGTTTCCAGGTTGGTATGTTTGTACAGTGACAATGATCGTTAACGGGCACTGGAAACATTAAAGGGACTGTACAGTATTGGTTGAGGTGGGGATTCATGTTTTGAACATTCATAAGTGAGATAATGAAAAGCCTCTTATGAAATATGAAAGAGCATGTAATTTTAAGAAGGATTCAACGTTTATTTGATGAAAATTGGTTTTCAAATGGCTGAGATATCCCAAAAAGTGCTAATAATAAAAGGTGACATGCCCAACTTTATTAGGATCTCTTTGTTTCACCTTGTTTTTTGATATCTCAGCCATTTCAAAACCGATTTTCATCGAATAAACTTTTGATACCCCTTAGAACTGCATGCTCTTTGACATCTCATAGAGTGGTTTCTGAATATCTTGCAAAACGTTAAGAGCTAAATCCTCACCTCGACCAGAACTGTACACACCCTTTAAACTGCACCATTTCTTGAATATGAGACCATTCTGAAGCAAATGATTTTCACCCAACAATAGATATTTAATGTACTCTTAAATGAATCCCACAAGGATTGGAACAATCATCCCCCAGCATTCCCACTGATCAGTTACTAGCCATCCCCAGGGCGAAAATCCAATTCCCCTTTAAAGTGATATACAGCATAATACAATGAAAAGAAAAAGGATACAAGAAAGAAATACATACATGATGTGTGTGTGTGTGTAATTTTATTGTTGATATGGATTTGATATTGAATGAAACTCAAATAAGGAATATCATAAAACAAAGAAAAAAGTGTGTGTGTGTGTGTGTGTGTGTGTGTGTGTGTGTATGTGTGTTTGTAAGTGTGTGATTGTGGGTTTGCAAAATCTTGTTAAAAAAAAATAGCAGAAGTACCCGATATAATAAATAAAAGAAAACAAGAGGTAAGAAAAAGGAAAATAAGACGAAAAGGGAGAAGAAGAAGAAAGAGAAGAAAAAGGACAAGGGGATTAGGAGGAGATGATAGAGGATGAAGTGAAAAATCAATGAGAAGAATGAATAAAAATCAAGAAAAATGACAATGGTACAAATTGACTACCTTGTACACTTCTGTAAAAAATGCACATACAGTTGTATTTCTCTGTTCATTGGTTTCTTTGTGTGTGTGATTTCTTTGTTGTGATGTTTCTGAGTTGGGGTGGAGATGTAGAGTCTTCAAAGTGAATTATGTAATATATCATGATTACATTTTTTTTTTTTTAATGTCCAAGAGCAGTGACTCCCCACCCAGTGGACCCGTATGTACCCATCCCTGCCCTTTCCTCTTTCAATGGGAATTTCGAGTCTGATGGGCCTGTGAAAACCCTCAAAAGTTACGAGTTTTCTTGTGTGTTTGTGTTTGTTGTATGTGTGTGTGTGTCTGTGTGTGTGTGTGTGTGTGTGTGTGTGTGTGTGTGTGTGTGTGTGTGTGTGTGTGTGTGTGTATGTGTTTGTTTGTTTGTTTTTATGGGTTTTTTCAGTCAAAAATATATGAGGGGGCACCCCCTATTTCCACTGTGAACGTACTGGTACATGAATTAAAATTAACACTGAACAATTGCGAGTGGTCTGGGACTGAGACTACGACAAATCGGACGATCCCCATCGCGACCCTCGGATGATTGATTTCAATGTGCGGTGCGACTTGTGTTGCACGCGCTCTTTGCAGCTCTGACGTTCTACTGCCCGCCGCGGCACGCCGCGACCGACCCCGTTCGATCCAGGGCAGGGCACAGTCATAGTCCGCTCCACCAGCAGCTAGTCCAGCCCCTTCCTTGCTGGACCCTTCCCGTACTCTGCTGGCCGTGCAACCTGCTGGCACTGTCGACTGCGAGTGCAAGAGCATCAACTAGCGGGGCTGCGACGTGAATTAAGGTGACTGAAGCCGTGAATTAGAGAGCAAGTATTGTCTACTTTTAGTCATATTTTATATAGGGTGCCTACGGCACGATGTTTAATAACTGGCTATCCTGGGCTTATACACGCAGCGCTGTCGCGAAGCGACAGCACAGTGTCTGGTCAGGCTATCCTGGGCTCTAACTCCCTAGTCTATTCCACCTATTCATGCTATGGTAACCCTTCTTTTGACTCTCCAAGACACTGGCTAGATCTTAGCTACATATCTTTAATTGAATAGATTCTACACATCAGGGAGATGCGTAGTAATATTATAGAACTCTGAGTCTGATCTTCACCACCAAGTAGCAGTAAGCTCACCATCAGCACAGAGTCTCTAGTTTCTAGATCTAGAAATTTTCAAACAGGGTTGCAACAAGTTTATAGAGCTTTGTTAATGTTTATGCCTCTCCTGTCTTTTTAGCAGCACAGATAAGAATTTGTACTTGCACTTTGCATCTGGGTACTTTATGACCGAAAGATTGGTCAGTATCTGGTCGTTGGGGATATTCATTATGTTCCGCAGAGACTGCGTCTGGCTTCACGGATCGGATCCCCTACTGTCTCTAACTTGTTAGAGGCCCATAAATAGAGGAGAACGATAGTGTCAAAAAAAAAAAAATAGAAGACTCATCCTCCGGACAGACGGATCATTCTGTCTAACCTGTTACTGGGTACTATGACTTGTAAGCAAAAGTATGATAATATGCCAGTGGCGGTCTGTATGGTTGGACCTACTACTAATCGACCGCCTAATGTTTCTTTGCTTGATAAGAATATTTAACACTGATATTCACGTAAAAAACTTGACCTACGTGATTGAGAAATTCCAGCTCTATCAAATGCCGTTGTTCCCTTTTCGATTCGAAGTTTCAGTGCAAAAATATCGCCGACGAACTTGCGTGGCCTCGTTTCATTGATCAGCTCCCCGCGGTAAATCGCGTTATTAGGATCGACCGCTGTTTTTGTATTGACAATGCACGCAAACCGAGTTGTATTGAACACCGTGTTGTACGAAGCTTTTTAGAAGCCTTTTAGAAACTTCCATAGACATTACATTGTGCAGTCATTACGATTCAGGGAAAATATTCATTCGAAATTTCGTCCTTGATTAAAACCATTAATGAACAGTGAATTATCGCGTTTTCCTACACCATCCTCATCTACATTCAAAGCCAATCCATTTTTATGTGCTTTGCGCGCAGAGAAGTGCGTACTAAGTGTTCAGTGCGCGAATTATACGCGGTCGGTTTCAATAAGGGTGGTCGATATGTAGTAGGGCTACCATACTTATTTGGAACAAAAAGAAGAAGAATTCAAACATTTTAATTTCTTTTGTTTTGGTACAAAATAAAGGGGATGCGCTCCCCCAGGATCCGCCACTGAATACTAGTACCCTGCTGGAGGCAAAGGCCTAACTACTACACAGCCCAGTTGCTGTATAAATAGCGACGGCGTTTGGTCGGGCTATAATCAACCAACCTAGATACACAGAATTGTATTCATACCAGGTGTGACGGTGCATGCTGATAATTTGACCGAAAGATTGGTTTGTATCTGGTCGTTGGGGATATGTTCCGCGGAGACTGCGCGGAGACTGCATCTGGCTTCACGGATCCCCTCCGGGAGGGGAGTGATAATGTCAAAAAAATAAAAGACTTCTCTGGACAGACAGATCTTTCTGTCTAGCTGATACTAAGATTGCAAAATTGTAGGTGATGGCTTGGGGTGGTATTCTGAAAATCTTCCTAAGTTTCTTCCTAAGTTTCTTCCTAAGTCAGAAACTTAGGAAGTGCCTAGGAAAGACAAAATTGGTATTCTGAAATTTCTTCCTAGGCACTTCTTAATGCAAATTAGGCCATCCTTATTCCCGCCCCCGTCCTTTCCTAAGCCAATACGAAATGCCGTATCATAAGGAACTAACCGATGTCTGCCAATGACAATCGCATATTACTATGACGTAGGGTCAAATACACGAGTGCGCGGCATGTCCCCTTTCTCACGCTCATTTCGCGCATCAAAGTACATGTGCGCGCAATGACTGACAAGCGCGCCTATCACAATGCTTGCAGTTTGCTATTCTTAACAACGTACTTAGGACAGGGGTGGAGCTTTCCTAAATATTTTCCTAAAATTCTTTCCTAAGTGCATTCTAGAATACCAACTTCTTCCTAAGTCAGAAATTTGCATATTCCCGCCCCTTCCTAAGTTTCTTCCTAAGTCTACTTAGGAAGAAACTTAGGAAGATTTTCAGAATACCACTTAGGAAAAAATCCTGACTTAGGAAGAAATTTCTTCCTAGGAAGGATTTCAGAATACCACCCTTGGTCTATATTAGCTAATACTCTCTTTGAAATGGGTGAATGTGGGAGTTCCCTTTCAATTTTTTTTTTCTTTTCCTTTTCCTTTTTTTTTTCTTTCTTGCTGTCACTCCCCTGTATGATACCATTTAAAGGGAAGACAAACCCAAAGAGCAATGTGGATTGAGTGAAAGCAGTAACATTAGTAGAACACATCAGTGAAAGTTTGAGGAAAATCGGACAATCGATGCAAAAGTTATGAATTTTTTTAAAGTTTTGGTGTTGGAACCGCTGGATGAGGAGACTACTAGAGGTTATGACGTATGAGAGGACCACAATATAAAGGAAATATAAAAGGAATTCCACAAAAATTCACTTTTCTAGCAAAATGAAAGAGTTCTTGACTAACCGCTTTCAGAAAGCAGGGGAAATAAGTGCTACCCCTAACATATGTCAGTATCAAGTTGATGGAATATGTAATTTTCATGAAAAATGAATTTTCATTGAATTCCCTTTTTATTTTCTTTATATTGTAGTCCACTCATACGTCATAACCTCTAGTAGTCTCCTTACCCAGCAGTTGCAACACCAAAACTTTAAAAATTCATAACTTTTGCATCCATTGCCCGATTTTCCTCAAATTTTCACTGATGTGCTCTATTAATATTACTGCTTTCACTCAATCCACATTGCTCTTTGGGTTTACTTTCCCTTTAAGTTTAAATTAGAATTTCAAGCTGACATTTATTTTATTAAACTCTTTTGTTTTGTATTCATTCATTGTTCTCTGCTTTGACATCTAACGATGTCTCACCTTCTGCCCCTCCTTTCTATCAATACATAGCTTATTAATTTCATACCCCCTTCCCTTTATTTATTTATTCAACATACATGTATTTTAACAGGGACATTCCATTCAGTCACTGCTGATAGCCAGCAGACCTGCTTTTCAAGGAAGCCCTGTTGACAGTACACATAGACTTTCAAATTTAAACAAACAATACAAAAATATAAAACAGCAAAATACAGTATTTATGAATCATTTTTTACAACTACACTGCAGAGGTCACTAAATGGGTACCAGTTTAGTAGTACACAAATCAACTAGATGCAGAATCAGATAAACCCTCTCTCATGCTTGGCAAACGAATAAGATCATATTGTATGTAGTAACGGTCGGCAGTGTTTCTCAAAAAGGGGCAATGAACTCGGCATCTGAATGGGAAGGGACCATATTGGACCATATTAAGAAAAATTATGTTTGTAGTTGACTGTTGGTAGCACACCGTCCATGGGCGTGTTATGTAGTAAAGAGGTTGCTGTGTGATCAGGCGATTCAGGTAAGGCAGTGCAAACCTGTTCAAGATTAGACCATGTGACAATGCTGGTATATCTTATCCTGTCTTCAATATTTTGCCAATTTAGTGTTGGAATATACTGTGATACAGGTTCTTGTTGCTTTATATATTTTTTTTAAAAAAGTCATACAAATATTGTTTATTTGGTTTTATTCCGGTTTATTTTGCATAATTTGTAATTTCTTAATGTGTTATTTGGAACATGAACCCCAGCTAACAGTAATGTATGCGGGGGTAAAACTATAATGAGTAATACAGATTGATTATTTTTCTCTTTTTTTTTTTTTACTAGAGTTCCCTTTGTGACTTCATTTTGTGCAATCTTATCAACTGTTATAGTCTTGAGTTATTGTGAGAATGGAAAAAAAAATCCAGACATCTTCATGCAAAACCTCACAAAATAATGCCTCAGCTACAGTATATAAAAGATTAAAAAATATATATATACTGCATATTTCTGAAACAATTGCCAAACTTGATGTGCTCTATCTTGATTACAGGGGTCTAGCATTCTATTTCGTTTTGTTTTGTTTTTGTCCCCGCCGAACGAGTTCGAGCAGGGGACTATGAAACGGGCTCTGTACGTGTGTGTGTCCGTGTGTCCGTCCGTGCGTGCGTGCGTCCGTCCGTCCGTGCGTCCATGTGTGATCAAAATGTTCAAAATGCTACTCCTTCGCCATTTCTAACCCGATTTTGATTCTGTTTGCTTTATATGATAGCACTACATGGGAGCTTTGAAACTTCTATACAGAATTTCAGTTGTGACCTTTGACCTTGACCTTTGACCTATATTGTACATTTTGCTTCAAAATGCTACTCCTGCGCTATTTCTAACCCGATTTTGATTCCGTTTGCTTTATATGATGGCACTAGGTGAGGGCTTCAAAACTTCTACACAGAATTTTGACCTTTGACTTCTTTGACCTTTGACCTTGATTTTTGACCTATATTGTACATTGCCTACAAAATGCTACTCCTTCGCCATTTCTAACCCGATTTTGATTCCGTTTGCTTTATGTGATGGCACTAGGTGAGGGCTTCAAAACTTCTACACAGAATTTTGACCTTTGACTTCTTTGACCTTTGACCTTGATTTTTGACCTATATTGTACATTTTGCTACAAAATCCTACTCCTTCTCCATTTGTAACCCGATTTCAATTCCGTTTGCTTTAAGTGATGGCACTAGGTGAGGGCTTCAAAACTTCTACACAGAATTTTGACCTTTGACTTCTTTGACCTTTGACCTTGATTTTTGACCTGTATTGTACATTTTGCTACCAAATGCTACTCCTTCGCCATTTCTAACCCGATTTCGATTCCGTTTGCTTTATGTGATGGCACTAGGTGAGGGCTTCAAAACTTCTACACAGAATTTTGACCTTTGACTTCTTTGACCTTTGACCTTGATTTTTTTACCTATATTGTACATTGGCTACAAAATGCTACTCCTTCGCCATTTCTAACCCGATTTCGATTCCGTTTGCTTTATGTGATGGCACTAGGTGAGGGCTTCAAAACTTCTACATAGAATTTTGACCTTTGACTTCTTTGACCTTTGACCTTGATCTTTTTACCTATATTGTACATTTTGCTACTAAATGCTACTTCCGGCGGGGACATATATTACGCACCGCGTAATTTCTACTTTTCCTTGTTTTCATTTAGTTATTCTTCAACTCGAGTCTGGTGTGATGCTCGAATGAGGGACTTCAGGATGGAAAACCTTTCAGCTGAACATGGTGAAAAAACATTTCATTATGATGATGACCTGCCCCCTCTTCCAGTGCCACCCCTACAACAGACACTTCACAAGTACCTGGAATCCGGTAAAGTGTGCTTCTATATCCCTGGTTTGTTGTAGTTTCTGCTATTTACCTCTTTTCTTCTCCTTTTTCTTATGAGATTGCAGATAAGGGATTTAATTTTGATGGCTGAAACCAACAATTCATAGTAATCTATCTACAGACCCCAAAAATGAAGGAAAAAGGAAGAGAAGAAAATATATCTTTGGATACCCTTATCCAGACAAATGCACCTTTCTGGATACCAGCGTAACTATTATATTTTGAACTTTGCAAAAAAAAAAATGATATCAATTGTGAATATTATCAGTCTGATGAAATGCTGTTATCTATTGCTTTTTTATCTTGTCAGAATCCGTATGTAGATAACTTGATTTGAATCGATGAAAGCACATGCAATTTTTGGAGTGGTAATCCGTTCTCTTCCTTTAAGTTTGACCCACCTCTTACACTTGTGTCTAAGGATAATCAGTATTACAAGTCTGGAAGATAGAGCATTATTTTCAATTTCTCCTTTATAGTGAAACCGTTCCTGTCTGAGGAGGACTTCCAGGAAACACAAAGAATTGTGGGAAGTTTTGGACAAGGACTAGGCAGAACTCTCCACGCTAAACTTGTTGAGAAGTCCAAGACGGTGAAAAATTGGGTAAATGCAAGAAAAGCACAAAATGCTTGTGATGTTGTTTGTATTACAATATGAGCAGTAAAGTGATTGTGATGATTGTATCCTCTGCACTTTACCATTCCGTAGGATAATGATGATGATATTTGACAATTAATAGATATTCATCATCACTAATGTCAATCTAAAACAAGCAAACTTTTTTGTAGTTATTGTAATAATCATATGATTATTTTTTATTATCATTGTCATCATTATTATTTTGACTGCTGTGGATAGTACTATTCTGGGTAAAGTATACTTCAGCCAATTTTGCAAACTATCATGATTTGGGCAATTCCATGAGAAATGTTCACTTTGGTGAAAAAATGAAGTTTTGAGTTTCACTTAAGTTCTCAAATATTCTAAGAAAGTAACATATATATTTTCATTTTTCACTAGTCGCATCTTTGTCATTACAAAACTTTGTATTTTTCTCAGTCGATGAAAATACTGTATGATGTGTTGCAATGACGCAAAAATTTGGCTATTTTTAAAGAGTTTAGTGTTCCTGTCTCTAAAGAAGGCCAGATATGTCCTAGAGGCCTTGTTCAGCTTTTAAATTATAGTCCAGTGTATATATCAACGGAAAATCACAACCAACTTCCTTAGCATTCATCAGTTTTTGACCCATTGATCCTCAACGTTGTGTGATTTCTATAACATTTGAAGCGTCATGTCCGTTACGTTTTTTACTATAAGTTTTCATAGCCAAGAGGAAATTAGTGTTCAATTGCTGCAAATTCATTTTCTATGTTAGGATTGAATCCCCTTGCATGTGTGAAAACCACTTTTCTATACCACTTCTAGTTTTCCTGTAAATGGCGTAACGGACATGACACTTTGCGTAACGGACATGACACCTCATATTAGACAAGTGGCAGAAATAACACTGTGGCCCAGTGAATCAGGGTAGTGATTAGTTTTAATTGCTTGAGCATAGGAGGACATTTCTATACTTGAGTAAATAATTAAGTCTGCACATCACTCAATAAAACAAAAACAAGCAGACTTTGCTTTCTGCCACTGGAAGACTGTTGATTTTTATAGATGATCTTGCTACCCTGTTACACCGGTTTGATCCATTCCCACCTCTTGTAATCCTGACTGATAAACAGCAGCTGTCATTCCAAGGAGTATTTACACAATTGGAGTTTTAACTGTTGGCCTTCCCTTCAATACTTAAAATGAGCACTTTCTACATATTATAAGTACATTGTAGACCACATTTAACACATATCCGCCATGGAGTCAACACAACAGCCAAGAACTCCTGCACAAATGGATCCTCGTGCATCCAATGAACATGATCACAGATGATACAACAACAAAGAATCCAGCATCAATGTCTTCAATGATGGTGTTGCCTCATATTTTTTTTTTTTAAAGTTTGCGCTGCATCCATACATACCTCTCTCATCTCTATGACTCTATAAATCCACACCTTCAGTGGCACGTTAATGAGATATCACTTGCCAAGAGGGCTGAGAATGTTTGCTTTATTAAGCGTGTTGACAGTACATGTAGCTCTATCGTCAGAGAAAGTCGGTCTGAATGCTGCCTATCCATTTCATCAATACAACTAAACTAGATGTACAGGTACCTCTATGCCAAGGGATATACCGGTATATATGACAGCGCACAGCATCGTACAAAAAGCACAATTTTGAGATGCTATGAGAAGATGTTTATCCACTGAAAGGTACACTGTATAATCATTTACAACCAGTTGGTATGAAAGCATCCAGTATTTCAAAAAGTCCTACTCACAAGCTGGTGAGAATAATGTAACCAGTACACCACTCTGGCAAGCCTTCAGAAGTGCCTAAGCAAGCAATTAAAAGTTGATTATACAATTTGAACGAGCTGAATTTGCCATGAAGAAAACAAGAAATACTTTGTTGCCCAGGTGACCACTCTACATGGAAATGGATTATATGTTGTGAAAATTCTCAGAAAAAAAGGGGGCTTGATCATTCACTTCTAGCCAAGAAAAGAAAGTATTTGTTGACAATTAAAGTACCAGGTACTGGTACTAGCAGTGGAAGTTTTTACAATAGTCTATCCAAGATTGGATAACAGAGGATGATTCTACTCCAAGGATGACATTAATGCCAAATGAAAGAACTTTGCAGAAATGAAATTTACATACCTTATTTCTTTCAGATGATAACACTATTTTGATAATGGTACCAAACAGTTTTGTGGTCCTGTTTCATTGCATAAAAGTTGATGCAATCCTGAGTGCATTTTAATGATGTTGTATTCAAACTTTTTATTTCATACAGATCTGGTTCGTTATGTTTTCTTTGCCTATCCGCGGATATGGAGACATGGTCTTCTGTGTTGTACATGTATGCCATTGTGGTACTCTGGGCATTGTACTCCATGTCCTTTAGAGTAGCTGTTAGATCATTGAAACCTGCAATAAAAGGACTTTCTGATGTTTTGTTCAAGAACATAATGTAGTTAGCAGTGTGCAGCTATTTTAATCTTTTTATTTTGAAACAAAGAAGTGAAAATATGGTTCACCTTACAAGGGTGTCATGTCCGTTACGCTAGTGTATAATACTAAGTATCAAATATCAGGCCACTAAGAAAAAAATAACCATAATATGAGATAGTAATATGTCCTATTTTGCTATGGTGGGTGGTAGTAACTGGAAATTTGTCACTAATTGTAGCTAGCTGGTGCAGGAGCGAATTTGTTTTATATTTCTTTGTTTTGTAAATATATACAAAGACTAACCCCCCTAAAATGGTAAAAATATAAGAAATATTACATGATTGCAGTTATGATGTGTGTCCCTATGTTCTAACCTTACTATGCCAACAATTGAATATCTACTATACCTTGTAGTAAAAAAATTATCTTAGCTTACAAAAAGTGGACAAAACTGTCATGTCCGTTACACTCGAAGTGTCATGTCCGTTACGCAATATTTTAAACTATTAAAAAAGAATGAACAGTAAAACTACTCTAAATTAGGACTTTATGAGTAAAGCATGACCTAAAGGTTTAATCAAGACCAAAACCAGCTGCATCTTATCCAAAAATTCACAGGAATTTTCATAATGGTAAGTAGATCAAAATGCCTTGTCCATTTAGTGTCATGTCCGTTACGCTCGCTAAAAATGCAATTTCTCAACAACCACTTGATAAATTTCCATGAAATTTTCTGTGTACATTACATATACTTAAATGTGTCTGATAAACTCAATTAGAATCTTTTGGAGACTCCCAATTTCACTGTGTGATGGTTTGAATCACAAAAAAGTGGTCTGAATGTCATGTCCGTTACGCTGGAATTGACCATTTATCTCTTTTTATTCTTCTGACAGAAAAACATAGTGCCTTCATCACGTATTGCACAGAAACACCATGCACTTGTGTTCAGCAAAGTTAATGTAAAGGTTCTATATACCATCAATAGAATTTTATGAAACAGTGTTATAAAGAAATTGACCTGATTTGTTTGCATAGATACGGATGTGATAGTTGGGGAGTGGTGCGGGGATCATAGGTGAAGGGCCAATTCTAAAATCCATTATTTACATGGCATAAGTTGCAGAGACATGTTGATGGGAAATTGAGCTGCCATTTGTTGAATTTTATGTTCGTACATTTCCTACTTGAGCCTACATGAACAATAGCTTATTCAATGTTTGTGCTTGTTTTGTTTTGTTTTGTTTTGTTTTGTTCTTTTCAGGATAAATGCAGGGCAGTAGCAGTAGAAAATGATTCAAAAATCATATCATATTGTTGCATTTTTTTTTCCATCCCTCCACAGGGCATTGTTGGGGGTTTCTGGGCAGTCAAGTGTTCAGATTGTCAAACAGATCACATTCCTTGTTAAAGAGACTACAAAGTGCAAATGCATACATTTGTCGAGTATATCCATCGTGACCCTGAACTGCCCAGTATTTACTCACTGAGCACACACACAAAACTTGCCATGCTGTGGTGATATTATGTGGCCATTGTTAGGTTCTAGCCACCATGCTGGTGATGGAAGCTTTGGTGTGTTGTTTAAGCACAAAGTCCACAAAGTCAAGGATGAGAGGGGATACTCGTAGTCATAGACACCAAGGTGACTTACCTTAATTGATATGTACAGTAAATCATTAATTTTGGTACTCTTTAATGTTTGCAAACGTACCGAGATTGCTTAATTTGAAACAATTTGTAATGAAGCAAACTCCAATCGAGTTGGTAATTAAGCAGATTTGCCATGTGAATAGAAACTGGAATCGTGGAGGGTGATTTGAAACTTAATTACAATGAAGTTGCAATTCACGGTCCAGAGGTGTTTTTCAATCACGTTTAGCCAGAATTAAGCAATGAAACTAGCGTGTGAACATAACTTAACTCCAATCATGTTTTAGGGGGTGGAGATAACTGTGACCTTCCAATCACTCCAGCAGAAAGAAGGCTCATGACTGATTGACGGGAACTTAGTAAGAAGCTAAACCGCCACTTCTCACTCTGAAATTAAAAATAACAGAATTAGTGAAGCTTCTTCCTGCGATGTGAATGGACGGTGATTTGAAACCTAACTGCAAACATGTTTGTAATCGTGTTTCAAAGTAAGCAACTCGATACGTGTGAAAACTCCCGCAGTCAAACCAGCTCTAGCATCCACCTTTGTATCATGACAACCTGCCAATAGCGACCACATAGGAATCCCCTGCAATTTATAAATGTAAATTAGAACCTGTGTAGAGTGACCACCTGATCAACGTGATCAGTGGCCAATGATTTGTTTTTTCCGGTGGATGACTTACAGCAGTGCACAACAATCACTCAGTAGCATGCTTTTGACAAGGGGAGTTGCTTACTAAATGTAACTTATCTGGCCATTGCATCTAACAAATGCAGCTGAAACTTGTCTACAGCTATGGCAATCAGTGATTGTGAGAAGAGGGATTGCTATCTTTGTACCTGAAATATTTCCTTAGGTATTTTATGAGTAATGTTATTAATATTTTTCTGTACATTCTTTTCTTTACAAATTATAAGATTTAATATGAAAATGGATTTTTTTTTTATACCCCCGCCAAACGAAGTTTGAAGGGGGTATATAGGAATCAGCGGACGGTCGGGCGGTCGGGCGGTCGGTCGGGCGGTCGGTCAGTCGGTCGGGCGGTCGGTCGGTCCGTTGCAAATCTTGCGTCGCGAACTACTTCCTCAGTTTTCAACCGATTCCCATAAAACTTGGCACAGATGTGTGCCTTGGGTTGTAGATGTGCAAGACGTATTTTTTGACAGTACCCAAAAGTACGTTGCCATGGTAACGGCATATTAATGGCAGAAGATCAAGGAAAGATCTTGCGGATTTAACTACTTCCTCAGTTTTTTGTTTTTTGCAAGACACATATTTCCGCAGTGGCAAAAAGTGCGATGCCATGGTAACGGCATGTTATTGGTAAAATATAGGGCAAAATGCTTCATGGCAAAACTGCTTCATCAGTGTTCTTCCAATTCTCATGGAATTCATATTGATTGTTTGTCTTAGGATATAGGTCAGCATGACACTTTTCTTGACAGTTACAAAAAGTATGTTGCCATGGTAACACGCTCACATATTATGAGCCAAAATGATGGAAAATTTTGTGTTGCAAACTACTTCCTCAGTTTTTGCCCAATTTCCATGAAACTTGGTACAGATGTGTGCCTTTGATTGTAGATGTGCAAGACGCATTTTTCGACAGTACCCGAAAGTATGTTGCCATGGTAACAGCATATTAATGGCAGAAGATCAAGGAAAGATCTTGTGGATTTAACTACTTCCTCAGTTTTTTGACCAAAGCTTATGAAATGTTGTTTTGACCAAAGCTTATGAAATGTTGTTTGGCGGGGGTATAACCAGTCGCTGTAGCGACATTTCTAGTTTTTTTTTTTTGTGTGTGTGTGTGTTTGCTGTATCTCTTCTTCCAGCTTGAGCAGTGGTGGGAGGATAATGCATATCTAGCAACCCGCCTCCCCCTGGGGGTGTTACAGAACCCCTCTGGACCGGTCCCCACCCAAGAGTCTGTTTGGCCCCCTAGGGAGGGCTCACAGCTTGAGAGGGCTGCCATCGCACTGTGGCATGTACTGTCATATCATGAAATAGTCAGGAAGTAAGTTATTTATTGGAATCCCCCCCCCCCCCTTTTGGAGTTTTGTTATGCACTTTTTCACATACTATCAGCTTGACCACTTTTTCAATGACAAATGCAATTCAGTGATGTTCAGTAAAAGTAGTGTATATTATGGTGGTGACAATCATGATAATTGTAGTTATGATAGTTGTAGTGTGGATGAAAAATAGTAATGATGAATACGATGATAATGATAGCAGGAGTGACAATTACCATGATGTGAATACTGTCTGCATAGTGATGTCTTGAACGCATCAGTAATTTGTTGAAGAATTTTCATGCTACTCTACTGTTGATAGAGAAAATGTTGTGTTATCCTTTAAATGTGATGTGAGGATAATTCTCTATTGAAAAGAGTATACACTTTGCTGAATGTCCAGTGAGTCAACTCGATGAAGTCTTGGTGGTAGGTGGTTTCACTTTGCACCATGCATTCTTTCTTGAATGTGAGAGTGGTCCTGAAAAGGTTGTACATACATGCATGCGTGTAGATGGGAACGGTAGGTTGTATACACACTTACAAAGGATCTAAAAAACTTGGGTTCCCTACACTCATTCTCCTGAGGACAGCAAGAACATATCAAAACGTTGAGATTGAGTACTTAGGCTCTTTTCAGGACCACTTCTACATTCAAGAAAGAGTACATAGTGTCCCATGAAACCACCTTCGACCAGACATTCCACCACCATGGTAGACTTTAAAGAATACACACTTCAACAAAGTAATCAAATAAAATTGAGATAGAGTACAAATCATTGTTTGCACCATTTTAATGTAGAGAACAGTATCCGGTGGAGAAGAATCGTGCAGGAACACGCATCTTCTCTATGAACCAGCTGAAGGGAATGTTTCACACTTGCCGGGAACCTGGCATAAAGAGAGATACACTTCACAGATACTTCAAGACAGGTTTGAACATCTGCATGCTTGTTATCTCCATTAGTGCTATTGTCTGAGACTGATAATTATAATTAGCATTCATAGAAAAAAAAAAATGAGCGGATGAAGGAGATGTCAGAAAAAGGATTGGATGAGACTGTACAAAAAACGAAAAAGTAAGTTAAAATGAGGAATAAAGGGAGAATGGGATGGTGAAAGAAAAGAGGGCTGAAAGAGGGAAGAAGAGATGTAGAGGATGGTGAGAAAATGCTGAGAAATAGGGAAAAGAGGAAATAATTAAAATATAACCAACATAACAGTAACCATTATTTAATTCCACATGATTTTGTGTTGTATTTCAAGTGTCTTGTTTGGTTATGCACCATGTTTTCCATGTGTGTTTTATTAATTGACATCTCCAGTTTCTGACAAACAGAGTTGCAATATTCTTTGTTATCAAGATATACATATCGTCGCTGGGGTGACAAGACCTCGTATCTAAAAAATGTCAAATGTTCAGGAGAGTAAAAAAACGTGGCGGCCAAAGCACTGTGGCAAATGGGATAGCCTTTCCTTTGACATGCCGTGGTGGCTTCATTTTTGGTGTAAGACAGTTGGGATTTGGACAGGACATCACTTAACCCATTATGTGACCATTAATCAAAGAAAGTCATTTTCACCAAAATTGCAGATACAAGGTCTTGTCACCCCAGCGACGATATATTTGTGCAGGGTATCCTGAAGTACAAAAGTGTGTGTTAATGTCTGTTCTTCATCTTGAATTCCCTAATTGTAATGATTTAATCATTGTTTTGCGATGAATTTCTGAAAGTTTTTACATACGATGTATTTCTTCCATGCAGAGCAAGAGGGACCATGCCCAAGGCACATACATGTTATGTGCAATGGTCACATTTTCAAGATGTATCCATTTGACAACAAGGGGGATTTGAACACAGCACCAGAATTATTCAGGTATATTATACACATTATTATTACACACATTATACACATCTTTAGAATAGTCGGTATGCATCCTTCTTTGTTGTTATGCTAAACAAAATTTCCATTTATACTAGTTCTCATCAGTTCATTAAAAAAAATTGAAACACGGTCAGTATCGCCTATTAAGTCAAATACAAAGAGACTGGAGAATGTCCAGAGACTTACATGAATATCATCTTACACATAAGAATTAAGACATTTTTACTGTATATGCCATATATTTAGCGAGTCCAATGTTTCACAAATTGGGACTTCTTTACATTTTAGCAAGTGGTTGAATTTGCGATCATGGAGTACAGCAGTGGTAGAAGAAAAGTACATGCACATCACAGTCATGTCGAGATCAGAGTTTATATTTTTGCACGTTATTAAATTTGCAAATAGCACCCTACTGGAAAAATTCATGAAAATAAAAACCCTGCTAAGTATGTATGGCATATATACAATATGTGTATATCCACCCAGTGTAGAATTTTTCTTCCACTTAGCCAGACTTTTGACTTGTGAAGGTGGACTTTAGATGAGGTTGACTGTAGTTTCAAGTCAATAATGTAAATTAGAGATTTGTAAATTCATGATATCATCAACTAGCTTATGTGGATATAATTTATGTTGTGACCAATATCTGTATTAGTGGAAAACGATTGACCTTTTAGACTTCCTTAAATATCTTTACTTTATGTGTGATTTTGATAAAATTTGTACTATTCACTTTTAAGCTGCTTTCAACTGATTTACTGTAGTCAACTTGAATGGGTGGTGTGCATTTTCTGAAGGCTTGCTGATCTGATAATGAAATAAGATTCAGTCATTATTCTGAAGGTTTGTTATTTGGCAAACACAAATTCCATTAGATGAAATGGGGTTTGTTAATCCAAGCATTTGTGATGTTATACTGAAGTTTGTTATTCCACTCAGTGCGGTTCAGAATTAATATTTTGTGTATTGTGAAATTTGCGAATAGCGTCTGACTCACAAAATTTGCCAAAATAAAATCTTCACAAAATATATGGTGTATACAGTAATTATTTTGATTAAATTGTTCTGTAGGCAGCTGACATACATCAAGGAAATGAGTCAAGAGAGGGGTCAGTGCATAGGGGCTCTTACAGGAGATGACCGGACCAGTTCCGCAAAAGTAAGTCGGTTGCCTACTCTCTTCATTTTATAGACTTGGTCCTGTGAACTGAAGCCTAGCGTGTTCACTTCTGTCGCTATGTTTCTGTTCCACGTGTGCTATCTGTTCCACCTATGTAATGAGTGTGATGTTATTGCCAGAACATGTAGCAATTATGTATGTGTATGTGCTTTCAAAGACAAAGCTGTGCTGTCCTGCTCTTTTTTGCTGTGATATTGTTTCATGTGTTGAACACCAAGAAATTGAAACCTTTTGAACATGATTATTTGTTTGTTTGTTTTTTTTCGCCAAATGTGTTTTTACTCTGAGAACACATCAGATGATGAAGATATTAAAACACAAGACATTTTAATAATCACAAACTCGGCCAGTGTGACACTCCATGAAGTGGTGACACTGTCATCTTCAACTGCTAGAAGTCTCATTATTTTCTCAAACAGCGTGGCCAAGAAGTTTCCTTTGTGATGAAGTTCTATAATGTGAATATAAATGAATGGTAATGTGGTTGGGCAACAAAGCTGGGGTGCTTGAGTGACAATAGCATCAAACTGAATATGAAGTCATCTTCAGGTATCTAGCAGATGCCTCTTGTTTTCATAGATGACAAAATGAAACAAGAGTTTCTTTAATATTTAAAAATCCATTAATGGTTTATAGAGAGCTGTCAGAGGAGATTCTTCACTTTTGATGTATGTATGTATCCATTGTTACATTTACCCAGGCCTTTGAACACCTGTGTTCTCTGGACCCAGCCAACAGCGCCCACATTGAGACAATAAAGAGTAGCATCATAGGCTTCATCCTGGATGATGGACACCCACAAAGCCTTGCTGAGGTAACGCAAAGACTGAAATACTACTCCACGCTCTAGTTTACTTTAAAGACCCGGGCCCTGTTTCCATAAAGCTGTTCATGATATAAAAGTTTACTGTTAATACTTTAAAACTGACACATGACTTTGCGAATGACTGGAATATGAAGTGCCAATACGTGTGCCCATTTTTTTCCCCCTTACATTTTAAAGATAATAAAAAGTTTTGGTACCTCAAAAGTGTCCTTGAATTTCCTTGTCTTAGTTTGTGTTTCAGGTTAAAGTACCTTTCATATAACTAACACTGTGAGACTTACTCGCCCCAAAGTGCTCTCATGTCTTAGTAATCATGCAATTAACTGCGATCAGCAGCCCCATACGCATGGCGAACAGCACATACGCATAGCGAACAGCAGTCCCATACGCATAGCGTAATCGGGCTTCGCATTGTAGCATTCAGGATCATGACAGATTTAGTATCGCAGGGTAAATGTCGACTTAAAATCCCATAAATTCTTCAATTTGAAGACTTACCAATTAAGTTGAAGTATTGAAAACAGGCTTCGGGCAACGTTTGGTTCTGCCTATAGTCCCTTTCTGTTCGAATTGATGACTGAATGCGACTCGGTCGACAGGACCTTAGGAGAGCTACATACTAGTACAGTACACTGAATACAACAGCCAGTGCATGCGAACACATCACATGCACACGAATTTCAAATCCATGAACGGATAAGATGTTTGTGTGCGCATGCGCTGGCCATGGTATCCAGTGTATGTTAGCTCTCCCAAGGTCCTCTCGACCGAGTCACATTCAGTCATCAATTCGAACAGAAAGGGACTATTGGCAGAACCAAACGTTGTTCGAAGCCTGTTTTCAATACTTCAACTTAATTGGTAAGTCTTCAAATCGAAGAAATTTTTGGATTTTAAGTTGACATTTACCCGCGATACTAATTCTGTCATGATCCTGAATGCTACAATGCGAAGCCCCATTACGCTATGCGTATGGGGCTGCTGGTCGCAGTTAGCTATGCGTACAATGGGCTGCACGCTGCTGGTCGCAGTCAGTGGTTTCGTACAATATTTATCGACGCTGTACAGCGTCGGCTCTGGTACGAAACCATTATTGCATGATTACTAAGACATGAGAGCACTTTGGGGCGAGTAATTCTCACAGACAACGTACTTTAACCTGAAACACAAACCAAGACAAGGAAATTCAGGGAAGCTTTTGAGGTACCAAAACTTTTTATTATCTTTAACCCTAACTAGGCCGGGCTATTTAGGTAGACCAGGCCCCCCCTCCAGATCTCGGCCGTCGACCGCGCGATCGCGACGAAAATTGGCACACACATTGCCCATGATGTAATCTAAAGTACTACAAAGTTAGATTTTCGCAAAATTGTCATTTATGCTATATTATGCTAATTTATGCACAATGATGCATGAAATCAGACAATGTGGTATAAATCACTAAATAAAGCCCGAAATGGGCACATTTTTTTGTGTAAATATTCTTTTTAGTGTCCTAAGCAAATATAAGAGAAAAAAATTGAGCCATCCAAAAAGATTTCTTAAGTATTTTATTGTTTTTTGAATTTCTTATGTATTTCTTTGTTTTTTCGACTTTATGTTTTTCATTGTTTTTTCGATGAAACTTGTCCGCGACATTGTTCTGAACGAGAAAATATGTTATTAGTTGATTTTAATCGATAAAACCCCAAAATAATCATGCTTTTACGAAATTTGACTGTAAGCACAGTTTCCATTGAAATTGTACACGAATTCACGTTTTTGAGCAATTTTTGGTCTGACATGCATGTACATATTTATGCGAAACTTCGTAACCGCGCGCCCGGGCATCGCAAATTTGGTGTCAAAAGATGCGGGAGACTTGACAGAAAAAAGTCATGAAACGTCGCGGCGATAGCTTTTCACGTTAGCGATACATCCCCCCCTCCCCCCCCCCCCCCCCCCCCCCCCCGGCCTAGTTAGGGTTAACAAAGTATGACTGTATGCCAATATTCTATCTACATCGGGGCAAAAATGCACTTCAAACTAAAAACGCTTGTTAACATGCATGAATAATCATTATCATCTGCAAATTTTAATTTTAGCTATTGAAATGACAAATGATTAGGAAACCCACTCCGCAATGATATCTTTGAAAATAGTTAATCAATCTAAATACAAATTCAGGGTATGAAACTAACTCATTGCCCACATTAAAAGAAAACCCCATTCGATTTGCCTCGGTGGTCAAGGAGAAATGAGGAATTTTGTAGAGGATGTCAGGAATCTCTTCCCTCCAAGTTCTGTCTATTGTTTTCACACATAAAAGCATCAAAGTGCTAAAATTGGAAGAATCACACTTATGACATGCTTTACAACAATCCACATTTCTCTATGACCGCTTAACCAAATTGAATGGGGTTTTCTGCAAAATTGAGCTAAGATGTTATATTTTAAGACCCTGAAGTAACATTTAGACAGTTTAATCATATTGGGTGTTATCAATGCGAAAATCTGATTGTAATTTTTTTTGGACGTACCATATGTGAGTACACGCAAAGCCATAGAATCTTGACTGGAGTCGCCTGTTACCGATTAGCATACATGTATTCGCTGACCAGTGCTACAATGTGGTTTTCAATTTGTCCCCTCCTCGGCAGCAAATGGATCCGGCCATCCATGAATCCCCACGTTACTCTAGGTCTTTAAAGGTCCTGTTTACCTTTGGGAGCAGTGATTTAGTCTCGAAACATTTTTATTATAACTATTGTTCACATTTTGTGTATTTAACAATACTTAACATTGATTATACGGATTCAAAGTCTTACAGTGGTTGTTTCTATCCCTAACTGATATTTTAGAACTATTTTAAAGCACTTATGCTGGGTTTTTGTTTCATCTGCAAATGGTAAATTATGCCTGTAATGTGATGGACAAAGCTAACATAGGGAACACTGAAAGATATGTTAAAACTGGAAATAAGGTATTAAAGTTCCACGTGGTCTGCTGAAATAGAAATAGCGATCACTTCAAAACTTGTGATGTGGATGAGGTACTGTAAAAGTGGTTTCTTTCGCGGTGGTTTTATTTTCGCGCTTTTCGCGCTTTGAGGTTGAACCGGGAATTTAACATCACGCGAAAATGTTTTGAACTCGCCGCTTGTTACAATGCTATTGTGCACATGCACACACGAAGATTCTGCGCAATGTAGGTACAAGCATGTTATAAAGTACTTGAGAGACAGGATTTCAGATATACCTGCATTTAATTTTAATTTCTATTTAATAAATAAAATAATAATTGGATTGTAGTTTGGGTTTTCATGTGCAAAATTAAACAGTTTTTGCTGACTGAATTCACAGATTTTGCCGACCGTGAATTTAAACACACGCGAAAAAGTCGGCACCGATGGAAACCGCGAAAGTATCTGTACGCGCAAGAAACCACTTTCACAGTAATGAGCTGCCCAATAACATAGCAAATTATTTGATTTAGTAGTATTGATACAGCTGTACCTGTTTTATTTATAAACAATCATACACCCCTGTTGCTTATTAATTTCAATGCTGGAATATTTTGATGTGAAAGATATACATGTATTTTTTTTTCTTTTTAAATTCAAAAAGAGAATTCAGGATTTTTTTTTTTTAATGTAGGAGATAAGGACTGCTTTTCCTCATTTACTTTGCATTTGATTGTGATCATTATTATTCACTCGAAATAACATGTTTAACTAAGGGTTACCTAGTAATCAGCTTTCATTTAGCTTTCTTATATCTGATTGGAATGGCGCTTGAAATTTTCATCTCAGAATAGGACTGAGGTTTTGTCAAGATGGAGGCCTTACAAGAACAATTGGAAATAGTCAGCAAATGTGTTAACACTTTGTAATACTCTTGATGAGTAATTTGATGAGTACCGGTCTGCCAATTTTATGATAATCTAATACTGTATATGCCATATATTTAGTGAGTCTAAATTTTCGCGAATAGGGACTTCCTGATTTTTTTGCAAGAGGATAAATTCGCAATCATGGAGTACAGTACTGATTGGAGAAATAATAAGTGCACATCACATTCATGTATTTATTACACAGAGGCAATATTTTTGTGTGTTACCGTACTCTTTAAATTCGCGAATAGCACCTGATTTGCGAAATTCGCAAAAAATAAAAAGCTTTCAAAATATTTGGCATATGCAGTTATTCCTTGATTGCAGTAGAGCTTTAAAATCTCTTTATATGTGTGCACTTCAATAGACCCTGAACTTAAAGCCCCTTAACTCAAATTAAATTACGAGTTTGGTTTTCTGCCTTGGTTAGAAACTTATAATTTTGATAAACTTTAGAGCTGATGATCTCTTCTTTTTAAATCTGACATGCTTGCACACCAACAGAAAAAAAAAGAAAAGAAATATCTCCTATGAGGACTTTTTTTTTTTTTTGCTATTTGATAAAAGGTCAGTAGAAGCTATTTTATGTGTTAATGAATTTAGTGAATCACTTAGCCATATGTGTGCTGTATGCTCTTATCCTCAGTGCCTCATAGTTTGACTTTATGGTGTGTATTGATTTTCCAGACCAGTCAGCATGGCATAGCTGGGCCGTCTCCACATAATAGGTGGTTTGATAAATCATACAGCATGATTGTGACTTCCAATGGAGTTCTCTGCTCAAGCATAGATGTGAGTTTTGCTCTCCAGGATTCTATTAAAGTAGAAGTAGTAGTTGTAGTAGTAGTAGTAGTACAGTTAGTAGTAGTAATGATAACACTGACAATAATGATAAAAATAATAATAATGATAATAATAATACTAATAATAATAATAATGATAATAATAATAATGATAATAATAATGATAATAATAATAATAAATTATTATTATTATCATTACTATTATTATTATTATTATTATCATTATTATTATTATTATTCCTACTACTACTACTACTATTACATTTATATGGCACTTTATACAGGTGTTTCAAAGTGCACTGGTGCTATTTATACAAGGAAATCGATTACACAATAACATAATTACAATGCAAAACCAAAATAGTAAAAATAAAAAGAAAGAAAATACATATGTGATATAAAAACCAATGAATAACTGTGTGTGCGAAAAAAAAAATACAGCTGATAAAGATGAATTTTGAGGAGAATTTTGAATGATTCATTAGATGAGGCATTCTGAATATGAAGAGGGAGTTTATTCCAAAGGGTGGGGGCAATAGACAAGAGAAATCTAAATAGAGCTGCTATGCACATTTTATGCTGCCTTATAACACCAGACTTTGTGTCAAACATTGGCATGGTAGAGTATTAAATTTGAATAATATCCTTGATGATTGACTAGTGTTAAAATAGGAATTGCTTCTGAAATGAACTCAAGTGATTTTTTGTTTCATTCAGAACTTTGGTAATGATAGTAGAGTACCTACACATTTTAAAATTAATCGGACAGAAGTTAATGTAAAAATTGAAAATTGAAAAAAAAAAAGAAGAAATCTGCATGATGTGAATCTATTTATGCCTTTAGTTATAAAATTGTATTCTATGTAAATTTCACTTTCACAGTGATAATACCCACCTGCCATTTTTGGAAGGTATCTTGGAATATTTGTTTCCAACCCAATCCGCAACCTTACTGTAAAACACAATATTTTCACAGCATGAAATTTTCGCGAATTGGAGCCAACGGCCGTTTTCGCGGCATGAATTTTCGCGAGTTGCCTTTAACATTCATGATACGTATAGTGTAGACATGAACTTTCGCGTGCATTTTAATTTCGCGAATCTTGGCTCTCACAAAGTTCACGAAATTAAAATGCACGTGAACATTCCTCGTTTTACAGTATGTGTGTAAGCGTGCTACTAGTACAACCAATTTGAGGAAAGATTGATAAAAACCTCATTTCCTCCCATAATACTGACAGACAAAATATTACCTTTCTCTCCAGCATGCACCATTTGATGGGATGGCAGTGGTGGTCCTGTCACTCTACTTATACCAACAGCTGGTGAAAAATGGCGGGGACTGGCCAGTGAGTAGATTAAATAGCTAGTAACTGATCAGTGGGAATGCTGGGGATGATTGTTCCAATCCTTGTGGGATTCATTTAAGAGTATGTTATATATCTATTGTTGTGTGAAAATTATTTGCTTCAGAATGAGCTCATATTCAAGTAATGTGCAGTTTAATGTTTCCAGGTAAGCATGCCTGTACGGAAATGGGGCGATTGTTAACGAAATTCATAAAACAATAGAATACATAAGAAATTAACTTTGATACCAGATTTTTTTTTTCAAGTGCATTGTTAGGAATGCTATAAGGAATAATGTCACCAAAAATTAGGATGCCATTAGCTTTATCTTCTGAATTAGAGCAAAATTATGATTTCACGCATATTAATTAATATGAAATATGAAAAATAAATTCAATTTTTTCTTTTATAGTTTGGTAGATTACGCAACAAGTAATGTATGTGCCAATTTTCAGGGCGATTGCACGATCGATGGCCGAGATCTCGGGGGGGGGGGGGGGGGGGGAATTTGAATCAACCCTTCCCCGGCCACAGAAGAGCCAAAAAAGCCCAGCCTGGTTAGGGTTAAGTAACAAAGAGCTATATTTATGCTCATTGTAGAGATAGGTGCATTTCAGTGTATTTTGTTACTCATATTAGTACTTTAGCAGTGATTGACAGGTTATGTAACTGTTTTTGTTGGCATATCCAAGGGATATGAAGAAATATTAAAAAAAAAAAAAAAAAAAAAAAAAAGTCATAAAATAGAGAGCATGTACGTTTGTATTCAGGTATTCATCTGGCCTCACACATGAAAGTGATGCTGAGGGTATCATGAACCAACACAAATCAATGTGTATTTTCCAAAGCTGCACACCGGCACAGGTCCGATTGTCCCTGACCATTAAAAATCGCTATTGGACCTGTAACTTTTTCAGGAATGGACCAGTAAAAAAAATGGAAAAACTGGGTACCTACCAGTCCAACAGAAAGGTTGGACCAGTAGAAAAAATAGGTTAGTGTGCAGCCCTGTATTTTGCATAGCTTATAGGTCCTTCAACAGAATTACCAACTCCTATGTGTGTGTGTTTTGGAACAAAATCTATTTCATATTTAATGAAGTGATTTGCTGTAGGTCATAATTACTGTTCAAGAAAACAGCTGCTTTTGTTTTTGGATAATTTGTATGTAAGACTGTGAGATCTGCTCTGATCGCACTGCGAAAGGAGGCAAAACAAACAAAAGTGATGTCAAAGACACTATCTTTGATTGTGATCGAGTGGATGATGTATTTGTGACTGCTGTTTTTCATCATTCAATAAGTTCATTGACATTGAAATTGCTGTGATCTGATTGTTTAGCACAATGATGTATCTGGAGAAGTATCTGGGGAGGTATTGTCAAAGAAGAGGATATTCAGGTCTAAGTTTCTTCAGTTTATCTCCCTCTATAGATTTGATTGTTAAGATCGCAACTGCTGATCTGTAAATTGATAAATATAATTTGTAGAGGGAGACAAATTGAACGAACTTATACCTGAACCTTCACCCCTCCGAATAATATCTTTCTTTCAAGAAGATATATTCTTTGAACAGTTTGGACTTGCAGTGAAGTGGTAAAAAAGTCAATGCCGGAATATCTTTCAATGAGGTCAAAAAAATCATGGCAAATGTGCATTCTTGAAAATTGTCTTTGGACATTTGATAATGTGGCCTAGTTCATATGTTCTTGTAATGAAAGTTTCATCAGACTCACATATTGTAGTTCTGAAGAAATCAGGTATGACAATATCCCTACTTAAGTAAATGCCAAAAGAAAAAAAAAGTCATTTTTTGCTATACATGATGAATATTTTGTTTTACTTACCAGTTCTGAATAGATTTCAAATTGCATGTATTATTAAAACACAATGCTAAATCACTGCATTCAATTGCAATACAATGAAAAAGAAAGTCACAAATTATTCATTGGTCAAACATAACGGTCTTTGATGTAATTGATCAATGAATGTGAAATGTTTGGTCAGTAACTTTTTGATGAATGTGACTCACTAGAAATAATGTTCCCCTAACTGCAGGGACCAAGAACTGTACGGCCAGATATCCCAATGCCCACAGAGCTCATTTTTACCATCGATGAGAGAGTGAAGCAGGACATTAAGCATGCCACTGACGTCTACCTCAAACTTGTAAGTTATAGAACCTTTGTAGCATTATATTTTGTTCTCATTTATATATTAGAGAATTTCAGTACACGTTGTGTGGTTTTCCTTTTATGAAATACTACTTTGATGATGTATAGATTTGGCTCCTTTTTTTTTAAATCTTAGAAGAATTTATCAATTACTTATAAGTAGTTTATCAATTATCTGGGTCTTGTTAAGCGTGTTTCTTTATAGTAGTGCTTTTTGCTGATAAAGATATTCACCACAAAAGAAGCATTTAAAGGTGTCTGCCACCAATCAAAGAGGATATCGAGTAGTTTATCTACCAATGAATAGCAGAAACACAAAGTGTGTGGAGTATATAATTATGTATCATATGTTTGTACGTTTTCTCCACATCAGTATAATATGTAAAGACATACATGTAAAACTGAAGCTGTACAAATTTTGCACAACTGTAGTTTCATGTCTTATTAGGGGGGGTTCACACGTACACCAATTAGCGGGATTTGCATCGCAATCGGTATCTCAAGTTTTTTGCACGTGTGGACAGAAAAAACCCGAAAATTAGCGCGATAAGCATCGCGATGCTAATCCCAAGAAATCTTAAGCTAATTCCTCAATTAGTGGGATAATTCGCCCCGCGATGGTACGTGTGAACGGTCGGGTTTAGAATCTTGAGTTTTTATATCCCATCATGCAATGCGCACATCACAACAGCGAGGCCTCTGCGAAGAGGTCCTTCACCTCTTTGGCGCACCACAACAGCGCGCGAACCACACCACTGACGCGCAAAAAACGATGGGCAAAGAGAAGCGCAGGCAGTGAAGCGCGCTGTGTGACCCAGTTTGCAGGTTTAGCTGTTATTTCGATCGGCAATTAGCGGGATAATTCTGTACGTGTGAACGGTAGCAAAAAACTCGAGATTCCGAGCGCGATCGCTATCCCGCTAATTTGGAGCATGTGAACGGTTGCAAAAAATCTTGAGATATGGAGCGCAATCGTCTTCCCGCTATTTTGTATGTGTGAACCCGGCTAGTGACATGGAGAATATCGTAAACCCACAAAGTCCTCTGTACGGTGAATATTTCGCGAGGTTTTTATTTTCGCGAATTTCGCAAGTTGGGTGCTATTCGCAAAATTAAAGACATGCGAAAATATTGATTCGATCCTGATGTGAATGTGATGTACGCATGTACATTTCTCCATTCAGTACAGGACTCCATGATCGCGAATTTAACCACTCATGAAATCGTCGGGAATTCCAGATTTGCAAAAATTCAGACGCGAAATATATGGCGTATACAGTACTTGTTCTTCTGCAGCTAAAAATAGGGACTATATAAACTTTGATGGATTTTTAGATGCCTTGTTACCAAGGAAACTTTAAATTTCAACCCTGTTCTCTTAAAAAAAATGGGGCAGAAAGTGTGCATGCTGTATCCATGGTAATATTCACATCTAAGAGGGTGGATGCCGAAGAAGTCTTTTGCAACTTTTATTATCTGTAGAGTGAGAAAAGCGTTCATGTCATTTCCGTGGTGATTATCTTTGCAGGCGGATACCTATGAAGTTGTATGTAGCACCTATTCTCTTTATGGCAAGGACTTCCTAAAGAAGCACAAGCTGCATCCAGATGCAGTTATCCAGCTTGCCATGCAGTTGGCATACTACACTGCATTTAAGAGGTATAGACTGTACATTGAGGCTAGTTGCCTCCTACATGTAGGCTATTTTAAGTGTCATCCTTCAATTATTCAAGTTCAGTTTAACACTTTTGATGATTAGGAGTTCAGTATCTGAACTCAAGATCCTCTATTCTTATATGCTTCAAAACAAGAGACAATTATACTGTAGACCCACATGATCGAAATGATGTGCCAAGATGACATACATGCAAATATTATGAATTTTATTATTACTGTCTCTCTTTTTTTGCATGTAGGAATACATTCATACTGCCATGGTGTGTGCATTCTCAGTCCATTGTGTATTTGCTGTGCCTTGAATGTCTTACATATCATACATTGTGTCAGCCAGAGTGAACCATGATGATAAGATTCCATACTTTAATATCAAAGTTTGTGATTTCTCACCTTGCCAATGAAGAACATTGCATTACTAAAAGCCATTATTTTGGTGCATTATGTCATCAATTTCAGGAATATCAGTTGACTATCGAATGAATGTACATGTAGTGATAAATGAATGAATGAACGAATGCAATAATAAATAAGTGAGCTGCTGAATGAAAGAGTGAATGGATAAATGGATGACTGTGTAGTAATGAATGAATGAATGAGCAGCTGAATGAAAGAGTCACTGAGTGAATGAATGAATAGATAAGTGAATGTAGTATTGAATGAAAGAGAAGTTGAATGAGTGAATGGATGGATGAATGAATACATGTAGTAATAAATGAATGAGAGATTGAGTGAATAAATAAATTAATGAATGTAATAATGAAAGAGCCGTTGAATGAGAGACTGAATAATGGGATGAATAAAAGAGAAGGATATGAAAAAAACTGAATCTTTCTGTTTTTGTTTCATAGGCCTGGTGCTGCTTATGAGACAGCTACAACTCGGCAGTTTTACCATGGTCGCACTGAGACTCACCGCTCCTGTACTATGGAGGCCATAGACTGGTGTAAAGCTATGCAGGACACAGCAGTCGATGTAAGCAAAACTCACATTACTAGAATAATAACTGCAAACCATCAGTTCAGAGGTTTAATTGCATTTAATTTATTTTGTACAATTCTACTCACTCTCACACATACCTGTTTGATGTTATTTCTATTTCATACTCTTGTTTCAAGACCATGAGCTAATGCGAAGAACATGTGCATCATTACGATTTTGGGACAATTTATACCTTCTGGACAATTACTCCAGACCCACAAGAGATGCAATTACTCCAGACTCACAAGAGATGCAAGTATTTTAACACCTTAGATTTGGTTAATGATGAAATAGCAATTGATATTTCTGTTTATGTTGGATGTTGCCGTCTTAGTATGTATTCTTTATACCATGAATTAAACTTATTATTTACCACAGTTTTATCAAATAATTATGAACATATGTATGTGTGTATATGATTGTTATGTATTGTTTTCATCCATTAATGGCATTTAATATTTTATTGTATACACAAGTGTATGTAACTCCGCAATTCAACCACTTGGCTGCCATGGCAGTATTGTGAATAAACCAGAGATTGAAAACCCTTCTCCTGAACCCAACTCTAATCTTTACTATAACCCAAAGTGATATGCCTACGCATGGGGATTTTTTTTCTCAAGGTCATTCAATGCATTGTGTCTCAGCTGGCTTGATGCGCAAATATATGAAGCATGTGATGCTGTCATTGTTTGTCATTGTGAGTTTGATTTTTGAAATACTGTAGGACCTTGATTATCCAGCCATGTCGGGACCAGCAGGCATCCAGATAATCAATTTGGACAGATAAGAGAGATATTATGCTCAACACTTTCTAGAATATCATGCTAGGGGTATAGTACAAGTGTACAACATGTGTTATTACCAATTTACTAAATATTATGATTATCTTCATGGCATTGTCATGTTTCATGCTTCATATGATACTGAAATAAAATGAAATATAAGTAAATCGTCCCTTCATGTATTGTTTGTTTGATTGATATAGACCAGCAATGAGAATGATATTGTGACTAGTCTATATTGTTCAGAGGGGTGAAAGTTCCTTTTTTTTTCCAACGTGTTTGTTAATTTACAGATCAGCAGTTGCGATCTTAACAAATTTCATTTGTAGAGGGAGACAAATTGAAGAAACTCACACCTGAACCTTCTCCCATTTGAATAGCACATAATTTTCAAAAAAATCATAAGTTTGGACAGATTGTCTGATTTACCTCAAACTTTGCAAATGTATCTCTACTACTATTGCTTCATTCCCTCAGAACACATTTGGTTTCATTCTCCTTTGACTTGTAAATCTTTTTCAGAAGCATTGGGTAATCTCTCCAAACTTGACTTTCCATTGTTGTAAAGTTGGCAAGCCCTCTTGTCAGTATTAGGTCCAACAGGAAGTCCGATGGGACATGATGGAGATCAGGGGATTATAGATAAAGGGAATTTTTTTAAGGGCAGGATGGAGTGTTTAGCAGTACTGTATCATCTCATACCACATTCACACCGACAGAGGCAAAAGCAGTGAAAGAAAGTGTTAAACCCTGTTCTCCTTGTTTGTTTTGCTTCATATTTTCATCCGTGCATAGTATGTGTACAAATGAATAGAGATCTATGAGTACCATTTTGGCAGACCATGTAAATAATTGTTGATTTTGTAGATGATTGAGCTGTTGTGACAGTTCTGATTAACATATGTTGGACTGCTAACAGTATGTTACCTTGTTATCTGATGCAGTGATGAACAAAGTTTAATGTCAGAATTCCCAATTAAGGTTTGAAATTGTTAAATTTTTGTTTTCTACTAGTCATAGACCTCTTACTTTGGTTCCAGATTTCAGAAATGTGAGAGATATGACTCCTAGAACAGTTACAAGAATGGGTGTGCTCCACCACTAAAGATTTTTTTGTCTTTCTTTTGTGATGGCCCCCAAAGATAATTTTTTGTCCTTTTTAATTTTAATTTTTATCTTTATTTTTTTGCTTTTTGTGATGACATGAACAGTAAAGCCAGCTTAAATATCAATATTACTTTGACTTGTGCAGAAACTCACAATATCAAGATTGGTATCTTACAGAAAACCTCAGATAGTATGAGGGCATGATTGTCTTAGCTGCGTGGAATTTTTTTTTTTTTTTTTCAGTGATGAAGAGTATGGCAAGAAATGGCAAGTGCTTTAATGGTTGACTAGCATCTGTTTGCACAAAATTTGTGAAAATTTCAATACTGCAAAAGTTTCCACTTCATTACAGTAATACAATGATTTTGTTGAAAATAATAGTTTGAAGTATGTTATGCACAGTTTATATATCTTTTTCTGCTTTCATATGTATGTTCACATACTTTGCATAACATTGACTTGTTGCAATTCTATCTGAAAAAAAAAAAAATGTCATTTTGGAAATAAATATTGAATTGAATCTTGAGGATGGTAATGCAGCTTTTATTTGATATAACAAGACAGATGGAGGCAAAATATCCTTGCAAAACTTATTCCAACAAAATGAGTGCAAGCAGAATAGTCATATATTGCCAGATTAGGGCTATTATTTCACAATGATAGAAAAGATTTCTTCGACCAAATATAGGCAATGGCACAGTGAGATTTAATACCCTTTACCATTTTAGGGCAAAACATTTAGAGGAGCAGAATGACTCAGAATCACATGGATAAATTTTGTAATTTTGTATGAAATGTTTGGTGAAAAGGATATTGCACAACAGTTTCCCCGAGTGACTCCACCGTTTTCACCAAGTCGGGTGCACGTAGGCCACTGGATATTTTTCTATTACCCGCTGAGGACGGTTTGATTTTGCTACAACACACATTTCCCATAGACACTTGCCCGAGTATACTCGGCACTCGTCCTCAACGGGTTAATGTTATATAATTTATGTGTCTCATTAGCTTCCTGCCCAACCACACAATGTCTTATCTTGTACATGTAATTGATTTGAGAGAAGTGAAAGGGTGCGTGAAAAGCTTCCAGAAAAAAAAAAAAAAATGGCCTTTAAAGTTGAATCTAAAGTTGTAGTAGTTGAATGATGGATAACTAGTAGGAAGAAAAATCCAGAATATGTTTTTCTTGTTTTTTTTTTGGTTTGTTTTGTTTTTGTTTGTTTTTTAGCATGCTTTCTCTCAACTTGTGGCTGACATGTGATGAGGGTAGCATTTTTTCACCCTGACTTCAATAGGACAAAGTCAAGTACTCGAAAAATGAAAATGAATAGATTGATCTTCATAATATTTTCTTCGTATTCTTCTACCACTATTCATGAAATCAATACTGTGTTATCCAGAGATGACATCACATGGTTTTATCCTAAATTTGAAAAATCAATGACTTTTCAGCTATAATTTTTTTTTTCTTGCCCGATTGAACCATTTGAGATATATAGTGTCATTAAGATTAAAACTGAACCTTGTAGTACTATCTTGTCACTGATAAATTCCTCTAAGTCCTCGAATCTTACCCTGTACTTTTTTTTAAGAAAATGTGAATAAATAGATAAATGAATAAATGAATAAATAAGTTCACATTTTTCTTTGATTAAAGTTTCACAGTTGTGAAGTGATGAAGAGCACATTATGGTCATGACATTGAGTTGGTTAACAGTGAAAGATGTTACCCAATACTGTGACAGTGGGGATTTCCACTGATGTTCATGACTTGCCATTGTGTAATCCATGAAGGCTTGGGGGAATTTCGCTGTAGGAGTTATCTTGAAATCAGTGAATAACTAGAGAAGCACTCTGAGAGCGCAGACCTCCGCCAAGCATGCAGCTCATTTCCACCACTGATCTTGTTCTTCCATAGATATCAGTGAGCATTGTGTGCTGAAAGTCGCCCGATTTCCCAATATAGAAGCCTTTGTTACGTCATAAACCCTTAGCTGCACGGCGCGCCTCGCCCTAGCAGAAACCAGAGCACGCACTTTAGTGCGCGCATGCAAACCTCAAATACGCGCAGCCTGAACTCCCAAGTTCATTGACCCTACCTGCCAAAATATCAAAAATCCTTCATAAATTTCCCCAAAATTCTCGGATCACTACCAAAAGTTAATCGTTTGTTACTTGTGTCATTCTCAACCTCTCCTGCAAGTTTCATCCCAATCCGTTAACTACTTTTTTAGTTATTTTGCACACGAACAAACTAACAAACGAACAAACAAACCAATGGTAACAAAAACATAACCTCCTCCCTTGGCGGAGGTAATAAGCCCACTAAATTTCACTGCATATCTTGTATTCGAGAAATATCAGATAGAACTGGTTTGATTCCATTACAATGTGCATGAAATCAGGCCGATATCTCCAAACCTCAGACAATTTTCAGAGAGGAATAGGAACTCTTGTGTTCTAAAATATGTGGCCATTTTAAGAATTATTCATAAATTTAACTTGAAAGAAATATTGATAATTGTGCAAACAAAGCAAGCAATTAAGATACAAGTAATGAAAGAGCTCAAAGGTCAGAAAATGTATTTTACCCGATGAACACTAAAAATAAAGTAGAAATTATAATTTTACAGGATGCTACAACAGACCATGGGATCAAAGTTTTTGTGTTGAATGCCTTTTGGGCAGAAGCTTAAATCTATTGGTTGAAAACCTATCAAGAATCAAAGAAATTTTCCCCATTAACATGTGTAGGATTTCATCATCTATTTCTGCTCTTCATGTCAACTGTAGAAAACCAAGCAGCTGGCCTTGTTGAGACGAGCACACGATCGGCATCTTGCACTTATGGCAGAAGCGGCCAGTGGTCAAGGGATTGACCGCCACCTCCTTGGTCTCTACCTCATCTCTCAGGAGATGGGCCTACCGGTCCCAGAGCTCTTCACAGACAAGGCCTACACTCTCAGGTCAGTGACCCCAAGAGTCCCAATACTGCAAAGTCATTGACCTCACTCACTAATGTATTTTATGTAAAGTTGTGCACACTGCAGTGGGCACATGCAGTTTGGTGGCACCAGTCAACATTATCCTGAAGAGACAATCTGCACACCCAGAACCTTTACGTCATTTCCATCTTTACATTACATGACAACATTTAAAATGCTAAAGGGTTGTATTTTCTTTGTTGAGTTGGTTGAATGAAGGGGTGTTCACATCAGGTCGGTACGAACAACAGGGCAAAATCCTCTTTGATACAATAGTGTATATATAATGATATTTGCATCTTGTCTCAATGTGTAAGATGGTATCCAGGATGTTTTATGATTATTTCAGAGTGTTTGTCTTGATGGCAGAAAGGTTTGCAAAGCTATGTTAAACAAGTGATTTGGATATGTGTAGCTAGAAGAGTTAAAAAGATTCTTGAAATGTGCACCTTTCAGTGGAGGTGGAGGGAACTTCCCTCTCTCTACCAGCACCCTTGGTTACACCCCTATCCTGGGAGCCATAGCCCCTATGAGGCAGGATGGATATATGTGCTGCTACAGGATCAGCAGCAATGAGTGAGTTACAACTTTCTTTCTTCCTTGTTCTTTTGTTGTTGTTGTTGCTGTTGATGTCTTTGAGCTCATCTGTTCATCCTCAACATGTTTCATTTACATTCAACCTTGCTTGAGTCGACCTTGCATATTAAGTCAAATAATGGTCTTTAAAGTCAAAGGTCTTTTCAAGTCCTTTTCTCTTTATATTCTCTTGATTTTAATCCCTTGTAAGTCGAAGCTATTTCTTCAGTCCAAATAGATTCGACTTGGGCAAGGTTGACTGTACAGTCACCCTGGCTTCCTGTTGATATGATGCACATGATTACCCTGAGTGGGCCGTCTAACTAGGTCAAGTTAACCCGTTGAAGACTTGTCCCGAGTACTGTAAAAGTGGATATTTTGGTGGGACTAATTTTTCGCTCTCGGCAGAGTAAAAAGAGTTTTGCGTGTTTTTAATTCCACAGAATCAAGACATCAGCTACTGGAACACATGGCAAGGAAAAATATTTGCGTACTTCTATTTTTGTGCTAGTTTCTGGTTGCTCGAAATGCACGAAAATTTCAACACCGCGAAAATTTTCACTTTACAGTATTCTCGCTCTAGAGTCAATAGGAAGAGTGTGTTGCAGGAAAATCAGTCCATATTCAGTAGGTTAACAGGAATTATCTACATGCTGAAGAAAAACAAGGCAAGCTACATCAAAGTGGCTGAGCCTATATGGGGGTACACCTTTCTGCACTAGTCTCAAAATGCCATCCAGACATTTTATGTATTTTTATTTGGTTACTGACAGCCATGACAAGGTAAAGCAGATTCAGTTGCAAAGTGCAGGTTTTGTGTGCTTGTCACAAATTTTGAAGCGTTCAGCATAATTACACAGACTTTGCCACAAGCCTCTGCAACACCTGTCTGTAATACCACTCTTTACAGGTTCCAGTTCACGGTCAGTGCCTTCAAGAACTGCTCGGAGACAGACGCCAACCGCTTCTTCCACCAAATCACACTCTCCCTCAATCGGATATGGAATCTCCTACAGTGTTCCAAACTTTAATCCTGGTCATCAGATGATGGTTGATTTGCTATGTAGATGGAATATACCCTAGGCATATAGTGAACTTAGAAAATGCAGAACAGTTGAAGAGGACATATCAGAGAAAATTTTAGGACATTTTGAGTCATTATTCAAGAGTTATGAATTTTGAAAAAAAATTGTTAAAACCATTATGTGCTGAATGCACACCTTTTAATACTCTCTTTCCATTCTGAAGGAAGCATGTCAAGTGCTTTTTCATTACATTGGACAAAATGAAATATTCGGAACTCCTATATTTTTTTGTATTGCTGTACTAGTGTTACGTCACAAATTGTTGTAGCCTTCTTATCTATCATTGAAGGCACTAGGGATTTGAATAAAGCATTGAAAATTCATAACTTTTGAATGGATTGTCAGATTTTCCTCAAACATCACTAAATTGTTTTGCTGATATTTCTGCATATTTACTGATTTCACAGTATTTGTGGCAACTCACCATTCTTCACACAGAATAGACAACAGACTAAAGAGCAAACCATGCATTGAATTGGGTTTCTGTGATTGTTTTTACTTTGTGCAAACATTATTTCTGATGTCTTTGCTGCAAAAACTGCCACTGCTGTCTTGAAAGTATTAAATAATTGTAATGTAGTGTTGAGTTCACAACATTTGTATAAATGATGCTGTTTTTGTTTTCGTAATTGTCCGTACAGTGTAACTATATATGTATGATTTACATGTAACAGGGTTCTAAGTCTCTTTCTTTTGAATTGTACAAATCAGGAAACAAAAATTGTGAAGCAAGTATCATTTCATACAATGAAGAAAATTATATGTGTTCTGATTAGCGTGGTCTTGTGGATCCAAAGAATTGTATAAGTTGTTTGTATTGTATTTGTTAACGTTGATAGTCTTTTGCTTTTTGTATAAGTTTTTAGACTGTAAATAAGTGTCTTTAAGGGTAGTAAAATCTACAAAGAAGTAAGTCACACATCATTGTCGAGTTCAAGACCGAAGTACAAATTTTGGGTAGATTCATGTTAAGTGTAGAAGTTTTCCTCATTGCCAAAATGTAGTTAATCTACTTTTTATTTGTTACAGATAATAGAATTTTTTCATATCAGGATTCATCACCCTCATTCAAAAATGTATTTTGGTGAAAGTGTAAGCCAAATGATTGATACATTTTATATGTGTGTACTTCATTAATTTCTGTGATGAAAATATGTGCAAAAAAAAAAAAAAAAAAAGTTATTTGCGGCAGGGTATATAATTGCCCTTCATACTTGTTTGTATTTTGTTGTATTTGCTGTCAAAGTGCTGAATGAAAGGAAATCATGTTTCTTGATTATACATGTATTGCATATTCATTAAGATATATAGGGGTCTGTGTAATAAATTCAAATGCTACACTGTGATAAATTTGACTTTGACGAGTAAAGAAAAACCAGCTGAAGAAAGCAGTGAAAGTTTAATAGACTCAGATATGCAATAAGGCAGTCTGAGAATAGTGAAATGTCACATGTTTTCATGAGACAGTGATATGGGTAGCAACCTCACATGCAAATTAGATGCAAATTAGATGAGGAGGTGATGTTTGCATATTAAAGCTCTTGAAGTGATTTGTACAGTCCCTTTCCTTTAAATGTCCTCATTGTGAAAGTGTTACAACTGTACAGCCATTTGATGTGGATAAGCCTTATAAAATGTAGTTGGTTTTGATTTCATATCAAACGATAATGTAGTGAATGTGGTTGAGCAGCTTGATTGCAAACTTGTGCATTGATTACATCACCAATTCATCTAATTCTGTTTACATGCGATTGCAACCAATACAGTGGAAACTCGATATAACGAGATGGTCGGGACCGAGTCATTTTCCTCGTTATAGCCGATATCTCGTTATATCAGTAGGCATAAAAGAAGGCATAAAATAAAGACATTAATTTGCACACGTGGGACTACCCATCATATTTCAATCAATACTGATAACTTGATATTGTGTGCGAGGGAATTACTCACCTTTATGGGTAAGAAGATGTTTTTCGCCAAGGAAATCCAATATCAAGAATGTGTTTCTTATTAATTGCAGATGTTTGAATTTGTAAATTTATATAGCTTGCGATCGTATCAAGATCGTCTGTGGATTGGTATGTGGTTAACGTATGGGTGTGTGTTGTGTGGAAAGCTTGAATATGGTCTGCACAATGCTGTGTGTGTATGTGACACATTCTGTATGTACATTATGACTGCGTGTGTGTGAAGACGGGGAATTCCCTAAGTAGAAGGCCAATCACAGCATCCGATTGCCTCACACCCACTAAACGTCATGATGATGTCATGTATGGCCGTCCCACCACATTTTCTGCATGTATCAGTGTGCGTGCACACACACACTTCACACGTACAACATGCAGTGCTAGCTGTGTATGGAGTGCACTGAAGAAAATGATTATGTGTGTACAAGACAGTTTTTGGCGCATCAAGCTTTACAATCTCGGAAGATGATAGCACAGGTAAAGTAAAGCTTTACCGAAGGCATTTTGCTTTACCTCGCTATAGCAGGTTTGATTTACTATGTTTTTCTTTGTTTGGAAGTCACAAAATTTATCTCGTTATAGCAGTTATTTCGTTATAGCCGATCTCGCTATAAGAGTAGCATTTTACATAGACTTGTGTGGAAGGAAATTTGGGACCGAGAAAATTTCTTCGTTATAACCGATATCTCGTTATAGCAGTGTTCGTTATACCGAGTTTCCCCCTACCACTTGTTTTCTGATAACATGTCAAATTTATAATTTTTGTGTGACTTTAAGGAACCATCTGCAGTTGAAAAAAAAAAAGAATATTGTATTCATTTAATACATGTAACAGAAAATAGCATAGCACTTTAAATGAGGTGCTGCATTCCTTTTGTGTGTCATGCACCACGATGTATGCTGTAGAGTCTGGTAAAAAGAGCATCAAAGAACCAATGATAACATTATTAGCCTAGGACAGGCTGCAGTATTATGCCACACTAATCTACTTTGCTGTCAAAGCAGCTGTGCAATGGGGAGCTGTTTTGATTAGCTGCTATTCTCATCCAATGAGAACTACATGTTTCCAGTAACCGCAGTGCTGCCCTGATGGTCTTTATCAACCAGTAAAGGACATGAATTATATGACTGTGTCATTATTCTGATCAGTACTATTCATCAAGTGATCATCAGGTCACAATTTCTTATTTCTTGAATGTGATTTCATGAGATTATTTCGACCAAAAGTGTACATCATTGTTAAGATGTCTTCTTTGTTGTATGTTGATTATTGATAAAATTGAATGAAGAAATATATGTACAGTACTTAATATGATATATTACAGTAGTTTCTGCATACTACAGTATATTGTACCTACTAGTAGGATGAAAATAACTCCATATTGATATCAAACTAGGCTTCCTTGCCAAACTTGGTAGGCATATATAAGAAAGTCTTGGAGACCAAGAAAGACGCACATGCACATGAGTGTGTGTTAACAACAAAACCCTGAAATCTAGGGGTACTTTATTATTGATTCTAATCTACGAAATATGTACACAGTTTACTGAGGATGCCACAACCATGCTGTCTACACAGTACACTCACTTTTTGTCAACTGTCACTCTGCATTCCTCCCCAAATCCTAGCTTCCAGCACCTTCCAAGTTACACAGCATTCAGTTCACCCTGTCTTCCACTACCGAGCTCCAGTCCAAACTGAGAGTCTGCACACTCGACCCCAGTAGTCCCCAGCCCCAGAACTTGTGCTGACCCAGCATTTAATAGTCTGAACACACAGACCCCCCTTTTTCTTTTGTTTTTGTCAATCAGAGATAGGGTTAACATTGAACGTTCCGTTCAATATATACCAACTCTACTCTGAATAGTCACAAGTTATACTCGACTAATGTGCGGTACACTGTACTGACCTATGTTAACACTGTGACATGCATGCACATTGTATGAATATAAATACACATGTAAAAGCAGGTTATACTGGGTTACGTTAAAGTTGCATTGATAACACACACCTAATCTCCAGGCATGAATCTCTACACCTTGATTTTAAAACCCATGGTCTGATGTTGTAAAATTTTCTTGTGTTAAGTATGGCAAGATAACACTCCCTTTATACAGATACACACACTATTCTCTTAAATAACAACAGTGAGAGTATATCATGTTACAATATTGTCAGGGATGCTAAATGCATGATGCCAATGTCAAAATAAATGTTATCAAACTAGACAATGCTAACAACCTTCGAACTGTAGTCCAATATACGAGAGACCGATTGAACTGTAGAAGCCAAAACTTCCATAAACACTAAGTACACGACTCGTCCTTCTGCAACTTATTACTATAAACTCTATATCTAATCAGCATCAACAGCATCAACACAGGGTTGGATGACAGATATAAACAAATACAGTACTCCATCCATTGTCTAAAAAAAAAAAAAAAAAAAAAAAAAAAAAAAAAAAAAAAAAAAAATCACTGTAGGAACCTTTCTCCAATTGTTACTCTAATAAACATACATTCAATTGTCCAACATGACATACGTTGTATATATATATATATATATATATATGCATGGGCATTTCCAGCTAAATAACAGAGTGGCTTTGAAAATGCATTACATGTACCAACATTCTCCAACTGTCATCAACCACTACTGAAAAATGACCGTTGAATTACTTACATAGTCACCCCCAATCAATTCTTGTTATGTTAAATTGGTTCCTTAGGTTAAAACAACAATCATCTTCAACTGAATTTAGTTGCAATTCCACGAGAACACAACAAATTCCGAATGTAATAAATTATGAAATATGCACCAACTCGAACTGAGTACCAGTACCATTGTTACCTCAACCCAACATGTTTACCACATTGCATTATCAACAATGTTTACAATGCATATGGTAATGAATCAGCCGTGCTAAGCAGATAATTATCGTCTTCTGCAACAATTAACCCACGCAACAGGACACAAGAACACACAATGGATAGTCAATGATATACTCCTGTCAAGTTGCTCAATGGGGATTTCAATATCATGTGACTTAAGTACACTGTAGATAGTCACAAACACCAGATACAAATGTAGTTGTGAATTCCAATATGTTGATATTTTGCAACTGGTAGTTCATTCACAACTATCACAGGGATGCCAAGTTTAAAAAAATTTTATGAGTGAGATTTTCATGACTCGGCGTCTTGGCACTCGCGCGCATGCGCGCGCGAACGAGGGGGGGGGGGGGTGTCCCCTGGCCCCCTCCCATGGTAGGGAGCTTTATTAGTTCTTAATGATGCAATCTGGCCGGTGCATACTTAAATGACTATATTTTTACTTATTTTAAAAGACAAAAGGAAAATATACCTTCAATTGCAACTACAGCTGTATAAGTTTAATCCTTTGAGCTATGCTCCTTATTTTTTGGCCTAAGTTGCAGACTTCACCCGATGCGTGAGAAAAATGGGTGCCTTGCGTGAGATCGTGAGACAGACCCAAAATGCTTGAGTCTCACGCATTCTTCGTGAGACTCGGTAGCTCTCATCGCTATCCTCGCTATCATCGCGTTACTGTAGTGCAATTACAGTATTACATCTACGTGGGGCTGCGTAAATGTTCAGCATATAGAATTAGCAGGACTGAATAAGGGCAAGATATGCAAAGGCAAGTCAACAGTTCTTTGCGTTGAACGTGCAGGACCTAATGACTAAACATAATTTATGTTTATAGAACAGTTGCTTTAATGTCATATTCGCCACTGACATATAAGCAAGATGCCTTCCTGTTGTCGCTACCGAACGTGTTTTCCACTTTCGCCAATTTGCGCTCCGCTACTCAGTAGATGGGCGCCATGTGGCATTCTAAGGCATCACTAGGCTTGCACCTTATTTCGTTTCATTATTATTTTTTTTTTCCAACGCACATCAAATCAATTTCTCCATGGCTGCACACACTGCATATGACATAAATCCAAAAACACATCCAATGTGAGTATAAGTTAAGCACCCGATCAAATCAGCATAAGATGCATAACACCGCTTCCATGGAAACCATCTCTGCTGGCTCGTCCGACATTGGTCATAAGTCTGTAAACAAGATAACTCGCCACATCCAAGGAGCGGACAGCATTCCCTGTACATACTGGATATCAATGGCGTGCCGAACAATCCTGCTTAATTTTGCCTCCTGGTCCACATCACCGGTAGCATCCCTTGACTTCTTTCGGTTACGGTGCTGGTTGAATAACTCTTGTGAGTTATTCCTCATCTTGCTGTTGGCAAAAGACTATTAAAGACACAATTCTCAGACACAACATTTTACAAACATGTGCATCTGATGGGTGGGGAAGAAAGTGACACTATGTAGCTACTTGTACTTGGTTGTGGCAACTATAATGTATAAAGCAGGGCCTTTCCTACATGTATCATTACTGAGTAGGACCTGCCCAATCTGACCTACACATCACTTCCTTGCATAGCCACATACTGTATGTACTGGCTAGCCAATTCTCCCACAGAACTGTGCTGTATCCCCACCAAGGTAGGTACCAACTTTTGTGGTGATGAGAAGACCCCGCCAAGTTCACCATGCAGCCATACCAAGTGACACGAATTAAAGTTAACATTACATGTTACCTTAAATAGCCAATCAGTGGCAATCAGCATACATAGTGATATGGTCATGTAAAGCTTCACAACTACAGTAACCCCAGCCATGTCGCTTAGGAGACTTCCTCTGACGAGTTGGAGGCTTGGTTTCCTCCGTCCTCACTACTCCCTCCACTTGAACCTCACCTGGCACATCATCTTGTCTGTCGTCAGGCTCCAGAACTAAGAGAACCTCATCCTTGTCGCCACTGTTGGTCTGTGTGACAACACTAGAAACACAGTTTTGCTTGTCTGCCCTGATCAGCCACGGCTCCTTGTCTCTGTATTTCCATAGGCGGTCCCTGTGTACTACTTTTGGCTTGCTCCTTTTTGTTAACTGGATTCGGTGTACCACATCATTTATCCTATGTACAACGGCATAACTATGGGGCCCTCCCAAGGTGATGTCAATTTAGGAGACTTTCCCTTCTTCCGACTCGGGTTATGAAGCCATACTTGACGTGGTCCCCTGCCTCAAATGACTTGGTTTTGGCTCTAATGTCGTACCGTGCCTTCATGTTGTCACCTGAGATATGCAAATTCGCTCGAGCATGGTCATGGACTGCATGCAACTTAATTCTCCGCTAGCATTTCAGCATACTCCGTGTGCTGCAGAGTTTCATTGTCGCTGGGGGTTGACCATGAAGCAAATCAAGTGGTACCATCATCTCTCTACCATACACTAGCTTGGAGGGACTGAATCCAGTAGATTCATGAATGGCTGTCCGGTATGCCATGGATAAGAGTGGTAGATAGTCATCCCAGTTTGTCTGTTGATCGTTAACAAAGAGAGCTAGCTGATTTTCCAGAGTGCGGTTATACCTTTTAACCATTCCATCTGAGGCGGGATGTAGAGGCGTCGTTCTGGTCTTGTCAATGCCAAGGTGTGTGCACATCTCACTGAACACTGCCGACTCAAAATTGCGTCCTTGATCGGAGTGCAATTGCATCGGCGCTCCAAATCGTGATACTACCTCCTTCACAAATACATTGGCGACGGTCACTGCTTCCTGGTTAGATAGGCTTATGGCTTGTACTTTTGGCCATTTGGTGAAATAATCCATCATGACTAAAACATATTTGTTTCCTGCTTCAGTCTCAGGCAAGGGTCCCATCACATCAACTGCCCACCTCTCCATAGGGCTTCCCACTTGATACCTTTGCAGCTTGGAATGAGCCTTCCTTGTCGGACCGTTCTTGGATGAACATTTGTCATATTTAGGCCTATGACAGTATCTTTTCACCTCGTTACAATAGTGGAGCCAGTAGTATCTCTCGTACACGTTCCAGTGCCCTATTGATGCCAAGGTGGCCTGCTGTGACTTTGTCGTGCAGCTCCTTCAGTACCTCTGAGCGCAGTGATGCAGGAAGAATGCGCTGCAGTTTGACTGTGTCTCCTCGAGGTGAATCCCGCCTTCAACACAAGACCCCTGATATCACCGTGAGGCTCTCCCATTGCGCCCAATAGGCTTTCACATCCCGTGATGGGCAACGTCTTTCCACTCTGGTTTGTCGTTATGTGTTTCCTTCATACACAACACCTTGCCGATAATTTCATTGTCCAATTGAGCTTGACGAAACTTTTCGCTGCTGATTTCATTTGAGGTCATCTTCGTTACCCGCACATGACACACATTCTCGTCTCTGCCCTCTCACAGTGACGACACTCTTGACCGGAACAGGGTCGACAAGACATCGGTATTGCTATGTTGACGACCAGCATGGTGCTCAATAGAGAAGTCATACTGGCCCAGGATTTGCATCCAACGAGCTAGTTGACCCTCGGGTTGACGAAAATTCATCAACCACCTCAATGATGCATGGTCACTTCGGATGTTAAAATGGCGTCCATACAGGTAGTGATGAAAGTGCTTTACCGTGGAAATTACAGCGAGCAGTTCTTTCCTCGTTACGCAATAATTCTCTCGTCCCCTCAGAGTTCGACTGTAGTAGGCGATCACATGTTTCTTCCCGTCCACTGGCTCACTGAGCACCCCTCCTACACCATCCTGGCTAGCATCGGTGTCCAATATGAAGCTGTCATGGTGGGTAGGAAATTGAAGAATGGGAGCTGTTGTCAATGCCTTCTTCAAAGTGTCAAATGCGTTTTGGCAGCATTCATCCCAGTGGTATCTTCTGTTCTTCTGAGTCAGTTCATGTAGCGGCTTGGCGATCGAGGCAAAGTCCCTTACGAAGCGCCTGTAGTATGTACATAATCCCAGAAAACTCTGCACGTCCTGCACGTTCTGTGGGATAGGCCAGTCTTGTACTGCCTGCGCCTTCACAGGATCAGTCTTAACCCCCTTGCTGCTGATGATGTGGCCTAGATATGACACCTCCCTTTGAAACAGCTCACATTTCTTTGGGTTGAGCTTCAATCCCGCAGCTTGTAATCGATCACATACAGTGTTGAGGCGTTCTAGTGTCTGTGCAAATGACTACCCATTTACTACAATGCCATCTAAATATACCATGCATGTATTCCATGGAATGCCGGCCGCGCATAAGATCCATTAGCCGCTCAAAAGTCTGTGGCGCATTGCATAGACCAAAAGGCATAGTCCTAAATTGCCATAGTCCCGTACCAATTGAGAACGCAGTCTTGGGTCTAGCCTCCTCATCCAGGTTTACCTGCCAGTACCCGGACTTTAGGTCTAAGGTGCAGAACCACTCCGAACCTGTCAATGCATCCAAAATATCACTGATGCGAGGGAGAGGGTAAGAGTCCTTCGTGACCTGGTTTAAGCGTCGGTAATCTACAAAGAAACGTGTGCTACCGTCTTTCTTCTTAACCAGGACGATACGTGAACACCATTCTCCAGAGGCTGGTTCAATCACGCACTGTTCCCTCATCTCTGCAATAGCTCGAGTAGCTTCTTCTCTCTTGGCTGCTGGTAACCTATATGGACGTTGTCGGATTGGGCAGGGCATCACATGAGTCTATCTTGTGGGAGAGGACTCTTGTGGTTCCTATATCGATCGATCCCTTGGACTCGTAACAGATCCTGCCTCTGGAGGATGAATTTCCGCATTTTCCCCTCTGTTCCTCAGACAGTGCAGGGCTGCTCCTTTCATAAAGCGGCACCAAATGCATTTGAAGCTCTCCTTCAGAGTCCTCTGCCTCTCCGTCATCACCTCTTTTCTCTCGGGTTGGGACATTCACGACATAATGCACAAGCTCGCACTTCCCTGTGCAGGCACCCTGTTGAATCTTCTGCTCCACGTCACTCAAATTTGCTACTCACACAGCAACAGTTGGAACTTCAACATCTACTAGAGTTCTCCCAACAGCCAGCCATCTTTGGTTGCTGTGGTGACCCTTGACCGTTCCCCATCTCATCGTCATATCCGGAGAAGAGAGACTAGCTGGGATACAATGTAATAGCCTCACTGTTAGGTGGAACTGTAACTGTGTCAGCCAATGCTACACGACAGCAGCTAATCTCCTCATCTTCCTCGTGAGTGCCACATCGGAGGGGAATTTGGGCATTCCCAATTCTTAGGATCCTCTCGCTCATGTCGATAGTGCACTGATTTGCAGAAAAAAAAATCTACCCCAAGAATACTCTCATCCAAGATGTCTACAACGAAAAGACGGTGACGTACACTTTTATCTCCTAGCTGTATATAACAAGTGTGACTGCCCCTCTTAAACCAGCTGTCTCCCCCGTCACCATTATGATTCGACTCGTTTTAGGATTCAATTGATACCGTGGCGAGTACACGTACTTCTTGATTCTCTCCCAGACATCTGGCCGTATCAAGGTGACTCCTGATCCCGCATTGACGAGGAGATCGCACACTTGACCGCCAACCAATCCTTGAGCTACCAGACCCTCTGGTTCCCCACCTAGAGAACGAATCATAACCTGTGGAGGAGCCTTCAAATTGCTAGCCGCACTCTGCTCCATGGGGACGGCTACTGGTCGTTTCCCTGGTTGTATTGCGTTGACGTTTCTGGGGGTGGCACCAACTCCTGGCAGTACCGCTCCGTATGGCCCGTCTTCTTGCACTTGTTACAGGTCACCTTTTCGTCCTTGCAGCTTCTTGCAAAGTGGCATGTCTTCCCACAGTTATAATTAAGGTCCCTTTGGAGGAGAGCGGCCTCTTGACTTGCTGTTGCTTGGTCTGGAAAGAAGTTGCTCTAGTCTTGTGACGAGCTGATTCAGAACTTTCTTGTTGAAGTCAGTTCTGACTTAATTCTCCTACACGTACATCCTTCCTCTGCCTACTAGCAAGAGCGAACGACTCTAACTCCAGGGCTACCTTTAGAACTTCGTTGAGGGTGGCGCACTTGCTCTGTCGAAGGCGAAGACGCATATATCCTCCTCCCAAAATGCATCGATGAACTGATCGATCGCCAGAGTCTCATGCATCGACGTGGCTGCATCTGGGTATGCTTGCTGTACTAATCGTTCCACATCGCCAGCAAGTTCTGACAGGCTCTCATCCTTTCCCCGTCTCCGGTTGCGGAACTGGACTCTAGCTGGCAAGCTCAGTCTGATGAGCCACTCCAAATCGTGAGTTGAGGGCGTTCACGAGGGCATCAAAGTCTGATCGTTTCTTTGAAGGTAAGCTGGCTAGAACCGTGGCTGCCTGACCAGTCAGACTCGTTGCAAGCTGGACAGTCCTTGTGCTCTTTTCCCATCCATTTAATTCTACCAGCATGTTGAACTGAGAAGCATACACTTCCATGGAATCTTCCCATCATAATGTTGGAGGTCGGATGGTTTTCTCATGCCTACTCATCTTCGGTGAGGGACAGGGAGAAACAATAGGCGACTCACTTTCAACCACAAGAGGGTGTGCAGTCTCAGCCGGTTTTGGGGAAGGCAAGACAGGATGTTCCAAAGTAGCTTGCATTTCTCTGTCTGGTACTGTTGGCTGCGTTGGTTTTGACCTCTCCCCCTCACGGGCCTCCAGTGCTTGCAGACGCCTCTCAAAGTCTTGCTGGGAGGAAGCAAATTGGTCAAGCCGGGCAAGATTTGCTCTGTGATTACGAGCTGTCCCTTCAGCAAACTTGTTGAAGGCATCGAGGAGTGCCCCCACTCCGGGCTGGGAAGAGCGTCCACACCCCCTTGTACGTGTGGAAATGGGTGACCGCGACATGGCTGGAACCAGGTGATCAACTCTACACAACCATATGTGACTAAAACTCAAAAGCCAATTCCTCTATTCAACCCCCTTATATCTTATTAAAGCCAAAATCCCAACTTTACTCCCAAGAATGAAAGAAAGTAAGCCACTAACGCACAAGTGATTCAACTTTCACTAAGTGATGTGCAAAATGGGGCCATTCAAATATCTTGCATTGCTCTCTTAACACAAGTGCACATAGGGCCTACTGCATATATTCCCTCTTGCTTTGAATCTTGTGCTCCTTATACACCACAAAGAACAACCCTGTGTATCTATATTAATCAATAATTACCATCTGTGATCATGTAGATGCCTTATAAGAATGCTAGCAGTCAATATGTTGTCTGATCACTAATGTACCTTGATTTCCTTACCAAACTAGGTAGGCATATATAAGAAAGTCTTGGGGACCAAGAAAGACGCACATGCACATGAGTATGTGGTAACAACAAAACCCTAAAATCTAGGCGTACTTTATTCTTGATTCTAATCTACGAAATATGTACACAGTTTACTGAGGATGCCACAACCATGTTGTCTACACAATACACTCACTTTGTGTCGGCTGTCACTCTGCATTCTTCCCCAAATCCTAGCTTCCAGCACCTTCCAAGTTACACAGCATTCAGTTCACCCTGTCTTCCACTACCGAGCTCCAGTCCAAACTGAGAGTCTGCACACTCGACCCCAGCAGTCCCCAGCTCCAGAACTTGTGCTGACCCAGCATTTAATAGTCTGAACACACAGACCCCCTTTTTCTTTTGTTTTTGTCAATTCCATAACAGTATCATTTGTATGTTTGATAGGCAATTGGACACTAGTACAAAGGAAAGTTCCTTGCTGGTAATTTGATGAGTTTTTATTAAGTTGTTAATCTGTGTTATGAAGCAGTATAGTGTATTAATGTTGAAGGATAATTTTCTCATCCATTGAAAAAGAGAAATTAAGATTTATGTCTCTTTCCTCTCCCCAACATCATCCCCCCGCCCCATCCCCTTCTTTGCCTCAATGTAAGAAAACTTATTATGTCAATCAGTTTATTTCCATATAAAACTACCCAACCTAGTCTACCTCAATATTGTATCTCAGTATTTATGTGCACATGGACATCTCAGTAATATATCAATTGATCAACTTCATGCCACATGATGTTGATGTGCAAGTAAAGTTGTGTGAAGAGCACATCTCAAAGCCAGATGTGGAGGTATATGGAAATCACCCTTATCTCTCACACATTATTGCCAGCAGTGTGGTGTTACAGATATGTCTCCAGGCTCTGCCAAACATCACAATATGTGATCCTGGGTGTTAGGCCTGTCTGACGTGTGCACCCATGGAAAGGATGTTTTATTCAGTATGCGAATCCTCGCTGAGATGTTTTAACCCTTCCATTTCTAGAAACCACATTTTAGTGCTTTGATGCTGTATCTTGTTTTAAGTTAAATTTTCAGCATTTCGTCTACTGAGAACAAGAAGGGCGCTATCATGACATAAGTAAGATTTGAGCGTAGATAGAAATTAAGCAATCAAATAAAAAGTTTATTTAATCAAAAGTGGGTAGATCTATAAGCATTGTTACAAATATAAGGTAAAATAACATCCCTAGTATGGTTTTAATTTTTCAACATTTGACTGAAAATGAAAGTAATTTAAAATTGACACAATAATATAGAGGAGATTTAGCTCTGCAACGTGATACAGTTGTACCTGTAACTCAGTCCCCCCCCCCACTACGATAAAGCCCTTCTCGTTCCCAGCCGACGATATACTTGTGTTTTATAAGGTAGAGTACAAACTTCTCTGTCATTCCAGCCCTTCGTTGTTCATATTCAATGATTATTTCAGGCACAAGCATTTTCCAAGGAATCTTGACTGCCTCTGAATTGGCAACACACTTTAAAGAATACTAGTACTACGTGCTGTAGTTCCAGACCTGTTTTTCTCTCAACTTTGGTGATATTTTGTTACATTTTTTTTTTCTGAGTTTGTGCAGATTACATGAATGTTACCAGCTCTATGTAACCTTTCTTTAGCATATGGTACGGCGCACACGGTTATAACGAGAAATTCCGGTTACAAAAATTCAGGCCGCAACATTATCTTCTCTATGTATTCTTATTGTTTATTTGTTTGGTTATAATAAAATTTCGATATAACGAAAGAGAACTGCCAGTCCAGAGGACTTTGTTAGAACGGGAGTCCATTATATTCAGATTGGCCAGGTTGGTGACGACAAGATTATCATTTTGCCACAATTACCCCAGAACTTGAAGGCTTCATTGTTGCATGACAACGCTGGTAGACAAGGCCCACTGGGAGAACGATGCTTACACTTCAATATGAGACTTCCGTTGGTAGATTGAGACCGTGTCTATTACACCAGTGATAACACCGTGATCAAGTTACACGCGGTCGTAAGTTATGTGTATAAAGGAAGGTTTTGAACTAGTAAGAGGTTAAACTCTTTCAGCCAGGAACGTAGTTAATATTTGGCATAAGCCTTTGTGCGGAGACTGTCGTGGCAACATCAGTTAACGCCTTCAAGTCTAAGCTCAATGATCAAAAACATAACAAATTTAATCCAGATTGCATAAAATTATAATCCCGCGGATACATCACATGGAACTCCTCAGGCTCAGGATTGGATTCTTTGAATGGCCCTGTACAAGTTTTTGATTTACTGGGCGTCATCAACCATGGAAAATAATGAATCAAAACGAGAATTGTAATGTTTAATTTTTTGTTATTTTATTTTTTGTCCATTTTCCATCTGTGAAGATGGCTGGATAGCCCATATTCAGCTACACTAAGCTGGTCTTCCATGGGGTCCAGTTGGATGTGAGGTGGGACCACTTCACCGGGTTAAACACCCTGCTCTTTGCGATGAATGAATGAAGCAGGATCTTTTAAGTGCATGAGTTGTGACTCTCTCATACACGGGACCTCCATTTTATGTCCTTTCCGAGGGACAGAGTGTTTTTGCCTCATGCTAGAGGGGACGGTATGTTTACAAACAACATTGCTCAGTCCAGACTCGGGATCGTGAGGCAGACGCGCTGCCGACTGAGCCAACTCACCGCCCTTAAATCATTGATCTGAGATCTACACAGCTGATATGCTGATATTCATTTAGTCAGTGCAGTCAAATTAAATGTGTGATACATTAACTAAACATGGCATTCAGCATTGACAGAACCAATAATTTTCAATTAGTAACCGTGTACAACTTGTCCAAACCTCATCAGTTTTGTTTCTTTTTATTTGTTTGTTGTCTGTGATTGTCAGAACGGTTAATGTCATATTGCAGATTTCAGACCTTATTGAAATAAATTTCATACCCTTGAGCAAATTGAAATATATATGTGTACTAATTTACACAGGATAAAACAACAGGTAGGGCCTATACACAACTTGACCGTACTAGGCTGGGCTGCCTTTTTGTTTGCTTGTTTGGATGTGTGTGTGTGTGTGTGTGTGTGTGTGTGCGTGTGTGTGTGTGCGCGCGTGCATGTTGGGGGGGGGGGGGGAAATCAGTCTGATGATTGTGTTTAAGAGGGACTCCGATAGTGGTGTATTGGTTAAGGTGGAGATTCAGCTTTCAAAATTTTTGCGAGATGCTTGGAAACCACTTATAGAATATTTAAAAACATACAATTCAAAGAGAGTTTGAACGTTTATTTGATGAAAATCGATTTTGAAATGGCTAAAATATCCAAAAACAAAGTGAAACAAAGCGATCCTAATAAAAAGTGGGTTCCACCTTTTAGTAGGATTGCTTCGTGTTAGAATATCACATCCATTTCAAGACCAATCTCACCAAATAAACCTTAAATTCCTCTTATATTACTCCTTCATATTTCGTAAGATGTTTCTCATCTGAGAAAGAAATCAACATAAAGAATGTACATTTTAACCATCCCTTTAAAGGGATGATATGGTTTCAGTTGAGATGAAAATTTATCTTTTAAGTTTTTGCAGGATACTTAGAAGCCACTATACAAGTTGTATTATGTTGGTGAGTATATAAGTCTAAAAGGAATTCAAAGTTTATCTAATGAAAATCAGTTTAAATATGGCTGAGATATCCAAAAACAAAGAAAAAAAAAACACCCCGATCCTAATAGAAAGGTGGCGCCCACCTTGTACATGTATTAGGATTTAAATTAAGCTGACTTTTCTCTCCAGTCTCGCCATGCTGCAACCAATACAGACAAATAAAAGTTTAAAGGGCAGTGCTGAAGTGGCACAGCTTGAAGGCTCCAAATTAAGAGCCTGTTTATGTTTGAGAAGTGAAAAGAGATTCCAGGCAACTGCCGGTACATAGAGTTCTCGGAACCGTTGGTTTTCTGTCCGTACACACCTATCAAAGTTTCATTTCAGGCAAACAATACGTATGCCCCTAATATAAAGATGATATTGAGGAATTATTAGAGGACCTAATACATGCACAGCCAAACCTGTTTTGCGACCACCTGCCGTATGCGACCACTAAACACATTCCCCCAAGAACAATATGATGTTAATGACCCTGTCTATAGCGACCACCTGTCTTCAACGGTCACTGTGTGCGTCTCCAGTTGTCGGCCGCTATAAACAGGTTTGACTGTTTTTACTTCGTTTTAACTGAAACCACTTCCTGCAAGTTACATTTGACGGGAACTCCGGTCTGCATCATTTTACTAACTGTTTGCCTTTCGTATCGCCACTAGCAGTGGAATTTAATTGCCGGATTCAGCATGAATGTGATGAATTAAAGACATACGCAATATTAATTCATGTTGATTTATTGTGTTGATTTCTAATTCCGTGATCAATACCTGTGTTGCGTAAAGAATATTTAAATGCATTGTACATGCCATATATTGATTTTTTTTTCTGACTTTGTATTTCAGATTATTTTGATACACCCACAAAAAGACATTAATGCCCCTTCCTCAAAACCGACCATAACTTGCATGTTTCCATAATACAAAAATATGATTATTAAACAAACGACATTGTCATCGAAATCTTGGTTGGATTTTTTTCCTTATGGGGGGTGGGGCATATCCAAGTAACCTGAAGAAAAGTAACAAGCTTATTCTTCTTTTAATATATAACATAATATTCAAACATCATTTTGTGCATATAAGTGATGTTCATGATATAAATCAACACAACTCTGTCTGCTTTGCATGACATATAGGTCCTTTAAACCTGCACGTATCACAACCAAAGGCTTGAGTGGTAGCGGGATTGGGGTATTCCCAGGCATTGTCTTTTATTCCTGCCTTGAATTCGTATTATTGCCGCTTGTCAGTGCAGAAAACGTGGTGTATAAGGTATCTGATATCGCACGTTGAAACACTGTGACTATAGGCCTATAGTTGTACATCACGATCACCAGTCGAATCACGAGTGTGCAATGATGTTATCGACGATGTGTTTCATGGCGAACCGTGTCCCGAGGATATTTCATGAATACAACAATGTACATTGTATACTTGAATACTTCTAGAGTATTAAGTAAAATGTCGATCTACACAAAGAGATGCGATTTATTGTTGTCATGTCGTATGGCCTACATTCAAATACATTTATTGCGAATAATAAGAAATGGGCGGTAGGCGTAATTTAGCTAGATTTCAACAATTTATTATAGCAATTTATCTGTCGGTTTAACGACTTTTTCGAGGCTGCATTGACAAATAATGAATCCTTAATCTATTTACATCACGGCGTAGGTCTATGTTTTCAGCATTTTTCTTCCTATTACGATTTGACGGGTAGGATCACATGTTTGTAGGCCTTCTCTGTACACGCCCTTCTCTCTCTCTCTCTCTCTCTCTCTCTCTCTCGACTCTCATACAGTATCGCGGCGTTTTGCTTTAATATTCTGCTGAACACATGCTACCCCATTAAATGTGTAAAGAATATAGGCCTATACTAATTCCACATAATACAATGTGAACCTTGGAGTGCTATTTCAGGTAAACCAGTCTAAAATGAATGCAGATTAAACATATTATACTGCTCAGGGGCGGATCCAGGATTTCCGTAAAGAGGGCATGGAAGGGGCGCCTTTACAAAATAACGCGGGGTGCACGCCCCCCCCCCCCCCTCCTCCCCCCCCCCCATTTTTTTTTTCATTTTATTTCTTATGTTTTCACAAAAATTAAAGGGGGCGCCCGGTACGCTTCCCCTGGATCCGCCACTGCTGCTAACAAATGGATCATTATTTGTTGGTGGTTGGGGAGAAAAGCTGCCATGGTTTCCGCATACGACTGTTTTGTTCAAGTTGTCTGCTGTTCAAAGTTTCAGTTTGTTGCAGTTATATTTGCTATCAACGTGACAAAATAAAGTGATCAAATTTCAAACTGCGTTGCTGTCACTGGACACGAAAGTAGGGTGGCTCCGGTTTATTCAGTTGCGTTATTCTATTACATGTATTTGTTGCAGATGATCCCTCGTTGTCTTTATGTCGAGTTGTTGAGTTTTTGTTTTGTTTTTGTCTCATATATACGTATCACGATACATTAAAGTATTTGATTTGCGCTATCCTCATTTATGATTTTCATGGCGATGACTGGACATTATACCAGTGGAGGATCCAGGCAGGGGTGCATCGGGCTCTCCCCCCCCCCCCTTTTTTTTTGTGTTAAAAAAAAAAATAAAAAATAAAAAGGACAAAGTCGGGGTGCGATGCGTGCGCTCCCCCCCCCCCTTTAATTTTTGTAAAGGCGCCCCTCTTTACGGAATTCCTGGACCCGCCCCTGCTAGATAATACACACTGTGGTGTTTTGTTCATGAGTGCTTCTGCTTCACCTGTAAAATAATTGTGATTTTTGTTTTTCCTCCAAAGTCCAAAGAAATCTAAAAATAATCTGTTTAAGTTGGTTTATCACGCCACAGACATTCATTTCTCACCGTGAAATTGCTTCTATCGGGCTCAGAATTGTGTCAAAACTTCCTAACTTGAAGGAAAATGTTGCTATATTGCCAACTCAGTGTAATGAGTCTTCACTCTTATTCGTGCAAAACTTCAATTTTCCCCTTTTTAAGTGTTTCCACAGAGGTGGAAGGAACGTTTTCAAGCATGTGAACTATAGAGTGAAATATCACTCCATATTGAAGTTTCGTTTGATATAGAGTAAAAGTGAAAGCATAAAGACGACCAGAATATGGAGTGCTTTTTTTCCCCCAAACGAGTTATAACTTCAAGAATTTAGTGCGTTATAATACCTCATCACGTTTAGGATGGCTTTCATATTTATAGAATGAATGAGTCAAACAGTATGATAGAGCAAGGATTGATCAGATCAGGGTTGGGACAGTTATTTGTTTGTTTACAAATCAATGATTTATACACGTAGTTGCTACCGGATATTCAATTCAATTTATTCTCATATTTCACAAGAAGACCAAGTACAATACATGCACTCTAAAAACACAAATGTTAAATTAGCATCTAAAAGGGCCGAGGAGTGACAACATTTTGAAAGTGTCGGTTTTCCTGCTAGATTCAACATTTAAAATGTTATTTTAAAAGTTGAATGCAACACTTCAAAAAATGCTGTCACTCCTCGGCCCTTTTAAATGTTGATTCAACATTTGCGTTTTTAGAGTGTGTCAATGGAACAAAAAAACAAAAAACAAAAACCGACAACAAAACCATATTACAACGCAAAACATGAAAAAACAACCCAACGTATTGCTACAAAGCTAAATGTATAAGGCAAGTCCAAAACATAAGGCTATCAGTACGTAAATGAAAGAATAAAGGCATTAGGCCCGTTACGAATGAAAGTGTGAAATACATGTATGAATTAAGGAATCAACTAAAAGCAATGCCTGTAAAAGTGCTATAGTTGGTTCCTAATGTTGAATGCGTTTCATCGTGTTCATGTTCACAATGGAAGACAATACAGCAACGAAAATGATGCTGAATCTTTTTCTTCTTCTGTGTCTCAGGAACCTACTTTCAGGTAAGAAGTTTTCTACAACGTCAATTGTACCTTCACAGGCTATAAGAACAATGTCTCGTGGAGATTTTATGTTAAAGTGAATATGTTACAAAGTCACGGCTGTGATATACGCTCCTATATATATGTATATATATATATATATATATATATATATATATGTATATATATATATATATATATATATATATATATATTCCCTTCATCGACCGATACAAGATCTTTACGTCTCGAATCGACCAAGTTGATGATCGATCGAAGAAGATAACACACACTCAAACGATTTAACACAATCTTGCTGTTGTGAGCCGTTTATGTCATGAAGTCTAAAGTTCAACAGTTACCATTCACAAAACATATCCATCAGTTCTCCCCGTCAGGGATCAGATAATACTTTACATAAATAGATACGTAGTTGATAAGAAATCATGCGACACGGCTAAGTTCAACGGCTATCAGCTTTGATTAATTATGAATTTTTAGACTGTTGAAAAGTAGTGGTGCATTTCGCGTGGTGTATTTCGATTTAAAGTACGCTGCTTTTGAGGGGGAAGAAAGAATAAGGTATGATATTGACTTCGTTGTCCTTTCAGTGTAGGCCTACAGAATATCAGGAGGACATACTCTTCCGATAACCATGTGTTCGTGTTCACACGTTTTGATAATTTTTTTTTTTTTTAATAATCTCTTTTGATGGTACTTATATGCGAGTTCGTTTGTGTAATGTATGTTTATATTGGTGTGTATACGGTATAATAGTGAATCCATGTGTGCTTGTGTCGACGCATTTTCAAGAATTGTTATTTATGCCAGTCATTGTTTTTTTTTTATAATCACAATCGGCTTCGCATTGAGTCTTTTCCCCCATCTTTTCCCTCTAGAGCGCAGGTTGATATCTTTGAGATACATCACCAGTAACATTAATAATGGAAGCTTCATCGAGAGAGCGAACATTCCAATACGATGACGATCTGCCTCCTTTACCGGTACCGCCCCTTGAGCAAACATTGAAGAAATACATCGACTCGGGTAAGATAACACGTCCAATGCATTTACAATGAAAATCACACATCTGAGAATCTAAGAATCAACCACCTCTAATAAAAGTAACGATAGCTGTAGATATAATCAATAATTGCCGTTGGTATCAACATCAATGACATGACCCCACTCGTGTCCCTAAGCACACCCATTTGTCTGTGTCAATTTCTTCTACTTTCTTAGTAAAGCCCTTCTTGTCTGAGGATGACTTCCGGGAGACGCAAAGAATTGTGGGACGCTTCGGTCAAGGAACGGGTAAAACACTTCACAACGAGCTTGTCAAGAAGTCCGAGGCTTCAAAAAATTGGGTAATTGATCATTCTTCAATAATTTATGCTGTGTTCTTCGATGTGTATAAGATTTTAGAAGTATTCAGACCGACAGCATTTACTTATAATTTCCTTAAAGGTTAGTAGGATGTGTTCTCATTTGGACTATATTCCGTTTCAATGCAGTAAAATATTCTGATGATTATTATTGTCAGAGGGAATGGTCATTTGGAAGTGAATTCCCCTCTTCAGCTAAATGTACTGGCACTATAAAACGAGTCGTGGATTTCATAACTATCAGGTAATGACTTGTTAATGAATAGTAAAAACGAGTTTGGCAATAACTAATTTGAAAACAACACAATAAGAAAGCCCGCAAATATCAACTCCATATAATATTTTGACACAATCATTATGCCTTGGGTCTATTGAAGAGAATATGCCATCAAACAGAATATGAAAATGATATCAGAGCACTCTTTGCCACCTTTGAACTCTGTACTATACAATACAAAACAAAGCTAAGATATTGATAAGCTCAGGCGGAAGGTGCATTTAGAATGTAACATTGTCGTGAGGCATGATAAGATGTAAAATCAGACACACTTGCCTCACATTGAGATAACATTATCTCACACTCAGACATAGTTAAGCAAAGATAACCCATATAATTATGAAAACAGATAGCGCAGGGACTTAGATAGTTTATCAATTACCTATTTGTTGTTGTTGTTTCTGCTTAAATACATTCTTCTTTATATCAGATATATTCTCCGTTTTATTCTTTCTGCCAGATTTGTGAGACGGTGGAAAAAAATGGGAGAAGACGGATTTTTAATTTTCATGGGAAAAGATAATGCGACCACCCAGCTAAAATTCCACAGAAGGTATATAGGCCAATGTGAATTTCCACTTTTATACATGTTACAAAAGGTTATTAATCAATCTCAAAGATTTAAAGTCATGTAAACACATAAATCATTCAAAAGTGACTGAAATAAGGGAGAGGTTAATGCATTGTAGGAGGTGCGCAGTTTCATAGAAAGGGGAGGGAAAAAAACGATTTAAAGATTAGGACCACTAAGGAGTGATGTGCCGAAGTATCGATGGAAATATATTCTGTTTCCCAGTGCAGCACCTGTCCGAAAAAAAAAAAAATATATATATATATATATTGACATAAAATGCATTTTTCACACCAATAATGATATCTGGTGGCAACGATATGCCATTCATGTTATGAGTAATAAAATTCCCTATCCATTCCCGTTTGAATTATGTAGATCCGTACAATACTTTCTTGAGTTATATCCAAAAATGCTAGGGGGGGGGGGAACTTACTTTCTTTGTTGAGTGTATATATATATAGATATATTGTCCAGAGAAACTGCTAATATCTCAGTTTGGGTTTTCTTTTAAGCCGCAAAATATTGAAAGGTATAGTAAGAGAAAATATCACTCTCGTAGGTAAGACAATATAAACTTATATGATTTGAGTCGGTCAACCCAGATGACATATTTTGGTCCATTACAGAATCATAATCTGAGATTGTTTGTGGGTTTTGAGCTATAGGAGATCACTTGCCCGTCATTTCCGCTTTAATATTTTGTATAGTTGGAACAATGGTGGGAAGAAATAGCATATCTGTCATCTCGACGTCCTCTTGGAGTTTTCCAAAACCCTTCCGGGTCGTTCCCAGCCCAAGACACTATGTGGCCCCCAATGACAGGCAGTCAGCTTGAACGAGGGGCCATCGCTCTCTGGCATGTACTCACTTTCTACACACTTGTTAGAAAGTAAGGTTTGAAGACAACTCACCTCTTCTTCCAATATCAGTTGCGGATCCGGGAGGGGGGGGGGGTACCGTGCGCCCCCTTTTTTGTTAAAACAAAACAAATATAGTGAATTTAATTTTGTAAAGGCGCCCCCTGTCTTTACGGTATTCCTGGATCTGCCCCCTGATAAGATTGTATCATAGCAAACGTTATGAACTTTGTGTATTGTTTGGTTCCATGACATCTGCTCCTGCGACAATTGCTCCCATGAAATATCTGCACGATAAGCCAAACATAAAACCTACCCACAAACACAACCCTCACCTTAATTCTATTATTCACATCAAACTAAACCTAGAACCCTATCACAACCCTAACCGTATTGATAAGTCCTTGGAGAAAATATGACCGGAGCAATAATGTCGCAGGAGCAGATGACATGTCATCGTATTCTTCTGTTGTCGCTTCTTTTAACCAATCATTTTGAAGAAATAACAATATGAGAGCCAGTCAAAAACGTGCTGCTGTTTGTTTGTTTTTGTTGTGTGTTCTTCTTAGCTTTTCATGCTTGTAGACAAAGTTAGCATAAACTCTATTGCAAAGAAAAGAGACAGCTGAGCCATGTATCAAACGACGAAACATTGATCACCGTTTCTATTGTGCCAAAGATAATTGTTTGGGGAGTTTTTGCGTTGTTTACTTTGACCTTTTTCTACACATGCGAATGGCGATATTTGTAGGACTATAAAGAAAAAAAATAAAACTATTTGAAAGTAGGTCTGTATTGCTTTAAGAAGGGTATACGTTCTACATTGGTAAATGTGATACAGGGAGCAGATCCCCGTGGACAAGAACAGGGCCGGAACACACATCTTCTCGATGGACCAGCTGCGGGGACTGTTCCACACCTGTCGTGAACCTGGACTAGAGCGGGACGAGCTCTTCAGATTCTTCAAGACTGGTCTGGACTCCTTTACTCTTTCGTTCTTGTATTTTACACAAAGTGTTTAAATCGTAGCAGTTCTTGCTATGCCGACTTTCACATGCGCTTCAATTTCACGCACTATAGTAATGACGATAACAATTACGATGAAAATAATGACTTAGATAATAAAAATCGTCAATGAATCGCCATTATTTTCCTCCTATAAGATCACCATCTTCATTATTTATTTTTCATCATCACAAACACGACAAGAAGCCTACAAAGAGGTCTCATCTAAAATCCCTTTTGATGTGAAGATACTGTATTCATATCTGACGAAAACTGGTTAAAGTCATATACAAAAAAAAAAAAAAACACGAAAAATATAGCCGTGTTATCTTCCGACTTGAAACTCAATGAGCATTTTCTATCAAACAACTAAGTTGTCTTTGCGGAAAGTGTACAGATAGATATTGCCTGATTTAGTGTTTAGGAACAGAATTATTATTTTCTTACAGAAAGCGAGGGTCAATGCCCGAGGCATATTCATGTCATCTGCAACGGGCACATATTCAAGATGCTGCCCTTTGATGATGAGGGTAATCTTAACACAACATCGGAAATATTCAGGTAAACAGAAGGATTATCGCAATCATTAAAAAAAATGAAGTGAAAGAGAATAAGTGTATTTAACTCGTTGAGCGATGTAGGATATGAAGTTGACTTCATCGTAACCGGATGAGTCTAAAGATATCAAATGACGTCAACAAGCGAGGGTAGGTTGCTTAGTGCAGGAGCTGGAAAATGTGTTCGCTCTAAATTGAACCATATTATCTCACTATGGATCACGTGATAGATCACCAACAAAATGTAATCTTTAGTGATAATCAGATGGCGTGTCTAGGCACCTATCGAATACCAGTTAGAACGCGTCTGAACGTAATCTAAAAAAAGCCAACACCAATTAATAATGAATAATGAATAAAGCACATTATATACATACATAAAACGTCGATGTATCGTCGGGGGTACATAAACGTAACACTTGAAAAGTTGTAGGGATGCAAACGAGAAGAGTCAAAGAGGCTATTTTTTATTTATTTTTTTTTTTGAGCAGTCGTTGAGTATGATGATACGTATAATACAGTTGACAACCAGATGATATATTGGCTTTTTGTAGTGACCATTATTGATCAAACGAATGAAGCAGTATTTAATGTCATGAACTATAATATCATGAGTTTTGAATCTGCAAACGATCTCCAAGACTAAAAACTAGTTTTGCTATTTAACATTGTGCTACAAGATTCAATAAAATATAAGTTTGGTTGTTTTGTAGGCAACTGACTTACATCAAAGAGATGAGCAGAGAAAGGGGTCAGTGTATAGGCGCTCTCTCCGCAGACGATCGGGTCACCTACGCCAAGGTCGTACATCATTGCTTTGCGTGCAAGTCCTTATGTTTTTGCTTCTTCTTTATTTTGATTTTTTTTTTTCGGGGAGGGGGCTGGTGGTGTCAATGGTAAGGTGATGAAAGGTGTTGAAACACTGCACAAAATTCAAAGGAGTCTAATGCCTTTTTCGTCATCATCTACGATGTTAAGCTTCTGATTTAATAAACAAAATTCCTAGGTAAGAAAGTGAGCTTTTCGTGAATTCTTTCCTGATATTAACTTTTAGGAAGGCAGAATGACGTAGAAAAAAAAAACTGGAGTTGTTTCTTTTTTAAAGTAAACTTGCATGAAACGCACATACAGACAAAATATATACGAACAAAATAAAGGGACATGTGTGTATGTGGAGTATCAAACGTTTACTGTTATCTATCTTAATGGTTACTTTGGGTGTAAAGATGAAGAGGAACAGGGATCAGAAAATATTAATTTCGAGGAGGTATGGGGTGTCCCTTTTATGTATCTTGACCGCTTAGATGCTTCATACACACACTGTTTGAAAACAAACAAACAAAGAAGCAAAGTATATATTTCGATATACTTTCACGTATGGGTTAGCTTGTCTGTCTCGCATGCTTGGCATGAAGAACTTGAAAATATCAACACGTACAGATACAGTGCAGTAGTAGTATCGATAGTAGTAGTAGTAGTAGTAGTAGTAGTAGTAGTAGTAGTAGTAGTAGTAGTAGTAGTAGTAGTAGTAGTAGTAGTATAGTAGTAGTAGTGGTAGTAATAGTAGTAGTAGTGGTAGTAATAGTAGTAGTAGTAGTAGTAGTAGTAGTAGTAGTAGTAGTAGTAGTAGTAGTAGTAACACGCAATTTTTATGATAGTTCTGGTATAGCACCTGAATGAAATCGCACGTTATACAATAATGATTATTATTGTGTATGTTTTGACATGATATAATTCATGCACATGATTTGGCCATTTTGTTGCTTCTCTTCAGGCTTTTGATCACCTGTGTTCTCTGGATCCAGCAAACCGCAAGCACGTAGAGACCATCAAAAACAGTATCATGGGCTTCATTCTAGACGACGGAAACCCGAAGACATATGCGGAAGTATGACATGATGGCCAGGTGGAATGTTTTTCCTCAGGGCTTCTAGAATTATATTACAGGTCTTATAATCATGATAGGATGAACAAAACATTTCTGAGTAGGTGTTTCCGCGGTTTATAATGAGAGGTCACGAGAGTATGTTCAAATTTCCTTGGTTTCTTTAACATGTTAGCTCCTATTATTCCATGACTAGTAGCCATGCATCGTCACATGATTTTTCGTTGCTATAGAAACGACAAATAACGATAATATATGACCTTATTTGCCTACACATGATAGTCTCTTCAGTAATAACACTGCCCCCTCCAAAGTTTTATGAAGCTTTATGAAACAAGGCCCAGCTATCATATTTATCACACATTACCAAGTGTAGTTTTTATAATCCAAGATCGAGGGACACAGTGTACTGGGAAACATCTTGGCCAAGAATTACAATACGCGCCTTGCAAGCTTTCGAAATTGTCATATCCTGTGTACGTGACAAGATCCTTAAGCAAGTCCGAAAATGAATAAGACATAACACATGATATCAGGCAACATTTTCAATTTTCAAAGCATGGACATATTATATCGAAAGTCACACATTATTTTGTGCTTCTTTTAATTTTTCTTTTGTCTTTTTTGTTTTCTCACTTCTGGCACCGTTATAAATCAGGCATCTTTATCTATAGTATATTTCTTCTTCCACTTTCACTATTGACATGAAGTATTATACCTTTGACGCTTTACGCCAGGTAACTTTCAGCTGTATATATCTTTTTAACCTCTCACAGTTTAATCTTTCGAATTTTAACAGCTGAAACATTTATATCTGGCATTTACCTAAAACAGTTTTGCCTAGGACAGTTTTGTTCTTACACGGTTAGCTTCTACCACTTTTACCTCTGATGTTGTTTCTTCGGATATTTTTGCTTGGGCTTTTTTTTTTTATTCACTATTTTACGTCTGATGTTTTTACCCTCTGGCTGCTTAACCTTTGACATTTTAACTGGCGTGGAAGACAATTCTCAAGGCACGACAGGGAACCTAAAACGGATGTCGGAAAAGTTTCCTCAGGAAAAAAAAAAGAAAAGCAAAAGAAAACTACTCCTGACCATCATGACATTAAATGTTAGAGTATAATGTTAATCAAATGACTGTACTCAGAGAGCTTTTAAAAAAAAATATCGTAGTAAAATAAAAACAAGAATTCATCATATAATTATTCATCTCTGTGGGGAAAACAAGTCAGACGATAAGTACATGTAATCAGAGAAGAGATGTATCAGTAAGCAGACTTTAGGAAGAAGAGACCTAGACCTAAACTATCATACTTTGAACGGTAGTCAGAAAAGTTTGTGGTAAAGGATACATTGAATGGAGAGTTTGATAGCAAAATTGATTCTTGTTAGTGCGACATATTTGCAATTAAAGGTGCTAAAACACTGGAAAAATAAGAAAATGTATTCTTAATCAAAACTCAAAAAGTATTCCTCGGAGTGTAACAAGTGAGATATAAATCGCTGTAAAGAGTTCATTTTCCTTTTGTCACATGGTGGTCTTACTTTTTGTTTCGTTTTATTTCATTTCCTATGATTACAAAATTTGAATACACATACTAATGCTACAACAATGCAATGAAAAAACGAACTATGAACAGTAATATTTTTTTTTTAATTTCAAGACAAGTAAAGAAAAAATAGTTGGAAATGGAGGGGAATGCTAAAAAGCAGAGCTTGTAGTCTGCAGTCCCTTCATAAGAACCCCACTGTAGTTAAAAAACAGATAAAACGAGGCAAAAAAGTAAAGTAAAACAGTGATGAAGTACACGCATACAGACACAAACACAATACAGCTCTCTTGTAATCGAGGGAAAGAGAAACTGTGAGCAAGCGTGGAATGAATGACAAGAGCTAGACTATACCTACACAGTGGACAGAGAAAAGGGAGAAAGATATGGGTCAAAACCAGGGCACGTGAGGCATGAGATATAAGATCCCCAAAATAAAAGAGTAAAAAGATGAGGAGTTGTAGTAAACGATAAACGATTCTGGCATAAAAATGGGACTTGCATTGAAGGCTTACAAAAATGGGACCTGAAGTTAAGGCTTACACTTTAAAATGTTTACAAGCAATGCTTAACCCGCTCTGCAACAAAATTCTTCATAATATATTATTTGTATAACTTTTTTCACTGTCTTTAGACCTGTCATCACGGTATAGCGGGTGCCTTCCCTCACAATAGATGGTTCGACAAATCATACAGCCTGATCGTCACTTCGAACGGGGTTTTGTGTACGAACATTGACGTAAGTGGTTGAATTCAAATTGAGTGTCCGCCACAATAAGCCAGTTCGGTGTTAGCTCATGTACAGATGGGTACAAATGACCTTTCTTCTTTCTCAGTTGATTAGGCACTCCACTAGTCTTCAAGCAACAGAATGCATTAGCTTTGCCCGACGTAACAATTCATGGAATTCGTCAGTCATGTTCAAACAAAGGATGTACTCGCGTAGACCAGGTGACCAGAATGATCCATCAATTGGCACTTCGAAAAAATCCATTTATTTTGCATTGAATGTAATGACAATCTTCTTCTATTGATTTTGCCAAATACTGCTTTTACTGCCAGGTGGATGTGATGGCAAGTTCAGCACCACTTTACTACAAGGATTGCTTGAATAATCATTACATCACAGATGCTTATCTCAGTGAATTTAATAACCAACATGCTCTGCTGGTACAAATGACATTTTTCTGCTCATGCTCAAAGTGCAACCCCGAACTGGCTTATATGTGAATCTTTTGATTTCAATTTCGCGCTCCTCAAATTGGCAAGTTTGGACGTGTTCGTGATGGATAAAAGATTGTTTTAAAGGGATGGTATAGTTTTGGTGGAGATTGGAATTCAGGTTTTAACTTTTTGCGAAATGATTAGAAACCACTTGTATGAAATATCAAAGAGCATCTCATTCTCAGATGAATTAAAATTTTATCTGATGAAAATCGACTTGGAATGGCTGAGATATCCAAAACAGAAAGAAGTCCTAATAACAGGTTGGTCCAACCATTTATTAGGATCTCTTTGTTTTTGGATATCCATTTCAGAACCGATATTCGTCAAATAAACTTTTCATTCCTCTTAGAATTGTATGCTCTTTAATATTTCATAATAAGTGATTTCTATTTATCTCGCAAAAAGCTAAAACTTGAATTCTCATCTCCACCAAAACCATCGCAATCCCTCGTTTATATCTATCACGAACAAGTCCAAACTTGCAAACAGTATTATATGAGGAGCGCGAAATTGAAGTTTCATGTTTGTTTGTTCTTTAAAGATAGTTATAATGGTCGCCGTGATAATAATATTTTGTCTTTTCCACCAGCATGCACCATTTGACGGAATGGCTGTCATACCACTATCGCAGTACCTCTACCAGCAATTGCAGACGAGTGGTGGAGACTGGCCGGTAAGTTCTTGTAGCTCATAAAGGAGCAAAATAAACACGAGATGAACTAATACGCACACAGAGCTATCAGTCCTGTCATGTGCAAGGTCATTGAAGGTGATGCTTGAGAAGATAAAACTAGTCATGTATTCATCTTGAAATGCACGATTATTGCATCGACAAAGAAACAGACATAACTATATTTCAAGTTAGAAAAAAAAAAAACTCTCAAATTTCATTTTATATACAAAGTGATATTTCAGTGAATATCAATAAAGCTCATACAAAATAATTAATATAGAATTTAGAAAGAAATATCTGAAATAAAGATATTACAGTATATGTCATGCATCAAAAGTGTGGCATTACAGGACTGTAATTATTCATCAAAATGCCGTGTCGTTCCTCAATTCTGATCTGAACGATGACAAGACAATCATATCATGAACATATTATTTTGCTATACAGCATGAACCTGTAACTGAGAGACCGGACATTCAAACGCCAGGCGAGCTCATATTTGTCACGGATGAGAGGGTGAGGAAGGACATCAAACACGCCATTGACGTGTACAACAGAAATGTAAGTTGGCTCAGTTTTATTCCAACCATACGTAACAATTTCCTTTGTTTTGATCCAGCCGAAAACAAAAAACAAAAACAAAAAAGAGGACAGGAAGCAGATATGGGCTAGTATTCAGGTCAGCCATTTGACAAAATGATTAGCGGGGGAGGACGCTTTCAATAAGCCCTAGCCTTTAGCGCAAACGAAGATCTAAATTGCACGGAGGACGCTCAGCATGAGAAGTGGAATTCATTAGGTAGATGAGTTTTCACACGGAACATTTCACAAACTTATTTTCCCCTTTCAGTATGCTCTCGCTTTTAGCAAATGAGGGTCTAAAATTCACGGAAGACTCAACCTTATGGGAACTTTTGTTACAGGCGAATGTCGTGCTGTGTAAACAAAGTGGAATGCATTATGTAAATGAGTTTTCACACGGGCCATTTCACACGTTTAATTTACATGAATATATGCCTATACCATTAAGTAATTGCGTAAAACAGCTAACTTAAACTTCAGACGTAATCGCATAGGCATGGAATATAGTCTAAACCTGTTGCAGTGTTACTTTATGAAGACAACAGCTATACACACCATACACCTGCACAACTCCCCATATTGTGACAATTATTGTCAAAAAGCATATACATGTATATATATATATATATATATATATATATATATATATATATATAAACATAATGCTGTCATTCCATTTCAGCTTAAATCATATAAAAAATTGTAACTCTTGCCTTTGGCCTTACTATAGAAGTAACAAATTGAGGTAATAGCCTATATCGAAAGAGAATACTAACGCGCAACAATAACATAATTATACACCTTATATGATAATATCACTTTGAGTATTTTTTTTTTAATTAGCACAACAAAACTATGAATATTATGTGGATTCAATGAATGTGGCGATATCAAAAGTGGAATATTCAGTGATGTTTCTGGAAATCTGTTTGGAAGTTCCGATTTTTGTAGTTTTGGTGTCGTCATTGCATTCTTAATATAGTGATATTATATTCATATTTTCTTTATATCGTTCCGCTGCTGCGACGTCACGAATTCCTGTATCCTTTTTTATTCAACAATCCAAACTTTTGAACGAATTGTCCAGTTTTCTTCAAACTAGTTAACTCTTTGAAGCCGTCATCTTACAATGCGTGACCGTGGTATTTTCATCTCCAACAGGCGGCTAATTTTGAATTAGTCTGCAGCTCTTATTACGTGTTCGGCAAAGACTTCTTGAAGAAACACGGTTTGCACCCAGATGGTGTCATCCAGCTTGCATTGCAACTTGCCTACTACACCTCATTTGGCAGGTACTTTGTTGTTATTGTCATTGTCGTTGTTGTTGTTATTGTTGTGAGGTTTGCTAACAAAGTCATAATAAAATCATGTCCGTGTGATGGAAGTGGATATAGTCGCAATAAAGAAATATAATAACTATATTCATTTCCCCCTTATGTAAGAGTCATCATGTGGTATATTGTAGCAACGTTAGAAATATTGACAAGGATAAGGATACAACTTATAGATCTAGTGAAGATTTGAACGTATAGTGTGTAATGTTTAGGATGATCTATCCTCGTCGCCAAATGTAAAGTTTAGGATGATGCACAGATAAATAAACAGACTAGCAGACCTTGACTATGGTCCATGCTTTCACTTGCACATGTGTTCTTCTTGCCTTTATTCTTTACTCCTTGTGTGTGTGTGTAGAAAGTACACTGTATGTGTGTGTACGCAGTACACTCTGCATGTGTCATACAATACACTCTGTGTGTGTCATATACACAAATCTGTTGTACTGGGTGGTCAGAAAGCCACATGGCCGTTATGGAAAGCCAGATATGTAAATAATGTATTAAGGTCATTAATAACATTATTAGTGGCCAAGTACTGGATAATACATAGTGGAGCTAGACTTGTGAGCTCATGATTTCAGCATTTCATCTTATTTGCCGAAATGGTTAATGAAAATATTTTTTTTAGATCTCCATTCCTTTCTCATCTAAGTTCCGATAAAGATGCAAACTCTACCATTTTCAATTTAATATATTAATTGAATTCAACTTTTACAACATACATGGTGTGTAATAGCATAGTTAACCCATGTGATAGAAAAAAAAATAAATGCTATACTGGAAAATGACTTACCAAGGAATAGACTGAACTGGCAAACTGCGTAAGAATTTGAAATGACCGTTGCGACAACACTGAGTTCAGCTTAATTAGGTTTATTTCAACTTTGTTATTTTTCAAAAGATAAACACAGCCAAAGAAAAAAAAAAAAGAATGTAAATGAAATGCGAAACTTTGGCATTCAGCATATAATAGCATCAGAGGTTATATGTTTTGAGAGCAAATTCTGCTCAATATATTCTGCAATAATTATCATGCATAATGTATAAAGAAGGAACTAAACCACAACATAATGAAAACATAATTATTCTAAATAAAGGCCTGTATAATTCATGTCCCATAGGAAACAAATCTGAGCTTTTCGTTTCGGTTCGTTTTATTTCGTTTCGTTTTTACTTCTGCCTGTAAGACCTGGCGCTGCTTATGAGACAGCTACAACTCGGCAGTTTTACCACGGTCGCACTGAGACTCACCGCTCCTGCACTGCGGAGGCCATAGACTGGTGTAAAGCTATGCAGGACACAGCAGTCGATGTAAGCTATATAGAGTCAACTTTCTTGAATAAAGTACATTGTATATACAAATAGACGAAAAAGAAGTGTCACGCTAAGCATCAGACTCAATTTTGACTCCAAGAAGGATAGGGAGAAAAACTTAAAGGACAAGTCCACCTTCATAGACATGTGGATTGAGTGAATGCGGCAATTTTAGTAGAACACGTCAGTGAAAGTTTAGGGAAAATCCGACAATCCGTTCAAAAGCTATGAATTTTCGAAGTTTCTGCTTAGTCACTGCTGGATCAGAAGACTACTACAGCTTGTGATGTCACATGTGTAGAACGATATAAAGAAAACAAAGAAAATTCAACATATTTTCACTTTTCTCGCATAACAAAAGAACGCTCAACTTCCCTCTTTCGGAAGGCAGGGGGATATTACCCTTAACATACGTCAGTGACAAGTCGAGGAAATGTGCACTTTTTTCACAGAACAAAATTTTGTTAAATTCTCTTTATATTTTCCTTATATCGTTCTACACATGTGACATCATACACTGTAGCAGTTTTCTCATCCAGCAGTGATTGCGCAGATGCTTTAAAAATCAATAACTTTTGAACAGATTGTCCGATTTCCCCCAAACTTTTACTGGTGTGTTCTACTAATATTTCTGCATTCACTCAATCTACATGTCTATAAAGTTGAACTTGTCCTTTGAAGAGGAGTGTACTGGCCAATTCTAAGAGAGAGGGGGAAAAAAAGAAAGAAAGAGAGAGAGATAGAGAGAGAGAGAGAGAGAGAGAGAGAGAGAGAGAGAATGACACAGGTCGTTGGATGCAGCATGCTGAAGAAGCTGAGAAAAGTATGGGAATATCATTAAGTGTTTCGCCTTGTTTGGTAGTCCAGCATGGTGTCCACCAATGCATCTGTTTGAAGAGGCTACAATCTGATATAGTTTATCGCAAACACAATACCAGGAGTAAATGTGTGTTTTCACATATGTGATAGACGCTGCTAATTTGTACGCTTCTGTATATCTGTTCTTCAGTGCCAGATCGTATTTCTGTACTTCAGTTATCCCTGTAGCCATTATTTCAAGCTACAGTTATCGTTCCATGCAACTTGAAGGTATCAATAAAGTACATATCCGTTATTCTCTAGGGCAGTACTTTTCATCTATTTTCTTCTTTTTCAATCCTTTCGGCCAGGCCTTCATTGAAATTAGAACATCTTTATTTTTCATCATGATAATTATGATGAAGATGGTTTATGGTTTAACCCACTGTGTCTTCATTGTCATCCGCCATTGTAAAACTCGAAGCATGTTTGCAAGACCTGAAAATTTGGCTTACATCCAATGGCCTTAAACTAAATGATGATAAATCTGAGTTTCTGTTATTGGGATCAAAGCATATGTTAAGCAAAGTTGATTATCAGTCATGTCATGTCAACATCGGTAGCACTTGCATTACTCCGTCGAAAACAGCCCGTAATTTAGGTGTCATATTTGATCAGGAAATGTCATTTCGAAGTCATGTAACTCATATTCAGCGGAATGTTCGATATCAGTTGCGTAATTTAAGTTTCATAAGGAAATATTTGTCTAAATCTGCAGCTGAGATACTTATTCATGCTTTGATTTCTTCTCGGTTGGATTTTTCGAATTCATTGTTGTGTAATCTTTCAAAAAAAAGATGTCACAAAACTTCAACGGTTGCAAAATTCTGCTGCCCGATTGTTAACTTTTACTAATAAGTTTGATTCCATGTCACCAGTTCTCCGTTCCTTACATTGGTTACCTGTAGAAAAAAGGATTATTTTCAAGATTCTGTTATTAGTACATCATTCAGTTCATTCTTTTTCCCCAATATACATAAGTAATTCTGTTCAAAAATACAATCCGACACGAAGGCTACGTTCATCATCAGATGCATTCTTACTCCAAACACCCAGAGTAAAACATGGGTATGGTGATCGTGCTTTTTCCGTTATGGGACCAAAATTGTGGAATCAGTTACCTCTTCAGTTAAGGGAACTGTCATCTACAGAGTCATTCAAATCCAAACTTAAAACTTATCTGTTCCTTTCATACTGAGGACTGTAATTGCTGTATGTCATTAATATTGGATTAATATTGTATTTTTAATTGATATATGTTGTATTCTTTATTTGGTATATATTTGCTTTTGTTTACCATTTTTTTTTCTTTGTTGAAATGTTTGAATATGTATATGCATGTAAATATATGATATCTTTTCATTTTTGAAGCGCCATGAGCACTGTAAAGTGGACCTGTGTGCTATACAAGTAGCCACTATTATTATTATTATTATTATTATAATAATTTGTAAAAATAAGGACATTGAATATGACTAATAATGGCATACTTGTATGCGCTTAAAGAACGAACAATGCCAAACGAGATATGATGGGAAATGTATGAATGAAAAATGGAAGCAATCGACAATACCAATATCTTTTATCAGGAAAGTTATGAGAGTTCCTTTTGGAATACAATGATACATCCACAGACTAAAATGGCCGGTTAGGAGACCTCCATATTTTACACGTCAATCAGCTGACCTGCTGCTATTTATATGAGATATGAATGAGTGGTGTGACTGAACTCGGGTTATAATCATTATATGTTCACACTGATGTTTCGAAGAGTTTAATGTTGAACAGATTCTGCGAAATGATACACTGAACTCTCAATGGACGCCGGAAGCATTATTAACTTTGTGTGAAACTATCTTAGGCATCTACAAAACTGGCTCTGCTCAGGACAGCACACGACCGACACATAGCCCTGATGATAGAAGCGGCCAGTGGTCAAGGGACTGACCGGCACCTCCTTGGTCTGTACCTCATTTCTCAGGAGATGGGCCTACCGGTGCCAGAACTTTTTATGGACAAGGCCTACACTCTCAGGTCAGTGACCTATACAGATATACGCAACATTGCCTGTCATGATACTAACCTGATGAAAAGTACGGCCAAACAAGGTTTGCGAAGTACATTGTATTAATCTTGTGGGGACTGCACCTTCCATAAGCATTCTGTCCAATGAAAGAAAGGGTTAACTTCCTCTGTTCTAAAGATATGCACACAGATTCTATATATCACCGGTCTCACCTCGATTTTGCTGACAGATAAAATCATTTAAAAGTATATTAAAGTGACTCAATGCGAAAATTTGATAAAACAATAAGACACAAACTGGAAGAGCAGACAGACAGAGAACAATAACCTGGGGTGTGTGTTTCATCAACGCTTGTCAGCGCCGACCACTGTCGGCGCTGACCAATTTCAGCAAAATCCTTGGTTTTGATTGGCTGAGATGCTCTGGTCACTGACTGTTACTATGGTGATTCAATTTGTCAGTGCCGACAAACGTAGATGAAACACCCCCCAGGTTTCTCCAAAACCTTGTCTCTGACAGAAATTTTCTTTCATGACATCCCTTATCATGTTGTATAGTGGTAAGATCGAGATTTGTTTTAAGGGTTTTTTTTTCTGTTTCATGCAAGTGAATATATAGATTCATCTTTTTTCTTTTCAGCTGATGCAATGTGAGGATGTAATAAAACAATTTGATATATTGACTTTTGATTTCGATAGTTCCTTGACAACATCCATTATGACGTAATATGGTCAGAGTTTGCAACTGATTGAATTGCCCTCCATCGACGTAAAACAAAGGAGGTCGTAGGTTCGAATCCTGCCAAAGTATGTATGCTCATGATTTCCTTTATCATAAAGTGGCTACTACTAAACACTGGTTACTTCAGTGCTCGTTTAAGTCGATCTTGGGCGATTTGTCAATCAGTTGCAATACAAGAGGTAAAAAAAAACAAAACAATAACTTAAAGGTAGAATTTTATCAGTTTGGTCGGAGTTTGTTTTAGTCTGTCTCTTTCCTCCATATTTACGAGGGATTGACAATTCAGTTTATTAAAGGAATGATATTTGATCTGACAATAGAGGATGTTCTCTGATAAAAAACATTACAGCCCCTCCCCAATTTTTACTTTTAGTGGAGGTGGAGGCAACTTCCCCCTGTCTACGAGCACCCTTGGGTACACCAAGGGCCTGGGAGCCATAGCCCCTATGAGGCAGGATGGATATATGTGTTGCTACAGGATCGGCAGCGATGAGTGAGTTGCGCCTCCCTTCTGTTTATATCTATAAAGGAGTATTACTGGTCTACTCTGTAAAAAGTAAAACTATATGTCAGTATTATAACAGTGAAACTGCTTATCCTATGTAGACTTGCATCAAGACGTCCTTTGCGATTCTTCTTCCTTGTTCGTTTTGCAATTAGGTGGGGGTATGTAAGGAAAAAAAAACAACAACAAACCCTGACATCAAATTTGCACTGTAGTATACAAGTACATACTAATTAGTGCTAGTGTTAATGAATGTGGTACTTAGCAGCCGAGTCTACGATGCAAATATACTCTATCCTTGCTCCCCCTTCATTTTCCTTCATTTCCTTCTCTATTTCGTTATTACTTTCTTACTTTATTTAAATCCACTTCCTTTATTGCATTGCATAATCCGAGGAGACTTCACATGGAATGTCAATTATATTTCCCCCTTGTACTTATTCGCTTATTCCTTTTTCTTTGATGAATTCCCCCCCCCCCCCGAATTCAACACACTTGTAATCTGATGATAACATGTTTATAACGGAATACTTTCAGGAACTTGATATATTCAAGGACTTAATACACATAGACATTCATCGTATCGTTAATTAATTCATGCACCCGTACATCTCAAAAGCGCCACAAAGACATTTTTAGCATGCTTCACTGCTTTGATCCCATGATCGTCACCGCCAGCAAGCCGGGAGAAAAACAAGACGGAGATTCGAGTAATCTGAAACTATATGCGCAGAAGAAAATAACTCACAAAAATCAAGTAAAGTGAATGTGCAGTTGTGGTGTATGTTAGGAAATCTACCTTAAACAATTTCGCTTGGGAGAAGCAGGCAGTTTTTAAAAGAAAGCTAACATTTTGGCAGAATGATTGTCATTTGTGATCTCAATATTTCACTTTTCTCCAGCTTATTCCAGAGCAAAAAGGGATGGTAATGATAGAGAACAGATTATCTTGCCATTAGGCAAGGTCTTATGCGTGTGCGAAAATGTGCTAATCAGCAATTACCCATCTTTTGACACAAAATCTGTAATGATCTAAGGTTTGCTGTTCCTCATCATCTGTATTTGTTCAAAGACATTTCCGTCTGAAAAAAGGCACACCAGCGAAACAAGACTGAAATGAGGGAAAAGATTCTTTTGTTAGTGACGATACATGATCACACAATCGTTATTGTCCAGAGATACACATAATCAGGTGTCGATAACGATCATTACATCAAAGAAAGACTGCAGTGAACAGTCCATGTGTATTAGGTCCATGGTGTAAGTGAGTGTGTGTGCACGAATGATTTGGAAATAAAGAGTGAATAAAGAAGAACATCACACCACGTCACGTTGCCCTGTCACGCCCTTTGCATACAGACTCCAGTTCACTGTCAGTGCCTTCAAGAACTGCTCGGAGACGGACGCCAACCGCTTCTTCCGCCAAATCACTCTCGCTCTCAATCGCATCTGGACTCTGCTGCATTCAGCAAAACTTTGAGGGAAAAAAGATGTCAGATGTCTTTTTGTTCATATTTTCTTTCTTTTTTCTCTCTCTCTCAGTCACTAACTTCCATTTCATCAAACACTGTCGCCTGAACTCTGAGTAGAAATGAAGAATTTGAAATGGAGGCAATTTAGTGTTGAGGTCATGTTAATATATCTTTAAAAGCAATAGTGCTTAAAGGACAAGTTCACCTTCATAAACATAAGGATTGAGAGAATGTAGCAATATTAGTAGAACACATCATTGAAAGTTTGAGGGAAATTGGACAATCCGTTCAAAAGTTATGAATTTTTGAAGTTTTTGTGCAGTAACCGCTGGATTAGAAAACTACTGCAATATATGATGTCACATGCGTACAACAATATAAAGAAAATATAAAGAGAATTTCACAAAATTTCATCTTTTGAAAAACATACACATTCCCTTGACTCGTTACCAACGTATGTTTTGGGTAATATTATTCCCCCTGCCTTTAGAAAGAGGCAAGTCAAGTGCTCTTTTATTATGCAAAAAAAAAGTGAGAATATGCTGAATTTTCTTTATATTTTCTTTATACTGTTGTACGCATATGCCATCACATGCTGTAGTAGTCTCCTCATCCAGCAGTTCTAACACAAAAATGTTAAAAATTCGTAACTTTTGCATCGATTGTCAAATTTTCCTCAAACTTTCACTGATGTGTTCTACTAATGTTGCTGCATTATCTCAATCCTTATGTTTATGAAGGTGAACTTGTCCTTTAAAAACGAAATTTTACGACCAGGAACGATCCTAATAGATCTGCTACCCTTACTATGCATTAAGTGTTTCACTGTACATCTTTGTAAGTATAGAATACCAAACTTTATACTAAATACCCTCTCTTTCTCTCTATAATTATGCGCTATACCAGTACCAACTGTTATTCTGAAAAGGAAATGCGCTCGCTTGACCACCACTCTTGATCTAATTTTTAAAGAGTTGCTTACTTTGATTTTAATGCAATAGTCCTTTAACCTCTCATACCTACTTCTTTAATTTGTGCTTTCTTTTTCTTTCTCTCTATTTCTTTCGTAGTATCTGCAATGGAAATATCTGAATGTTATCAACCATAGGACTAAAGCATTTCCCCAATGAGCCTCTTTTAAATAAGTTGTACTTTTCATTACGCTCTTATCTTATTGTCTGTCATTGATAATCTACCAACACAATATCATATCCTGTTTACCTTTGAGAGCAGTGATTTAGAAAAAAAAATTCAAGATATCACATTTGATGCATATGTGTACGTCTGTTGTATCACAAAACATCCTACCATATAATATTTTCGCAATAAAGACTAAAATACTATAAGGAGATATCAGTATTTTTCTCAATAAACCATAACTGTATAGACGGTTTAGTCTGGTAACATTTTTATTGTAACTATTGTTCACATTTTATGTATTTTACTATGCTTAGCATCAATTATATGGATTCAAATTTTTACAGTGTTTGTTTCTATCCCTAACTCACATTTTATAATATAACTATTTTAAAGCACTAATGCGGGTTTTCTGTTTCATCTACAAATGGTGAATTATGCCTTTAAGTTTAGCTCTTTGCTTTTGTTGCTTCTTATCGCTGCTATACACACTAAAGTTTGTTTGTTTGTTTGTTTGTTCATTTCCATCTGAGAGGATGGCTGGATAGCCCACATTCAGCTACACTCAGCTGGTCTTCCATGGGCTCCAGTTGGATGTGAGGTGGGACCACTTCACCGGGTTAAACACCCTGCTCTTTGCGATGAATGAATGAAGCGGGATCTTTTACGTGCATGAGTTGTGACTCTTTCCAAGCAAGGAGCTTAAGGAGCTTCAAACACATATACACACATATCCAACTCGCCGTTCGACAGATTTTCACCTTGTTAACCCCAAAACTGTTTTAGCTCAGAAATCAATTAGACATTACGGTCCCGATGTCTGGAATAACCTACCTGATCAATTAAAGCAGTGTACTTCACTGTTTTCCTTTAAAGCTCATTTAAAAAAGTATTTATTATTGAAATATGTTTCCACTTAGTAGTCTTTGATCAATGTACTTTTTCTCTTTTTTTTCTGAAGTCTCAGTAAGCCCTGATCCATGCAAAGTGTTTTTGTTTTTTTGATTTTTTTTTCATTCCCTCCCGTTCCTTTCTTTGATAATGATATTGCATACATTCATTAAAGCGTATACCTTACCCCCAAAATAGGCATGCTACAGCATTTATTCTCTCTTGCACTGTCACCTGCACACACGAAGCACTGTCACTCGCACACACCTACACTACAATGGTGCTGCGTGCTGGTTTTTTTTTTTTCTTGTTTTAAAGCGCCAAGTCACTATTTTTCTTTTCTGTTTTTTTTTTTGTAGCAAAATGTGTTTTGTGTATTAAGATTAAGAGTTTTATGAGTACATATATAATTGGTGTTGTATTACATTGGTATCACATATTCAGAAAGGGCCTCATCCATGTCAAGCTCTGCTTATGATGACTGTCCCCTGTATTGATTTCTCCTTTGTTTATAGATACAGTATATTAATATGCCTTATTATGTTATTTTGATTCATAATTATGCCACTTCAGACTGAATGTTGTTACGCAAATGATTTTTCTCTGTATTGATTTGCATGTATCTGTATCATTTTGTTTTCATTTGCAATTGTATTCGGAGAAAGAAAATGCAGAAATAAACCAAACAAACAAACAAACAAACAAGCTCCTTGCTCTCTCATACACACACAGCTCCTTGCTCTGTCATACACGGGACCTCCATTTTATGTCCTATCCGAGGGACAGAGTGTTTTGCCTCTTGCTAGAGGGGACGGTATGATTACACACAGCATTGCTCAGTCCAGACTCGGGTTCGAACCCGGGTCCTTAGGATTGTGAGGCAGACGCGCTGCCGACTGAGCCAACTCATCGCCCTTATAGAATTAGACTATGTCCCTTGGTCATACGTATCATTATTGTGTTTCTGTCGTATGTGAAATAGAAGAAATATACATAGATATTAAAGTGAAATATTATATTTACAGTTCTCACTATTTCTCAGTAATAATCAGGTTTGTTTATTTTTATTGGATTATTTCCTTTCTGTGTCCGTATAAGTGTTGCTTGCAATGAACCTTTATATGTAATGTTTTGATAACAATCATACGCTTGTTTACTCGTCTTGAGGAATGAATGCATACTTAATGAGTTATCAACTGTGACATGTCGTTGAAAAGGCACCCTGGTGTGAAGGTATCATTCCAACTCTTGAAAGCATTGGGTACAGAAAGCCCTCCACTTTTATAATCCAGCAGAAGACAAGGTATTACGCGGTTTTATGCCGCATTATGCGCTTTTGTGTCAAAGAAAGGTTATTAAATGTAAATGTAATGACCCTGATGAGCTAAACTTTTTGTAGTCAAATATTCGATACTTAATGTCAACTATTCTCTTTTTCTATTAATATTCCACTTTTCCCATTCTTTGTATACCCTCTCATGTATGGTATTGTCTTATATTAGCAATGTCTGTGTCTCTCGTTCACAAGCAACCATTTCGAGAGTAATGTTCCATTTCCTCTTCTATTTCCTCCACTTTTTATATCGTTTGATGAATAATTTTGTAATTTCATTACGTTTTTTTTTGTAAGTTTTGATTAAGGCATTCATTAGTTCGGTATTGATTTCCTTTGTTTTGTTTTTGGACATAAACTATAAACAATCTTAGCATTTGCATCGGGTGCCACTTTAGTTTATTCTCCTTTCAGATGTTTTTATCATAATTATTGTCAAAAAGATTGGAGTAGAAATTCCTCCTAAATGTCATTGTTTAAGAAAAAGTATCTCGGTTGTATCCTTGACATAATTTTGTTTCATCGATTGTGTAATTCATTTGGAGCAACGAACAAATTTATGAAAATAGATTCAACTTATCTCAATTTAACTCAGCCCAACCTTGTGTCATAATCGGTATCTGGTCGATTGTCGGAAAAAAAAACGAAAAAAGAGGACATTTATTTAGCACCCTAAATTTTCTTGATAATTCCCATAATATGTACACTGGATCACTTATTAATCACTCGCGTAGGTCTTGTCAAACTCGCCTGTCGATCCGGACGTTGATTATACAGCATTGGTCTTACTCGGGATTGATACTGTTTCTATACATGTATAACACGATGAATGCTCAATCATGAAACGTGGAAATATTTCATATAAATCTTGGTGGTAAGAGTAATTGGTTATTGGCAATGCCCAGTTGGTGGAGAGTTCCGTGCACGTCTCTTTTATCCGCCCCGGCCACATTATTAAAGCCCAAACAAAGTTCTGGTATGCCTGCAAAAGTTGTCAAATTTTGCTCCAAAATGTGAACGTATGCCTAGGAAATGTGCGGAATAACGCTGTAATAACAAGATATTCGATGGGTAAGGACGAAAATGGGACATAATAAAGTGAAAACTAAGTTCTGGTAAGGGCTTGAGAACCCGTCTGGCACCATTTCATATTTGCTTCCAATATATCGAAAGAGTCTACAAAGAAACTTACCTGGCTGACGCGGTTTGCCGGAATGATGAGTCGTTTTGGAGTATTTTGAGAAAAATAATAAAAGTCGGTAAACCGACTTTTATTCCAGAAGGCTCCAGACTAACTCGGTCTCAGGGAAAACTCGACCCTATTTCAGACAATTTACACACAGTTCGTGATCGCCATGTTCATCAGTACTCTATAATACTACGGGCACCGGCCAAAAGAGGCCTTACTGAGCAGACAGGAAAGTGCGTGCTAATCCTGTACAAAACAAATGGACAGCGCGCGGTCCTCAAGCCTACTAGCAAAGACGCTTTATAATACGCACATCACCTCAGTTGCTGAGACGCGCGGTCTTTGAAGTTTTTGTTGTTGTTTATCAATTGTCTTTGATTGTTTTTAGAGGTGCTTGAGAGGCGCACACTAATTTTGCATGCGCGCCAAAGAGGTTTTTGATGCGCGTGTTGTAACAACTCGGACCATTACTGCGAGTAGCCAGAACGCTACAATGTAGTTTATACAGGCCGCTCCCGTATGCATAGTACTGTACAATCCAGAGGGAAAACCAGTAGCAGTACAACTCATCCCGCCGTCAAGCAAAGCGAGGCCGAGTTATCCCCGAGTCCGAGTCTAGCCTGACCCCGTTCGGGTAAGTTCCGAGACTAAATGTTTTTGGTTAATATATCCCATTTTCGTCCTTACCCCTCGAATATCTTGTTATTACAGCGTTATTCCGCACATTTCCTAGGCATACGTTCACATTTTGGAGCAAAATTTGACAACTTTTGCAGGCATACCAGAACTTTGTTTGGGCTTTAACCAAAAACATTCAGTCTCGGAACTTACCCGAACGGGGTCAGGCTAGACTCGGACTCGGGGATAACTCGGCCTCGCTTAATATTGCTTGACGGCGGGATGAGTTGTACTGCTACTGGTTTTCCCTCTGGATTGTACAGTATATGCATACTATGCATACGGGAGCGGCCTGTATAAACTACATTGTAGAGTTCTGGCTACTCGCAGTAATGGTCTAGTCTAGCAGCCAGAAAGGGTCCCCGTGCACCCCCCTAAAACAAAATTCTACGATATGTTCGAAGATCGTCAGAACCTGTATTTTCCGAATCCGGTTGTCGCCAGTGGAAAAAAAGGTTGCGCGCGCGTCTAATTTGCATATTTCTAAGATAGCCGCCGCCCGTTGCTAGGAGACGGATTATTTTTGAATAACTTTAGTTAGGAATAACAAATTACCATAAAAATGGTATCATTTTGAAGAGAATTAAATTTCCTACAAGCTGATACCCCATTTGATGGGATAAATAGATGTTGTCATGAAATATTAAGGAAGGAATTATGTTTTTTAGCATTTTTCTAAAAAGATCCGGAATTTGGTTATAACGTTCTTTTCCATACATTTAATATGCATTTACAAATAACATTTGAATTTTCCTATAATTATCCCCCAAACATAGCTATTATCATGTGAAAACGGCTTTCCAATACATCAATTCCTTTAAAAGTTACACGACATTAAAGGGAATATGGTTCAATAGGTTTTACAGCAATATCTAAGGGTTATAATGTCCCCGCGCGCAATTGCGTAGGTTCTGTATGTGGGGTTTGTTGTAGATCACTGCTATCTATTGATCAAATCTCATCGAAATCGGCGAAGAAAGAAAGAAAAATTACACTTTCTATTCCTTATATGAAATAAAAATGTTTTTTTTTCTATTCTGTGTTACCAAACTCAATCCATTCAGCTTCCCATATGAGCAGTTTCTTGTCTTTTTGGATTCCCTCCAAGAACGTGAAATTAATCACAACTTATCTGATATTTAAAAGTTAAAGAAAAAACATTTACGTGACAGTTTCCTCTTATTGGAAGATTAAAGTGAAAAAAAAAGAAGAATCTTATGCTAAAAGCCCTAAGAAATAAAAAAAAAACTTGTTTAATGGCCTTTCAGAGTTTAAAATGAAACATGGCTATCTTATTTTTTCATAACAAAATGAAGGGAAGTATCTGTTTAGTTCATGTCGGCCCATACTGGGTTACATCATAAATTCTTCAGAAATGGTCCCCGTGCACCCCCCCCCCAAAAAAATCTACGATAGGTCAAAGGTCAAAGATCAAGTGAAATACATGCTCTCCTATTCATCCAATTAAACCTAGGTCAAGGAAGGTGACCATTCAACACATTTGTGACAAACATGCCATTATAATATTTTGCCAATTTTGTGAAAATGTAATCACACATTGTCCACATGTACTATAGACCTATTAGGAGAATCATGCATTATGGCGGAGGCATACCAGTCGTCATAGCGACATTTCTAGTTTAATATTACAACGAAGATTACGACTATTATTAGCAGTTGGTAATTAAGTGGTGTACGAAGACTAACTCAAACAATACATCATTATATGAGTGGCTATAATGTACAATTGATAAAAACCCAATAAATCTGTTTTTGTTTTTTTCAGGTTATACAGTGCGTATCAAAAAAAGGTAATCCAACTTTGGCGGGCTACTACTTTACAATTGTCAGCTATGGAGAGCTTAATGTTTTAATTCTAATGATATCACAAACCATCGAAAGCTATGCTGCCGGCTGAAAGCAATAACAAATTTACTTCTTGTATATTATAGAAAGAATGGCCACGCGAAAGTAACAAGATTAATGCTCTGTTACTGGGAATTTGAAAACAATAATGACATTGTTTACATTCCTGTTGTGTCGTTGGTTGTTGGCGTGTTTCCTTTCAAAGAGTGAAAGTAGTAGTAGGTTAATAGATGTCGGCGTTAAAGCTTGTACAATATAACAATATTGGTCAGAGTTTATTATTCCGAAGGTTCATTTTTTTTCCCCCAAAGGTTCGTTATTCCGGAGGTTCGTCATGATATAGATAAACGGGCCCAAATTAGTTATTGCTGAAAGCAATAACAAATTTACTTCTTGTATATTATAGAAAGAAAGGCCACGCGAAAGTAACAAGATTAAATGCCCTGTTACTGGGAATTTGAAAACGATATTGACATTGTTTCCATTCCTGTTGTGTCGTTGGTTGTTGGCGTGTTTCCTTTCAAAGAGTGAAAGTAGTAATATAGTAGGTTAAAGGTCCTGTTTACCTTTGGGAGCAGTGATTTGAAAAATTTTCAAGATATCACATTTGATGAATATGTGTAGGTCTGTTGTATCACAAAAACATCCTACCAAATAAAATTTTCGCAATAAAGCCTAAAATAAAAGGACATCTCAGTATTTTTCTCAATAAACCATAACTGTACACGGTTTAGTCTGGAAACATTTTTATTATACCTATTGTTCACATTTTGAGTATTTAATAATACGTAACATGGATTATAAGGATTCAAATTTTTACAGTGGTTGTTTCTATCCCTAACTCACATTTTAGAACTATTTTAAAGCACTAATGCTGGGTTTTTGTTTCATGTGCAAATGGTAAATTATGCCTTTAATAGATGTCGGCGTTAAAGCTTGTACAATATAACAATATTGGTTACAGTTTATTATTCCGAAGGTTCATTTTTTTCCCCAAAGGTTCGTTATTTCGGAGGTTCGTCATGATATACATAAACGGGCCCAAATTAGTTATTGCTGAAAGCAATAACAAATTCACTTCTTGTATATTTTAGAAAGAAAGGCCACGCGAAAGCAACAAGATTAAATGCCCTGTTACTGGGAATTTGAAAACGATAATGACATTGTTTCCATTCAAAATTCAAAATGGTCACTTTCCTTGACCTAGGTCTAATTGGATGAATAGGAGAGCATGTATTTGGGGATTTTAGGATTTTAACTTGACTTTGGCCCTTTCATAAGTTTATGCATTAAGTAATTTTCAAGGTATGGAAAAAAAGTGCAATTTTTGTATTGTGTAGAAAATTGTTACCATTTTCATCTGGCCTTTGACCCTAAAATTCATAAGAGAATCACTGTCAGGCAGAACATGCATAAATATGTACTAAGTTTCAAGATGCCATGAGCCACTTCCGAGACATGGAGGAAGAAGCAAGTTCAGCACTTTCTCTTGATCTTTGATCTTTGACCTTTTTGGCAAAAAAAAAAAGAAATTGCCAGAGAATCTCTATTTTGGGTTATACATGCATACACCAAGTTTGAAAAAAAGTCCTGCTGGCATTGCATAAATATGAGGGAAATAGTAAAATTTTGAAGTGTTGCCCTTGACCTTTGACCCCATGAACCCCAAATTCCCTAGATAATCACTTCCAGTCAGTACATGCATAATATATACTATGTTCCATGAAGATACCTTGAACAATATCCAAGATACAGAGAAAAAAAGTAAAATTTTAACATTTTCACTTGACCTTTTCACATTTGACCTTAACCTTATCACCCCAAACTTTTACCAGTGAATTTTAATTGGGTAATACCTGTATACACTAAGTTTCAAGAAAATATCTTTAGGCATTGCAGAGATATGAGGGAAATAGTGAAATTTTAAGCATTTGATCTCGACCTTTTGACTTTTGACCTTGAGCATGTGCACCCAAAAGTTGATAGGCAGAATTTCACCCCCAATACACATACATGCCAAATTTCAGGGGGGGGGGGGTTTGTTACGCTGTCCGCAAAATTCATTACGGACGGAGAGAAGGACGGACGGAAGGACGGACAACCCGAAAACATAATGCCTCCGGCACCATTTCTTGGCGGAGGCATACAAAAGAATCTAGATTACATAGGTGAAGTAATCTTTGAAGATATGTAAATATTGATATGTACGGTATTGAAACTGTCGTGTTGATTATCCTTATGGTACGTTACCACTCTCGTGGAATTCACTAAGCTGGGTCCACTTTCTCGATTCGCCCGAAATCGTGGTCTTACTCGGGGACTAATCGTGCTGATCATCAGATAATCAAATCTTGATGTCAGTCAAAGACATTGTGTTGATCGTAGTAATTTTTCGAACAGTCCAATAATTCTTCTACGATCAACACGATTACCACCATAGACCTCAAGATGTGATAAGCCATGATAAGATCACGACGGTCACTCGTAGACTAAGAATCGATTTGTGGTAGATAGTATACATGTGATTAGCATATCGAGACTCGCGACAAAATGGCAACCTAGTGAAAGTGTTTAACGTGCAATGTCAATAATCTTTTGGGTATCGATAATGCACATTTATAGTTACTCTATCTAAAAAGGACCAGCGGACGAGTAGGGCATGGATATCTGAAAACATTGGATGGTTTATTTAATTCATGCATGAGTTAAAATGTTATTCCAGCGGAACTTTCTAAAAGTGGATTGCATGTCAGATGCGCCTATAGCAGATACACTTCAAATCATTTTAGCAACTAATTTCTGTGGAAAACATGAAAATATTGTATTCGTTGTGGTTAAACATTTACACTCTGAATATGTCTATAATGTTTAACACATTAGTCATACACATACATCCTTGAACACAAACACACACAACACAAAAGTATACAAACCTGCATAAATATAAACGTGATATATATATATATTTATATATAGATATAGATATACATAGTTATAGTATATACATGCACACATACATACACGCATGCATAGTTAATGTTCCCTCAGACATTTCCCTCATGTTTTATAGATCCATGCATTAAGGTCTACTTAACCATAACATTTTTTTTCTCTCTCTCTCTCTCTCTCATTTTTGTATAATATTGATTATTAGTCACTCCTAACGGATTTAACAACCGAGTTAACGTTGTATTGCATTTAAATCAACCCATGTAATAAAGTTAAGTGCATGAAATCATTTTTTATAAAAAAAAAAACCCCACAGAATTTGAAAGCGACTGGATTTGACTTGCAACTATTCGTTTTTATCAATGCCATTCCTTGGTATTTGTAATCTATCTATTAGTTTCTTGGCAATAATAAACGTATGAGCAATATGTTTAAAAACCATCAGGCGAACCACCAAAGAATGAGAACACGTATGTGCGATCTTATCTTAAAAAATAAATTGATTTCATGCTAGAGCATGGTGAGAAATATTTCGCTTGTGCGGTATACATGTAACTCTTATTTCGACATCTAAATAAAGCATTCGAGTTTGATGTTCCATGAATGCATTAATGGCGTATTGAATAAATTCACGAAATTCATGACTGAGCTCATTTCCCCTGCATGAATGCCTGTGTGCGATACTGGAGGTGTGAGTATGTGTGTGAAGATGATCAGAAGAATGAGAGTTGATGAAGAGAAGTTTGATTGATATTTTGATGAAAAAAGACGTAAACTAAAAGTGAAGCTGAGTAGATCAAAGGTGATAGCGAATAAAAAAAATTAATTTGTTTTCATATTCCACAAGATTTAATGATATTTAATCAATAATTTGGATGTAAGAAGTGATAGGGTCTCATACTTGCAATGATTATTATAGTATTACACGCGTTACGCAAGTGCGGCCGTCGACATTACCCTTAAATTTCTGTATAACCGTATTGAACCTTTTCCCTTTAATGTCGTGTAACTTTTTAAGAAATTGGTGTATTGAATAGCCGCTTTCACAGAATAATACTTATTTATGGGGTTTAACTTAAGGAAAATTCCGATGTTATTTGTAAACAGAAATTAAATGTATGGAAAAAACATTACTGAAATCTGTATTTCTTGGGAAAAATGTATAAAAAAAATCCTTCCTTCCTTAGTATTTCATAACAACAACTATTTATTACATAAAACGGGGTATTAACTTGTAGGAAATCTAATTCTCTTTAATATGATACAATTCTTATGGTAATTTGATATTCTTAACTAAAGTTATTCAAAAATAATCCGTATCCTAGCAACGGGCGGCGGCCATCTTAGAAGTATGCAAATTAGACGCACGCGCAACCCTTTTTTTCCGCTGGCGACAAGCAGATTCGCAAAATACAGGTTCTGACGATCTTCGAACACATCGTAGATTTTTTTTTTTTTTTTTTTGGGGGGGGGGGGTGCACGGGGACCATTTCTGAAGAATAGTAACCCAGTATGGGCCGACATGAACTACACAGATACTTCCCTTCATTTTGTTATGAAAAAATAAGATAGCCATGTTTCATTTTAAGCTCTGAAAGGCCATTTAACAAGTTCTTTATTTCTTAGGGCTTTTAGCATAAGATTCTTCTTTTTTTTTTCACTTTAATCTTCCAATAAGAGGAAACTGTCAAGTCAAATTTTTTTCTTTAACTTTTTAATATCAGATAAGTTGTGATTTTGGAGGGAATCCAAAAAGACAAGAAACTGTTCATATGGGAGTTTGGTAACACAGAATAGAAAAAAAAAATATTTCATATAAGGAATAGAAAGTGTAATTTTTCCTTCTTTCTCCGCCGATTTCGATGAGATTTGATCAATAGATAGCAGTGATCTACAACAAACCCCACATACAGAACCTACGCAATTACGCGCGGAGACATTATAACCCTTAAATATTGCTGTAAAACCTATTGAACCTTATCCTCTTTAATGTCGTGTAACTTTTAAAGGAATTGGTGTATTGGAAAGCCGTTTTCACATGATAATAGCTATGTTTGGGGGATAATTTTAGGAAATTTCAAATGTTATTTGTAAATGCATATTAGATGTATGGAAAAGAACGTTATAACCAAATTCCGTATCTTTTTAGAAAAATGCTAAAAAACATAATTCCTTCCTTAATATTTCATGACAACAACTATTTATCCCATCAAATGGGGCATCAGCTTGTAGGAAATTTAATTCTCTTCAAAATGATACCATTTTTATGGTAATTTGTTATTCCTAAATAAAGTTATTCAAAAATAATCCGTCTCCTAGCAACGGGCGGCGGCCATCTTAGAAATATGCAAATAAGACGCTCGCGCAACCTTTTTTTCCGCTGGCGACAACCGGATTCGGAAAATACAGGTTCTGACGATCTTCGAACATATCGTAGAATTTTGTTTTAGGGGGGGGGGGGGGGGTGCACGGGGACCCTTTCTGGCTGCTAGACTAGTCCGAGTTGTTACAACACGCGCATCAAAAACCTCTTTGGCGCGCATGCAAAATTAGTGTGCGACTCTCAAGCACCTCTAAAAACAATCAAAGACAATTGATAAACAACAACAAAAACTTCAAAGACCGCGCGTCTCAGCAACTGAGGTGATGTGCGTATTATAAAGCGTCTTTGCTAGTAGGCTTGAGGACCGCGCGCTGTCCATTTGTTTTGTACAGGATTAGCACGCACTTTCCTGTCTGCTCAGTAAGGCCTCGTTTGGCCGGTGCCCGTAGTATTATAGAGTATGGTTGGGTGTCCATAATATCGGACACCTAACGTTTTTCTATCAACAGAAACGCGAAAAATCTCACAATTTGCCTGAAATTTTACTCACGTGTGGAGAAAATACTCCGGATTCACAAGCGCGCACTGAAAATGCGATCGGAGGTACGCGCTCTAGATGGCGGCTTCGAACGCGTGGGGTGTCATTTTTTCCGCACTCAGTTGCCGGGCTCATATCGACCGACCACCTCGCCCTCTATTGACAATACGTATAAAGCGTACTTAAACGCGTTTTTTTTTCGACAAGCTGCTGTTTTTTTCTAGTCGTAATTTTTTTCCCCAATAATATTTGAATATATTTTGAATCCTTCGATATTACTTTTGAAGGACTGTTTGATGAATTTGACTTGATTTTCATTAGGAAACTTTTCATCGTAATTGAAATAAATTAGATGAGTCGGTTTGTTTTTTCACATTCATTTCTCGTTTCTGCATCAACTCGTAGTGTCGTACGGTCGTAGCGGGCGACAAAATGTTTATGTCATGTGTAACGTGTTATGTGTAACGTGTGTGCACGATCGTACAAGCGGCGGTGACAATTTTGCGGTCAAAATCGTCAAATTTATTACGGAAGGATACTCTACATCTAACAACGAGTCAGCAAAGGTAGGCCTAGTTATATGTAGTTACACGATAAACCTTATTCGATTTTGCTAAATTTCGGTAATTTAGAGGGAATACTTAGTTGTTTTCGCCACATTTTACTCGGTAGCGTAGCCCAGTGAAGAATCGAACACCGTTGCGCGTAGTCCCATGCGTACATTTTCTTTCTGTACGCGCAATGCCATTATAATGCGCGGCCGGTCGTTATGGACCCGGTCGGTGGGTTGGACCCCTACCATACTGATGAACATGGCGATCACGAACTGTGTGTAAATTGTCTGAAATAGGGTCGAGTTTTCCCTGAGACCGAGTTAGTCTGGAGCCTTCTGGAATAAAAGTCGGTTTACCGACTTTTATTATTTTTCTCAAAATACTCCAAAACGACTCATCATTCCGGCAAACCGCGTCAGCCAGGTAAGTTTCTTTGTAGACTCTTTCGATATATTGCAAGCAAATATGAAATGGTGCCAGACGGGTTCTCAAGCCCTTACCAGAACTCAGTTTTCACTTTAATAGGGAGCTTTAGATTTTGACGCGCGGACGTTTGAGCCGACGCTTGCGCTGGACGTTCTCCTCTCCCCGCGTCGTGTGTAAAAGTAGCTTTAGATTACGCTGGGACGCAACGTATAAAAAATAAAATCGCGCCCCCATGCATGAAGAAGCTCTCTACGTCGCAAACTGTGCGGACGTGAAAATAGCCCAGTACGCGTAGTGAAAAACTCAGGCAACGCAAGCTAAAAAATAGATTGACTTTACGCGCGCTACTGCGCACGCTCAGAACATGTTTTTTTCCTTTGAACGTCCGCGCGTCTAAAATCTAAAGCTCCCTATATATCCGGATATGTGATAACCTCTGCATGCAACAAGGCCCAGGGGTCCGTTTCATGAAGCTATCACATAAAAGCTATCGCATAAATCTTAAAATGGCCAAGCCGCTCCTAAGCTAGGAGAGACTTTCACGGAGAAGTTAAAACCATTTCACGAAGTCTCTCCTAAGCTATGAGAGACTTTAATTTTTTCAATCGTCATGTTCGAGGGTAATACTAATTAACATATCATTAGCATATCATTAACTTTTTCTCCCTATTGTGTTACATGTGTTGAGCACTCGCTACATAGACATAGCACGTATACACACAGTGTATACAGCGCAGAGGCAACAGATCTACGACGGAGGCAGGATCCTAGAGGCTAAGTTGCATTCAACACCGCTACCAGTACATATTTCTATTAGTGAGTATATTTAAAGCTGTCTACAATTGAAAAGTAATGCATATGGATTCATAATGTGATATTATGTGGATATGTTTTTGTTCGAATCTTCTACAATTCTCCAAGGGCTAGCTAGATGTAGATCTAATCTTACCGGTAGTAGCGTTATCACAATAGTCCCACGTAGGCACATCGCCGTTTGTTTGAATGACCAAATGGCCAGCTGAGTTAGCGTCTACTACAACTTCTACAAGTAATAGTGAAATGTTTGTGGGTTGATTTTTATGACATATTTAGCGTGCAGATATTTCATGAGAGCAATTGCCCGATTTGTTCATGTATGGGTGAATTGCAGGTAACTTAAGGCCTGAATAGTGAAGGGATCGAAGAAGAAACCGGAAATTTCATAAGAATTGATCTGCATGTTATTATTATTAGGCCTAGATATTTTTGAAGACGTGTCTAACATTGAATAATTACACTGTCACTAGCTGTGTGGATAGTATTCAGAAGTGATACAAATTTTCCGTTTTGTGTCAAATCGACAGGAAAAATCTGTTGTTGTTTTTTTCAGTCTAGAAAATCTAGGTTATTTTGTCCAACAGAATTATGGGCCTAACCTAAGCCTAATGTTTTTTAGGCCCTAACGTGAACTTATAGCGTTAGCATTTACACTAGACCAGAACCAGCTGTACGTTACCTGTGTCATTGTTACGTTTACAAGTCCTAATGTTACTATCTAACATTACTATAGGTCTACAACAAAAACTTGTAAAATACTAGGGGTTAGGGGTTATAATAACAGCGACCAGCCCGAACGCAAAGCACTTTGTACAACTAACAGGGAGTGCCCTAGGGTTAGGGCAGGTAGTACTATCTGGAGAGTCCGACAGTGGTTAGACTAACTAGATCTAGTAGTAGTAGTAGGGCCTAGTAGTAGTATATACGTAGATCCAGGTCTACACAGAATATGAATTGGAAACCATGGTTCAGATCTTGGTTCAGACTTGAAAGCTATCTTCCACAATTCTAAGTGCATACAGCACTGTAATCGCAATGCATGTGTCACAATAAGATAGAGAATGATGTTTACCTAAATTCATTAGCATGGAACCTCTAGAATTCTACTGCTATACTACCAGGTGTCTATAGATCTTGAATCCAGTGGTATAGTGATCCTGAGTAGCGCCTACTGACCTAGATACTACTTAACCAGTGTATACCAAAAGTATAACCAGACTGAACCCTTAGCCTTGGTATTCTTAAACATATTATCATTAACATAAGTAGGCCTATCACGCATCAGTAAGGAAGTTAATAGGTCTTCTAAATAGTGCTATCTATCTAGGCAGTTGGTAGATTCTATAGGTCCATACTACGATGCTAGTACCGCTTACACAACTTCTGTTAGCAATTTAATTGATGATGATGACATGACAATAGTTGATGATCAGAGTCAGACTGTGGCTGCATCTTAGGCTGTAACTGTGATCAACCCGAATGTGAAGCCACAGTACAGCTGGTCCTTCCAGATCTTAGGTAGATGTAGACCTTGCAACGTGGATGCCTATCGACAAGATCTAGAACCTCAAGAAGTCATAATACCCCAAACTATAGGCTTACACATGTTGAATTGAGACAACTCAAGTACTAGTAGTATCTCTTTTAATCATCCCCCCCCAAAAATAATAATATAAGGTCCTTTATATATTTAAACTGCAAAAACATGTGAAATGATTTCAAATTTCATGCAGATTCTAGATATTGTGTGTAAAATCTTGTATAATCAAACAACAGTTTGAAAACACATTTTCTATTTTGTATTCACATTTTTAATTATAATGTTAGATATGGAACATCAGTCAGACTGCTACAATCAGACTTCTGCATCAAGCCCAGAGTCAGTTGCTGAACTTCACTGAACACAGAACCAAACTGCTTAACTTCCATCTTCTCCACAGCTAGACTGCTACTGAACTTCGTCGAGACTTATCTATCAGCATGGTCACCTTCAACAGAATGCAAGTATTTTAACTTATAATACTATTTTAGCAGACAACATATCTGTATATTTTCAAATACTACAATTGCAACATTATTTACATTTGGACATCAAATTGTCTCTGGATTTTTAGTTGAATAGTGTTAGACAGGAAATATTGAAAACAATGTTTGCTGTAATGTCCATCTTGGTAATTGAAAACAAACATTCTTATCCAGTGAATAGTGACCCTTCTAGAAACAACTGTTTTTTGCATTTTCTTTTTATTTCACTATCTGTATAATATTACATACTGATCCAATTGAAAAGAGATAATTCATGGAGGGGGGGGGGGTACCTGCATGTCTACATGTATCAAGCTCCTGAAACAAACTTTAGCAGTCACGTTATCTTAATATTGTAGGCCCTACTATGATTGTTTATTTACCCTCTCCCTTTTCTAGTATCAAAACAACCTCGTGCTCTTACAATGTTTGAAACAAGAATATTTGACATAGCTAATCATTTTAAACTGTGAAAAGTCCTATTTACAGCTTATGGATCAGTAGATACTAGTGAATTCCGGGGTGGTATTCTGAGGTCGTAATTAAGTCTGTAATTAACTTCGTGATTAAGTCGTGAAGTTAATAGGCCCTTAATCATGGGCAAAATCGGTATTCTGAGGACGTAATTAAGGTATGATTAAGTCCCCTGTAATTATCTTAGGTCCCTCCCATCTAATTGTTATTCCATCCAATCAGACGCGTTGTTAGAAGCCAAAATGATGATTACACGCGCAAATATGCCCTCAATGCGCGCTTCTCCACGCCCCCTGTGATTACAACCCAAGAGCTCCGTGCGCACACTACGGTATTTGATTACAACCCCTCACCTACGCACGCGAAGATCTCAACCTCTTTGCTCACATAAAATGACAAAATTCCTCGAAGATCGGCTATATTTCTTTTTTTCTCTGAATTCTACGGATACCACGATAACAACATTCAACCGCTCCTCGGTTACCGAAGACGGTAAGCATCGTTGTGGCAGAGAAAACACGATGTAATGCGTGATATCGGAGTAGTTAATGACACTCTTTGGTATCATTAAGTTTTCCATTAACTTTCATACTTAATTACACCCTCAGAATACCGATTCGTAATTAACTCTGTGATTAAGTCCTCTCAGAGATGCACGCGCATTGATACGCGCAAACGCGTAGGTCCTTCCCGCCAAAACGCTTGTTGCTATGGTAGTTAATATATCCCCTACTTAATCATGCTCTCAGAATACCAATTCGGTAATTAAGTGCTAATCAGACACTTAATAAGCTCTCAGAATACGGCCCCAGTCTTTCAAAATCAATGGTAGGGCTTTTCAATTTGATTGCTATAGCTTGTTATAGCAAAGGCAAAGCACCCATCTCTAACATACTTTCTAATGTACCATGTCCTGCACTATTGTTTTGTTTGTAAGATGTTAACTGTTCTTGTATATTGAATAAACTCCAAACAGCCAAGGACCAGACAACCATGTGAACTTCATCCACTTCAGAGTTAAGGACTGGGGGCAATATGCAAATGGAAAAGTCAAGTGACAGTGTCATGGATATTCCACCATCTTCATTTGGTGTGTTAAATGATTATTTTTAGCTATTGAAGCAAGTTGAGAAATCATGTTATCTTGATCATCTACAGTTGGCAGCAAAATTAGTCAACCCCTCTCTTGCATGTTGGACACTCTGGCCTAATGAATTACATTATAACTGAGATTATTTCTAAATCATACAATTGGTGATCAGATAGTTTGCTACAAGTAAAAAACAGATCAGTAGCCTTTGATTTGCATATAGTTACAAACTTTGATCATTCATGTATAAAGAGATATGGTCCAGTGGGCACATTTATGGTCATTTTCAGTCCTTTCAGTGATCACTGAAATGCTTCGTTGAATATGGTTTCACTCAATGTTTTGATAGGTGACACAATATGATGGAATTTGATGTAGGATTCTTAATATTTCAATTGGCATTTTTCATTGTACAAAAATATTTAAATGAAGTAATTTCTAGTGAACGTTGCCACCATAGAGTTTGTACAGAGGTTTAGCCATGATATTAATAATTCAAAGTTTAAGTCATGTCAAACTGAATATAACCCAATGAAATGCTAAGAGTTATGTATAGAATGGCAAGATACTATTTAAAATTCCATAAAAACAAAAGAAATTAATCGTTATCATCAGACCATAACACGTCATGCTTCAGTGATCACAGAAAGGTCTGAAATGACCATAATGTACTCATTTGACCTTATCTCTTCATGCATGAATGATCAAAGTTTCTAACTATATGCAAATCAAAGATTATTGATCAGGTAGGCATTTGTCATAAACTATCTGTTCACCATTTGTATATGATTTAGAAATTGTAATGTTATTTATTTTGCCATAGTGTCCATAATGCAAGGGGGTTTAATAATTCTGCTGCCAACTGAATAAAGTGAATGCTTGTTATTAATTTCCCCTCTCATTCATTACTGAAATTACCTCATACTCTTACAATTTGCTAACAGGGGCTCATTACATAGTGATTCAAACTTTGAAAACTGGCAATTACAACTTGTCGTTCACATAATATATCTTACAAAATTGATATTCATTAATGAACATTTTGTTGTTATTGCTTGTTTTGATAAAGATGTACACTCATCTCAAATATTTTCCAACTATCCCATTTGTGCATCCGATGTTTCTGTTTGTATGGTATTTAACTGTTCTTATATTTGCACACCCAAAGGCCTGAAGAGAGCTGAACCTCACCAAGCCCTTGGGACTGACAACTGCAGCTGAACTTCACCCAGGTCAGAGTCAGACTGCAATTAGACTACGAACTGTATAGCAGCATCTTATCTACAACAGAACACAGGTATGCATTTCTCAAATTAAACTTGAAATTATAAAGAATTTTACAAAATAAACAACTTGAATAACAGTTGAAAAAAAGGCAACTCTGTTGATGACATATCAGTTACAAGTAATTCGGTCTTTCTTATTTTAGGAATTATTGTAGACTTGGTGGACAAACAATGTCACCTCTATATGTGAACTGTTCCACACGAGAAATGAAGAAATTAGTGCATTCATACACCCCAGTTGGGAGTTGATTTAATGTTTATGTCTATATCAGCCACAATTGGGAATTCAGTACGGCTCACAAGAGTTGATTAATGCACTGACATAGCAATGCAGCTGACTTGTTGCATAACCCATTGAATCATCTTTCTGTTTATTTTGGAACTCCCAGCTTGCCTGACATAAGTTACAATCCTTTCTAAAAAAAAAAAGTCAAATAAGTCTCTACTGACTACATGAATGAATGAATGAATGACATTATGTGAGATGAGTGTTTTAAGTCACAATCACATTTTCATTTTGAGTCTGTGTCACACCTTTTTTGTTCGTCAGGAAGAATCTGATACACTAATTCTTGTGTATGACAACCCAGACGATTTTCTTTGTTTTTTTTTTTTCCTTGATGCTGTTAAACTGTTGCTAATATACTGTATATGAAATTGCTGACAAGCAGCTCTGTGTAATGATATGTGTGGTAGTTGTGTGTGTATTCATTCAACTGTACACCCACATGTTACCACTCTGTATAATGTCAGGGAGAGGGGATGTGATTTGCATGTCACAAAATTTCAGTATGTAACCAGTATTGTTTATTTTTCCATATTCTATTTCTTTTGTCCTTTCTTTCTTTTTTCTTTCATATAGATTCTCAAGGCATGGAGCTTGCCAAAGGTGATGCAGACAGGTTGAATATAACATATGCTGGTTTTGACCGCTGTGGATTCAATCCTTCAAAAATTAATGGTATACAATGTATACATTTTTTTTGGGGGGGGGGGGGGGTGGCTGCATTAGATGTGAGGATCTGACATGTACCTGCAGCACTGTAATGAAAGTCATAAATGCAAATGTCATGGTGATTTTGTAATAGATCTTTATGACAAAATCTTCTTGCACAACAAAAATTCCTAGAATGGAGTGCGAATATTATGTCTTTCAGGACATCATTTGGAAAATAAGAATAGGTCTATTGTCCCTAGACCTACACACATGATAGATTTTCAAATTTTATGCACTTGCTGCAAATGACATGAGTAATGTTACAGAACCTAACAACATCTTGATTGTTTTCTGTTTGCTTTTCTATTTTGTGTTCACATAATTGGCATGTTCAATTTCAACTTTATCTGATAATCCCTTCATTATTGTTGCTCTAGAGTTTTATATCCTGGTTTTTGTCCCATTTATTGCACAGAACATAGCTAGGTAAGATAGACCGCATACTTCAGACCTATTTGCTAGCTATGCTTTTGCAGAGTGTGTGCTTTCTTTCTAATATTCAAATACATAGGAGAGTCCATCTGAATTCAGTTGTACATCATTTTAAAACTGAGAGTGTGCTCTTTCAGAAACAGGATTGGCCCTTTTTTTTTTTTTGCAAGATACTAAGAAACCACTATTGAAGTGCTACAGAGCATTAATTCAAAGAAGAATTCAATGTTTATTTGACGAAAATTAGTTTTGAAATGGTTGAGATATCCAAAAGCAGAGTAAAACAAAGCGATTCTAGTAAAAGGTTGGTTCCACCTTTTATTAGGATTCCTTTATTTTGGATATCTCAAACATTTCAAAACCAATTTTCATCAAATAAACATTGAATTCTTCTTTGAATTAATGGTCTTTCATATTTCATAAGAGGTTTCTTATTATATCACCCCTCCTCCCCCCCCCCAAAAAAAAGAGAAGAAATGTTAACAATCTGAAACCAGGTCTCAACCAAAACTTTACGAGCCCTTTAACCAGAAATCCATGTTTGGTGACTTTCTGTTGATATTGTGATACAGAGTCACAATTGCAGTGTTAGATATGAAACTGCAATCAGACTATTGCAGTCTGACTGCTGAATTTCACTGAGTTTTGTCATAGACGAGTCCATAGGTGATGGCATAAGTGCTTTGCCAGGTACATGTATTAACCAAACCAGAAATGAGAAAAATCCCCCTTCAAAAGAAAAAGCAAAAACATTACAATACAAAACAGAACAGAACAATTAAGCGTGCAAACGATTCAGTGAAAAGCAAATGGGTGAATTGAAGCACTCTGAAAAAAAAAAAAAAGATTTATGGGCCTTGTAAAGTGTAAGAAAGCATTTTAAAATGGATAAATGCAAATTCTGTATCAGTCAGCACATAAGAGTCTGATTTCTGATCTTTGATGATTAAAAGCTATTGTGTAGTAGACAAGGTCATTATTAGTAGTATTAATATCATTATTGATATTCTGATATAGGGAACCTTAGAGTGCAAAGAAGGTGGATTGCAACACATATTATTTTATGCTTACAAAATATTTGCAATGATAGCATTGTGTGAAGTTCAGCTGCTTTCATAATTTGATTAATAAACCATGAAAATAATACAAATGACTATGAAAAATCTGTCGATGTATAAGTGATCCAAACATAAATACATCAGTGAACATTGCAGTGCATTGTTTTTATGCCTCCGCCACAAAGTGGTGCCGGAGGCATTATGTTTTCGGGTTGTCCGACCATCTGTCCTTCTGTCCGTCCGTCCGTTCTTCTGTCCGTCCGTTCTTCTGTCCGTCCGTAATGAATTTTGTGGCAAGCGTAACTAAAAACATTTTGAGGTATCCTAATGAAACTTGGCATGTATGTGTATTAGGGGGCGAAGTTGTGCCTATCAACTTTTGGGTGCACATGCTCAAGGTCAAATACATAAAATTTAACTATTTCCACCATATCTCTGCAATGCCTGAAGATATTTTCTTGAAACTTAGTGTATTCATGTATTACCCAATTAAGATTCTCTGGTAAAGTCTGTGGTCATGAGGTCAAAGGTCAAAGGTCAAAAGGTCAGTTAAAAATAGTAAAACTTCACTTTTTTCTGCGTACCTTGGAAATTGTTCGAGGTATCTTCATGGAACATACATGTACTGACTGACAGTGATTATCTAGACAATTTTGGGTTCATGGGGTCAAAGGTCAGGAGTCAATAGGTCAAGGGCAACACTTCAAAATTTTACTATTTCCCTCATGTTTATGCAATGCCAGCAGGATTATTTTTTTTACACTTGGTTTATGCATGTATAACCTAATAGAGATTCTCTGGAAAGATCTTTTTTTTTTGCCTCAAAGGTCAAAAGGTCAAAGATCAAGTGAAAGTGCTGAATTAAGTTTTTCCTCCATGTCTCGGAAGTGGCTCAAGTTATTTTTAAACTTTCTACATATTTATGCATGTTCTGCCTGACAGAGATTATCTTATGAATTTTAGGGTCAAAGGCCAGATGAAAATGGTAACAATTTACTATTCAATACAGAAATTGAACTTTTTCTCCATACCTTGGAAATTATTCAATGCATAAACGTATGAATTGGTCAAAGTCAAGTTAAAGTCCTTAAATCCCAAATACATGCTCTCCTATTCATCCAATTAAACCTAGGTCAAGGAAGGTGAGCATTCAACACATTTGTGACAAACTTGTCATTTTAATATTTAGCCATTTTTGTGAAAATGTACTCACACATTGTCCACATGCACTATCTACACCTATTAGGAGAATCATGCATCATGGCGGAGGCATACCAGTCGCCATAGCGACATTTCTAGTTGTTATTATTTCCAGGCATGTGACGGCAATATTTATGTAACCCAGTTAGAAATTATGTCTATGCGGGCAATTATTATTTGATTAGAAAGATAAAATCAAGCATAGCTTCTAATGTAGAAATCAAGTAGAATGTAATACCAGAAAATACTGTGAGTGATAATAATTTCACAAGGACTCTTACCAGTATCACCAATGTGGTTGTGATAATTGTGCTGTGGTTATGATGACATTGAATAATGAAATAATGTTTTCAAGATCAGATTTTCTAATGAATTACGCAACTAGAATGAAATATATGAAATAGTTTGTGCAGTTACATAATCTGTCACATGACATGTAGTTAAATTGTGAGGAATTGATATTAATGAGTATGAAATTGATAGCAGTGAATGAATTAAATACAGTGTAATTGAATCATTGTCGGCCTACACTGCCTCTTTCAATGAAATGCTTTCCCATTGTGGCAATTGATGAGTGAAATCAGGGAGGTGAGAGGAATCAAATCCAAGTACGAAACAAAGAATACCTGCTGAAATTAGAAGTATCATTGTGATTTTTACTCCCACCTCCAACTGAGGGAGTTCGTTCAACCAGCGCTAACTTTATACATGTATGGTTTTATTAAAAAAAAAGAAAAAAGCTGTACCATGGCAATGCATTGTTCAACATTGAATAAAGTGTTTTGTTAATTCAAAAAAATCTGTTTGTCACATGTGTCATATATGTATTGCAAGTCAAGTGCTCAAAAACTGAGTAAATTAAATGAATAAACTGGAAAGTCCTATGATTTTCACAAATGATGTTACCATGGCAACAGACTGTTCAGTATTAACGAAAGATGAATATACACAAGTACATAGTATAACTTTCATATGTTTCAAATTTAAAGTCAAATGCTCAAAAGCTTAGGAAGTTAGCTGAATCCACAATATTTTTGAATGATTTTCATTCAAAATAATCTGTTACCATGGCAACACATTGTGTGAAAAATAAAGAAGAAATTTGCACATCAGTCTATGTACTTTAGCATTCTCATGTGCCAGATTTCAAGTAAAATGCTCAAATATTGAAGGAGTAAACTGAATCTACACCTTTTCTATTATATTCATTGAAAATGCTGTTACCATAGCAACACAATGTTCTATATCTGTGAAAGATGAAGTTTGCACAACTATACATATCATGGTGGTCACATGTACCAAATTTCAAGCAAAATGCTCAAAAGCTGAGAGATAGCAGAATCCACAATATTTTTGTATGATTTTCATTCAAAGTCTGCTGTTACCATGGCAACGCATTGTTCAACAATGGCGAAAGATGAAGTTTGCACATCTACGCACTATGCCGGTCACATGTGTGCCAAATTTCATGTCATATGCACAAAGATTGACAAATTTAGCAAATTCACAATTTTTGTATGCTTTTAAGTGAAAAAATGTTGTTACCATGGCAACAGATTGTTCAACAGCAACCAAAGATAAGTTTTGCACATCTACATACTGTAATGGTCATGTGCCAAATTTTTGGTCAAATGTTAAGAGAATTTTAAGGAAGTCAGGTCAATTCACATATTTTTTTGTGTGGTTGGTATAGAAAAACTTGTTGCCATGGCAACAGATTTTTTCACACCACTCATGAAGTGTTTTGCACAATATGTAGTTACATATTACATTTATCTGATTCTATGCAGAATTTCAACTTCATTGCTTTAAAACTGAGGGCAGTAGTTCAATCCACATTAACAATTTGTATGTTTTTGTGAAAATTTGCCATTGCCATTCATGACAACGTATTATGCGATATCAGCGAAAAAGATATCTTGCATATCTACCTTTGACAGTGGTCACACATGCCAAATTTAGGGTCAATTACTCCAAAATGAGACAAAAGTTTGATATAATGGCTCTCTCAAAAAGCTATCACATAAACTTAGGAGTGCTCCTGACCACTCCTAGATTTATGTGATAGCTTTGCCAAGTTAGGAGAGACTTTATGTGCTAGCTTTGTTCATGAAATGGTTTCTAGAAAAAGTCTCTCCTAAGTCCGAGTTTATGTGATAGCTTTATGCGATAGCTTTTTCATGAAACGGTTTTTAGCAAAGTCTCTCCTAAGTATGACTTAGGAGAGAGAAAGTCTCTCCTAAGACTTTCATGAAACGGACCCCGGGTCAGAATGTTATTGTCCAGGGCATAATAGGTGAGCATGTTTATTTCCGCACTGTCGAGGTACATCATTTTGAGGACTTGGGATCGATTTCAGGACACGTGGAATATGATGCTTAATATTGGTAAATCGAGGTTTATGATTTCCTTGAACTGTTTTGTATATCTCAGCCATTTCAAAACCAATTTTCATCAAATAAACTCTGAATTCCTCTTAGAATCATTTGCTCTTTCACATTTCATGAGATGTTTCTCATTATCTCAAAAAATCATAATTAAAAAAATGTTGAAAACCCGAAGCCCCATCTCAACCGAAATTGTACTATCCCTTTAAGCTCGGGTGAGCATAGCAGCACACAAATTGTTATGAACAATACGTCGTATTTTCGAGCGCAATGTACAAAAGAAACAGTGCCATCATTGCATTGCATGTAAAAATGTTTGAAATACAATTTTCCAGATGTTATTATGGCCATACATGAGTTTCTGCCATGAACGGAAGAGATATATACACATAGTCATAGGTGAATATAGGGTGGGGGGGATATATACCTATAGATAATAATGTATATCACCCAATCATCATTCTTGCTCGTTTATAATACTGTAAGTAGTATGGAAGTAAATTTCCCATAGAATTTTGCTATATTGAATTTCAGACTGAAAGCCAAACTTTCACTTATATAATTGACTTATTTGTTTCATTGATTGTGAATTTCATCTGAAAAAAAGAAAATAAAGTTCCGTAGAAATGGTCAGGTGAACTCAACTCAAATCTGACAGAGTATGCCCATTTCTCTCAAGCTTCTTCCACACTCGTAGTTCAAAATATCGGGGTCATCCTACGAGACCGGCATCCATGAGTCATACAGCCCACGAGTCATACAGCCCATGAGTTAGGCACTACGCAAATAAGGCCCATGAGTGCGACACTAAAAACAGCCCACGAGGGGACGTTACAACACAGGGCTTAATGTGTGGGGCTCGTGGGCCCTGTTTGCTTAGTGTCGAACTCATGGGCCGTATGACTCGTGGGCTGCATGATTCGTGGGTGTCGAACTCGTGACGTGCACCCAAAAACACCGTTATTCATTTCTCATTTATTGAAATATCTACAGCCCGATTGCACATTGAATAATTATCCATTTACATGCATTATCTCCATGACTTAGGGGGGACCGAGGGGGGAGGGTGTGGGAGGGGGATACCCCCTCCCACGGTAGGGACTTTTTGTAAAAACAGAGTATAAAAGTCGCTTTTATAGAGCATTTTAAATTAAATTTCTGAGGAATTAAACATAGTAAAAGAAATCACTGCGAAGGACTATGATAATAACTTATGAAACTTTTCATTTTATATATAGGTACGGGCAGAACGAGCGAGCCACTTTTACTTTGCAATTTATCTGAAATGTACTCATTAAAAGCTTAAACGTGATCGCATCGTTCGAACAATAAAAAATATTCTTATACTGCTAGAAAGCAAAGAAGAAAATGAAATTTGTAAGGTTTACTAAAGGTATGTTTCAGCGGGCACACTCGAGGACACGAGGCTACCATCTATACACTAAATTTACTAGTGTATAGATACAATAATGTATGTTGCTAGTGTATTATAATCTTCGCCCCGTTAGGGGCGAAAATTTTTGCATTTTCAGTTATGAAATTACAACATTTAGACAAGCAATATGCCTTTATTGTTCATTTTGGTCTTTAAATCAGTGATTAATTATTTGTTACAGGGGGCACTGGGGGGGGGGGGGGCAAAAACTCGTTTTGCCCCCCCAACATTTTGTTTTTGGGGGGGGGGGCAAGTGCCACCCCTGCCCCCCCCCCCCCCCCCCCCCCCGCTTCCGGCGCCCTTGCTTGGTAGCCTATGTATTTTGATACTGTGTCCGGATATCATGGTTAACTATCCATGTCCCATTAGATTCATTTGATTGAAACCTGTTTCAAGAACACATTCGGCATCGCCACTGTTAGTTACGATTTGAAACCATATTGATATGTCCTTTCACCTTACACACAAAGCGTATGCACACACGCGTAATTCGCACAAACACACACATTTAGCTTGGATATTTTCCCTCTCATTGACATTTTATTTCTCTTTTTTTTTTTCAAATCAAATTCACAATCAACGAAACGAATATATCAGGGGTACAAATTCAATGCAAAATTTTAGCTTTCAGCATAAAAAAAAAAAAACTATAGCAAAGTTCAAGAGTAAAACCACTCAATATTCAATATACATAACAAAATCTTTAAAAAGAGTGCAATATTCAAAGGCAAGCTTATTTGGTTGGCAATATCTGCTCTGTATCAGCTTGTATCATCTGCAGGGATTCCCCTTCTGATGTAAGGCTGGCATTCCACTGTCGCCTAGAATTCCTCGCGAAGGTTATGGCATCAGCTATTCATCATTGTCAATCTTACCAACCTCCTTGATCTGTATACCAGGGAGAGGAATCTCTTCGCAATTTGTGCAAATTTATGCGTATAGGTTCAATAGCATGACAATGGAATGCTTTATAACATTTCACTTGCTTTGATGTCCCATGCTCTCAAGCCTCTTTTCCATAGAGTTTGGAAATGGAGACTAAAGAAGATGTTCGTATTTTGTAATATTTTAAGCTGTATTTCAGAGTAAATGGTGAAATCCTGTGTGGAACTTGGTGGTAATATTATCCAGAACAAAAACTTTTTTCTTCAAATACAAAAAAAAAATTTCTTCAAATATTCCTGCATTTAGTTCCCCCGCACTGAAAAATGGGTATTACTATCTCATAAAATTGAATGTTAAATCATTCAGATTAGGTACTCGATTGGCTAATGTGTGTTTCTGCGTGTTTAGTAGCATTTTACAGTTAAATAAGTACACTTCTACTTCTTTTCTCTGCGTGTCCTATATTCTAATAGTCAGGTCGCCTAACGTCAAATTTTGAGATTAATAAAAGCACCAAATTTGGAGAGATGACCTCTCAGGATCTACTCATTGATATTTGAGTAAGAGCCCTCTGTAAATTTTTTATGTTCTTGGTATAAATGCTGAATTTCATTTTGCAGAAAATTTCACGGGTATGAAACTTTCGTAAATTTCACGAGGAGCTAATATTCGCAAAGGCAAAATGCGGGCGATTCTGAGCAATGCAATTAATGGCAGTGGCAATTCGCGGAAGTTTCATGCTGCGAAAAAGACCGTCTGCTCCAATTCGCGAAAATTTCATGTCGCGAAAATAAAGCTGTATTTATGTATCGGAGAAGTAAAGTAACAAAGAAGGAGTTTATATTTGTTGTATTTTTTTTTCATTTTTAATGGAATTAGAAAACATTGAACCTAATCTTGAATTCCGTGATCAACAAAGCATTTGAAACATGGAGGTGGTTAAACTAAAGGACCTACCGATTTATGATTAGAAAATATTGTTGAGGTGTCACAGTGTTATGTATTATTGCCAGTTCACAGTATAGTTATGTACATGTATATAAAACATAGACCCGACATAAAAGGGGCTGCAGAACGTTTTCTAATGTTGGGGGGGGGGGGGGTGGAGAGAGCTTCGAACCGTTGAGGAGGTGCTCAAGGGTGAGTGATCCCCCCCCCCCCCGCCTTATTGACATTAGAAAATGTTTTAAGTCCCTTTGATATTGTATACGTACCTAAAGTGGGAGTAACATAGGGACCTATACATCACACTGTGACACCTCAACAGCTCTTTCTATTCATAAATCGGTAATTTATTCAACCACCTCCATGTTTCAAACGCTTTGTTGATCATAGAATTCTAAAGATTGGGTTCATGTTTTTCAGTTCCATGAAAAAAGAAAAAAAGTACAACAAATGTGAGCTTCTTCTTTGTTACTTTACTTCCCAAGATACATAAATACTGTGGTATTTTCGCGACTTGAAATTGTAGCGGATTTGAGCCGACAGTCTTTTTTGCAGCAAATATAACTTCCGCGAATTGCTACTGGCATTAATTGCATTGCTTAGAATCGCGCGCATTTTGCTTTTGCGAATATAGCTCCTCGCGAAATTTGCGAAAGTTTCATACCCGTGAAATTTTCTGCAGAAAGAAATTCAGCATTATTTTATACCATGAAAATAAAAATTTTACAGAGGGCTCCTACTCAAATATCAATGAGTAGGTCCTGAGGAGTCATCTCTCCAAATTTGGTGCTTTTATCCGCCATGTAACGGTAATTTCACAAAGCGACCTGACTATAATTTGCAGACTGAATTGTAATTGCTGTCGAAAAACAAAATTGAAGGGGACAGCAAATTGCTGCTGGCTCAGTATGTTCTATTTTAGGTGACGTATAATTCTATACTTAAAAAGAAGCGCTATCTTTTGTCAATCTCAATACCATTTTGTGCTGGTATAGTGATATTATCTCTATACAAATATGCACATAATTAGTGATTTGTCTTTTCTGGTCACAGCACTAGAATCATGTTGCCATTTCAGACTTATTATAAATGCAAACGAAATGGAAAAAAAAAAAACACGGAAAAAGAAACCCTATTATATTCGTCGCGAGGATTCCTTGGAATGTAAGTTTCTCTTACGTCTGCTTGTGGGGAATCCCCGGTCATCCCAGAAGACAAGAGGAATGACTTATAATAGGCAATAGGTATAGCAGCAACATCACTTTGCCTCTTGATGCTAATGATGGATAGTGATGCTAATGATGGATGATGGATGATGGATAGTGATGGATAGTACGTCACAGGATGTGAATTTTCCTTTTCACTCTCTAAACAATGAAGATTTTTTTGATATGTTTAATCATGGCTCGGTATCTCATGCAATGAATGAATCCGTCAGTAAATGTTTCCAAGCAAATTATGATTTTAATTCTCATATTAAAAGTGTAGCTTTTGGTCAAGATAATAATGAACAATATCTTAGTTCTGAATATTTTACAATTAATCAAGTCAAAGCCCTAACTGAATTATCTCAAAGTTTTTCCTTAATGCAACTCAATATAAGGAGCTTGAATCGTAATTTCGATAATTTTTGCTGTTTTATGAATGACATTCATAAATCATCTTTCTCTGTAATTGGACTGAGCGAAACATGGATCAGTCCGACTTCTATCCCTACGTTCTCTCTTCCCGGTTATGATTTCATAGAAAACAGTCGTCAGCACAAGAAAGGCGGAGGAGTTGCCCTATACGTAAAGAAAGACCTTGATTACATTATTCACAGTGGATTGAACTGCATGAGTGAAGCTGTAGAATCACTCTTTATTGAAGTTAACGTGCCTTGTTCTAGGAATATACTTGTATTAGTCATTTATCGACCCCCTAATTCTGAGATTCAAGGTTTTTTTAGTTATTTGCAATCATTACTGCAAAGTCCAATTTTCAACAATAAAGATTGTTATATTATGGGAGATTTTAACATAGATTTATCTAAGTTTCAGACATTAAACTCAGCTCAGAATTTATTAGATATTATGATGTCCTCATCCTTTTTACCCCTTATAACAAAGCCAACTCGAGTAACTGATCACTCAGCAACTCTAATTGACAACATATTTTGCAATATTAACCCCTTACCCTTTTCTGGCATTGTTTTATCAGATTTGTCCGACCATTACCCCATATTTACCCATATTCCTTATAATCGCAAACGCAATCTGAATTCCTCTGCAACGTATTTTCGAAAAATTACCCCCGATAATGTAGCTAGGTTGCAAAATGGCCTTAATGAAGTAGATTGGTCTGAGGTATATGATGCTGAGGACCCAAATAATGCTTATGATTTATTCATGAGAAAATTGAATTCACTCTTAGACGAGTATGTTCCTTTAGTTAAGAAAAATAATAGCAATTATAAAAGATCCCCGAGACTTCCGTGGATATCGAAGTCTTTGCTGCGGTCAATTAACCGAAAAAATAATTTGTATTATGCTGATAAAATTAAAAACACTGAGGAATCTCGTCATAAATATATTTCATATAAGAATGTTCTCACTCAAATTTTGCGTTGTGCAAAGCGAAAATATTTCAGTGACCAGATATATTATTTTAAACATGATATCCAAAATACTTGGAAAGTCATTGATTCTGCCATTAATAGAAACAAACCAACATCCCGTATCACTACAATCAAACATAATGATCTTACTATTGTTGACCCAAGGTCTATAGCTGATGTTTTTAATCAATATTTTTCACAAATAGGAAATAGTTTTGCTAGAAAGATTCCCAAGTCCCAAAAGTTATTTGTCGATTTTTTACATACGCCCAATTCCAGCTCCTGTTTTTTTTGCTCCCACTCACCGGAATGAACTAATTGATATAGTTCAGAATTTAAAGAGTAAAAAAAGTGTTGGTCATGATAATATTGATAATGTCCTTTTAAAACACATTATAAACTGCATTGTGGATCCTTTGGTTCATGTGTTTAATTTGTCTTTAAGTAATGGTGTTGTCCCCGACGAAATGAAAGTATCTAAGGTTATTCCAATTTTTAAGAAAGGGGATAGGGAAGACATCAGTAATTATAGACCAATATCTTTGTTATCCATTATCTCTAAATTATTAGAAAAAGTTGTACATTTTAGACTCTTGGATTTTCTCAATAAGCATAAGATTATTTCAACTAATCAATTTGGTTTCCGGCAACAACACAACACATCCCATGTAGTTCTTACTTTCCTAGACAAAGTCTCCAAAGCCATTGATAATTATCATCATACTATAGGTGTGTTCCTGGACTTCTCCAAGGCCTTCGATACCATTGACCACAAAATACTCCTTTACAAATTATCTCATTATGGTATTCGTGGCATGGCCTTGGAGTGGTTCAGGAGTTACCTTACCAATCGCAAACAATTTGTTTATATTAATGGTCACAAATCTGCTATGCATGATATCACTTGTGGTGTACCGCAAGGAAGTTTACTTGGTCCACTTTTATTTGTGGTTTACATCAATGATATCATAAATTCATCAAGTATTCTTTCCTTTTTATTATTTGCTGATGATACAAATGTGTTCCTTTCTAGCTCTGATCCAGAGTATTTGATCGATACTATGAACATCGAGATAAAAAAGTTATTTCATTGGACTAGAGCTAACAAATTGTCAATTAATCTTCAAAAAACTAAATGTATGCTTTTCAGTAATTCTTTAGAAAAGTTATGTCAGAATATTTATTTGAACAATATAGCCATAGAAGAAGTTTCTTCAATTAAATTTTTAGGTTTGACTCTTGATAATAAGCTCACCTGGAATTTGCATATCGATTCAATTTGCCGCACAATTTCTAGAAATGTGGGTGTTATCAATAAAGTTAAATTCTATTTTCCGAAAAATGTTTTGTTAATGTTATATTCATCTTTGATCTTACCCTATCTGAACTATGGCATTCTCGCCTGGGGCAACACTTACTCCTCATATTTAGAAAGAATATTATTATTGCAGAAAAAAGCTCTTCGTATCATTTGTAGAGAATCGTGGAGATGTCATACTAATGACTTGTTTCATCAAAATAATATTTTAAAAATTAAGGATTTATATTGTTTGAATTTAGGTCAGTTTATGTACAAACTAATAAATCACTCCCTTCCTTTGGTGTTTGACTCTATGTTTATCCAAAATAAAACTGTACATTCATACCCCACTAGACAAACCAATGAATTCCATTTACCACTGTTTAGAACAATTTTTGCAAAGTCTATATTCTCCTTCGCTGGACCTAAACTCTGGAATTCCCTTGACAGCAGTATAAAAGAATCTCTAAGTTTCAACACTTTTACTTTAAAATTAAAGAAAATGCTTGTTAATTCTTATATTACTGGGGATTTGCATTCTGAAAGCTCCTAACTGATTTCTCTTGCTGCTAACGCCTTTATTTTGTTTACTTTATTTCATAACCATTATGTTATATCATTCATATTATGAAGACAACTTCCTGTGTCCTGCATCGACCCCCAATACTCTCCTCCTTTGCCCTTCCCTCTGTCTTCCTGTCCCTTTCTATCTCCTTTTTATCCTTTCCACGTGTATGTAAGAGAGCTGCTTTGTTACTGTGTTATATGTGTGTGCGTTTGAGTGCGTACTCGTTTTTGTGTTCTGGTTCCCGTGGATTATGTTAAAATGTCTCGTGTATTACTATTATAAAGCGACTCCGAGGTGACTGCATTCTACAAGCTTGGCTTTTTAGCAGTCCCCTCCATTTCCGACCTTTTCTTTGTTATGATTCAGTCACATTTTGTCCTTGTACTTCTTCTACCAAAATATGTTTTTTGTTTCATGTAAACAAAAGACGTGTATTTAAATTTCATTTGGACGTGTAAAAGTTACTTTGTACTGACTTTGTGTATATGCAAAGTCATATTATATGGTTTGGCCGGAAATGAAATAAAAAATGAAATGAAATGAAATGAGGTTAACACTGCCTTTGTCGTACAATTCCATTTGTACAACTGAAATAACATGTTGGTATGTTGATGATTGGTGATTGTGGAATGAATAGATGTTTATCATTGATTACCTAAGATGGTGAAATAGTTGATGACAGTGTAGAAACTACAATGGATGTTAAAAAAAAACAGTGAAATGATATGAAATTTAACGCTTTCGTAGTAAGGAAATGTTAAAGAGTTATATGGAAAAGGTAAAGATATTTACACCTTTGTAGCTCAGATTTAGCGTCACTTTTATCTTAATAAGTAGCTGATGTGAGAACGTATCTTCTCCTGTATTATAGACAGACATAGAACTAGTGTAAATGCAACTCTCGAGTGTCTATAGGAGTGTTGAAGGTGAGCACCGATAGTTACTAATTTGCACAAACACTCACACTTAGACTGGATATTTTCCCTCTCATTGACATTGACATTGACATTTCATTTCTCCTTTTATTTTTTCAAATGAATTTCACAGTCAATGAAACAAATCTGTGAAGGATACAAATTCAATGCAAAATTTTCCATCTTTCAACATAAAAAACCGTAGCAAGAGTAAATTCTACTCAATATTTATTATACAATTAAATAAAATCTTTAAAAAAAGAGTGCAATATTAAAAGGCAAGCTTATTTGATTGGCAATATCTGCTCTGTATCAGCTTCTATCATCTGCAAGGGTTGGAGGGCTTATTCATTCATTTCGGAGACTGGGGATTCCCCTTCTGATGTAAGGCTGGAATTCCACTGTCGCCTAGAATTCCTCGCGAAGGTTATGGCATCAGCTATTCATCATTGTCAATCTTACCAACCTCCTTGATCTGTATACCAGGGAGAGGAATCTCTTCGCAATTTGTGCAAATTTATGCGTATAGGTTCAATAGCATGACAATGGAATGCTTTATAACATTTCACTTGCTTTGATGTCCCATGCTCTCAAGCCTCTTTTCCATAGAGTTTGGAAATGGAGACTAAAGAAGATGTTCGTATTTTGTAATATTTTAAGCTGTATTTCAGAGTAAATGGTGAAATCCTATGTGGAACCTGGTGGTAATATTGTGCAGAACAAAAACTTCAGGTTTTTCTTCAAATATTCCTGCATTTAGTACCCCTGCACTGAAAAATGAGTATTACTATCTCATAAAATGTGGTAACGGGCCATCTTGCACACATTGAATGTTAAATCATTCGGATTAGGTAATTGGCTAATGTGTGTTTCTGCGTGTTTAGTAGCATTTAACAGTTAAAGAAGTACACTTCTACTAGTTTTCTTTGCGTATCCTTTATTCTAATAGTCAGGTCGCTTAACGTCAAATTTTGAGAATACCGTTACACGGCGGATAAAAACACCAAATTTGGAGAGATGACCTCTCAGGACCTACTCATTGGTATTTGAGTATAGGGAGCCCTCTGTAAAATTTTTATTTTTATGGTATTAATGCTGAATTTCATTTTCCAGAAAATTTCACGGGTATGAAACTTTCGTAAATTTCACGAGGAGCTGAGGAGTCATCTCTCCAAATTTGGTGCTTTTCTCCGCCATGTAACGGTAATTTCACAAAGCGACCTGACTATAATTTGTAGACTGAGTTGTAATTGCTGCCGAAAAACAAAATTGAAGGGGACAGCAAATTGCTGCTGGCTCAATAATATGTTCTATTTCAGGTGACGTATAAATCTATACTTAAAAAGAAGCGCTGTCTTTTGTCAAACTCAATACCATCTTTTTTTTGAAAACCCTATACAGATGAAAAAAAAAACCGGAATACATACTTTTGAAAGAAATTTTCTATACAACCAAGAGTAATAGAACACAATTTTATCACATTTTTAGAAGGTAGATCTATACTTTGATGAAATTTCACGTCTGCTTACTAAATGACGTGGGGGTTACCCTGGTCCTATGCCCAGCTTTGGGGAAGGGGAACAACTTGGACTTGTTGCCCCTTCGAACAAATTGGGATTCTATTACCCTAGAGATGCTACCTCCCACGTTCGGTGAAAATCCGTCAAAGATTTCTCAAGACGATGCAGATGTGAAAATCCCCCTTCCTCCCCCTCACCCCCCCCCCCCCCCCCGATAAGGACACCCCTCGATCCGCCACAATCAAATGTGAAATAAAATTTCAGGCATTAATGTCTTCATAGCACTAACTAAGCTCTCTTTTCCGGTTTGACAGAAGAATATAAAATTGAGTTTAGGTGACTCCGAGCCCCCCCCCCCCCCCCCTTAAGCGGTATGTGTGTGTGTGTGTGTGTGTGTGTGTGTCATTTTAACAAATTAAGTGCATATCACCGTAAAGAGGCAATCTGCCAATTTTGGTGAAAATCCGTCGTAGATTTTTCAAGAAGATGCTGAAAATGTGGAAAATTCCTCTCCTTGCCCTCACCCCCCTCGATCTGGAGACCCCTTGATCCGCGCCATAACCAAACATGAAATTTCATTCATTAACGCTGTGTCTTCATAGCACTAACTTAGCTCTATCTTTATCGGTTTGACAGAAGAAGATAAAAAAAATTCCAGAGTTTAGGGACGTTGAAGCTTCAACCACCCGCAGCCCCCCCCCCCCCCCCTTCGGCGGTGGGGGAAGGGGGGGGGGGGGGCTCATTTGAACAAATTAAGATCATAATCATTACCATAATCTTGCTATCTGAAAATCCCTCATAGATATTTCAAGAAGATGCTAAAAATGTGGAATATCCCCCTCCACCCATCACCCTCCCCCCCCCCCCCGATCTGGGCACCACTTGATCCGCCATAATCAAACATGAAATTTCATTCATTAATCACGTTAATGTCTTCATAGCACTAACTTAGCTCTATCTTTTTCGGTTTGACAGAAGAAGATTTTTAAAAAAATCCAGAATTTGGGGATGTTAAAAGTGAAGCTTTAACCCCCCCCCCCCCCCCTTCGGCAATGGGGGGGGGGGCGCATTTTGACAAATCAAGATTATATTACCATAAATATGACTGTATCTCACAAGTTGGGTGAAAATCCGTCCTAGATTTTTTAAGAATGTGCTGAAAATGTGGAAAATCCCCCTCCTCCCCCTCACCCCCGATCAGGGCACCCCTGGGTCCGCCATAATCAAACATGAAATTTTAGTCATTAATGTCTTCATAGCACTAACTTAGCTCTTTCTTTTTCAGTTCGACAGATGAAGAAAAAAAAATCAAGCGTTTAGGGACTCTGAGGCTTCAACTCCTTCCCCCCCCCCCTCCTTAGGACTGGTGTGTGTGTGTGGGGGGGGGGGGGGGCTCATTTTGACAGATTACGATCATATCACCATTAAGATGTTATCTGCCAAATCTGGTGAAAATTTGTTGTAGGGTTTGCAAGAAAATGCTTAAAATGTTATTAAAAAAAAACAAGACATATGGTCGCTAAGACAGGTGGTAAAGATGGTAATGGTTCGTGCGCAACTTTGATTGAGAGTTTCTCTTCCATCTCTACATAATATAGGTGAAATGAATGGTTTGCACATTTCCCGGCGACGTTTTGCACATTTCCCGGCAAAATTGAACATTTGCACATTTCCCGGCGTAACGTTTGCACATTTCCCGTTGATGAAATTTTGAGATTTGCACATTTCCCGGCAAGGCGTTTGCACATTTCCCGGCGTTTGCAGATTTCCCGGCGAGACGTTTGCACATTTCCAGGCGTTTGCACATTTCCCGGCGTTTGCACATTTCCCGGCTCCACATGCCGCCGTCTTGCTGAGCAATCTGAAGATATTATTTTGAACGTTAACATAATGTTGGCCATATTTTGCCTATTTATTTATTAAATGAAATGAAATTTAACTTAATGATGAAGCATGTAAAACATAAGCCGATCCCGTCCAGAACTTTGTGCAAAAGTGTAAATCAGAGCTGTATCATGTGAAATTGTTTAAAACTGTACCATCCTCGAAAGCCGGTTTTATCACTTTTCCACTTCATTTCCGCAAATAAAAATAATATGGAATAGTCTTCAAGTACAATTCTTTATTGATTGATATGTCAGATTAGTGCCCGGGTATGCCCAGTCGAGTAATTTTCATCTTTATTTCAGTATTTTTTGCCCAATTTCTATTCGCGCGTCCTCGTGTCAGTACAACCTACCTTTTATAAGACGGGATAGCGAAAAGTTATTACCATCACAAAGAATCTTCTTATAAAGTGGCTGGTGAATGAGACACGAGTCTATTGTCTTCCTATCTGCGTGGCAGATCCTGTTTGGCACATGCTTCAAATATTTTTGAGTGGCGGCATCGAACATCCAGCAAAGCAAAGACTCCATTCTCTTGAACCTCCTTGATATATTCAAGGACCTAAGACACATAGACAGTCATCGTATCGTTAATTAATTCATGCACCCGTACATCTAAAAAACGCCACAAAGACATTTTCAGCATGCTTCACTGCTTCGATCCCATGATCGTCACCGCCAGCAAGCCGGGAGAAAAACAAGACGGAGATTCGAGAAATCTAAAACTATATGCGCAGAAGAAAATAACTCACGAAAATCAAGTAAAGTGAATGTGCAGTTGTGGTGTATATGTTAGGAAATCATACCTTAAACAATTTCGCTTGGGAGAAGCAGGCAGTTTTTAAAAGAAAGCTAACATTTTGGCAGAATGATTGCATTTGTGATCTCAATATTTCACTTTTCTCCAGCTTATTCCAGAGCAAAAAGGGATGGTAATGGTAGAGAACAGATATATCTTGCCATTAGGCAAGTTCTTATGCGTGTGCGAAAATGTGCGAATCAGCAATTACCCATCTTTTGACACAAAATCTGTAATGATCTCAGGTTTGCTGCTCCTCATCACTTGTATTTATTCAAAGACATTTCCATTTTTCAAAGACACCTGAATGTATACTCATTAAGATACACATAATCAGGTGTCGATGATGATCAGTACATCAAAGAAAGACTGCAGTGAACAGTCCATGTGTATTAGGTCCATGGTGTAAGCAGGGAGGTGTTACAGAGATGGAGTGGCAACTCTTCGTAATTCATGCAAACACATGTTTGGGTTCAAGGCGTTACAATGGGATGTCTAGCATTCCATTACGCTTTGAAGTCATGCTCGGCACCGCTCTGGTTTGCAAGACGAAGTTCGGAGACGAAGAACGCATTTCACCTTTCGTTGAATTATTACAAGTTTTATTTCACCGTAAAATTTTAAATGAAATACTCGAATTGATTTAGAATAGTTTAGGAAAGAATTCAATATTATAAACATGTATTTCTAGTTTCTTCGTAATGCGCAAATCAAAATGAAATGAAAATTAGGCCCTCTTAAAAACCTAATATTTTTCTATAATGCGCATATTATTTGCGCATGTTAGTTTTTTTAATCTTTTAATCTGGGATATGTTGATCTTTCAAATACAGTACTCCGCTAAAGCGTATTCCAGCGTGCTTGTAAACTATTTGCTGTTAAAATTGTTAGTTTTACACTGCATTTTGGTTCGCTGCTCCAATTCAAGTTACACAAATTCATTGTTGCCATCACATTGAAAGAGAGAGCGAATTGCAGTAGGGGCAAGTATTTCTAGATGTGAGAGCGCTAGTCCCGATTATTGATGCTCTCTTTTGTCAAAGCACATGGGTAACACCTGTAGTTGAACGCATAACTTCCTTTGAAGTCATGCGCGGCGCCGCCGAGAAGTTATGCGTTCAACTACAGGTGTTACCCATGTGCTTTGACAAAAGAGAGCATCAATAATCGGGACTAGCGCTCTAACATCTAGAAATACTTGCCCCTACTGCAATTCGCTCTCTCTTTCAATGTGATGGCAACAATGAATTTGTGTAACTTGAATTGGAGCAGTGAACCAAAATGCAGTGTAAAACTAACAATTTTAACAGCAAATAGTTTAAAAGCACGCTGGAATACGCTTTAGCGGAGTACTGTATTTGAAAGATCAACATATCCCAGATTAAAAGATAAAGAAAACTAACATGCACAAATATGCGCATTATAGAAAAATATTAGGTTTTTAAGAGGGCCTAATTTTCATTTCATTTTGATTTGCGCATTACGAAGAAACTAGAAATATATGTTTATAATAGTGAATTCTTTCCTAAACTATTCTAAATCAATTCGAGTATTTCATTTAAAATTTTACGGTGAAATAAAACTTGTAATTCAACGAAAGGTAAAATGCGTTCCCTTCTCCGAACTTCGTCTTGCAAACCAGAGCGGTGCCGAGCATGACTTCAAAGCGTAATGGAATGCTAGACATCCCATTGTAACGCCTTGAACCCAAACATGTGTTTGCATGAATTACGAAGAATTGCCACTCCATCTCTGTAACACCTCCCTGTTGTAAGTAAAGAATACCAAACTTTATACTAAATACCCTCTCTTTCTCTATACAATTATGCGCTATACCAGTACCAACTGTTATTCTGAAAAGAAAATGCGCTCGCTTGACCACCACTTGATCTAATTTTTAAAGAGTAGCTTACTTTGATTTTACGTTAATGCAATAGTCGTTTAACCTCTCATACCTATCGTCCTTCTTTAATTTGTGCTTTCTTTTTCTTTCTCACTCTTTCTTTCGTAGTATCTGCAATAGAAATATCTGAATGTTATCAACCATAGGACTAAAGCATTTCCCCAATGAGCCTTTTTTAAATGAGTTGTACTTTTAATTACGCTGTTATCTTATTGTCTGTCATTGATAATCTACCAACAAAATATCATGTTATTATCCTGTTTACCTTTTGGAGCAGTGATTGAAAAAAATTTCAAGATATCACATTTGATGCTTATGTCTAGGTCAGTTGTATCACAAAACATCCATATAAAATTTTCGCAATAAAAACAAAAATATAAGGGGATATCAGTATTTTTCTCAATAAACCATAACTGTAGACGGTTTAGTCTGGTAACATTTTTTATCATAACTATTATTCACATTTTATGTATTTTACGATACTTAACATCAATTATAAAGATAGATTCATATTTTTACAGTGTTTGTTTCTATCCCTAACTCACATTTTAGAACTATTTTAAAGCACTAACACGGGGTTTTTGTTTCATCTACAAAATGGTAAATTATGCCTTTAAGTTTAGCTCTTTGCTTTTGTTGCTTCTTATCGCTGCTGTACACACTAAAGTTTGTTTGTTTGTTTGTTCATTTCCATCTGAGAAGATGGCTGGATAGCCCACATTCAGCTACACTAAGCTGGTCTTCCATGGAGTCCAGTTGGATGTGAGGTGGGACCACTTCACCGGGTTAAACACCCTGCTCTTTGCGATGAATGAATGAAGCGGGATCTTTTACGTGCATGAGTTGCGACTCTCTCCAAAGCAAGGAGCTTAAGGAGCTTCAAACACAAGCTCCTTGCTCTGTCATACACGGGACCTCCATTTTATGTCCTATCCGAGGGACAGAGTGTTTTGCCTCTTGCTAGAGGGGACGGTATGATTACACACAACATTGCTCAGTCCAGACTCGGGTTCGAACCCGGGTCCTTAGGATTGTGAGGCAGACGCGCTGCCGACTGAGCCAACTCATCGCCCTTATAGTATTAGACTATGTCCCTTGGTCATACGTATCATTATTGTGTTTCTGTCGTATGTGAAATAGAAGAAATATACATAGATATTAAAGTGAAATATTATATATACAGTTCTCACTATTTCTCAGTAATAATCAGGTTTGTTTATTTTTATTGGATTATTTCCTTTCTTTGTCCGTATAAATGGTGCTTGCAATGAACCTTTATATGTAATATTTTGATAACAATCATACGTTTGTTTACTCGTCTTGAGGAATGAATGCATAAATTCAATGAGTTATCAACTGTGACATGTCGTTGAAAAGGCACCCTGGTGTGAAGGTATCATTCCAACTCTTGAAAGCATTGGGTACAGAAAGCCCTCCACTTTTATAATCCAGCAGAAGACAAGGTATTACGCGGTTTTATGCCGCATTATGCGCTTTTGTGTCAAAGAAAGGTTATTAAATGTAAATGTAATGACCCTGATGAGCTAAACTTTTGTAGTCAAATATTCGATGCTTAATGTCAACTATTCTCTCTTTCTATTAATATTCCACTTTTCACATTCTTTGTATGCCCTCTCATGTATGGTATTGTCTTATATCAGCAATGTCTGTGTCTCTCGTTCACAAGCAACCATTTCAAGAGCAATGTTCCATTTCCTCTTCTATTTCCTCAACTTTTTATATTGTTTAATGAATAATTTTGTAATTTCATTATGTTTTATTTGTAAGTTTTGATTAAGGCATTCATTAGTTCGGTATTGATTTCCTTTGTTTTGTTTTTTGGACATAAACTATACACAATCTTATGCATTTGCATCGGGTTCCACTTTCGTTTATTCTCCTTTCAGATGTTTTATCATATTGTCAAAAAGATTGGAGTAGAAATTCCTCCTAAAATGTCATTGTTTAAGAAAAAGTATCTCGGTTGTATCCTTGACATAATTTGTTTCATCGATTGTGTAATTCATTTGGAGCAACGAACAAAGTTATAAAAATAGATTCAACTTATCTCAATTTAACTCAGCCCAACCTTGTGTCATAATCGGTATCTGGTCGATTGTCGGAAAAAAAAAAACCCCGAAAAAAAGAGGACATTTTATTTAGCACCCTAAACTTTCTTGATAATTCCCATACTGGATCACTTATTAAACACTCGCGTAGGTCATGTCAAACTCGCCTGTCGATCCGGACGTTGATTATACAGCATTGGTCTTACTCAGGATTGATACTGTTTCTATACATGTGTAACACGATGAATGCTCAATCATGAAACGTGGAAATATTTCATATAAATCGTGGTGGTAAGAGTAATTGGTTATTGGCAATGCCCAGTTGGTGGAGAGTTCCGTGCACGTCTCTTTTATCCGCCCCGGCCACATAATAGGGAGCTTTAGATTTTGACGCGCGGACGTTTGAGCCGACGCTTGCGCTGGACGTTCTCCTCTCCCCGCGTCGTATGGAAAAGTAGCTTAATACGCTGGGACGCAACGTATAAAAAATAAAATCGCGCCCCCATGATCAGTGCATGAAGAAGCTCTCTACGTCGCAAACTGTGCGGACGTGAAAATAGCCCAGTACGCGTAGTGAAAAACTCAGGCGACGCAAGCTAAAAATAGATTGACTTTACGCGCGCTACTGCGCACGCTCAGAACATGTTTTTTTCCTTTGAACGTCCGCGCGTCTACAATCTAAAGCTCCCTATCAATTATCCGGATACTATTATACAAATAATGACTGCTTATGAGGGCACAGTTAAAATTATGGGCCCGACGTGATGTGAAAACCGTAACTATGCCCGAAGCGAAGCTGAGGGCATGGTTATGGTTTTCACATCACCGAGGGCCAACATAATTTTAACTGTGCCCCGAATATCAAGCAGTCATTATTTGTTTTATATACCGACATATATTCAGACATATAAGTACCGAGAATATAGATTCTAGTCTCTTTTACAGCACTTGTAAGTTGTAATCAATGCTGATCGACAGTGCGGCGGTCGTACGTATCATTGGTGCGTGTGATGGGGTTGCGAGCACCGAACTAAAACATAGTGGAATGCGTGTCCCTATTCCCAACATACACGAGACCGTGCAGCCAAGTTTACCGTGTTACGTCGCCATCTTAGGTCAATTTTTCCTTATATGGAGTGCACGCTTAGGCGCGGTCAGGTTGGGCCACTGGTACGCGCGCATGCAAGCAAGAGTACGCCGTCCAGTGGCTAGTGATTATGACGTAACAATGCACGTTTGTACATGACAATGGTCTTGCGCTTCGGAGACACAGCCCGCACTCCATATAAGGAAAAATTGACAGAACAAAATGGCGGTGGTAGCAAGTTCTTCTTCTTCTTCTTCTGGTTAAGTCTGTCTCCTTCAATAGCCTGAAGATTCTTGCAGACTGGTGCTATTTACATTATAATACAATTTATTTACAGATATTTACAACCACATAGAAAATTTGACGAAAACAACTAGCCACTGTGATCAACCGTTAGACGGTTTCGAAATGATCCCACAGATGGCGCAGAAACAATGTCTGACGACAGGCATTTTGGTGGCTGCGTATTTCCTGGGTGAACACGCACATTCCACTATGTTTTAGTTCGGTGGTTGCGAGTCGCGACTGTCTCCAAACCAGTCCGCTAGTCTCTTTTACAGCACGCTGATCGAATGCGCGGCGGTCGTATCATTGGTGCGTACATGTTATTATGAGAGATCTGTGTGTACGGGGTCGCGACTGTCTCTAAAACCTATTTACAAACTGTGCCCGGGCCGCGTTTTTTTTTAAGACGGCACAGATTGGGGCATGGCGCGTGTTAAACCTATGGGAAAAACGTTGGGTTAGGGTTTTTGGTTATGGTTATGGTTAGGGTTAGGGTTAGGGTTGGGGTTAGGGTTAGGGTTAGGGTTGGGGTTGGGGTTAGGGTTAGGGTTAGGGCTAGGGCTAGGGTTAGGGTTTGATGGTTAGGGTTAGGATTAGGATTAGGGTTAGGTTTAGGGATAGGGTCCCGGATAGATTTTTAGTTTCCCCAATCTGTGCCGTCTAAAAAAAAAAACACGCGCCCGGGCCCCGGTCACAGTAACTCAAAAATAGGGCACAGCTATTTTCATGACTCCCCTTTTAACCAATCAGATGAGAGGATTCTAGAAGTGAGGTATATAATACGTGATAACCTCTGCATGCAACAAGGCCCAGGTCAGAATGTTATTGTCCAGGGCATAATAGGTGAGCATGTTTATTCCCGCACTGTCGAGGTACATCATTTTGAGGACTTGGGATCGATTTCAGGATACGTGGAATATGAAGCTTAATTGGTAAATCGAGATTTATGATTTTCTTGAACTGTTTTGTATATCTCAGCCATTTCAAAACCAATTTTCATCAAATAAACTCTGAATTCTTCTTAGAATCATTTGCTCTTTCATATTTCATGAGATGTTTCTCATTATCTCAAAAAATCATAATTAAAAAAACGTTGAAAACCCGAAGCCCCATCTCAACCGAAATTGTACTATCCCTTTAAGCTCGGGTGAGCATAGCAGCACACAAATTATTATAAACAATACGTCGTATTTTCGAGCGCAATGTACAAAAGAAACAGTGCCATCATTGCATTGCATGTAAAAATGTTTGAAATACAATTTTCCAGATATAATTATGGCCATACATGAGTTTCTGCCGTGAACGGAAGAGATATATACACATAATGGTCATAGGTGAATATGGGGTGGGGGATTATACCTATAGATAATAATGTATATCACCCAATCACCATTCTTGCTCGTTTATAATACTGTAAGTAGTATGGAAGTAAATTTCCCATAGAATTTTGCTATATTGAATTTCAGACTGAAAGCCAAACTTTCACTTATATAATTGACTTATTTGTTTCATTGATTGTGAATTTCATCTGAAAAAAAGAAAATAAAGTTCCGTAGAAATGGTCAGGTGAACTCAACTCAAATCTGACAGAGTATGCCCATTTCTCTCAAGCTTCTTCCACACTCGTAGTTCAAAATATCGGGATCATCCCAAGCACGAGACCGGCATCCATGAGTCATACAGCCCATGAGTTAGGCACTACGCAAATAAGGCCCATGAGTGCGACACTAAAAACAGCCCACGAGTCGACGTTACAACACAGGGCTTAATGTGTGGGGCTCGTGGGCCCTGTTTGCTTAGTGTCGAACTCATGGGCCGTATGACTCGTGGGCTACATGATTCGTAGGTGTCGAACTCGTGACGTGCACCCAAAACAACAGCGTTATTCATTTCTCATTTATTGAAATATCTACAGCCCGATTGCACATCGAATAATTATCCATTTACATGCATTATCTCCATGACTTATAAGGGAATCAGGGAAAAAGGTATCATACTGAAACATTATATTTCAGAACATTGATGTTCGGTGACTCTGTACCTTGCTTTATAGAAATAAAAAAAAAAATCAAAGGATTTGATGTCCGTATCAAGCGATGTCAACCCTTTATGAAAGTCGATACTTCTGAACGATGGGAGTATACCCTGTGGGTGACATTAGAATGGCAAGGAGACCTTGGTAGCCTATGTATTTTGATACTGTGTCCGGATATCATGGTTAACTATCCATGTCCCATTAGATTCATTTGATTGAAACCTGTTTCAAGAACACATTCGGCATCGCCACTGTTAGTTACGATTTGAAACCATATTGATATGTCCTTTCACCTTACACATAAAGCGTATGCACACACGCGTAATTTGCACAAACGCACACATTTAGCTTGGATATTTTCCCTCTCATTGACATTTTATTTCTCTTTTTTTTTAAATCAAATTCACAATCAACGAAACGAATATACCAGGGGTACAAATTCAATGCAAAATTTTAGCTTTCAGCATAAAAAAAACTATAGCAAAGTTCAAGAGTAAATTCTACTCAATATTCAATATACATAACAAAATCTTTAAAAAGAGTGGAATATTCAAAGGCAAGCTTATTTAGTTGGCAATATCTGCTCTGTATCAGCTTGTATCATCTGCAAGGGTTCGAGGGCTTATTCATTCATTTCGGAGACTGGGGATTCCCCTTCTGATGTAAGGCTGGCATTCCACTGTCGCCTAGAATTCCTCGCGAAGGTCATGGAATCAGCTATTCATCATTACTCAATCTTACCAACCTCCTTGATCTTACCAGGGAGAGGAATCTCTTCGCAATTTGTGCAAATTCATGCGTATAGGTTTAATAGCATGACAATGGAATGCTTTATAACATTTCACTTGCTTTGATGTCCCATGCTCTCAAGCCTCTTTTCCATAGAGTTTGGAAATGGAGACTAAAGAAGATGTTCGTATTTTGTAATATTTTAAGCTGTATTTCAGAGTAAATGGTGAAATCCTGTGTGGAACTTGGTGGTAATATTATGCAGAACAAAAACTATTTTCTTCAAATACAAAAAATTTTCTTCAAATATTCCTGCATTTAGTTCCCCCGCACTTAAAAATGAGTATTACTATCTTATAAAATTGAATGTTAAATCATTCGGATTAGGTATTCGATTGGCTAATGTGTGTTTCTGCGTGTTTAGTAGCATTTTACAGTTAAATAAGTACACTTCTACTTCTTTTCTCTGCGTGTCCTATATTCTAATAGTCAGGTCGCCTAACGTCAAATTTTGAGATTAATAAAAGCACCAAATTTGGAGAGATGACCTCTCAGGACCTACTCATTGATATTTGAGTAAGAGCCCTCTGTAAATTTTTTATGTTCTTGGTATAAATGCTGAATTTCATTTTGCAGAAAATTTCACGGGTATGAAACTTTCGTAAATTTCACGAGGATCTAATATTCGCAAAGGCAAAATGCGGGCGATTCTGAGCAATGCAATTAATTCCAGTGGCAATTCGCTGAAGTTTCATGCTGCGAAAAAGACCGTCGGCTCCAATTCGCGAAAATTTCATGTCGCGAAAATAAAGCTGTATTCATGTATCGGGGAAGTAAAGTAACAAGGGAATTTATATTTGTTGTATTTTTTTTTTTCATTTTTCATGGAACTAGAAAACATAGAACCCAATCTTGAATTCCGTGATCAACAAAACATTTGAAACATGGAGGAGGTTAAACTAAAGGACCTACCGATTTATGAATAGAAATGCTGTTGAGGTGTCACAGTGTTATGTTTTTTTGTTTTTGTTTTTGTTTTTTTTTATTTATTTCATATTTCCATTTCTCAATGATGACATTACAAAATTATTGACAACAAAACAAGAATACAAAATATATACAATCATGTCTTTTGATCGTAGAAGAAAAGAAAAAGAAAATATACTTGACACAAATGTACAAGGTCATATGGTGTGAAAATGTCAATAGTAAGTATAAGAAATATGATGGGGCCTACATAAAAGCTTTAAAGCTTGTAAAACTGTAGGTTCCGAGTTCATAGGCATATAATTTTACACGAGAACGGATATGTTTGTCTTGACCAACTAAAATTACACAAGTACAAAAAATCGATGAGTAATAAACTAATGAACCACATAGATATCGCACAAACCAGACTGCATACAAATCTCGCAGTGTTTAAATAACAAAAATGCTATATTATTAAAAGATGTATCGGTACCATGAAATAACTTGAATGACTTGGTGCTGCGGACAAGGACAAAAGACTGGGAGCATAAAAGGGTTGCTAAAAACTTGGTAGTCTGTATCCACTAAGTAATAACTGTTTTAATTTGCGTTTGAAGGTGAATAAAGATAAGGAAGAAGTGATATCTAGAGGGAGATCATTCCAATATCTGGGTCCAGTAAATATAATTGTTTTCTTTGCAAAAATAGTGCGAGTACGGGGAAGGTGATAGGCGTCACTCTGGCGAGTGGGATAACAGTGGATAGAACGATTCCTTTTGAACATGTGGATAAAAACAGATGGTAATTCATCAGTTGTTAGTTTATACATGAAAATTCCGAGATTGTAATAAAATAGGTCTTGAATTTTCAGAATTCTGTTTTGATGGAAAAAACAATTTGTATGGGCAAAATATCCGGCGTGGTTTATGATTCCTAGTGCACGCTTTTGAATACGGAGAAGGGAATCTAGTAATGAGTGAATTGCATTTCCCCACGCCAAAATTCCATAATTAAAGTGTGGAGATATTAAACAAGAATATATACTCTGCAAAATATGAACAGGAAAGAAATGTTTGAGCTTATTCAAGATTCCAATATTTCTAGACAAAATTTTACTTACAAAATTAATATGAGTTTTCCAGGATAATTCTTGGTCAATCCAAAGCCCTAAAAACTTTGTATTATTAACCTGCTTTAAACATAAATCATTTATTTTGATATCATATGGAACAACATTCAAGGAATTACTGAATACCATATAATGAGTTTTTTCTATGTTCAAAGATAATTTGTTCGCATAAATCCAGGATTGCACAGACCTGAGCTCAGTATTCATCATATTTATTAATGCATTAGGGTCTCGATGTGAAAAAAACAAGCTAGTGTCGTCGGCGAAACAGATAAATGACAAAATTTGCGATGATTTTGGAAGATCGTTTATGTATAAGATAAATAAAAGTGCTATTGCCAGTTCAGAGTATAGTTATGTACATGCATATCAAACATAGACCCGACATAAAAGGGGCTGCAGAACGTTTTCTAATGTTGGGGGGGGGGGGGGAGAGCTGCGAAACCGTTATTTTTTGAAAACAAAATATTGAAAATCAAGGATTTGTATCTGTATAACCTAGGACAATTTATGTTTAATTATGATAAAAAAAAATCTTCCAAATATATTTGAAACAATGTTTCCAAGATATCAGTCCGTCCACAATTACCCAACAAGGCGTTCGAATGAGTTTCATTTGCCCTTTTTCAGAACTCTTCTGGCTCAGAACACCTTTATTTATGATGGGCCAAAGTTTTGGAACTCACTTCCTAATGATATTGTAACAGTACGAACTTTGAATTCTTTCAAGAATAAATTGAAATTATTTTTATTGAAATCTTATAACATATTACCGAACTAGGTTTGTTTCATTAACTCAATTAAGTTATCACTTATTTTCATGCATTAATCATTACACATCAATTATTTTCTATCATGAGAGTAAAATAATCTGTCGAATATAAATTCTCCTCAAATATGACAGTCATCGAACAATGCATCATTGTGTCTATTCTTTGCTTTTAATATGTCCGCGCTTTTGTAGTTTTTTCTGGTATATGTACCCAATCCTTATATTCACAATATCATTCAAGGGTGCGTATTACTACTCCTATACATCCTGGAAATCTGTTTGCTTGTGTCCACGATGGCGTGTGTTGCAGTTTCATTTTTTTCCCATTTTGTTTTTTTCGTTCTTTCCTGTTATTTCATTTCTTGTCAGTTGACATTGGTTTCTTTGATTTTGTTTCATATATTTGTTTGTAGTTTCATGAAGCCATTATTTGCTTTTTATGTATTTCTGAGGGTCCCATCTCGTACAAGCTTAGCTTTTTAGTGGGACCCTCCATTTCCATTTCCATTCGTGTAATATGCATATGTATATACCTTATAAATGCAATTGTATGTCGTTACTCATCATCACATGTATCTTGTTGATGTACGTATATCGAAATTACTACAAATTTGTTTTGTTTATGCATTGAATATAATTTCTCCTGTTTATCTAATGGAAATGAAAATAAAGTTGAACTTGAACTTGAACTTGAAACGTTGAGGGGGTGCTCAAGGGCGAGTGATAACCCCCCCCCCCCTCCTTGACATTAGAAAATGTTCCAAGTCCCTTTGATATTGTATACGTAAGTGGGAGTAGTAGGGACCTATACATCACACTGTGACACCTGAACAACTCTTTCTATTCATAAATCGGTAATTTATTCAACCACCTCCATGTTTCAAATGCTTTGTTGATCATAGAATTCTAAAGATTGGGTTCATGTTTTTCAGTTCCATGAAAAAAGATAAAAAGTACAACAAATGTGAGCCTCTTCTTTGTTACTTTACTTCCCAAGATATATAAATACTGTGGTATTTTCGCGACTTGAAATTGTCGCGGATTTGAGCCGACAGTCTTTTTTGCAGCATATAACTTCCGCGAATTGCTACTGGCATTAATTGCATTGCTTAGAATCGCGCGCATTTTGCTTTTGCGAATGTAGCTCCTCGCGAAATTTGCGAAAGTTTCATACCCGTGAAATTTTCTGCAGAATGAAATTCAGCATTTATACCATAAAAAATAAAACTTTTACAGAGGGCTCCTACTCTAATATCAATGAGTAGGTCCTGAGGGGTCATCTCTCTAAATTTGGTGCTTTTATCCGCTATCTAACGGTAATTTCACAAAGCGACCTGACTATAATTTGCAGACTGAATTGTAATTGCTGTCGAAAAACAAAATTGAAGGGGACAGCAAATTGCTGCTGGCTCAATATGTTCTATTTTAGGTGACGTATAATTCTATACTTAAAAAGAAGCGCTATCTTTTGTCAAACTCAATACCATTTTGTGCTGGTATAGTGATATTATCTCTATACAAATATGCACATAATTAGTGATTTGTCTTTTGTAGTGACAGCACTAGAATCATGTTGCCATTTCAGACTTATTATATGCAAACGAAATTGAAAAAAAAAAAAAACCACGGAAAAAAAACCCTATCCTATTCGACGCGAGGATTCCTTGGAATGTAAGTTTCTCTTACGTCTGCTTGAGGGGAATCCCCGGTCATCCCAGAAGACAAGAGGAATGACTTATAATAGGCAATAGGCATATAGCAGCAACATCACTTTGCCTCTTGATGCTAAAGAGGTTAACACTGCCTTTGTCGTACAATTCCATTTGTACAACTGAAATAACAAGTTGGTATGTTGATGACTGGTGATTGTGGAATGAATAGATGTTTATCATTGATTACCTAAGATGGTGAAATAGTTGATGACAGTGTAGAAACTACAATGGATGTTAAAAAAACCCAAAAAACAGTGAAATGATATGAAATTTAACGCTTTCATAGTAAGGAAATGTTAAAGAGTTATATGGAAAAGTAAAGATATTTACACCTTTGTAGCTCAGATTTAGCGTCACTTTTATCTTAATAAGTAGCTGATGTGAGAACGTATCTTCTCCTGTATTATAGACAGACATAGAACCAGTGTAAATGCAACTCTCGAGTGTCTATAGGAGTGTTGAAGGTGAGCACCGATAGTTACTAATTTGCACAAACACTCACATTTAGACTGGATATTTTCCCTCTCATTGACATTGACATTTCATCTCTCCTTTTATTTTTTTCAAATGAAATTCACAATCAATGAAACAAATCTGTGAAGGATACAAATTCAATGCAAAATTTTCCATCTTTCAACATAAAAACTGTAGCAAGAGTAAATTCTACTCAATATTTAGTATACAATTAAATAACAATCTAAAAAAAAAAGAGTGCAATATTCAAAGGCAAGCTTATTTGATTGGCAATATCTGCTCTGTATGATTCAGCTTGTATCATCTGCAAGGGTTCGAGGGCTTATTCATTCATTTCGGAGACTGGGGATTCCCCTTCTGATGTAAGGCTGGCATTCCACTGTCGCCTAGAATTCCTCGCGAAGGTTATGGCATCAGCTATTCATCATTGTCAATCTTACCAACCTCCTTGATCTGTATACCAGGGAGAGGAATCTCTTCGCAATTTGTGCAAATTTATGCGTATAGGTTCAATAGCATGACAATGGAATGCTTTATAACATTTCACTTGCTTTGATGTCCCATGCTCTCAAGCCTCTTTTCCGTAGAGTTTGAAAATGGAGACTAAAGAAGATGTTCGTATTTTGTAATATTTAAAGCTGTATTTCAGAGTAAATGGTGAAATCCTATGTGGAACCTGGTGGTAATATTGTGCAGAACAAAAACTTCAGGTTTTTCTTCAAATATTCCTGCATTTAGTACCCCTGCACTGAAAAATGAGTATTACTATCTCATAAAATGTGGTAACGGGCCATCTTGCACACATTGAATGTTAAATCATTCGGATTAGGTAATTGGCTAATGTGTGTTTCTGCGTGTTTAGTAGCATTTAACAGTTAAAGAAGTACACTTCTACTAGTTTTCTTTGCGTATCCTTTATTCTAATAGTCAGGTCGCCTAACGTCAAATTTTGAGATTAATAAAAGCACCAAATTTGGAGAGATGACCTCTCAGGACCTACTCATTGATATTTGAGTAAGAGCCCTCTGTAAATTTTTTATGTTCTTGGTATAAATGCTGAATTTCATTTTGCAGAAAATTTCACGGGTATGAAACTTTCGTAAATTTCACGAGGAGCTAATATTCGCAAAGGCAAAATGCGGGCGATTCTGAGCAATGCAATTAATGGCAGTGGCAATTCGCGGAAGTTTCATGCTGCGAAAAAGACCGTCTTCTCCAATTCGCGAAAATTTCATGTCGCGAAAATACAGCTGTATTTATGTATCGGGGAAGTAAAGTAACAAAGAAGGAGTTTATATTTGTTGTATTTTTTTTCATTTTTAATGGAATTAGAAAACAATGAACCTAATCTTGAATTCCGTGATCAACAAAGCATTTGAAACATGGAGGTGGTTAAACTAAAGGACCTACTGATTTATGATTAGAAAATATTGGTGAGGTGTTACAGTGTTATGTATTATTGCCAGTTCACAGTGTAGTTATGTACATGTATATACACAGTAAAACATAGACCCGACATAAAAGGGGCTGCAGAACGTTTCTAATGTTGGGGGGGGGGGGGGATGGAGAGAGCTTCGAACCGTTGAGGGGGTGCTCAAGGGTGAGTGATCCCCCCCTTATTGACATTAGAAAATGTTTTAAGTCCCTTTGATATTGTATACGTACCTAAAGTGGGAGTAGTAGGGACCTATACATCACACTGTGACACCTCAACAGCTCTTTCTATTCATAAATCGGTAATTTATTCAACCACCTCCATGTTTCAAATGCTTTGTTGATCATAGAATTCTAAAGATTGGGTTCATGTTTTTCAGTTCCATGAAAAAAGAAAAAAAGTACAACAAATGTGAGCCTCTTCTTTGTTACTTTACTTCCCAAGATACAGAAATACTGTGGTATTTTCGCGACTTGAAATTGTAGCGGATTTGAGCCGACAGTCTTTTTTGCAGCAAATATAACTTCCGCGAATTGCTACTGGCATTAATTGCATTGCTTAGAATCGCGCGCATTTTGCTTTTGCGAATATAGCTCCTCGCGAAATTTGCGAAAGTTTCATACCCGTGAAATTTTCTGCAGAAAGAAATTCAGCATTATTTTATACCATGAAAATAAAAATTTTACAGAGAGCTCCTACTCAAATATCAATGAGTAGGTCCTGAGGAGTCATCTCTCCAAATTTGGTGCTTTTATCCGCCATGTAATGGTAATTTCACAAAGCGACCTGACTATAATTTGCAGACTGAATTGTAATTGCTGTCGAAAAACAAAATTGAAGGGGACAGCAAATTGCTGCTGGCTCAATATGTTCTATTTTAGGTGACGTATAATTCTATACTTAAAAAGAAGCGCTATCTTTTGTCAAACTCAATACCAATTTGTGCTGGTATAGTGATATTATCTCTATACAAATATGCACATAATTAGTGATTTGTCTTTTCTGGTCACAGCACTAGAATCATGTTGCCATTTCAGACTTATTGTATATGCAAACGAAATGGAAAAAAAAAACACGGAAAAAGAAACCCTATTATATTCGTCGCGAGGATTCCTTGGAATGTAAGTTTCTCTTCTACGTCTGCTTGTGGGGAATCCCCGGTCATCCCAGAAGACAAGAGGAATGACTTATAATAGGCAATAGGTATATAGCAGCAACATCACTTTGCCTCTTGATGCTAATGAGGTTAAAGCCCCCGTTCCACTATCACGATCCGGACCCCGATCTGTCCCGATCTAGCAGATCGGGAGAGAGCGGCAAAAGCGCACGGGGATCGGAAGCATCGTATCAGCAGCGTGTGGAGGTCGGGGTTGAAGCGGGCATTTTTTCAGATCGGGAAGAAATTTTGAACCGGTTCAAAATTTCTTCCCGATCTCCCCGATGAAAATTGACATATTTTTAATCGTACGGCAAGCGGGGAGAGCGTAGTGGCAGCGGAAACACAGCGGGGAGAGCGTAGTGACGGCGTAAACGCAGCGGGATGAGCGTAACAAGGTCTTTCTGAGCGTAGTAACATCGGCACAAGAACGGGAAGTAATTTTAGCTGTAATTTTCGAAGAAGAGATGAAGAAAAAGAAGAGAAGAAAGCAGCGAAGCAGCTACCCAAAAGGCGAAAAAAGAGAGACTGCACGTGATGCTGAAGAGGAGGAAAAGGACATAGCAGAATTTTGAAGAATATGAAATAATCTACAACTGGAGGAAGACGGACTATAAAAGCAAGGACATCAAGAAAAAGCCTTGGAAAAGTCAGCACGTCTTTGTTTATACAATGCATTGCTGCAAAAGAACCGTGAGTTGAGGAGCCTCTTCGAGGTCCACAGTATATTTCTTCGGTTCTGCATGCTAATAAGTTGACTGACTGCAGACCGACAGTCAATAGGGGTACATCGGGGCACATCGGGCACTTTTCAGCTCTCTGCACGGGGTAAAAGCGTGATAAGATCGTATAGATCGTTCACAGCGTAGATACAGCGTGCATCGATCGGGTAACATCGGCAACATCGCACTGACAGCGTAGCTACATCGTTCTAAAGCGTACCGGCAGCGGCAGAGATCGTAATGTCTCATTCCCGATCATCTTAGTAAGAGCGTAGCAAGCACTTGGTAGTCGTAACTGCAGCGTACTTAGAGCGTTCTAACATCGTGCTGTGTCCAGATCGGCTCAGGTTTTACCCGATCCTTCCCGACCTGAGAAAATTGTCAAATCGTAGCGAGAACGGCATAGTGGAACGGGGGCTTAACACTGCCTTTGTCGTACAATTCCATTTGTACAACTGAAATAACATGTTGGTATGTTGATGATTGGTGATTGTGGAATGAATAGATGTTTATCATTGATTACCTAAGATGGTGAAATAGTTGATGATAGTGTAGAAACTACAATGGATGTTAAAAAAAACAGTGAAATGATATGAAATTTAACGCTTTCGTAGTAAGGAAATGTTAAAGAGTTATATGGAAAAGGTAAAGATATTTACACCTTTGTAGCTCAGATTTAGCGTCACTTTTATCTTAATAAGTAGCTGATGTGAGAACGTATCTTCTCCTGTATTATAGACAGACATAGAACTAGTGTAAATGCAACTGTCGAGTGTCTATAGGAGTGTTGAAGGTGAGCACCGATAGTTACTAATTTGCACAAACACTCACACTTAGACTGGATATTTTCCCTCTCATTGACATTGACATTTCATTTCTCCTTTTATTTTTTCAAATGAAATTCACAGTCAATGAAACAAATCTGTGAAGGATACAAATTCAATGCAAAATTTTCCATCTTTCAACATAAAAAACTGTAGCAAGACTAAATTCTACTCAATATTTAGTATACAATTAAATAACAAAATCTAAAAAAAAAAGAGTGCAATATTCAAAGGCAAGCTTTGATTGGCAATATCTGGTCTGTATCAGCTTGTATCATCTGCAAGGGTTCGAGGGCTTATTCATTCATTTCGGAGACTGGGGATTCCCCTTCTGATGTAAGGCTGGCATTCGACTGTCGCCTAGAATTCCTCGCGAAGATTATGGCATCAGCTATTCATCATTGTCAATCTTACCAACCTCCTTGATCTGTATACCAGGGAGAGGAATCTCTTCGCAATTTGTGCAAATTTATGCGTATAGGTTCAATAGCATGACAATGGAATGCTTTATAACATTTCACTTGCTTTGATGTCCCATGCTCTCAAGCCTCTTTTCCATAGAGTTTGGAAATGGAGACTAAAGAAGATGTTCGTATTTTGTAATATTTAAAGCTGTATTTCAGAGTAAATGGTCAAATCCTGTGTGGAACTTGGTGGTAATATTGTGCAGAACAAAAACTTTTTACTTCAAATACAAAAAATTTTTCTTCAAATATTCCTGCATTTAGTTCCCCCGCACTGAAAAATGAGTATTACTATCTCATAAAATTGAATGTTAAATCACTCGGATTAGGTACTCGATTGGCTAATGTGTGTTTCAGTGTGTTTTGTAGCATTTTACAGTTAAAGAAGTACACTTCTGCTACTTTTCTCTGCGTGTCCTATATTCTAATAGTCAGGTCGCCTAACGTCAAATTTTGAGATTAATAAAAGCACCAAATTTGGAGAGATGACCTCTCAGGATCTACTCATTGATATTTGAGTAAGAGCCCTCTGTAAATTTTTTATGTTCTTAGTATAAATGCTGAATTTCATTTTGCAGAAAATTTCACGGGTATGAAACTTTCGTAAATTTCACGAGGATCTAATATTCGCAAAGGCAAAATGCGGGCGATTCTGAGCAATGCAATTAATGGCAGTGGCAATTCGCGGAAGTTTCATGCTGCGAAATAGACCGTCTGCTCCAATTTGCGAAAATTTCATGTCGCGAAAATAAAGCTGTATTTATGTATCGGAGAAGTAAAGTAACAAAGAAGGAGTTTATATTTGTTGTATTTTTTTTCATTTTTCATGGAACTAGAAAACATAGAACCCAATCTTGAATTCCGTGATCAACAAAACATTTGAAACATGGAGGTGGTTAAACTAAAGGACCTACCGATTTACGAATAGAAAATGCTGTTGAGGTGTCACAGTGTTATGTACTATTGCCAGTTCAGAGTATAGTTATAGTTATGTACATGTATATAAAACATAGACCCGACATAAAAGGGGCTGCAGAACGTTTTCTAATGTTGGGGGGGGGGGGGGTGGGGAGAGCTGCGAACCGTTGAGGGGGTGCTCAAGGGTGAGTGATTCCCCCCCCCCTTATTGACCTTAGAAAATGTTTTAAGTCCCTTTTATATTGTATACGTAACTAAAGTGGGAGTAGTAGGGACCTATACATCACACTGTGACACCTCAACAGCTCTTTCTATTCATAAATCGGTAATTTATTCAACCACCTCCATGTTTTAAATGCTTTGTTGATCATAGAATTCTAAAGATTGGGTTCATGTTTTTCAGTTCCATGAAAAAAGAAAAAAAGTACAACAAATGTGAGCCTCTTCTTTGTTACTTTACTTCCCAAGATACATAAATACTGTGGTATTTTCGCGACTTGAAATTGTCGCGGATTTGAGCCGACAGTCTTTTTTGGAGCATGACTTCCGCGAATTGCTACTGGCATTAATTGCATTGCTTAGAATCGCGCGCATTTTGCTTTTGCGAATATAGCTCCTCGCGAAATTTTCGAAAGTTACATACCCGTGAAATTTTCTGCAGAAAGAAATTCAGCATTTATACCGTGAAACTAAAAATTTTACAGAGGGCTTCTACTCAAATATCAATGAGTAGGCCCTGAGGAGTCATCTCTCCAAATTTGGTGCTTTTATCCACCATGTAACGGTAATTTCACAAGGCGACCTGACTATAATTTGCAGACTGCTGCTGAAACACTGATCAATTCAGTGCTTATTTACGTCGATGTAGGGCAATTTGTCAATCAGTTGCAATGACAACATCTCGACGGAAGAATTTCATGAATTTGAATAACAAAGCAGTGCCCGCTGCATGCTGTAAGGATTGCAACCAACACTTGCTGTCGGGCGAAAGCTCGGTGGTCTAGTGGGGGTGGCGCCTGTCCGGTGATCGGGAGGTCGTGGGTTCGAATCCTGCTCGAGTATGTACGCCCATGGCTTTTTGTCATGGCTGCTGCTGAAACACTGATCAATTCAATGCTTATTTACGTCGATGTAGGGCAATTTGTCAATCAGTTGCATTGAATTGTAATTGCTGTCGAAAAACAAAATTGAAGGGGACAGCAAATTGCTGCTGGCTCAATATGTTCTATTTTAGGTGACGTATAATTCTATACTTAAAAAGAAGCGCTGTCTTTTGTCAAACTCAATACCATTTTGTGCTGGTATAGTGATATTATCTCTATACAAATATGCACATGAATTAGTGATTTCTCTTTTCTATTCACAGCACTAGAATCGTGTTGCCATTTCAGACTTATTATATATGCAAACAAGCGCGCCCCGGAACACTTCTGTTGTTTTTTTTTTTTTTTTTGGGGGGGGGGGGGCAAAATCTCAACAGGGGCACATTTATGTGACGATGTCAGATCCTCGGCGCGGGAGCGAAGCGAGGGGGGGGGGTGGAAAGGGAGATACCCCCCCCCCCCCTCCACTGTAGGGAGCTTTTGTAAAACAGGGTACAAAAGTCGCGTTTATAGACCATTTAAAAGCAAATTTCTAGGGAATTAAACATAGTGAAAAATAATCAGTGCGAAGGACTGATTATTACATACGGGAGTACATAATAATGGGATTGTGTGAGATCCTCGGCGAGGGAGCGAAGCGACCGAGCGGGGGGACGGTGTGGGAGGGGGGATACCCCCTCCCACGGTAGGGACTTTTTGTAAAAACAGAGTATAAAAGTCGCGTTTAGAGAACATTTAAAAGCAAATTTCTAGGGAATCAACATATTGAAAAATAATCAGTGCGAAGGACTGATTATTACATACGGGAGTACATAATAATGGGATTGTGTGAGATCCTCGGCGAGGGAGCGAAGCGACCGAGCGGGGGGACGGTGTGGGAGGGGGGATACCCCCTCCCACGGTAGGGACTTTTTGTAAAAACAGAGTATAAAAGTCGCGTTTAGAGAACATTTAAAAGCAAATTTCTAGGGAATCAACATATTGAAAAAAAAATCAGTTGGAAGGACTATGATCTTAACATACGGGGGTATATTATGTGATGGTGTGAGATCCTCGTCGAGGGAGCGAAGCGACCGAGCGGGGGAGGGTGTGGGAGGGGGATATCCCCTCCCACGGTAGGGACTTTTTGTAAAAACAGAGTTTAAAAGTCGCTTTTATAGAGCATTCTAAATTAAATTTCTGAGGAATTAAACATTGTAAAAGAAATCACTGCGAAGGACTATGATAATAACTTATGAAAACTTTAAAAGTACGGGCAGAACGAGCGAGCCACTTTTACTTTGCAATTTATCTGAAATGTACTCATTAAAAGCTTAAACGTGATCGCATCGTTCGAACAATAAAAAATGAAGAGTTTGTTCGCAAAAGCCGATTAGTCCATATTTGCCAAATGAAGATATTTGCGATTAAATGTCAAGAAAAATAAAGAGAATAATAAGAAAATTTTTGCTTCTTTTGACCATAACTTCCAAAAAATACCTTCATATGTAATGAACAATATATCATTTAAAATGTATTAGTCTGTACTTTATGACAGAGACCGTACTTCAAAATCTTCAAACATGGACTTATCGGTTTTTGCAAACAAACTCTTCAAATATTCTTATACTGCTAGAAAGCAAAGAAGAAAATGAAATGTGTAAGGTTTACTAAAGGTATGTTTCAGCGGGCACACTTGAGGACACGAGGCTACCATCTATACACTAAATTTATTCATAAGTTACTATTAGTGTATATAGATACAATAATGTATGTTGTTAGTGTATTATAATTTTCGCCCCGTTAGGGGCGAAAATTTTTGCATTTTCAGTTATGAAATTACAACATTTAGACAAGAAATATGCCTTTATTGTTCATTTTGGTCTTTAGATCAGCGATTAATTATTTGTTACAGGGGGCACTTTGGGGGGGGGGGGCAAAAACTCGTTTTGCCCCCCCCAACATTTTGTTGGGGGGGGGGGGGCAAGTGCCACCCCTGCCCCCCCCCCCCCCCCCCGCTTCCGGCGCCCTTGTATGCAAACGAAGTGAAAAAAAAAAAAAACACGGAAAAAAACCCTACCCTATTCGACGCGAGGATTCCTTGGAATGTAAGTTTCTTTTACGTCTGCTTGAGGGGAATCCCCGGTCATCCCAGACGACAAGAGGAATGACTTATAATAGGCAATAGGTATAAAGCAGCAACATCACTTTGCCTCTTGATGCTAAAGAGGTTAACACTGCCTTTGTCGTTCAATTCCATTTGTACAACTGAAATAACAAGTTGGTATGTTCATGACAGTGTAGAAACTACAATGGATGTAAAAAAAAAACCAGTGAAATGATATGAAATTTAACGCTTTCATAGTAAGGAAATGTTAAAGAGTTATATGGAAAAGGTAAAGATATTTACACCTTTGTAGCTCAAATTTAGCGTCACTTTTGTCTTAATAAGTAGCTGATGTGAGAACGTATCTTCTCCTGTATTATAGACAGACATAGAACCAGTGTAAATGCAACTCTCGAGTGTCTATAGGAGTGTTGAAGGTGAGCACCGATAGTTACTAATTTGCACAAACACTCACATTTAGACTGGATATTTTCCCTCTCATTGACATTGACATTTTATTTCTCCTTTTATTTTTTCAAATGAAATTCACAATCAATGAAACAAATCTGTGAAGAATACAAATTCAAGGCAAAATTTTCCATCTTTCAACATAAAAAACTGTAGCAAGAGTAAATTCTACTCAATATTTAGTATACAATTAAATAACAAAATCTAAAAAGAAAAAGAGTGCAATATTCAAAGGCAAGCTTATTTGATTGGCAATATCTGCTCTGTATCAGCTTGTATCATCTGCAAGGGTTCGAGGGCTTATTCATTCATTTCGGAGACTGGGGATTCCCCTTCTGATGTAAGGCTGGAATTCCACTGTCGCCTAGAATTCCTCGCGAAGGTTATGGCATCAGCTATTCATTATTGTCAATCTTACCAACCTCCTTGATCTGTATACCAGGGAGAGGAATCTCTTCGCAATTTGTGCAAATTTATGCGTATAGGTTCAATAGCAAATTTCATGTCGCGAAAATAAAGCTGTATTTATGTATCGGAGAAGTAAAGTAACAAAGAAGGAGTTTATATTTGTTGTATTTTTTTTCATTTTTAATGAAATTAGAAAACATTGAACCTAATCTTGAATTCCGTGATCAACAAAACATTTGAAACATGGAGGTGGTTAAACTAAAGGACCTACCGATTTATAATTATAAAATATTGTTGAGGTGTCACAGTGTTATGTATTAGTGCCAGTTCACAGTATAGTTATGTACATGTATATAAAACATAGACCCGACATAAAAGGGGCTGCAGAACGTTTTCTAATGTTGGGGGGGGGGGGGGATGGAGAGAGCTTCGAACCGTTGAGGGGGTGCTCAAGGGTGAGTGATCCCCCCCCCCTTAGTGACATTAGAAAATGTTTTAAGTCCCTTTGATATTGTATACGTACCTAGTGGGAGTAGTAGGGACCTATACATCACACTGTGACACCTCAACAGCTCTTTCTATTCATAAATCGGTAATTTATTCAACCACCTCCATGTTTTAAATGCTTTGTTGATCATAGAATTCTAAAGATTGGGTTCATGTTTTTCAGTTCCATGAAAAAAGAAAAAAAGTACAACAAATGTGAGCCTCTTCTTTGTTACTTTACTTCCCACGATACATAAATACTGTGGTATTTTCGCGACTTGAAATTGTAGCGGATTTGAGCCGACAGTCTTTTTTGCAGCAAATATAACTTCCGCGAATTGCTACTGGCATTAATTGCATTGCTTAGAATCGCGCGCATTTTGCTTTTGCGAATATAGCTCCTCGCGAAATTTGCGAAAGTTTCATATCCGTGAAAATTTCTGCAGAAAGAAATTCAGCATTATCTTATACCATGAAAATAAAAATTTTACAGAGGGCTCCTACTCAAATATCAATGAGTAGGTCCTGAGGAGTCATCTCTCCAAATTTGGTGCTTTTATCCGCCATGTAACGGTAATTTCACAAAGCGACCTGACTATAATTTGCAGACTGAATTGTAATTGCTGTCGAAAAACAAAATTGAAGGGGACAGCAAATTGCTGCTGGCCCAATATGTTCTATTTTAGGTGACGTATAATTCTATACTTAAAAAGAAGCGCTATCTTTTGTCAAACTCAATACCATTTTGTGCTGGTATAGTGATATTATCTCTATACAAATATGCACATAATTAGTGATTTGTCTTTTGTAGTCACAGCACTAGAATCATGTTGCCATTTCAGACTTATTATTATATGCAAACGAAATGGAAAAAAAAAAACACGGAAAAAGAAACCCTATTATATTCGTCGCGAGGATTCCTTGGAATGTAAGTTTCTCTTACGTCTGCTTGTGGGGAATCCCCGGTCATCCCAGAAGACAAGAGGAATGACTTATAATAGGCAATAGGTATATAGCAGCAACATCACTTTGCCTCTTGATGCTAATGAGGTTCGCCTTTGTCGTACAATTCCATTTGTACAACTGAAATAACAAGTTGGTATGTTGATGATTGGTGATTGTGGAATGAATAGATGTTTATCATTGATTACCTAAGATGGTGAAATAGTTGATGACAGTGTAGAAACTACAATGGATGTTAAAAAAAAACCAGTGAAATGATATGAAATTTAACGCTTTCGTAGTAAGGAAATGTTAAAGAGTTATATGGAAAAGGTAAAGATATTTACACCTTTGTAGCTCAGATTTAGCGTCACTTTTATCTTAATAAGTAGCTGATGTGAGAACGTATCTTCTCCTGTATTATAGACAGACATAGAACTAGTGTAAATACAACTCTCGAGTGTCTGTAGGAGTGTTGAAGGTGAGCACCGGTAGTTACTAATTTGCTCAAACACTCACATTTAGACTGGATATTTTCCCTCTCATTGACATTGACATTTCATTTCTCCTTTTATTTTTTCAAATGAAATTCACAATCAATGAAACAAATCTGTGAAGGCAAAATTTTCCATCTTTCAACATAAAAAACTGTAGCAAGAGTAAATTCTACTCAATATTTAGTATATAATTAAATAACAAAATCTAAAAAGAAAAAGAGTGCAATATTAAAAGGCAAGCTTATTTGATTGGCAATATCTGCTCTGTATCAGCTTGTATCATCTGCAAGGGTTCGAGGGCTTATTCATTCATTTCGGAGACTGGGGATTCCCCTTCTGATGTAAGGCTGGAATTCCACTGTCGCCTAGAATTCCTCGCGAAGGTTATGGCATCAGCTATTCATTTATGTCAATCTTACCAACCTCCTTGATCTGTATACCAGGGAGAGGAATCTCTTCGCAATTTGTGCAAATTTATGCGTATAGGTTCAATAGCATGACAATGGAATGCTTTATAACATTTCACTTGCTTTGATGTCCCATGCTCTCAAGCCTCTTTTCCATAGAGTTTGGAAATGGAGACTAAAGAAGATGTTCGTATTTTGTAATATTTTAAGCTGTATTTCAGAGTAAATGGTGAAATCCTGTGTGGAACTTGGTGGTAATATTATCCAGAACAAAAACTTTTTTCTTCAAATACAAAAAAAATTTCTTCAAATATTCCTGCATTTAGTTCCCCCGCACTGAAAAATGGGTATTACTATCTCATAAAATTGAATGTTAAATCATTCAGATTAGGTACTCGATTGGCTAATGTGTGTTTCTGCGTGTTTAGTAGCATTTTACAGTTAAATAAGTACACTTCTACTTCTTTTCTCTGCGTGTCCTATATTCTAATAGTCAGGTCGCCTAACGTCAAATTTTGAGATTAATAAAAGCACCAAATTTGGAGAGATGACCTCTCAGGATCTACTCATTGATATTTGAGTAAGAGCCCTCTGTAAATTTTTTATGTTCTTAGTATAAATGCTGAATTTCATTTTGCAGAAAATTTCACGGGTATGAAACTTTCGTAAATTTCACGAGGAGCTAATATTCGCAAAGGCAAAATGCGGGCGATTCTGAGCAATGCAATTAATGGCAGTGGCAATTCGCGGAAGTTTCATGCTGCGAAAAAGACCGTCTGCTCCAATTCGCGAAAATTTCATGTCGCGAAAATAAAGCTGTATTTATGTATCGGAGAAGTAAAGTAACAAAGAAGGAGTTTATATTTGTTGTATTTTTTTTTCATTTTTAATGGAATTAGAAAACATTGAACCTAATCTTGAATTCCGTGATCAACAAAACATTTGAAACATGGAGGTGGTTAAACTAAAGGACCTACCGATTTATAATTAGAAAATATTGTAGAGGTGTCACAGTGTTATGTATTATTGCCAGTTCACAGTATAGTTATGTACATGTATATAAAACATAGACCCAACATAAAAGGGGCTGCAGAACGTTTTCTAATGTTGGGGGGGGGGGGGGATGGAGAGAGCTGCGAACCGTTGAGGGGGTGCTCAAGGGTGAGTGATCCCCCCCCCCCCCTTATTGACATTAGAAAATGTTTTAAGTCCCTTTGATATTGTATACGTACCTAAAGTGGGAGTAGTAGGGACCTATACATCACACTGTGACACCTCAACAGCTCTTTCTATTCATAAATCGGTAATTTATTCAACCACCTCCATGTTTCAAATGCTTTGTTGATCATAGAATTCTAAAGATTGGGTTCATGTTTTTCAGTTCCATGAAAAAAGAAAAAAAGTACAACAAATGTGAGCCTCTTCTTTGTTACTTTACTTCCCAAGATACATAAATACTGTGGTATTTTTGCGACTTGAAATTGTAGCGGATTTGAGCCGACAGTCTTTTTTGCAGCAAATATAACTTCCGCGAATTGCTACTGGCATTAATTGCATTGCTTAGAATCGCGCGCATTTTGCTTTTGCGAATATAGCTCCTCGCGAAATTTGCGAAAGTTTCATACCCGTGAAAATTTCTGCAGAAAGAAATTCAGCATTATCTTATACCATGAAAATAAAAATTTTACAGAGGGCTCCTACTCAAATATCAATGAGTAGGTCCTGAGGAGTCATCTCTCCAAATTTGGTGCTTTTATCCGCCATGTAACGGTAATTTCACAAAGCGACCTGACTATAATTTGCAGACTGAATTGTAATTGCTGTCGAAAAACAAAATTGAAGGGGACAGCAAATTGCTGCTGGCCCAATATGTTCTATTTTAGGTGACGTATAATTCTATACTTAAAAAGAAGCGCTATCTTTTGTCAAACTCAATACCATTTTGTGCTGGTATAGTGATATTATCTCTATACAAATATGCACATAATTAGTGATTTGTCTTTTCTGGTCACAGCACTAGAATCATGTTGCCATTTCAGACTTATTATTATATGCAAACGAAATGGAAAAAAAAAACACGGAAAAAGAAACCCTATTATATTCGTCGCGAGGATTCCTTGGAATGTAAGTTTCTCTTACGTCTGCTTGTGGGGAATCCCCGGTCATCCCAGAAGACAAGAGGAATGACTTATAATAGGCAATAGGTATATAGCAGCAACATCACTTTGCCTCTTGATGCTAATGAGGTTCGCCTTTGTCGTACAATTCCATTTGTACAACTGAAATAACAAGTTGGTATGTTGGTGATTGGTGATTGTGGAATGAATAGATGTTTATCATTGATTACCTAAGATGGTGAAATAGTTGATGACAGTGTAGAAACTACAATGGATGTTAAAAAAAACAGTGAAATGATATGAAATTTAACGCTTTCGTAGTAAGGAAATGTTAAAGAGTTATATGGAAAAGGTAAAGATATTTACACCTTTGTAGCTCAGATTTAGCGTCACTTTTATCTTAATAAGTAGCTGATGTGAGAACGTATCTTCTCCTGTATTATAGACAGACATAGAACTAGTGTAAATGCAACTCTCGAGTGTCTATAGGAGTGTTGAAGGTGAGCACCGATAGTTACTAATTTGCACAAACACTCACACTTAGACTGGATATTTTCCCTCTCATTGACATTGACATTTCATTTCTCCTTTTATTTTTTCAAATGAAATTCACAGTCAATGAAACAAATCTGTGAAGGACACAAATTCAATGCAAAATTTTCCATCTTTCAACATAAAAAACTGTACCAAGAGTAAATTCTACTCACTATTTATTATACAATTAAATAAAATCTAAAAAGAAAAAGAGTGCAATATTCAAAGGCAAGCTTATTTGATTGGCAATATCTGCTCTGTATCAGCTTCTATCATCTGCAAGGGTTGGAGGGCTTATTCATTCATTTCGGAGACTGGGGATTCCCCTTCTGATGTAAGGCTGGAATTCCACTGTCGCCTAGAATTCCTCGCGAAGGTTATGGCATCAGCTATTCATCATTGTCAATCTTACCAACCTCCTTGATCTGTATACCAGGGAGAGGAATCTCTTCGCAATTTGTGCAAATTTATGCGTATAGGTTCAATAGCATGACAATGGAATGCTTTATAACATTTCACTTGCTTTGATGTCCCATGCTCTCAAGCCTCTTTTCCATAGAGTTTGAAAATGGAGACTAAAGAAGATGTTCGTATTTTGTAATATTTTAAGCTGTATTTCAGAGTAAATGGTGAAATCCTATGTGGAACCTGGTGGTAATATTGTGCAGAACAAAAACTTCAGGTTTTTTTTCAAATATTCCTGCATTTAGTACCCCTGCACTGAAAAATGAGTATTACTATCACATAAAATGTGGTAACGGGCCATCTTGCACACATTGAATGTTAAATCATTCGGATTAGGTAATTGGCTAATGTGTGTTTCTGCGTGTTTAGTAGCATTTAACAGTTAAAAAAGTACACTTCTACTAGTTTTCTTTGCGTATCCTTTATTCTAATAGTCAGGTCGCTTAACGTCAAATTTTGAGATTACCGTTACACGGCGGATAAAAACACCAAATTTGGAGAGATGACCTCTCAGGACCTACTCATTGGTATTTGAGTATAGGGAGCCCTCTGTAAAATTTTTATTTTTATGGTATAAATGCTGAATTTCATTTTGCAGAAAATTTCACGGGTATGAAACTTTCGTAAATTTCACGAGGAGCTGAGGAGTCATCTCTCCAAATTTGGTGCTTTTATCCGCCATGTAACGGTAATTTCACAAAGCGACCTGACTATAATTTGTAGACTGAGTTGTAATTGCTGCCGAAAAACAAAATTGAAGGGGACAGCAAATTGCTGCTGGCTCAATAATATGTTCTATTTCAGGTGACGTATAATTCTATACTTAAAAAGAAGCGCTGTCTTTTGTCAAACTCAATACCATCTTTTTTTTTGAAAACCCTATACATATGAAAAAAAAAACGGAATACATACTTTTGAAAGAAATTTTCTATACAACCAAGAGTAATAGAACACAATTTTATCACATTTTTAGAAGGTAGATCTATACTTTGATGAAATTTCACGTCTGCTTACTAAATGACGTGGGGGTTACCCTGGTCCTATGCCCAGCTTTGGGGAAGGGGAACAACTTGGACTTGTTGCCCCTTCGAACAAAGTGGGATTCTATTACCCTAGAGATGCTACCTCCCACGTTCGGTGAAAATCCGTCAAAGATTTCTCAAGAGGATGCAGATGTGAAAATCCCCCTTCCTCCCCCTCACCCCCCCCCCCCCCCCGATAAGGACACCCCTCGATCCGCCACAATCAAATGTGAAATAAAATTTCAGGCATTAATGTCTTCATAGCACTAACTAAGCTCTCCTTCCGGTTTGACAGAAGAATATAAAATTGAGTTTAGGGACTCCGACCCCCCCCCCCTTAAGCGGTATGTGTGTGTGTGTGTGTGTGTGTGTGTGTGTGTGTGTGTGTGTGTGTATGGGAGGGAGGCTCATTTTAACAAATTAAGTGCATATCACCGTAAAGAGGCAATCTGCCAATTTTGGTGAAAATCCGTCGTAGATTTTTCAAGAAGATGCTGAAAATGTGGAAAATTCCTCTCCTTGCCCTCACCCCCCTCGATCTGGAGACCCCTTGATCCGCGCCATAACCAAACATGAAATTTCATTCATTAACGCTGTGTCTTCATAGCACTAACTTAGCTCTATCTTTATCGGTTTGACAGAAGAAGATTAAAAAAAAAATCCAGAGTTTAGGGACGCTGAAGCTTCAACCACTCGCAGCCCCCCCCCCCCCCCCCCTTCGGCGGTGGGGGAAGGGGGGGGGGGGGGCTCATTTGAACAAATTAAGATCATAATCATTACCATAATCTTGCTATCTGAAAATCCCTCATAGATATTTCAAGAAGATGCTAAAAATGTGGAATATCCCCCTCCACCCATCACCCCTCCCCCCCCCCCCTCGATCTGGGCACCACTTGATCCGCCATAATCAAACATGAAATTTCATTCATTAATCACGTTAATGTCTTCATAGCACTAACTTAGCTCTATCTTTTTCGGTTTGACAGAAGAAGATTTTTAAAAAAATCCAGATTTTGGGGATGTTAAAAGTGAAGCTTTAACCCCCCCCCCCCCCCTTCGGCGATGGGGGGGGGGCGCATTTTGACAAATCAAGATTATATTACCATAAATATGACTGTATCTCACAAGTTGGGTGAAAATCCGTCCTAGATTTTTTGAGAATGTGCTGAAAATGTGGAAAATCCCCCTCCTCCCCCTCACCCCCGATCAGGGCACCCCTGGGTCCGCCATAATCAAACATGAAATTTTAGTCATTAATGTCTTCATAGCACTAACTTAGCTCTTTCTTTTTCAGTTCGACGGATGAAGAAAAAAAAATCAAGCGTTTAGAGACTCTGAGGCTTCAACTCCTCCCCCCCCCCCTCCTTAGGACTGGTGTGTGTGTGTGTGGGGGGGGGGGGCTCATTTTGACAGATTACGATCATATCACCATTAAGATGTTATCTGCCAAATCTGGTGAAAATTTGTTGTAGGGTTTGCAAGAAAATGCTGAAAATGTTATTAAAAAAAAACAAGACATATGGTCGCTAAGACAGGTGGTAAAGATGGTAATGGTTCGTGCGCAACTTTGATTGAGAGTTTCTCTTCCATCTCTACATAATATAGGTGAAATGAATGGTTTGCACATTTCCCGGCGACGTTTTGCACATTTCCCGGCAAAATTGAACATTTGCACATTTCCCGGCGTAACGTTTGCACATTTCCCGTTGATGAAATTTAGAGATTTGCACATTTAGCTACATTTCCCGGCAAGGCGTTTGCACATTTCCCGGCGTTTGCAGATTTCCCGTCGAGACGTTTGCACATTTCCAGGCGTTTGCACATTTCCCGGCGTTTGCACATTTCCCGGCTCCACATGCCGCCGTCTTGCTGAGCAATCTGAAGATATTATTTTGAACGTTAACATAATGTTGGCCATATTTTGCCTATTTATTTATTAAATGAAATGAAATTTAACTTAATGATGAAGCATGTAAAACATAAGCCGATCCCGTCCAGAACTTTGTGCAAAAGTGTAAATCAGAGCTGTATCATGTGAAATTGTTTAAAACTGTACCATCCTCGAAAGCCGGTTTTATCACTTTTCCACTTCATTTCCGCAAATAAAACTAATATGGAATAGTCTTCAAGTACAATTCTTTATTGATTGATATGTCAGATTAGTGCCCGGGTATGCCCAGTTGAGTAATTTTCATCTTTATTTCAGTATTTTTTGCCCAATTTCTATTCGCGCGTCCTCGTGTCAGTACAACCTACCTTTTATAAGACGGGATAGCGAAAAGTAATTACCATCACAAAGACATATCTTCTTATAAAGTGGCTGGTGAATGAGACACGAGTCTATTGTCTTCCTATCTGCGTGGCAGATCCTGTTTGGCACATGCTTCAAATATTTTTGAGTGGCGGCATCGAACATCCAGCAAAGCAAAGACTCCATTCTCTTGAACCTCCTTGATATATTCAAGGACCTAATACACATAGACATTCATCGTATAGTTAATTAATTCATGCACCCGTACATCTAAAAAACGCCACAAAGACAGTTTAGCATGCTTCACTGCTTTGATCCCATGATCGTCACCGCCAGCAAGCCGGGAGAAAAACAAGACGGAGATTCGAGAAATCTAAAACTATATGCGCGGAAGAAAATAACTCATAAAAATCAAGTAAAGTGAATGTGCAGTTGTGGTGTATATGTTAGGAAATCATACCTTAAACAATTTCGCTTGGGAGAAGCAGGCAGTTTTTAAAAGAAAGCTAACATTTTGGCTGAATGATTGCATTTGTGATCTCAATATTTCACTTTTCTCCAGCTTATTCCAGAGCAAAAAGGGATGGTAATGGTAGAGAACAGATATATCTTGCCATTAGGCAAGGTCTTATGCGTGTGCGAAAATGTGCGAATCAGCAATTACCCATCTTTTGACACAAAATCTGTAAGGATCTCAGGTTTGCTGCTCCTCATCACTTGTATTTATTCAAAGACATTTCCATTTTTCAAAGACACCTGAATGTATACTCATTAAGATACACATAATCAGGTGTCGATGATGATCAGTACATCAAAGAAAGACTGCAGTGAACAGTCCATGTGTATTAGGTCCATGGTGTAAGCAGGGAGGTGTTACAGAGATGGAGTGGCAACTCTTCGTAATTCATGCAAACACATGTTTGGGTTCAAGGCGTTACAATGGGATGTCTAGCATTCCATTACGCTTTGAAGTCATGCTCGGCACCGCTCTGGTTTGCAAGACGAAGTTCGGAGACGAAGAACGCATTTCACCTTTCGTTGAATTATTACAAGTTTTATTTCACCGTAAAATTTTAAATGAAATACTCGAATTGATTTAGAATAGTTAAGGAAAGAATTCAATATTATAAAAATGTATTTCTAGTTTCTTCGTAATGCGCAAATCAAAATGAAATGAAAATTAGGCCCTCTTAAAAACCTAATATTTTTCTATAATGCGCATATTTGCGCATGTTAGTTTTTTATCTTTTAATCTGGGATATGTTGATCTTTCAAATACAGTACTCCGCTAAAGCGTATTCCAGCGTGCTTTTAAACTATTTGCTGTTAAAATTGTTAGTTTTACACTGCATTTTGGTTCGCTGCTCCAATTCAAGTTACACAAATTCATTGTTGCCATCACATTGAAAGAGAGAGCGAATTGCAGTAGGGGCAAGTATTTCTAGATGTGAGAGCGCTAGTCCCGATTATTGATGCTCTCTTTTGTCAAAGCACATGGGTAACACCTGTAGTTGAACGCATAACTTCTCGGCGGCGCCGCGCATGACTTCAAAGGAGAGCAGTAGTTGTCTCTCCTTTCTAGCACCTCCCTGGTGTAAGTGAGGGTGTGTGCACGAATGATTTGAAAATAAAGAGTGAATAAAGAAGAACATCACACCACGTCACGTTGCCCTGTCACGCCCTTTGCACACAGACTCCAGTTCACTGTCAGGGCCTTCAAGAACTGCTCGGAGACGGACGCCAACCGCTTCTTCCGCCAAATCACTCTCGCTCTCAATTGCATCTGGACTCTGCTGCATTCAGCAAAACTTTGAGGGAAAAAGACGTCAGATGTCTTTTTGTTCATATTCTCTTTCTTTTTTTCTCTCTCTCTCTCAGTCACTAACTTCCATTTCATCAAACACTGTCGCCTGAACTCTGAGTAGAAATGAAGAAGTTTGAAATGGAGGCAATTTAGTGTTGAGGTCATGTTAATATATCTTTAAAAACAACAGTGCTTAAAAACGAAATTTTACGACCAGGAACGATCCTAATAGATCTGCTACCCTTACTATGCATTAAGTGTTTCACTGTACATCTTTGTAAGCAGGGAGGTGCTAGAGAAGGAGAGACAACTACTGCTCTCGTTTGAAGTCATGCGCGGCGCCGCCGAGAAGTTATGCGTTCAACTACAGGTGTTACCCATGTGCTTTGACAAAAGAGAGCATCAATAATCGGGACTAGCGCTCTCACATCTGGAAATACTTGCCCCTACTGCAATTCGCTCTCTCTTTCAATGTGATGGCAACAATAAATTTGTGTAACTTGAATAAGCCAGTTCGTAATTAGCTCATGTACACATTGGTACAAATGACCTTTCTTTTTTCTCAGTTAGTTAGGCACTTCACTCGTTTTCAAAGCGGCATAATGCCTAAGCTTGCCTGACGTAACAATTTATGGAATTCATGTTCAAACAAAGAATTATCTCGCGTTTAAGGCAGGTGATCAGAATACTCCATCAGTTGACAATTTAGCGGGCATCCATTTCATTGTTTTGTATTGAATGCAATAACAGCATATTTCCTTTTATATTGCGAAATACCATTCTTGCTGTCAGGTGGATGTGCTGGCAAGCACCATTTAGATAAGGATCACATGAATAATTATCGCATCACAGATGCTTATCTCAGTGAATTTACAAACTGAAATGCCTGTTGGTACAAATGACCTTTTTCTGCTCATGCGCAAAGTGGAATTACGAACTGGTCTATTGGAGCAGCGAACCAAAATGCAGTGTAAAACTAACAATTTTAACAGCAAATAGTTTAAAAGCACGCTGGAATACGCTTTAGCGGAGTACTGTATTTGAAAGATCAACATATCCCAGATTAAAAGATAAAAAAAAAAAACTAACATGCACAAAATAATGCGCATTATAGAAAAATATTAGGTTTTTAAGAGGGCCTAATTTTCATTTCATTTTGATTTGCGCATTACGAAGAAACTAGAAATACATGTTTATAATAGTGAATTCTTTTGAAAACTATTCTAAATCAATTCGAGTATTTCATTTAAAATTTTACGGTGAAATAAAACTTGTAATTCAACGAAAGGTAAAATGCGTTCCCTTCTCCGAACTTCGTCTTGCAAACCAGAGCGGTGCCGAGCATGACTTCAAAGCGTAATGGAATGCTAGACATCCCATTGTAACGCCTTGAAGCCAAACATGTGTTTGCATGAATTACGAAGAGTTGCCACTCCATCTCTGTAACACCTCCCTGTTGTAAGTATAGAATACCAAACTTTATACTAAATACCCTCTCTTTCTCTATACTTATTATGCGCTATACCAGTACCAACTGTTATTCTGAAAAGAAAATGCGCTCGCTTGACCACCACTTGATCTAATTTTTAAAGAGTAGCTTACTTTAATTTTACGTTAATGCAATAGTCGTTTAACCTCTCATACCTATCGTCCTTCTTTAATTTGTGCTTTCTTTTTCTTTCTCACTCTTTCTTTCGTAGTATCTGCAATAGAAATATCTGAATGTTATCAACCATAGGACTAAAGCATTTCCCCCAATGAGCCTTTTTCAAATGAGTTGTACTTTTAATTACGCTGTTACCTTATTGTCTGTCATTGATAATCTACCAACAAAATATCATATCCTGTTTACCTTTGGGAGCAGTGATTGAAAAAAATGTCAAGATATCACATTTGATGCTTATGTCTAGGTCTGTTTGTATCACAAAACATCCATATAAAATTTTCGCAATAAAGACAAAAATATAAGGGGATATCAGTATTTTTCTCAATAAACCATAACTGTAGACGGTTTAGTCTGGCAACATTTTTTTATTATAACTATTATTCACATTTTATGTATTTTACGATACTTAACATCAATTATAAAGATAGATTCATATTTTTACAGTGTTTGTTTCTATCCCTAACTCACATTTTAGAACTATTTTAAAGCACTAACACGGGGTTTTTGTTTCATCTACAAAATGGTAAATTATGCCTTTAAGTTTAGCTCTTTGCTTTTGTTGCTTCTTATCGCTGCTGTACACACTAAAGTTTGTTTGTTTGTTTGTTCATTTCCATCTGAGAAGATGGCTGGATAGCCCACATTCAGCTACACTAAGCTGGTCTTCCATGGAGTCCAGTTGGATGTGAGGTGGGACCACTTCACCGGGTTAAACACCCTGCTCTTTGCGATGAATGAATGAAGCGGGATCTTTTACGTGCATGAGTTGTGACTCTCTCCAAAGCAAGGAGCTTAAGGAGCTTCAAACACAAGCTCCTTGCTCTGTCATACACGGGACCTCCATTTTATGTCCTATCCGAGGGACAGAGTGTTTTGCCTCTTGCTAGAGGGGACGGTATGATTACACACAACATTGCTCAGTCCAGACTCGGGTTCGAACCCGGGTCCTTAGGATTGTGAGGCAGACGCGCTGCCGACTGAGCCAACTCATCGCCCTTATAGTATTAGACTATGTCCCTTGGTCATACGTATCATTATTGTGTTTCTGTCGTATGTGAAATAGAAGAAATATACATAGATATTAAAGTGAAATATTATATATACAGTTCTCACTATTTCTCAGTAATAATCAGGTTTGTTTATTTTTATTGGATTATTTCCTTTCTTTGTCCGTATAAATGTTGCTTGCAATGAACCTTTATATGTAATATTTTGATAACAATCATACGTTTGTTTACTCGTCTTGAGGAATGAATGCATAAATTCAATGAGTTATCAACTGTGACATGTCGTTGAAAAGGCACCCTGGTGTGAAGGTATCAATCCAACTCTTGAAAGCATTGGGTACAGAAAGCCCTCTACTTTTATAATCCAGCAGAAGACAAGGTATTACGCGGTTTTATGCCGCATTATGCGCTTTTGTGTCAAAGAAAGGTTATTAAATGTAAATGTAATGACCCTGATGAGCTAAACTTTTTGTAGTCAAATATTCGATGCTTAATGTCAACTATTCTCTTTTTCTATTAATACTCCACTTTTCCCATTCTTTGTATGCCCTCTCATGTATGGTATTGTCTTATATCAGCAATGTCCGTGTCTCTCGTTCACAAGCAACCATTTCGAGAGTAATGTTCCATTTCCTCTTCTATTTCCTCCACATTTAAAATTGTTTGATGAATAATTTTGTAATTTCATTATGTTTTATTTGTAAGTTTTGATTAAGGCATTTATTAGTTCGGTATTTATTTCCTTTGTTTTGTTTTTGGACATAAACTATACACAATCTTAGCATTTGCATCGGGTTCCACTTTCGTTTATTCTCCTTTCAGATGTTTTTATCATATTGTCAAAAAGATTGGAGTAGAAATTCCTCCTAAATGTCATTGTTTAAGAAAAAGTATCTCGGTTGTATCCTTGACATAATTTTGTTTCATCGATTGTGTAAATCATTTGGAGCAACGAACAAAGTTATAAAAATAGATTCAACTTATCTCAATCTAACTCAGCCCAACCTTGTGTCATAATCGGTATCTGGTCGATTGTCGGAGAAAAAAAAAACGAAAAAAGAGGTGGACATTTATTTATTAAATTTTCTTGATAATTCCCATATTACTGCATCACTTATTAAACACTCGCGTAGGTCTTGTCAAACTCGCCTGTCGATCCGGACGTTGATTATACAGCATTGGTCTTACTCAGGATTGATACTGTTTCTATACATGTATAACACGATGAATGCTCAATCATGAAACGTGGAATATTTCATATAAATCGCGGTGGTATAAAGGTGCGATCACACATCGCCGGTTCAGATGGCGGTTCATGGCGGTTCTCAAACCGCCGTGAACCGTGTCCCAATGATGGCGGAAAGCACTTTAACTACGTTCTCAACACGTACTGAACACGGAGCAAACGCGGATTGACGCGGTAGTAACACGGATCTCCCCGGAAGGTGGAGGAGTCCATACCAAGCCCGTGTATTTGGATGCAATCAGAGCCCTTTCACTTGTCCTCAATGGGTTTCAACAAGGAGCGTTTTGCTTTGTTAGGTAAACGCAATTTTAAAGAAATTTTGAATCGTTGTAGCCCCCTATGTTTTACAGATTGATATTAGTGATGCAACAAGCAATTATCTTCAAGTTTCAACGTGCTTTCTCTCTTTCTCTTTTGATTTTTTAAATATCTGTATTAACTGTCATTAAAAAGATATACATATCAAAGCAGAATCCAACAAAGTTTCCGAAGTTTCCTGTTCATTTGCAGGTTTATTCATCAAGTGACGTACAAGTACTTGCTTGTTTCAACATCTCTCTTTTTCATTTAGTGTTCACATAGTTATTTCGCGTATTGAATTTAAGATCTTGTTGCTTGTTTATCCATGTTTTCACAAAATTGCTCCTTCTTACCTTTCAGTGCTCCTTGTGAAATATGAGCCTACGAGAGTTCCTAAATCGTAAGGGGAATCTGTATATGTGATACCCTCGATCCATTACAACAAACTACTATGGCAAACGTAGTTTACGCCGCTCCAGGACTGTGGAACAGCAGTCCAAGAGATAAAACATGCAAGTTCCATCAATAAGTCCAAAATGTTTTTAAAAACTTATCTGTTAAAATAATAACATAGTATTTGTAGATGATGGTTAAAGGAGCATGTTGCTGTTTCTGAAATTACCTTTTCCTGTTTATCAGTAGTTTGCAAAAACCGATAAGTCCATTTTTGAAGATTTTAAAGTACGATCTCTGTCATAAAGTACAAAATAATACCTTTTAAATGATATATTGGTCATTACATAAAAAGGTATATTTTTGAAGTTATGGTCAAAAGAAGCAAAAATTTTCTTATTATTCTCTTTATTTTCCTTGACCTTTAATTGCAAATATCTCAATTTGACAAATATGGACTTATCGGTTTTTGCAAACAAACTCTTCTTTTGTTCCCCCTCTAAAGCGCATAGAGACCTTGCCAAATGTATATGCGCTTTATTAGAGCGGCAATGATGATAATATAATAATAACAATAATAATAATACCTTTAACAACAGTCAATAAAAAGACATTTATGTACATTATACATTATGAAACAAGCATATACAGTATGTGTGCATAGTTTCCTCTATACTGACAGGTTCACGTAACATAATAATGGTGTTTTTTTTTTTTTTTTTCAATTTTCAACATTGCATTTCCCTCTACTCTCCTAAAATTCAACATAATATTTTTATCTGTATCAGCATTACATATTTACATAAGTCTTCTGTGTATAACTTATCAGGTTCACGTGGCTGGCCATCTTAAAAGCTGTTAAGCTTAAGTAAAATTATGAAGTTACCTTTTAACTTATGAAAATGATGGTTTTAATGTAAATAAGGTAATTCAACATACCTAACAACTTTTTGAACATTAAACTTTATTTGTTACTGTATATGTGCTAAAGAAGTAAGGAAACTATAACATTCAATATATTTACCCGATCTTGAATTATGGGTTCATCTTTGCTTTTTTCTCCATTTTTATTGCTCCGCCGCAAAGTGTCGCCGGAGCCATTACATTCTCTTTTAAGTTCATTGTTTCTTTTCGCTTGAAAATTATGGCGGTATTAACACGGTATTATCACGGATCTTGAGGTGCAAACACGGAGGATGCTGTTCTTTACACGATGAACGGCGATGTGAACACGGTCCATTTCAAACCGCCAAGACCGCCACGAAAAATTAAACATGTTTAATTTTTCTGGCGGTTCCCCGCGGTTCCCCGCGGTTCTCGCGGTTCATGGCGGATGAGTGACGGATGACCACGGCTTGTGTACGGTGTAAACACGGTCTTTGGCGTAGCACGGCGATTTGCTGAACCGCCATGAACCGCCGTCTAAACCGGCGATGTGTGATTGCACCTTTATAAGAGTAATTGGTTATTGGCAATGCCCAGTTGGTGGAGAGTTCCGTGCACGTCTCTTTTATCCGCCCCGGTCACATAATATCCGGATATGTGATAACCTCTGCATGCAACAAGGCCCAGGTCAGAATGTTATTGTCCAGGGCATAATAGGTGAGCATGTTTATTTCCGCACTGTCGAGGTACATCATTTTGAGGACTTGGGATCGATTTCAGGACACGTGGAATATGATGCTTAATTGGTAAATCGAAGTTTATGATTTCCTTGAACTGTTTTGTATATCTCAGCCATTTGAAAACCAATTTTCATCAAATAAACTCTTAATTCCTCTTAGAATCATTTGCTCTTTCATATTTCATGAGATGTTTCTCATTATCTCAATAAAAATCATAATAAAAAAAAAACGTTGCAAACCCGAAGCCCCATCTCAACCGAACTTGTACTATCCCTTTAAGCTCGGGTAAGCATAGCAGCATACAAATTATTATAAACAATACGTCGTATTTTCGAGCGCAATGTACAAAGGAAACAGTGCCATCATTGCATTGCATGTAAAAATGTTTGAAATGCAATTTTCCAGATATTATTATGGCCATACATGAGTTTCTGCCGTGAACGGAAGAGATATATACACATAATAGTCATAGGTGATAATGGGGTGGGGGATATATACCTATAGATAATAATGTATATCACCCAATCACCATTCTTGCTCGTTTATAATACTGTAAGTAGTATGGAAGTAAATTTCCCATAGAATTTTGCTATATTGAATTTCAGACTGAAAGCCAAACTTTCACTTATATAATTGACTTATTTGTTTCATTGATTGTGAATTTCATCTGAAAAAAGAAAATAAAGTTCCGTAGAAATGGTCAGGTGAACTCAACTCAAATCTGACTGAGTATGCCCATTTCTCTCAAGCTTCTTCAACACTCGTAGTTCAAAATATCGGGATCATCCCACGAGACCGGCATCCACGAGTCATACAGCCCACGAGTTCGACAATGAAAAAAGGGATGAGTCATACAGCCCACGAGTCATACAGCCCATGAGTTCGACACTACGCAAACAAGGCCCATGAGTGCGACACTAGGTAGAATTCAGCCCACTAGTCGACATTACAACACAGGGCTTAATTGTGTGGGGCTCGTCATGTTCGTGGGCCTTGTTTGCTTAGTGTCGAACTCATTGGCCACATGACTCGTGAGCTGCATGATTCGTGGGTGTCGAAGTCGTGACGTGCACCCAAAATAATAGCGTTACTCATTTCTCATTTATTTGAAATATCTACAACCCGACTGCACATCGAATAATCAATGTATTTACATGCATTATATCCATGACTTATAGGGAATCACGGGAAGAGGTATCACACTGAAACATTATTTTCAGAACATTGATTTTAAAAAAAAATCAAAGGATTTGATGTCCGTATCAGGCGATGTCAACCCTTTATGAAAGTCGATACTTATAAACGATGGGAGTGTACCCTCTGGGTGACATTAGGATGGTATGGATACCTTGGTATATAGCCTATGTATTTTGATACTGTGTCCGGATATCATGGTTAACTATCCATGTCCCATTAGATTCATTGGATTGAAACCTGTTTCAAGAACACATTCGGCATCGCCACTGTTACTAATGCTTTGAAACTATATTGATAATGGCCTTTATAAAATGGGTTCAAGAATGTAGCCAATAGGAAGCGCTGAAATGAGACACACCTCCTTCCTTTACTTCAGTACTATTGCACTGCCTGTAATCCTATGGTAGATTGCCGATCGTCTGTGCGCGCGGCGGCTCCTTTGATGAATTGCATGCATACGCGTACGCGCTGTCAATCCTGTAAACAACTTCTAGTTCGGGCTGCCGGCCGGCCTGCGCCTGTCTTCCCTTGTGCATAACATATGTGGCGTACGTACGTATACTGTTTATACGTACACTTTGTACAGTACAGTAGACCAAGCGTTATGGGACCGGACGCGTACATGGAGTCACTTTGAAGAGCAAATCCAACGATTTATCAGGTTAATTCTCACGCCGTTTTCAGAGTATGTTGTCTAGTAGGCCTATATGAGGAGTCTATATCAAGTCTTTAAGGTAAAGGGTGCATATTCTATGTAAAATAAGTAAGTTTTCATGCGGGTGTCCGGAAACCCAACCCCCGTATACTTATACTGTTTGTGCGGGACTTCCGCGAGTGCGACGTGCGTAAAAGTTTGGGACGAACATCTTCGGACGTCTTGACCCACAAAGGTACGTGAAAAACGCTGAAAAATGATGTTAGTTTTCGAATTTTCGACCCATTTTATAAAACAAATGATGCACAGGATTATTTCGTGGCGTTAGTGTAGGCGTAGCTCACTCTCGGGTATTTACAATGTAGTGCAACATGCACTCGGCTTCGCCTCGTGCATGTTTCACAATTGTAAATACCCTCGAGTGCACTACGCCTACACTAATGCACTCTATCCTGTGCATCATTTGTATATTATAAAATGGGTTCAAGAATGTAGCCAATTGGAAGCGCTGAAATGAGTCACGTGCGCGTGCATTATTTCTTAGTAAATGCACGGCTTCTTCCACCTCCCTGGCCTGACGTACGTCATAATGTTTACACTAGCAGTGCGCACTCAATCAGTTGTTACAAGTGCGTCACGCGCTACTATACGCGCTGTCAATCCTGTAAACTTTACTTCTAGTTCGGGCCGCGGGCTGCCACAACAGCCGGCGGCCTTTCTTGTGTATAACACGTGGCGTACGTATACTCTTATACGTACGTACAGTACTTATGTGCGGGATTTCCGAGTGCGACGTGCGTAAATGTTTGGGACGAACATCTTCGGACATCTTGACTTTTGAGCGAGTGCTACATGTAGCTGACTGGTATTGACCCACAAAGGTACGTGAATAATGCTGTTAGTTTTCGACCCATTTTATAAAACAAATGATGCACAGGATTATTTCGTGGCGTTAGTGAAGCTGCGGCGCGCTCGAGAGTATTGACAATGGTGCGACATGCACGAGGCGCAGCCGAGTGCATGTTTGCAACCTTTGTCAATACTCGAGAAGGCCACGTGGAAGTCCAACTACTTCTTGAAAATGTTTGACAAAGGTTGCAAACATGCACTCGGCTGCGCCTCGTGCATGTCGCACCATTGTCAATACTCTCGAGCGCGCCGCACCTTCACTAACACACTCTATCCTATGCATCATTTGTATATTCACACAAAACATATGCACACACGCGTAATTTGCACACACGCACACATTTCGATTGCTTTTTTCTTCTGTCATTGACATTGACATTGTTTTTTTTTTCAAATAAAATCCACAATCAACGAACTGAATATGTCAGGGAAACAGATTCAATGCAAAATTTTAGCTTGCAGTATCAAAAAAAAAATGTGGCAAAGTTCAAGAGTATATTCTACTCAATATATTCAGTACAATTTGATAACAAATTCTGAAAAACAGTATAATATTCAAAGGCAGACCTGTTTGGTTGGTAATACCTGCTTGAACTGTATCATCTGCAAGGGTTAAAGGGCGTATTCATTCTTTTCAGAGACCGGGGATTCCCCTTCTATTTAGGAGATTCTATTAGACTTGCATTCCAATGACGTCTAGAATTCCCCAGACGCCTCGCAAAGGTCATAGCTTTGGCTTCAGCTATCCTCATTTAGTAATAGTTAATCTTACCAGGGAGGTGAGCACCTCCCTGATCTTACCAGGGAGGTGCTACAGAAGGAGTGAAATCTCTTCGCTATTTGTGCAAATTGATGCGTAATATATTTATGTTCTATAACATGACAATTGAATGCTTCACAGCATTTCACTGAATTTGATGTTCCATGCTCTCAAGCCGCTCTCACATAGAGTTTGGAAATGGGGACCAAAGAAAATGTTCTTATTTTGTAATATCTTAAGCTGTATTTCAGAGTAAATGATGAAATCCTCTATGGAACTTGGTGGTAATCTTGTTCATAACAATTACATTCCTCTTATTAGTACCCCCGCACTGAAAAAGGAGTATTAGTACAGGTATCTCATAAGATGTTAACAGGCCACCCTGTGCACATTGAATGTTTAATCATTAGGTATAATTGGCTAATGCTGCTTGTGCTTCTTCGTGTTTAGTACCATTTTATGGTTAAAGAACTTGAAGTACATTTTTTACTGGTTTTCTCTGCTCGTCGTATTTACTAAAAAAATGAAGGGGACAGCAAATTGCTGCTGGCTCGATATGTTCTTTTTTAGGTGTGATGTACATGTATATTGCATACTTGAAAAGAAACGCTGTCTTTTGTCAAAATGTCAAAGCAATTTCCTATCATCTGTGAGAGATCACGGGCTTTCAAGCAGGATAATGTAAAAAGCAGGAATAAAGTATATAGGGAAAAAGTAGGACATGACAGGGAAAAAATAGGGCATTAGAGAAAAAAGTAGGAATGATTCAGGACATGTGCAGGCTTTTTGGAGTAGTTTTCGTGGATACTCACCAGAATTCTTGATGGTACATGTAAATTTTAATTTGTACTCACAATCCTGCTGCCTCAGCCTCACTTTTGCTCCTGGGAAAGCCTGAAAAATACAACAAAGTTAGACATTTATTAAAACAATGTCAGGAAACAAACACAAATCTACAGTATTCACAGTACATTCAACACGAATCTTGATCACTTACTACAATACTTGCATAAAAAAGAGACATCATTCTGTGATTGACATAAACACCTACCATGTAATAACATCATCCTACAAAATATGACATAAACATTCCATGATGCGTAAGTTATACACTAATAAAAAAGGTACGTTATACACTTCCATTTAAAAGATGACATCTTTTATCAACATTCATTTGAATGTTTTTGAAGTTGAGAAGAGATGTGTTCTATTTCAAAATGTGAAAAAGATTGGAAATAAGGATATTTGACAAAAGCTATTTAAAAAAGATGATACTTATCTACATTCATTTGAAGTTGTGAAGAGGTGCGTTTCATTTCAAAGTGTGAAGAAGACTTAAAATAAGGTTGTTTGACAAAACTATTCAAGTGATACTCAAGACAAGGCTAGCATGCTTTCAAGTTCCAGCTGAATGACCATGAGATAAGCAATAAACTAACTTTCCAAGAGACCTTCAATCTCAAATATATTATGTAAGCACTTGACATGTGTTCAAACATTTCAAAATAACATGCTAATTTAAACTACTTAAATGTAGCGCTCAGTATAAGTCTATGAGAGCACGTGTTATCATATTACATTTGTACTTTATCACTTGTACAGGCAAGACATACATAAAGGAGGCGTTGTCTCATTGCAGTGAGGCCTTACGAAGTGAAATTATATCTACCAATGCATTAACATCTTTATTTTGCAAATCCTGACCCACTACATGTCTACACACTTATACCTATATACGGTACAGTGTCCACCACTGAATTTCCAGATTATCTTGGCATAATCACATGATATGGATGGAAACATATGACAAGCTCAATTTGAAACACTTTAACCCACAAAACATAAAACATCCAGAGAGAGAGAGAGAGAGAGAAAAGCGAATACTTTATATTTCAGTATCAATCAGGGAAATGTAGTATTGTCGCATGTAAAGTGACAGAAGACTACTATAGCAAAATGACTCCACTTTACAAGACGTGAGGAGTATATGTACATCTGCTTTTTGTTTCATTGTCTGTAGTCTTACTGACTTTATAAGTAGCAAAAAATGATTATTTTTTGCTATATTTTTTTTTTGGAAGATGAATAAATCAGTTTTCATTTCTTTGGTTTTCTGTAGATGCTAGATTCCACGTATGCTTGAATCAACTTCCATTTGTATTAACTAATTTAGAAATAGTTTTTGAAAATTCTCATTCTGTATTCTTTCCAATGATTTATTTTTGTTGTTTGCAATTTTTGCCAAATTCACTGGAGATGGTTAATAATTCTTAACATTCAATTTCTTTTCAGCTCGTGACCCTTTTTGTGGAATACACATACAACCATCTGATCTTTTCCTGAAGTTTCTCCATTTTGCAATTATTCCAGGCACTTTTAAGATCATTCAATATTCTTGATATCAAACTTCTTCATATAATTTTGAGAATATCATATCCTTCAGGCTTTGAAATTTTACATGGTTGAGATTCTGCTTTTTTATTCTCCAGATATTTGCTGGCTCAGTATTTCAGCTTGTCAATTTCATAAACAACTCTTTGCAAGATATGGAGAATAAACAGTGACTGTCATTATCATTTAAGTCCTTGCTAGCTTCTGTGATTTCTCAGCAAATTTTAATTAGCAAACTTTTTATCTGAGCAAATTTTTTTGAGAGCAAATTCACTATAGATGATCGGTATACTTTCCATACAGTTCCTATTTTTTCTTAAATACAGTGTATTTGTGCCCTTTCAATTTTGATACTCTCAATTGTTCTTTTGGTTTTCACCTTCAACTTACAGTTTTGTATGTTGACACAATTGGCATACACATCCATCCATTCACTTTTTTTTTTCTTTAAGAAGTTTCTCTGTCTCACATTTTACCAAGACCCTTTCAAATGGTTCAATATTTTGGGTATGTCTCTTCAAATGATCCATCAGATTTTAACCACTTTCACTAAACAGTCCAAGCAAGTACCCTGTGAGGGATAAACCTGAAATACCCTCTCAGGGCTATTCAGCGGCTCAACGAAGCGTTGCGATCGTTATCTCTATTCTCATTGCCGGTCGTTCCGATTTATGACTAGAAATTCTGCGGATTTTGCTGGCTCGTGCGAGCGCTGCACGCTCGCCATGAGCTGGGTGGCCCTGTACACCCACATGCAGGCCGGACAAGTCGCAGCGTCACATACCAGCCGGGGAGATACCACACACAGTCTTCACATCCACCAAGTATTGTAAAGTAACTCGCGCTAAGATGGATTGCAACAATTTGCACAAATCCAAACTAATTTAAACTAGGCCTACACTAAGTACACGTCGTTGCAGGATGATATAAACACAAAAAATAAACAAAATACACAGTTCCCCTACACTCATGTACGCACACAAGCACAGGCACCCACAGCAAACACAAGAGTGTCAACAACATCAAAAGCAAAAACAAAACGAAAACTGGCATCATTCAGAAAGTGTTGAATTCGAGTATTTTATATGTTATCAAGATACAGTTATGACTTGTTTCTTGAGAAGAACGTATAACTATTTTTTTCTTTTCAAATCATTTCATGATGTATCAATTATTAAATCTGTATTTAATAGTCACATCTTGTATCGTCTGCAGTGTGGATATTAGTATATTATACGCATCTATAATATAAGAGTAAGAACATCTTCTATAGACGATCGAACGCAATTTCAAAACCCAGTTTTGGCAACTGAATGGATTTCGTTCTCCTACCTGCCCGTGGCCGGTACACTTGCCGAACTGTAAAGACGATGGTATCACACATCTCCTCAACTGGAACTACAGCTGTATTTTCAGTTATGATTCTCTCACAGTCCCAAGTAGATATAACACAAAACGCCATCTTAGTCTTCATAAAATGTTATCGATGTAGTCATGGCAGCGTATATTCCATAATTCAGGGAGGTGGAAAGAGAATTGAATAATTATGCCTAGTTAGTGCACAGGGATAGACTGTACAATGCTAATGTAAGGTCTCAGTGGCAGCTGACTGGTATCGAGGAAACCCCACTAAAAAAAAACAACATCACTCCCCCAGCCCACCGAAGAACCCTGGCTGGTATGTGTACGTAACTTTCCACAGCAGACACTCTGCCGAGCGAGACTGCCTTTGCAATGTCACAGCACTTTCCCAACGACGCAGGGACGTGATCAGTTCACTTTTGATTTTTCTGATAAACTGCGTTGATACCATCTTTTAATGTCCCCTGAAGTTCATACTATAAAGATGTAAGCATCGATTTCATTCTACATAATTCATTTCCAAAATTTACAGTTGTGATTACATGTACATTACATCAAATGTGAGATGAGTGAGGTTCCTTCGTACAGCAGCGAACAGCGGCAACCAAGCAAGCAACGCGAGCCAGAGAGCAATACGATAACCATTCCACGTGGGCTAACAGCACGGAGGCACGCGGTGTGTGCGCGTTTTTCTCTGTTTCAGTAGCGATAGCCTGACAAAATTCAGACCGGATTGAATGAGACTAAGTGGACAAAATTTTCGAACATGTTGTGCTATGACAGAGAGCGTGTGAATTTTGCTCCCCGCGGATTATCCTGCAAAAGGGTCTATGAAAGGAAAGACTAATAATCTTCACTCTGAGGGAAAAGGAGCGCAATCCGCGGGGAGCAAAATATACCGTGTGTGTTTAAACGCACGCATGTCGAAGCGGTTTTGTCGGTTCCCATAGACTTTACACGTGAAGGCGATTCGCTTGGCACCGAGCCAGGTTCGGCGAGCTCGCGCGGTTCTCCCGTTTTATCCTCTATAGGGTATTTCGGCGTTATCCTTCACAGGGTAGTTGCCTGGACTGCTAAAGGCATAATTTACCATTTGCAGGAAAAAAAACAAAAAACCAGCACTAGTGCCTCAAAATAGTTCTAAAATGTGAGTTAGGGATAGAAACAACCAATGTAAAAATCTGAATCAGTATAATCAGTGTCAAGTATTGTTAGATATACAAAATGTGAACAATAGTTATAATAAAAATGTTTCCAGAGTAAACCGTCTACAGTTATGGTTTATTAAGATAAAACAGAGACACCACCTTATATTCTAGACTTTATAGCGAAAATTTTATGTGGTAGGATGTTTTGTGATACAAATGACCTACACATATGCATCAGATGTGATATCTTGAAATTTTTTTAAATCACTGCTTCCAAAGGTAAAGAGCTCCTTTAAGAGATTTCTGTTCTACCATTTTCCTGCATTATATTCAAAGTAGCTAGGTAACAAAAAGATGTTCAGCCTTATCAACTAAAATTTGCAAGATCAGTGGATTAAAAAGACATCATGCCTTCTAATTTTTCTGCAAGTTGTTTCCTCCAAACTTAAACTGTTCTTGGCGGTTGAACTTAAAACATTCACGCACGTGCTCTTATTTGTGGAATATGCATTCATAATCTTTCCTAAATGTTTAGGGGTTTTTCAGGTGTGCTTTAGATGGCTTTTCTCTCTATATATTTTTGAGAGTTCAGAAGGTTTCTTCAGGAAGTGGACTTCAACATCTCATGGTTTCAACTTCAATTGAAATATTGTTTTTGTGATTGTTTTCCATGAAGTTCCTCCATTTCCTACTTCCTTCTAGGTTCTTCGAGATAATGTATGTCTTACCTATGATACAATTCAACCTCTTAAACAATACTTGTAAGATATAACAAGCCATCAACTTTTAAGATTGTCCATAAAGAGGTTTCTGCTCTCCTATTAGTCCTTATCTTTCAAGATGGCCAAGTAATTACTGTTGTTCTCAAGTTTGTTAACAATTTGTGTGATCTGTTAAGTAAACATTTCTCCCTGTTCATCTGATTTTCAGCAACTAACTTACCTCGGCTGTTTAACTTGCAGATGAATTAAGGAAAATTTCTAGTAGTCGCATCTGCCACCTGCCCGTGATTCAAATGGATATTAATAATAATAATAATAATAATAATAATAATAATATTAATAATAATAATAATTGCATTTATATGGCGCTTCATACTGACGTTTCTAAGCGCACTTTGCTACTCATACAAATAGATTAGAAAACACAAAAACATTAACAAAATCAGCATTAACAGTAACAAAAGAAGTATTACAAGTCATATGTCTCATGTTAAACCTCATAAGTTTCAAAAGTTTTAACTTTTGACAAATTTGGCAACTTACATTTTCTTGAACTGTTGCCAAAGATCAAACTGATGTAACCTGAGTGCTTTTGATCTAGTCTCAGTAATATGCAAGTTTAATGCGAATGGGTCCCTACCAATCCATGCTTTCTCGGGCATTACTCATCCTCACATAAACCAGATCTAGTTTCTGTGGTGAAAAAAAATTACTTTCATATTAAGTTTTTCATATTGCAATCATTGTTAACTATTATTAAAAAAAAAAAAAAAAAAACATATATTATTGGAGGATTTCAAGCAAAGGGATCTGAAGATGTTATTTCTTGCTTTGATATGACCCTTACGATTTACATGGTAAACCATATTTTAGCAAAGGAAGTTTCTGGTTTCTGAGGATTTGTGTGCCAGCACATGCATGAGACATGATGTGTTTGAACTCTACATCCACTAAAACTGGCTGTAGGTGGCGTTTTTCCCTCGGTTGTATTCTTTGGAAGTCTTTGAATGTCAAATTCTACTTTTTTATTTTTTTTAATTATTATTATTTTTTACAGTGTATGGCAAGCTTACCTGGTAATTTTGAGCGATGATAAGAGCTGGTTGAGCACTACTCAACCTAGTCCTATAACCTACCATAGGCTGCAATATCAGTGGGATCAATCACATCTGCACACAAGCAAAAGCTGTGAGGCTGGCAGCAGTCTTGTGGTTGATTGGTCTGTGTTATTCCTCTTTCATGCTGAAGAGGCTCTCCCCACCAGTAAGAATCTGCGATACTGATCATTTCTGAATATCAACTATTCAAGTAGCCTTGCACATTTTTTTTTTTTTTAACCAAAACTGTAATGCTCTTCTTGGCGGAATCAGTCAGGCTGATGTGGATCGCTTACAGAGAGTTCAGAATGCTGCCTCTAGACTTGTGTACCATGTTCGTTCTCCTGCCACTCCTCTTATATGTCAACTCCACATTCAAGCGTCTCCTACTGGTCTACAAAGTAGTCAACAATAGAGCTCCACAGTACATTGGGGAGTGTCTGGTATACGACACTCTCACTCTAGGCGCACTCGTCTTTCATCATCCGTTACCTTCACTCAACCACACACGAAAAAAAAAAATAGCTGGCGATGCAGCTTTCTCTTCTTCTGCTCCTAGGCTGTGGAATAAGCTCCTTCCTCTTCTGAAATCATCACCAACACTTGATCATTTCAAACAAAACTTGAAGACTTATTCATTTTGATGTCCCTATATGTGCACTGGACTTGTACTGTCGCTGCCTGGTATTTTGTATATATTTTATCTCAGTCCTAGGGCGACCAGGGATGACATCTGATAGCGCTTTGTATCCAGTGGAAAAGGCGCTCTATAGATGTCTACTATTATTTAAAAAGTAGGAAAAAGTAGATAAAAGTAGGATTTTAAGCAACAAAGTAAGAAAAGTAGGGACAGCAGTAAAAAAAAAAAAAAAAAGTAGGAAAAAGAAGGAAAAGTAGGATCACTTGAAAGCCTGGAGATCACATAACTTGTTGACGGCAAGGAGCATGAATACAAAGGAGAGATTCTTAATCATAATTGTTTCTTCTCTTTTCTAACACTTTGCTGGTCTTACAGAGTCTTGTCTGAACAACATTTGCAAAAGCACACAGCACACACACATACACGCACATACACACACACACACACACACGCACGCACATACACACACATACGCCAAAACTATAGGAATAAGTACGTTGTGGAGGTACCCACAACTCAAGCACGCACATCTATAAAGGCAACCCCACATCCGCAACTCTATAAAGTCATCACGACCTTGATCGTTCAAGTTTTTTTTTTTTTTTTTTGGCAATTGATAGTAGTTGCTTCAAACAAACAAAAGATACTTATATAGATATACCGTTACAGAAGACGTTGTCTCACAATGCAAAAAACATTTTCTTTTGATTTATACTCAATAATCTATATGGGCTAACCTATAAGAATTCTTAAAGTCATGATAATTGGGACAGAAATGTTCGCATCTCACAATGCAAAGGTCCTTGCAAAAAAAAAAAAAAAAATGACCCAAGTACTTGTTATCTACCGTATGTAAACAGTAATCTTTAATCTTTATTCTTCCAAGATCTCCTCACATCTTGCACAATGCACAACGCACCGCTGCACTTTTCCCCCTCATTCTTCCCTCCCTTTCTCCTTATTGCCACTCAGTGAGTGGTGACTTATATTCTTACAATGTTGTATTGTTTAGACAATCACTTTTTGAGACCATTGTCCTCGTCAAGCGCTTGCTTATGACGATGGTCTCCTGAATTTCTGTACATCAAGAATTGCCTAATTTGTCTTAGAGCAAGAGATATACTGTAACTTATGTTTGCAAAAATGTATGCACAAAATAGTTTATTTTCATTTTGAATTGTATCAGGGGAAAAAAGTTGAATATTTGAATTAATCATTTATTTGCTTTGATTGTCAGATTCAATCTATTATGTACTCAATTTGTTTGTTCAATTGACTTTGTACTTCATTTATGTATGAAAAAGAAATTCAGAAATAAAATCAGAATCAGAATCAGAATACCATATTTTGTGCTGATATACACAAATACATGTAATATGCACATAATTGGTGATTTGTCTTTTCTGGTCACGGCACTAGAATTGAGATCATGTTGTCATTTCAAACTTATTATATATGCCAACGGAAAAAAAAAAAACAAAACTACTCTTGCTATGACTCCTATTCGACGCGAGGATTCCTGGGAATGTAAATTTGTCTTACGTCAACTTCGGGGAATCCCCGGTCATCTGAAAGTCAAGGTAGCAGCAGCATCACTTTGCCTCCTGATGCTAAAGAAGTTAACTGCATGCCTTTGTCGTTTCTCCTCCATTCTTTCAGGTAAGTCGTTGAAATTTTCAAACTCTTTGATCTCATGTACAATTCTATTTGTACAACTGAAATAATTATGAGTTGGTATGTTGATGATTGGTGATTGTGGACTGAATAGCTGAATAGATGTTTATCATTGATTACCTAAGATGGTGAAATAGTTGATGAAAGTGTAGAAACTATAATGGATGTTAAAAAAAGTAAAATGATATGAAATTTAACGCTTTCATAGTAAGGAAATGTGATAGAGTTATATGGAAAAGGTAAAGATATTCACATCTCTGTAGCAGAGATTTTGCGTCACTTATATCTACATAAGTAGCTGATGTGAGAACGTATCTTCTCCTGTATTATAGACAGACATTGAACTAGTGATGTAAATGCAACTCTCTTGTTTCTATAGGAGTGTTGAAGGTGAGCACCGATAGTTACTCAGTGTATATGTGAACTGAGTTTGCTACATGTCACCACAATCAATTAGAACTAAGTTATTGAATTAGGAACTGCTGGCTTGTAATACACTCAAATTAAATGTGAAACTGTATTGTAAATGAGATGTGTAGTTCAATTGCCTATTAAAATTTACATAAACTTGCTGAGGTATGAACGCAGTCAGGAGTAATGGATATAGAAAGCGACAAAAAAAAAATTGTGAGCAATTACAGGTTACAGCCTAATTTTAACCAAAAACCATCACTTATGGGTTAGTCATGGGTTAGGCAAATTCATCCTATCGATTGCGTGAAAAATATGATCGTTCAATCGTTTGGTATCGTTTGTCATTATTGTTGTTACGTGAAAATGTTTTCCCATGGGAGACCATCACAAAAATGGTCTGCTCATGGGCAAACATAACCAATGTGCCTCCATCACGTGACTGGGTTTATCCAATCACTAACCGGTATTTGACTAACCCATTTAATGTTATAAGATATGTAGAGAGACTTCACTACAGTATATCCAGTAAAGTTATAGCATTTAGCGCTGAATGGATGTGATGAACGCGAAGGTGGATCATTTTTGTACGCCCCCCCCCCCCCCGCCCCATACTAATGACCAATTACTATTATGTTTGTCCCAATGTTAGAACATGTGTTAAAAAAATGACATCGGCTAGAATCTAAAATCATAATGAAAATCCCTACACCATCCCCTCCCATCCCTTACGAGGTATATGTTGCTTGGTGTCGAAGTAGACTTGCCGCAATATAGATTTTATTGTTTTTATGTCATTAGGTCAGTTTGGAGTTAGCTCATGGGCACATTGGCAATGACCATGTTAATGACCATTTTTTTTTCTCAGACGGTTTATAGTACTTCACTCGTTTTCAGAGCGACATAATGTTTAAGCTTTACGTAATGAATTTATGGGATTCATCAATCCTCTTCAAACAAAGAATGAACTTGCGTAGACCAGATGACCAAAATGATCCGTCAATTAAATGGGAAAGCATCCATTTCATTATTTTGCATTGAATGTATTAACAATCTCTTTCTATTTATATTGCCAAATACCACTTTTGCTGTCAGGTGAATGTGCTGGCAAGCAGCATTTATAAGGATGTCATGAATAATCATTACGTCATAGATGCTTATCCCTCTGAACATGCCTGTTCGTAAGATTAGGCGCGGTCAAACTGGCAAAAGATCGAGAAGTGGTGATCGCGATCTTTAAGATCTCGAAGTTTTGCCAGTGTGACCGCAAACTTCTCGCGAAACTTCGTGCGAAACTTCTCGATCTGTTTGCGGGCGGTGCCTCCGAAGGCAAGGCCATTGTCATAGACGTGCCATCGGACGGCGCACTCTTGCTTGCGCGAGTACAAGAAAACCAACTTCGCGATTTTGATTCTCGATCTTTTGCCAGTCTGACCGCGCCTAATGACGTTTTCTTCCTGCTCATGCGCAAAGTGGAACTGCGAATTGACTTATATTCTGCAGTTCATTGTGTATGAATATTCAAAAGTGTGGTATTCCCCATCCAGGGACCTGACGACGGTCTGTATTTAAGCAACACGTTCATCTCCGTTCTCACATTTCCCGCACAGCTGGTTGCCTCTCATTGACAGGAAGGGTCGAATTTTGCTTTCGATACGATCGCCTGACGTTGATGTATCGGTGAGTTAGTATGTCATGATTTGTTGTAACAAAGTAAGGAAGCGACACGGAATTCGCCTGTGATAATTGCACCAGGATCAAGCAGCTTCTTTTTTTTCCCATTTACCTCCATGCTAGTGCATCGTGATGGAGAAGGGGCAATTCAAACGGTGAAGCGCAAGATCCAGGTTTATTACGTGAGTTAATTTTATAGTCATAAAACAGTATCAATGCCCTTCTGACTGTTAACTGTCGATGTGCAGATGCACAAGTCATTACAAAAGTGACCGAAATAATAATTTGCAATGATCTTTTGATTCAGAGCCAGGTTCCAGCTATGAAAGCGTGGCCAATCAATCATTTCATCATAGTGACTAAAGTTGATCCTAAAATGGGCTTTTGGCTTGATGAATATGGATTAAAATGCATTCCCTTATAGAGCTAATACTACGGTGTGCTCGCAGTATTCACTGCCTTGTTTTGGGTATTGATAATGTCAGGCGATTAGACATTTTATTGAAATTTACAGTATTGTTTCAACATATTGTAATTTTTAATGCACAGCACTGGAGGCATAACTACATCAGCGACATTTTTTTTTTTTTTTTTAATAAACAAGCAATATAGGCTAGCTCTGTGTTTGTCTGCAAGTACAGATTCTTTCTCTGAAATGATGAGGATTTATTCAAGAATTATTTATTATCATTATCTATCATATATATATATATATACATATATATATATATATATATATATATATATATGTATATATATCATTTCCATGAAAGAGAAGATTATTCTTTGTTGACGCAAGCAGAAACAGGAAAGCGACCGATTATAGACTATATTTTGAGCAAAGGGAAGAGTGCAGTCGTTAGAGTGTCGGTCATGCAGATCACATTTGCATCCAACGTAGATCTCTATCGATATTACACTCAGAGAAAAAGTCGTAGTACCTTCACGTGTGGCAGAATTATTATACCCCCGCCAAACGAAGTTTGAAGGGGGTATATAGGAATCGGGCGGTCGGGCGGTCGGGCGGTCGGGCGGTCGGTCCGTTGCAAATCTTGCGTCGCGAACTACTTCCTCAGTTTTCAACCGATTCCCATAAAACTTGGCACAGATGTGTGCCTTGGGTTGTAGATGTGCAAGACGTTTTTTTTGACAGTACCCAAAAATACGTTGCCATGGTAACGGCATATTATGGGCAAAAATGGGTACAAATCTTGCGTCGCGAACTCCTCCCACAGTTTTTGATAAATTTTTATGAAATTAGGTACAGATGTTCATCTGAATATGTTAATGTGCAAGACACATATTTCCGCAGTGGCAAAAAGTGCGTTGCCATGGTAACGGCATGTTATTGGTAAAATATAGGGCAAAATGCTTCATGGCAAAACTGCTTCATCAGTGTTCTTCCAATTCTCATGGAAGTCATATTGAATGTTTGTCTTAGGATATAGGTCAGCATGACACATTTCTTGACAGTGACAAAAAGTATGTTGCCATGGTAACAGCTCACATATTATGAGCCAAAATGATGGAAAATTTTGTGTTGCAAACTACTTCCTCAGTTTTTGCCCGATTTCCATGAAACTTGGTACAGATGTGTGTCTTTGGTTGTAGATGTGCAAGACGCATTTTTCGACAGTACCAGAAAGTACGTTGCCATGGTAACGGTATATTAATGGCAGAAGATCAAGGTAAGATCTTGCGGATTTAACTACTTCCTCAGTTTTTTGACCAAAGCTTATGAAATGTTGTTTTGACCAAAGCTTATGAAATGTTGTTTGGCGGGGGTATAACCAGTCGCTGTAGCGACATTTCTAGTTGCATATAGCACCAAAGGGATGGTATAGTATTGGTTGAGGTGAGGATTCATGCAGCCTTTAGCTTTTTGCGAGATACTTGGAAACCAGTTTATGAAATAAAGCATACAATTCTAAGAATTCAGAGTTCATTTGATGAAAATTGGTTTTGAAATGGCTTAGATAGGGCCTATATAAACACAAAGTAAAGCAAAGCGATCCTCATGAAAGGCGAGTCCCACTTTTTTTTTTATTAAGAATCACCTTGTTTTGGAAATCTCAACAATGTCAAAACAAATTTTCATCGAATAAACTTTGAATTCCTCTCAAAATTATATTTTTTCATATTTCGTAAGAAGATTCTCATTACCTTAAAAAAAATAATAATAATCATAAAAAAAAAAAACGCTGGAAACATGATGTAGCCCTATCTTAACTGAAACTGTACCATCCCTTTATCGGGTGCAACTTTGCACCCGTCAGACCAGTGGGCACCTTTATTGCACCTTTCTCATTTGTAAGGTTCAAAATTACACACGTAAAAATGCTACAATCGTGTCACAAATATTAAAAGGTGCGAAGTTGAACCTATTTTTCTCATAGAGTCTACAACGTGTCGACGGAATTAATTACTGTTTTGTTTGCGTTTTTTCACTGCTTTGGTTAACATTCTCATGTTCACAATAATTAGTACCCATTTTCCCCGAAATGTGTTTCCGTGAGATGTTACAAAGGCTTCCCTGGGAACAGGGGAAGAACATTTTTTTTTTTTTTCTGGGCAACCTTGAGGAATGGCAAGAAAAGAATGTCCTTTGCAAAAATCCTGAGAGAGAGAGAGAGAGAGAGAAAGGTGGGAGAGAGAGAGAGAGAGAGAGGGAGAGAGAGATTAAAAGAGAAGTAATCATGTGATGAGTGGACATGATTTATTACTCTTGGCTGACATTCAAATGTTTATATCTTCCTTGTCCTTAGAACATATCAAATTTCAAATGTTCGTTGTATAATGTTTCTGTCATGTTACTTCCTCTGCTAAAGGCTAATGTATTTTTTTTTTCAAAAACAAAAAGCTTTGGCTTTTTCAATCACTATTCTTGTTGCAAATGACGGTCGGTTTAATCTTCTTCAGATCTGAGAAGTGATACCAAGAACACAACAACATTCAGGATGTCTGGAAAGATGTTCATAGTCGTGCCCACCTTCTTGGAAGGTACCAATCAAGAGGTAAATATTTGCATCCCAATGTAAAAGACGAGGCGGCTGCAGGCTTGTACCCACTTTCATTCTCATTCTTTTCCTTGTTCTTTTAACCAAAGTTAAGTCCTCTCCTTCTAAGAGCGTCCAAGTCCTCTGTGTTGTTGTTGGTTTTTTTTTTTTTTGTCAGACATGCTATATCAGGTTACAGCCTAATTTTAACCAAAAACCATCACTAAACTTAAAAGGTCCCTGCAATCAAAATGTATTTTGACCTCTACTGATGCTTATTGGTCTGTACATAACCTAATCACTACATTCTTCATGAAGGTATGCATCCTAAAATTTTAGACATTTTTTTTTTGTCTTCTCAATTCGTTCAACATTTGTTAAGCCCCACCTCTGAAAAGATCATCCAGATCATCTTTGTTAATGTTATTATCTAGTTGTGATATCAGCCTCCATAGTCACAAGAATCTGCCTTATACAATAATTTATTGCTATTACTATAACCTACAATTACTGACAACGGCATTACATGTTCTGTTTTATGCAAATATCCTGACAAATATTTGAAGTAGCAAGGGAAGAATTCATTATGAATATAGAATATTTCATATCAGCAGGTTAAACAAAATTGCACACTGCTGCTTTATTTTTGTGTGTGTGCATAAAATATGAGTTATCTGCACCAGTACCAAATTTCTTTTCTTCTCAGTGTTGTATACATTACTTTTGACATGTCTCGCCTGTAAAACCCACTACTTTTGGCATAGAGACCTTGCCAAAGGTATTATGCGCTATATAAGAACGGTGATAATAATAATAATAAAATAATACGTAGAACTATCTTCGCGTCTTTTTTATGCTTTAAGTATGTAATATCAGCTAAAGTTAAATTTGAAGTGGCCACATTATGTTAACCTTAATTAATCCAGTTGGACTCACAACAGCATTCTCTTTATATACGAGATAGTTTTTGTTTCATGTAGAAATGAGTGAAATAAAAAGAAATTAGGTAATTGGTGCATCTGTAACAAAGCAAAAAAAAATGGGAAACTGTGAATAATCCATAGTTGATCTTTCAAAAATTCAAACTGTGATAAATATTTAGTGCTAAAACCATGATATGGCTTTGGTAAAGTGACCAGGTGTTCAAAACCTATCACGTGCCTATGCAAGAAGGAGCAGTCATACTTCACACAGAATAAAATAGAATACTCTAGTAAAATAGAATAACGTCTACATCATCGGTAACAATGTATGCGAGTCGTTTGGGAGGATTCAACAGATGGCGCTAATCACGTAAACATGTTCCAAGATGACTGTACGGGAGGACCCCCCGCGGGCTGAAACACTTTAAATTACAAACTGTACCTTTCAAATCTTCGTAAAGACGCAATCGCTGCAGTGATGTAAATAATCAACACCAATAGTTTAGAATGTACGCTGTAAAAGTGATAGTTCACTTATTTTTTTAATCGATCTTACTCGTCTTTCATGAAACATAATTAGGCCCTAAAAACCCATTTAACGAACAAATGCAAAGTGCACGCAAAGAACAAGAGAATACGAAACACTGCAGTTTGAACGTGCACATAGAAATATGACAAAATAAAACAGATCCAGAAAGATTCTTTTATATTCTTTCAGTTTGTTCATTCTTCATACATTATGCACGCGAGTATAGAGAACGAACTCTTGATATTCACATAACATTGCGAGCTGACGTGTTATCCCCATGTAAAGTGCAGAATGACATTTTAATGCGTTGATGTGCTCGCCACGGTCGTGAATGTTCGTGGCAGAATGAATTCATTGCCTTGTCACAAAAAAGGGGAAAAAAGAAATAAAATGGGTCTCTTTCACCTTTTTGTATGTAAATTTAATAGTCTAGACTATTGTTTAACTTGAACTCTGTTTTTATCTGCAGAATGATTTGATGCATTAGCTGTAATTTCAGCTGTTGGAATTGCTTGCAACAATGAACTGGTACATATGCCCCGGAGTGGAGTTTGACTTTAAGTCAACGTGAATATGGGCTGAAGGTTCCTTCCAGAAACTCCGGTTTATATGTTTCGTCATCATTGCATTATCTATTTTTCAGACCATCGATGACATTGCCAAGGTTGGTGGCAGCATACAAGAATGCAAACTTTTATACGTGGGAGCGGACACAGTGCCAGACAACACCATCTACACACTGGCTGGCAAGGAAGAGCCGGTTTCTGAAGCTCTCATAGCGATGTCAAAGCGTGCTGCGGAGTCTATCGACGTAAGCCAGAGAACAGGTGAATATACATTCTGTTCTTCTGCAAGGATCTTATCCAAAAATTTTTTTTTGCTCTCGCCGTGTGTTTCTGTCTGTCTGTCTGTCTGTCTGTCTGTTGCTATGTGTACATTTATGAGTCTGCGTGGATGACGGTTGTGTGTGGTCATCTTTTTTTTCTTTTTGATAATTGTTAATTATAGGTGCATAGAGAAATGATGTTTGAAAGATTTTGTTTCCAGATGTACACGCATAGAGACTATATATGATATTATACGTTCTAACAACTGATTATTATTATTATTATTATTGCTACTTTTTGTACACATGTGTGTGTTGCTGCTCGATCCTGGGATAGTAACAGTGTTTGCGGTTGTATCTTAAGAGCGAATATGATCCAGGACTGCATATCGCTCGATGTGTGACACAGTGGGTGACACTCTCATATATATATATATATATATATATATATATATATATATGTGTATATATATATATATATATATATATATATATGTGTGTGTGTGTGTGTGTCCGTGTTATATCATCTTTATCAGTACCTCGTAATGAATGTAAAAATGGTAAGACATAGATACAGAAGAAGGATTGAAAATAGAGAGGGGGCGAGAGAGAGAGGGGAGTTTAGCTGCAATGACCCCTGACGTCACTCGTCAACTTTTTTTATTTTCAATTAATTAATTAATTAATTAATTAATTGATTAACTATTTCATTGATTTATTGATTTAATTCTTTTCCAATAGATGAAAAGATTGGGCTGGGTGTACTCGACCTTTGCACCGTTTCTCCATACGGAGACTCGACCATGGACGACTGTGTCAAATTGTCTCGGACTCTCGGTGAAAAGCTTGCGAAGGAGTTTGACATCCCAGGTGATGATCTTGTCTTCTCTTTTGAATCCGATGATCGACGAAAGTATCAGAAATGAGAAAATTCACCCAGCTGCAACATTGCACACTGCTGAATTAATCTTATGGAAAAGTTGACCTGCACACGTGAACATTTATACAATTTTCTTGGAGGTCTGTTGAGCTCCCGAAAAGGTGATGCGCACGTCGTGTCGCGGAACCATTTATGATAAAATTTTGTCAAGGTATACAATATCATGTTTCTTGGTATATTTAGTAAAAACTTAATATACATAATTCCTCACAGTTCATATGACGGTTCTTTTTTAGATGAAGCACTAATCTATTGTTCCATTCCTTCTCTCTTCTTCGGCTGATTTGACTTCTCTCATTCTCTTTATTTTCCGGTCTCATTACTGTGTTTATAATAGCACGAACATTAGTGGATGTACACAGTAATCACAGCTGCAGTGGTGCTATGTAAATCCTCTTTTTTCATATCCTTCACAGCATTCTTTACACAGCGTATGTTATTCATGAAAGTCAAGATTTAACTTACGTGGGTAAATGATAGGAGGAAAATATGTTCTTATGATCATAATTCTTTGAAAGTTGTGATATGAATCACGTTCACACAGTGATGCTTACTTTCGAGGATAAGCTAACTCAGAGGATAATAAAAGCTCGTAATATGGGGCGCTATGTGTCGCATGGTCTCTTTCGTCACGAAAATTGTTTTTGTTTTTTGTTGATACGTGACAACGTTAATTTCGTCACGAAATGGCAATTTTGTCAACGAAATAACAATCTCGTCAAAGAAATTCTAATATCGTATAACGAAATTGTAATTTCGTCGACGAAATAACAATTTCGTGACGAAAGAGGCCATCTGACACTTGGCTCTTAACCACGAGCTTATCCTCGAAGTTAGCTTATCCTCACAGTTAATGATCACCGTCTGAACGTAACTAATGAGTCTCCTCATTCATAGTCTGCCGCATTTTTCTGCACTGTTCTGTTCTAAGTCTATCTGCTCTGGGAGTCTGCCAATCAAGAAGACCTGCGTAGTTTGCCACTCATCAAGTGTCGCAAAGTTGCCGGATTCACTGAAAGAGTAAGTTTTATTGACAGAAACGTGTGCATACATATACTTATTCACATGACAAACATATGTGCTCACGCATTCTCACACGCAACACACGCACACATAGGCCTATACACGTAGATGCAAATGCACATGTTTAGACACACAATGTCATGAAAAAGAACATTACACACTTTCACACGTTTTTTGTTTTTTTAGCAAGTGCGTGCCATAAAAACTCGACATGGATGCACGATACAAAACATAAAACTGCTGGTAATCAAAAAGTTCACAAATATTTCTAAAATGCATAGTAATAGTTATTGATAAATTAGAACAAAATTAGTCAGCATATAATACCATTGTAGTATGGTATATTTCTAAGAATTAAAATTAGTTCGAAAATAAATATATAAAGTATTCCTTGAAATAATAATAAATAACATTATAAGTACATTTGTATATACACAAAGATTATTAGTAAGACACTATATTTTCAGTCAGTTATATTGCACAAAATTCCCCTGACTCCTCCCCATGGTCACTTATTCTACTCTTATAACGCAGTCAATCATCATCATAAATATATGAATAAATAAATATTATAAATCAATCCATCCTTATACAGTGTGTACTGTTATGACTACCTCTGTAACAATAATCCCTTCAGTCTAATTACCAAGTCACGGTCACTATACGCTATCATGAAGTGTTTGTCTCAAATTATATTTTGTAACCCTTAAAAAAAAATATATATATAGGCCTTATATTTGGTGAAACCAATTGATAAAATACAAGTACTTTATACAAGAGAAAAAACGCGCTTAATATTGTAATATTATTATGTCCATTCCTAACGCTACTGAATTTAAATGCGACCATTCTAATCATTTTTTTTTAAAGACGTTGCTGCAATTTGCTGGTTGTTTCACGTTTCTGCGAAGCAGTCGCTGTTTAATAATTCTTTTACGTTTAGACTCTATCTAATTCACATTAAGTACATAAAAGAGAATCTTAAAATGCAAACAAACTTAATATGCATTTTTTAATGGATTGAGAACCAAAATAAAAAAAGAACATATTTTGTTAATCTTCGAAACAAAAGAAATTTGGCCTATAAGCTGTGCACAGCACGAGCATTGTACTTAACCCTTACTGTACTGGCCTATTTGGCTCCATGAAAATACTGGGGGGGGGGGGGGGCTGGGAGGCCCCCCCCCCCATTGATCTCGGAAACGCAATGTCCGATGAACTTGAAAATTTGCATGCTGATAGATCTTCGCGTGCTGAATTTGATGGTGTAATTTATTTTAATCAATTATGCAAATTGTTTGCATAATTAGCCAATTAATTATTCATAATGCGTATTTTATGCATTGGGGGGATATTTTCATAATTTCAGCCTAAACAAGTACAAAATTACATGAAAACTGTGTAATAATGAAGAATAATGTTTCCCAAATGTGAAATACATCAATTCTTATCTATTTTTATGAGTACAGCAGATTTGCATAAACTATTAATATGCAAATTTACTACTTATGAATTTTTGCATACTTTTGAAATGTATGACGTACTAAAATGAAACTGGAAGTAAAATTATCCTTTTACAGGACCCATGGGCACTACCATACTTGTCAACTGTATTGTAATGTCCCTGATATTGTAAACGTGAAGTATAACTTATGCAAATTTATGTAAATTTATGATTTTTTAAATAAAAATTAGCTTATATGTGATTTTGCGTGCAAAATATAAGAAAAATCAATGAATACAAAAAGTATAGAAATGTGACAAAAAGTCAAACAAGTTATTTGCCATACTCATAAAACATTTTTGAAATTAACTTCGTGAATCGTGTTTTTTGTCTCAAAAAGTGAAAAATCACTGTTATTCTTTTGTTTTTCCAATGTTTTTATTTCCTTTGTTTTTACTGTTTACATTTGTTATGTATTTTATTGTTTTCTAAGAGTGCCCAGTAAAATATGTGGAAGGATAAGCGTTATTTGGATCATCTATGTGGATAAAAACTCAATTTCCCCCTCAGAGAGAGAGAAAAAAAAAACCGAGAAAAAAACAATGTTTTGTATGTTTTGTATTGTTTTTATTTCTTATGTTTTCTATTGTTTTTATTTCTTATGTTTTCTATTGTTTTATATTCCTTATGTATATCATTGTTTCTAAACTTTGCCCAATTTATTTCAGAACAATATAGAAGCATGAACCAAGTGGAAAACCAATTCCTGAGCAAAGTGAAAGTAATGCAAGCCATGGTCTATTGACAGTATGTAACTGTACACAAATATATGCAGCGATTAGCCGTTTTAATGACATGCGCATACTAATAACACCCCCTAGGTAGGTCCGATATGGACAAATGTGGTATCAAAATGTGCGCAAGACTTCACGGGAAAAAGTCATGAAGCGAGAATCCGAAATTCCCAGCGGTCGCGATGCAATCGCCAAAAGTATGGAGGGGGGGGGGGGGGCTCCCAGCCCCCCCCCCCCGTGCAGTTGTTTCGCATATTCCCTTTACGCGCTTCCTTACGGACCATCAAATATTATTTCAGATGAACAATATCAATTCTCGTAACGGTACTGTAAAATGATTTTTTTGTTGTTTGATCAATCACAGCGCCTTTATCATTTGAATTCTCAGTTAAAAGATTTCACGGCGACAGTCATTATAATGTATCAAGTATTAAGTATCATGTTTGGTACGATTGGAATTGTTTGCATTTGTTTCAACCATTTTCAGTATCATTGCAGTTGTTGATGAATTATTGCAATTTTAATGTGAATCATTGGGGACTGACGATCCCAAAGTATCAATCTAGCCTAAGAACTGGACACACGTTTTCTATTATGAGGCGAATTATCATTGCACGTTTTGATCTATAGTATAAGCCTATATATTCGAAAAATATCAAAGTATACAATGAAAATGTAGTCAGTAACTTCAATTATCACATCAGTTCCAGCATTCACAGCAGTTACAGCTGTTTGAATTATCCTCAGTATTCAGCACTTTGATTGCTTAATGAAGAAAATCCATCATATAAGTCAAACAAGTACTCGGTACTTATCTTTAATAACAGATCCAGCATGATACTCCTTGGAAAAACCCAGACTACGGAACAGCCACTTTCAACCAAAAATGGTGCGCCACTCTGATTGGAGCGCAAAAATTCACACCTGTCTTCAACGTCAATCTGAAAACGACTGATCTGAAGGTTGTCCAGGAAGTCTGCTACCGTGTGCGTACGTCCGGACGACCCAAACAGAGGGAACAAGTGAGCATATACTGTGCAAGATGGTCGAACGAGTACAGAATTGCGAGTCCTAGAAAATGAAACAAAAGTACATGTAACTGATTTGTAACTGAAACTGAAATCTTGCTTATACATAATTTCAAAGGCGGAAGGTGAGTAGTTAAACTTAGGTTTTACCTTTGCAAGGTAGTTCGCAGTTAAAAAAAAAGGAAAAAAAGAAAGGGAAATAGAGCAGTAGAGTATATTAATATTATATTAGCTGCGCAATGTAAATGTCTTTTATTATTATCATTTTACATAATCATTCTATTAAAAAGAAAATGCAAACCAAGTAAAAGATATAAACATACAGCTTCGGAATTGGAGGTAGGAGGCATCCTGTCCCCGGAAAAACAAACAAACAAAAACTGATATGGGAATCAAGGGGAGACGTCCCTCGTCCCCGGGGATCGTCCGCCTTTGACTTTTGAGGTGAAGCAATGAGTGTAGCATATTACGCATTTTTTTTCTTTATTTTTCTTTCTTATTTTTTTTTTTTTTTTTTACTGTTATCTATCTTTTTTTTTTTGACTGAGTGAATGAGGGTATGGCATTCTTCATTCTTCATTGGCTGTGTAGCATGGAGACCTTCCGGCTGTAAAGGCGACAGCATGGATTTCCCAGATCGCTCCAGTTGGACAGGTGGCCATGTTTCTGCTCAATACCGACGTGACTGGTTTGCACCGGGCATATGAAGCTTGTCGCAGACGTGGCCAGGTATTCAAAAGTGACGATCATCTCCACCCTCTCAGAGTTTGCCCCCCCCCCCCCCCGCCCCGAAAAAAATGGTGTCAATGACCTATAGTGTACAGATAATTTATGTTACAGATGTTAACCACCCAGTTACACATTATTGGCAATTTTTTGCTTGTGGCTTCTAATCGCCAAATCGCGGCAATATTGGACATTGTTTACAGTAAGAAAATCAGTCATGGAACCCCCTCCCCCCCCCCCCCCCCATACACACACACACACACACACTTGGCTGCCAAGTAAAAATAATGTGACGTGCATAGAAAAGCGCCCTCACGTGACCCACACAATAATGTTCCTAGCACGACTCTGTCTTGCAGGCTTAATTCAACGTTGCCAGAGAGCAATTAAGTATCATGAAGACTTTTCTTCTTTTTTTTTTTCATGTCAGCCGCTTTGGGGATAGAAGTGGCAGAAAAAGTGTGAAACTTTTTTGATTTCGTTTTTGTTTTTGTTTTTTGTTTTGTTTTTGTTTGTCAACCCATTTGGAGTGAGAATTGTCACATCCCCCCTCCCAGTTAGCAAAAAGCTAGATCCGCCCCAGCATGGTAAATTTATGTCCATTAGACTTCTTTCAAATTTTCGGTGAAACTGTCTCTCTTCCGTTTGTCCCGTCTGTAATGTTTCTTTATCTCACAATCCGACTGAATCTAAGTTAATTTTCCCCTACACTGGTTCTGCAGCCATTTTTGCCGTCATTTCGTTTTTCTTTCTTTTGTTTTCGTTTTCATCTTTCGCGCAGGAACTTCAAACTAACGTCGTCAGCTCGGAAGTGGTTGGCATGATACCTCTGAAGGTGATGCTGGAAGCAGCTTCATCCTGTATGAGCAGGGAGGAGTTCGACGAGGCATCAGAGGAAAAGAAGATCAAGACTGTAAGCATTATGCTTGAAGGCTTTCGTTTGTGTCTGTGTTTTAATTGTCACACGCATACACTATACATTCACACACTCTCACCTAATAAAACGTTTCTTTATTGGCCCGTTCTGCCCACCAAATCCATCAAATTGCATTTTTGGTGGTCCGACGGTGAACTCTGGTGGTCCCAAAAATCAAGAAAATCATAAAAATGCAATACTTTAACGTCAAACGTTTACAACAACCCATGATTATGTTAAAATTTGAAGGTATGCAAAGTGGGTCAAATACCACGTTATACTTCGAGTAAAAAGTAAGAAAGTAAAAAAAAAAGACATGATTATTATAAGCTTGATAGGCTACATGCGAATATTGGCAGGTATTTATGTCAAAGGGCTTCAAATACCACTTAGGCTTAGTATGAAGTTAACTATTAAGTCTAACTTTTGACGCGTGTTTGAGTGGAGGCGTAAACATGATTTTTCCGTGACACCACATAATCATGAAATTTTCATATTTAATATAGGGTATAGCTATATAACCTAGCTATATAGTATATTATTACGGTGTAATCATTGCTATATCATCATAATTACTATTAACATTATACTGTCGTTATTACTGCTACTATTTCTGTCATCATTATCGTTATAATTAGCGGCAGTGTTATACGGACAGTCCCTATAATCCCTACCATTCCACTCTCTAAGGCAACACGACCCTTGAGAATAAGAAACACATCTACTTAATGCAAATACAATTATGTATAGCCAGAAAATAAACATCATCCTCCCCTGAGAACATAAGAAAAATATATGATAAGTCGTAACTATGACTTTGAGTTATCATGTTAACATGGCACTTCATTTTTGGAGTTACGAACCCTACTATACATTTTCGAATTGACGTGTCCTTTTTTCCTTATCAGAATAAGGATTTTTTTTCGGATTTTTCCATTTTCGGAAGTTGTATAACAAACCAGGAGAATTTCATGCAAATTGATCACACATGAAAAATGTAAACAAGACATCATAATGCTATTTATTTCATGACAAATGTTCCCACTCGTTGATTCGAAATTCAGGTAATCGAGTGTCTGGGACTCGACAAGATGCGACCCTTCGATCCCAAGACACGAATCCTGGAGTAAGTAGATACATTTTTATAGCTTCAATCATCAATGGTAGCTTATTTAATTATTTGAATCTTAATGTGCTCGCGCGAATGCAAATATTCGTAGTGACCGCTTGGACTGTATTACCTTAGTGCAGCATAACATCGTTATCTGAATTAATTTTTGGATGTGAATCAGTGACGGATCTAGGAGGGGGCGCACAGCTAGGACCCCCTCCCCTTAAATGTTGTTTACTTATATCTTAAGTAAAAGGAATAAAATGAAAGGGGCGCCCCCTTTAATTTTCTGTTCTTTTTTAAAGATGTTGTCTGCTGATGAAACTTGGATGTGCCACCAGAAATGCTCTGCGCTCCCCCCCCCCCCCTTTACGGAATTCCTGAATCCGTCCCTTTGAATGAAGACAGTCCTTGTATCCTGCATTACAGTAATCATAATGTAAACTAAGAAACATTAATGTATCTTAGATAGTTAGAGTTTTGTGTCCTTTATGATAACAGGAAGATTTCATAAAGTTGAATTACAAAGTGCATTGTGTACTCATCTTAGATGATCATCGTAAACACATGGATGTATATCTTTACATTAGAGTCATTCGTGTCTTTATCTATCCGTTTTTACTCCATCTGAGCAATGCTCTGAATTGAAATACATTCCATTTTAAATCATTCAGTATGCGGTATCGTGTTTTTCCATTCCAGGTATGCAATCAGGGATTAACCTGTACGCAGAGACACCGGAAAGATGTCCTGTGATTTGGAGGATTGAAGACAGAGCAGGTTCCGGAATTTATTGTTGTAGATCCTATGATGATTCTGCATGGTATGATGACTTGAACTGATACGTTCACCCGAGTGAGAGGCAGTTCTACCAGGTCATACAAAATGAAACGAAAACATTCATTCAATGATAGGCCTATCCCCTCTTTTGCATAGTCTGCATCTTCATAGTGAACTAAGTTTGTGGAGCCTCTACCGATGGGGTGGGTGGGTGTGGGAGTATATATCCCGAATGAGCTTTGCGTACTAGTATCTAGAATTGAAATTCAACGATCTGGTGCACATTCTTCAACTACTCTTTGCATGGTGGAATACACTTAGAAATGTTCAATCAAAAAGTTAAAACTCTCTCCCCTCTTTTGCGTAGACTTGCGTATTTACCGTGTATCAAGTCTGTGGAGATGAACAAAAGGGATGGGGTGTGGGAGATGGGGGGGGGGGGTATAACGAGAGAGCTTTTATGCATTTTATAGAGCCGAAATGCAACGATTTGGTGCGTTCCTTTGGGGTATCTTTTTAAAGAATTCCCAACTAAGAGTAAAAAAAAATTCTAGGAAGATCTGAACGGATAAGTACACAAATTATTTACTTATTTCAGTACACAAATTATTTAGTCACCTCTGCGTCGTCACTGTGTACTAAGTCTGAGTTGGGGCCTCAAGGGGCGGAGTGGGTGATGGGGGTGTCCCCCTTCCACATGAGGGAGTTTTTGCATTATTAGGGCTGAAAATAAGCGACCTGCAATGATCTGGTGCTCACTAATTTTGTGGCAATGTTGAGAAAATTATCTATCAAAGAAAAATTGACAAACATTTTTTGACAATGTGAATAGGTTAATCGTGGTATACTTCCGCGTGTGCGTCTTTTCACTGTATATTAAAGCTTATTGAGGTGGAACGAGAGCGGGGGGGGGGGGGGGGGTATTGAGGGGTTATCCCCCCCCACACACACACACTTACACGCGAGTTTTCATAGCTTTTTCTATTTTAGAATTCAAATTCAAGTATTACATGTGACTTTGTATGACCTGATAGAAAGTTGTATAGATGGTGGCATTTCCTTCAGCCTTCATAAAGCGGATATGATGCCTGAAATGCGTGTCGAATAAAAGTATGTTAAAATGCATTAGTAACCGATTTCATTGCCGCGCTATACACTGCATAGATTTGAATGTTGATGAACCTATTGGCTTCAAAATGCCTTCTGCTGTCATAAAATTGTTTGTTATACTTTATGAGATAAACGAATGTCGCTCCATCGCTCTTCACGACATAGGTATATCCTCCAATAATGATGATTTACTTAAGTTTGATTTCCAGCCCGGATTTCTTTCTTCTTATACAGCTTGTTATACGTGTAGTTAGATGGCTGTTTGCCTTCCTGTTTTGCACCGTATGTAAACTCTCCCGAAACAACGCTGTGATTCATAGGTTCATGATTAGATCGAAGGAAATCGGAAAACAGTGATAAAAGATGGAAGTACTTTGATTAGATTGGAAACGTATTACTCAATAAAACAGTATGCCATTTGATAATTAGTTCCCAATTATAGGGAAAAAAAAGCTAAGAATCAGTACTAACCCATCTGCTTCAAAGAATATAGCCGGAAGGAATATACAAGAAACATCACGTGTTTAGAGAGATTTACTTCAGTGTAATAATGGACACTTTTTAACGTCAAAGTGAAGACTATTAAAAGTCTCCATGCGCCATCAAGTTGAATTGTGGTTTGCAAGGAAGTGAATGAGTGTTAATCACCACGCAGAAATGTGTTGTGGTAGTTGTGCAATATTAGCGCTGTGTCTGACTAAATCTCCTGAATACGGGTCTTGAGGTGTAATAGTACATGTTTTGTATAAACAAAAATGGCGAGAAACTAAATACGTAGATTTATGAATTTTCAAAGGAAGGATTTTTGGAATCTATGATTCAGAAAAGTTGCAATTTATTGATGAAAATAGTAAAGGGCTGTTTAAGTAATTCTTGACAATTTTTTACCTTTTTTCATCATAACATAAATGGAACACTCGAAAATATTTGCAATTATCAAACCATGTCATATAGTGTGCATTTGTTAGTCGTTCAGAGCAATCGTGATATATATTTTATCTTGTCTTTCTTCTGCTACGTTTGTTAGGTGTTTGCAATATAATTATGATATAAGAATTACATCGAAGCATGAGACCGATTATATTTGCGTCATGCAATATACCGTTAGTATTGTATATTATAGTGTTTGGTCAATATAGTGTAGCTTTAATTCTATTTCTTGTGTAGATGTAAATCACACTCTGCACTTTGAAGTACCTTAACTTGCTATGAATGTAACAAAGGCTATATGCCACTTGTATGTATATGAAATTTATATGGATATCTGCATTTTATCATCTTAGCGCGTAACTGACACTGCTTGCAGCGTTTCCAATAGAGTATTTTACTGATATTACAGATTAGTGCAGGATTATACGGCAACTAATTTGTCTTACCTCTTCGAGCTCTGTTGCAGTGTTTTCATCCTAATATAAATTATCGAAAGCTAATATATTCCAAGAATCTAGATAATATATAAACAGGTATAAAGTGCATAATAGCTATGGACAAAGAGTTGAAGATGTATGCTGATGTACATAACAAAATTAATGTGGAAAATTGTTATGATTTTTTTAAATAATATTGTTGAGGCACTTTGTTGTTAGATCTATTGAAGAATATTATTGTTCTTTCCGAAGAATATTATTGTTCTTTTCTTTATTATTTTTCTTTCCGATTTATCTGGATGTGTTTATAGTTCCATAATTACAGATGTTTCCTTAGTTTCGGTGCAATATCTTACATTTTATAGCGTGCATTTTCGGTTAAAATCGTAATTTATTATTTTGTGTATTTAAGATTATTCTGCAAAGTTGTTGTTTTTTTTTTTCAAAAGATGCCAAAAGTTGTAGAAGCATTGAAACGTATTTAATAATTAAACTAAATATTTCTCATTGAACATCCGTACTATGCATGCTTTGTTATTGTTCTTGATGGCATGGGTGTTTCAACGTGTATTCTGAAAACTTCTTGTTGTGTGGTAATACAGTAATATGTAACGGAATTACATTATGACATAGGCTGATAGGGTAACAATAACCGTAGTGGATATTATAAGATAAAATATAGATGTATGTATGTATTACAATGTGTGTGCGTATGTGTGTGTCTGCATGGATGATGTGTGTGGTGGAGTAATTTCGCCTTCTCCCCAAAAGTAACCTAAGACATTTTTCTCCGACCCAGAGTCACAACTCTTATCCCAAAGCTTAGGGAATTTCAGTTTAAACTTCTTCATGGTGCACTTTATACAAAAGTTAATCTGTTGAGATTTGGGTTTGTTTCTGATGATCTATGTACTTTCTGAAAAAAAAAACCACTGAGACAAATTCACATTTATTTTGGGAGTGTATTGAAGTGCAGGAATTGTGGCAAATTATTATTCAGAAATTGAATTTAGAAGAATGAGGAAATATAAACTGGGAAGTTGTTTATACAGGTATATCCGGAAACTCGTTAAAAGTCAAAGGATGGAATACAATTATTGATGGTTAAACATATCTTATATTTAGCGAGATCAGAAGGGAAGGTACCGAAGTTTAATGATTTTATGAAGTATTTTAATATGTGTAAAGAAGAAGAAAATAAGATGGCGAGTAAAAGAGGAACAGTTGGAATGCATCTGTTAAAGTGGGAATATATGATGTATACCGAGGATGATACGTGATTTTATTTTATTATTATTTTTTTTTTTTGGGAGGGGGGTTGTCGTGATTTTGCTGTATCCGCGAGTTATTATCGCATCGTTGTCGCTTTTTTCTCTATTACTTCTACCTTTCCACATCATCTCCATATTATTATTAGGATGTATTTTATTGTATGACAAATAAAATGGCAACTTGCACGGCAGAGTTATTGAAGTGTAAATATAAACTGGAGGGCTGAAGGCACGGGGAGGGTGGGGGGGCATGTTGGTGTTATGTGGGTGTGTCTGTGTGCATGTATGTATGTTTTCTCGCAAATGGCCTCTTTTTTTTTCTCTCTTTTTTTTTCGAGAAGCAATGAAATATGCCCATTTTTTTTTTAAAGCAAATTATCTATTACGTTCCTGTTTTGCGGGCTTTTGCGAGAATATGTGTTTAAAAAAAAGTGGGTTTCGTTGTTGTTTTTTGGTTAAAAGAGTTACAACGTAAGTTTGACATTAGTTTGCACAATGTTGGTATTACTGCATTTTGTCCTTATATATAGTGTAAGTTGATGTTATTTTGTATTATGTTTGTGTGTAATGCAGTCTGTTTTCATATGATGTCTTGTTTTTGTTCTGTGAACGTTTCTGATTCTTGTGATATGAAATTGAACGAAATTCGAATAAAGAATTATAAAAAAATGGATTTTCTTTTTTTGTGGTAACAATTTGCTCACTTCTTTTGCATAATACATAGAAAGGAATAAGGCGTAACCACTTGGGCCCCCTCACTTATTGTGGCACTAGAAAGAGATGTGGTTAAGCTTTTTGTGTTTTTTAGTCGATGTCGATTGGAAATGGTAAGGCTTCTTGTCAGCTGAAGAAACCCGGAAGTGGCACGAGAAATACAAACTGGTCCCCCCACTTTTAAAAACGTGACGCTGGCCTTGACAAGACATCCCAAATCGACCTCTGTACGAGTATCGTACGATCCAGTCGTATAAGCTATACACGGTCACAAATTAGGTTCCTACGAACGATGCGTTCGTACGAATGTCACTGTTCCTACGAATTTTGGAGTTCGTACGGCCGCTTTACAAAGGGAGGGTTTCATAATACAAGACAAGAGGGTTTCATAATACAAGACAATGTTTCATAATACAAGACAAGACAATCGACCAGGCTATATACGAACTTACGAACGGTCTACGAACGGTCTACGAACGCTAGTTTCGTAATCGTTCGTACGGCGTTCGTAGCAGTTCTTAATGGTGTTTGTGACCGAGGCATTAGGCTCATACATGTAGGTCCTACTGTTATCGGCATTAGCAGCGACCCGGTGGCCCGGGACCACTAAATGATGGTAATGTCGGCCCACCAAATTTCTAAATACATCTTAGCTCTATTTTGCAAAAAACCCCATTCAATTTGATTAATGCCCCAGTCACATATAAACACGGATGCTCAAGGATCTGCACGGTGATCCGGGGACGTCCGGGGATATCCGGGGAGATCCGGGATTTTGGTATGACTGTACACACGGTATCAACACGGCAGCTACACGGATAAGACCGGAAGAGCGCGGCGTCTACACGGACAAACACGGCATCTACACGGATCAACACGGCAGCTACACGGCAGCCACACGGACCACCCCGGATTGCTCTGCCAACACGGCAATCCCCGGATGACGCCGGATGTTGTTGGCCTCCCGGCGTCAACACGGATCTGTCCCCGGATCAGATCCGGGGTGGTCCGGGGTGATCCGGGATGTCTACGTGACTGGGGCATCGTATGCGGTCACAGAGAAATGTGGATTGTTGTAGAGCATGTCATGAGTCAGATTCTTCCAATTTAGCACTTGGATGCTCCTGGAATTGCATAATAATGTGTGAACACAATAGACAGAACTTGGAGGGAAGAGATTCCTGACATGCTCTACGAAATTCCTCATTTCTCTTTGACTACATTTACTGAAGCAAATCGAATGGGGGTTTCTGTAAGATGTGGGCAATGAGTTACAGTTTTATACCCTGGAATTATATTTTGATTGATTAACTATTTTGAAAGTTATCGCTGAGGAGGATACCGTTGTATCTTTTTTCTTGGGGGGGGGGGGAGGGGGGCATACGGTATATGCTATCGCTATCTTTTGCCACTATTTACATTTCTTTGGGGGTCACCAAAATTTCAGATTGAAAGATTTAAGTGGCCCGATTGGGTCACTGGCAGAGGAAAAAAAAAATATGTCGAGCACTCATAATCATATACATTCTATACAGAGAGAGAGAGAGAGAGGGGGGGGGGGGGGGGCAGGGGGCAAATTGTCATGGATGCAAGTTGCCCCATTTCAAACCAGGCGTCTCTTGCCACCTTATAGATACTGATACATTAATTTTAAAAAGAAAAGAAAAGAAGTAACTAAATAAATACAGGATTTTTTAGTTCCTTCTTATTCATAACTGGCATAGTTATTAATTCATCATCATGTATATGTAAGTATATATAATATCATAGTCTTATCTGTTTCAAAATCACTATCCCGTCATATACTTGCATAATAGTTGATAATATCAAGTCAGACGAGGCCTGTTCACAGAGACTCCAACCCCAATTAAGCACCTTCTGATCTGGAGATTCTCCCGCCCGAAACCCCTAGCAAACGGGAGACTCTAGTTCAAGTTCAATCATAGTTTATTTCCAATCAACGAAAATCAAAACGTAATACAAAGTATACATATCATAAAATGATATTGTCTACACTTTTACAAAAGGTTCATGTAATATACGAAATAAATTATATACATCAACATATGTACAATAATCAGAAGGAACGATGCGTATACATGTATACTTCGCGAGCTTTCAGAAAATAACTTCAATTTTGGAAAATAGCGATCCACAAAACAGCTAAGCTTGTAGGACGTGGATCCCTAGATAATTGATGAGTAAGCAATATATTATTCAAGTTTGTTTTATTATTTTCTTACAGCATTTATATTGAATATAGATTACTTAAGTCGTTTGTAAAAATATAGCTATACGCTGGCTTCGACAATAATAGGAAATAAGTATCAATGCTAATGCCCAGACGGTGTTCATTGAACTGGTGTACCGAGAAAATATAAGAAGGACGACACACTCGTACAGACATTCAGTTACCCACACACATATACGACGCGAGACAGTACCGAGAAGAGAGAAGACGGTGACAATACAAGTCTACGAGGAACAAAGACAGGAAGGAAGAGGAAAGAAGAATAAAGAGAGAAGAGAGGTCTGCATACAGAACACGCCAAGTGCTGCGACATCAGGACAGGTGAAACCTCAAGCATGAATTAAAACAATTAATTCAGATTATCTAGAATTATAAGTAGATAACAAATGTTTTCTGAATTTGTATTTAAATGTGAGGAATGAGGGTGAGTCTTTTAAGCTATTATCTAGATTATTCCAAAGTCTGGGTCCGGTATACATAAATGTATTTTGGGCATGTACGGTTCTCATGAATGGAAGATGGAATTCGTTGGATCGTCGCGTAGGATAGTTATGTACATGACTGTTTCGATGAAAAGAGTCGTGAAATATTTTGGGTAAAAAGTTGCTGTTATAATTAAACATGAACTGACCAAGTTGAAACACATACAAATCTTTTATTTTTAGTATTTCATGGTAAAAAAACAAAGGATCTGTATGTTCTCGTGTAGTTAGGTTAAAAACAGGTCTGAGCGCTTTCTTTTGCAATAAAAAAAAGTTTATCAAGTAATATCTGATATGTATTACCCCAAGCAAGAATCCCGTAGTTTAGATACGGTAGTATCAAACTAGAGTAAAGAGTTAATAATGCATATGAAGGAAGATAATATTTTAATCTGTTCATTACGCCAATGTTTCGTGAAATAGTTTTACATATGCTATCAATATGATTCCTCCATGAAAGCTTGTTATCAACGCAAACACCAAGAAATTTAAAAGTAGAAACTTCTTCTAGGGGAGTAGTATCAAATGATATATTTCCCGGGAGGCTATCTAAAGAGTTACTAAAAAGCATAAATTTTGTTTTTTGAATATTAAGTGACAATTTATTTGCGTATATCCATTGTATAACCTTTTTCAGTTCTTCGTTTACTGTTCTTGCTAAGATATTTGGGTCGGGATGGGAAAAGAAAAGGTTAGAGTCATCCGCGAATAATATGAATGATAGTTTCTCCGAGGATCTATGAAAATCATTGATATAAATAATGAATAACAACGGACCTAGTAAGCTCCCTTGTGGGACACCACATGTTATCGTTTTATTTTGAGAATCAAAGCCATTGACATGTACAAATTGGGATCTATTTGATAGGTAACTCGTGAACCACTCCAAGGCCTTTCCACGTATGCCATAATGGGATAATTTTGCGAGAAGTATTCCATGGTTAATCGTGTCAAAGGCCTTGGAGAAGTCCAAGAAGATACCTATCGTGTGTGAAAATGTGTCAAGTGCGTGTGTGACTTTGTCGATGAGGGCGAGTAATGCGTGTGTTGTGCTGTGGTTTTCCCTGAATCCAAATTGAAAATTTGAAAATATGTCACAGGTTTTAAGAAAACGTACTGTCCGGATGTAAACTATTTTTTCAAGAATCTTGGAGATAGAAGATAATAAAGATATAGGTCTATAATTGTTGACATCATCCTTCTCCCCTTTCTTGAAAATAGGAATTACTTTCGCAATTTTCATGCTATTTTGGCACATGGCCAGTTGTAAGCGATGAATTGATAATAATGTACTAGGGGATCCACTATTTGAGGAATTATGTTTTTTATCAGGTGGTTATCAATTCCGCCGTGGCCAGGACTTTTTCCTTCTTTCAAATTGGCAACAATCCTTACTATTTCTTCTTTATATGTAGGGTCAAAAAATATAGTTTTGGAGTTAGGTGTATCTAAAAAATCAGTAAAAGTTTTACTTGAAAGAGGAATATTTTGAGAAAGATTTTGTCCAATTGAAGAGAAGAAGTCATTAAAAATTTCAGCCATGCCAGCGGGAGTGTTGCTGGAGGAATCGCCCCATCGAACTTCAGTAATATTGGATGAATTGTTAGGTGTATTCATAGCATCTTTTAATATTTTCCATGTGTTTTTAATATCATTTTTATATTTATTTATCTGATTTACATAAAAGTTTTTCTTCCGCGTACGTGATAATGTGGTGAGTGTGTTTTTATATGAAACATATTTTTTCTTATTTTTTTCAGTAGGATTGCATCTGTATTTATAAAATAAATTATTTTTTCTCTAAGTTGATGCGTGCGAAGTTCCTAGGGTTCTAGATGCTCTCTGGTGCTATCTAAGGCTTTTTTTTTTTCAACATACGATAGTAATAAGTAAGAAATCCTTTCCAACGGGAGACAGAGCCAGGGCGGGAGAAAATAAATCTCAAGCGGGAGATTTTGCAAAAATGGGTTTTCGGCGGGAGAGTTGGAGTCTCTGTGTTCATGCAGAGAAAGAAAACACACAAACACGCCCATAATCAGTGTTTCTGCTCATTAAGTTTTTGTATGCGTTACGATAACTGGGATTGAAATATGAAGTGGGAAGTATAACTTCACCGTAAAGAGCTGCAAAATGCACGGTGATTCAGGTTCCAGCGTGGCCAATGTGACGTGACTAATGATAGGTAAAAACATCAACAACAAAATCCCAATCTCTTTCACCAGTGTGGTACGTACCACTGTGTAAGAGTTCTGTGGTACGTACTAGTAGGTTCAGTGCACACCGCTGGAATCACGGACGTCCAATGTCCATCCATGGAGCTACGTAGCTCCATGGTCCATCCACCGATCCGAGCGAGCTAATGGTTCAGTATAGGGCTCACACCTGTAAATAAAATGGACTGTCCCAGACCCCTTCACAAATTCGTACCAAAGATACCAAAATAAATGAAGAAAAAAATTAATTAAAAATCAATGATGTAGTTTGGCAAAAAACTGAATAGCTGTAGATATTGAGTATGAATTCCTCTACAAACTGCATTTTGGTTGGAAGATGAAAGCTTTTCTGATGGAATTTGAGGGGACTATATTTCATTGGGTACGTGTACGGAAAATAGGTGATTTTTTGAGTGACAAGAACTCGTAGTCTGGCTTTGCGGACCCCTGGACAGAATTAGAGCAGAACAACCCACCCTGGCAATCTGATGGATGAAAGGTAATATCTCACTTATTCAGGTTAGTGAAGATGAAACACCTCATTTCTCCCAGCTATTTTACAGAATTTTTTGAAATTTGAATTTTAACACACGTCTCTATGGGGAATTATTTACCCGTGTGAGCCCTATAGAGAATGCACGCAATACATGCAAGTCTATGGGAAGTATTCATCCCATACAAGCTCTGCTGGTTTATGTTGATCTTGTATTGTGTCAGATCTCTCTTCCTCCCTCTCCCTTCTCTTCTCTACTCCCCCCCCCCCCCTCCCTCTACCTCTCTCCTCTACTCCCCCCCCCCCCACTCTATCTAGCTACAATTTCTTTTCTTATTATTATGTTCTTGTGGTACTAGATCTTAGTAAATAGCAGTCATCAGTATCACACAACTTTGAATGACTTCTTGTATTGTGTATCTTGTATTGTGTCAGATCTCTTCCTCCCTCCCCCTTCTGCTCCCTACCCCCCCCCCTACCTCTCTCCTCTACTCCCCCCCCCCCTCTTCCTTGCTACAATTTCTTTTCTTAATATTATGTTCTTGTGATACTAGATCTTAGTAGCAGTCATCAGTATCACACAACTTTGAATGACTGTGTTAATCTTGTATTGTGTATCTTGTATTGTGTCAGATCTCTTCCTCCCTCCCCTTCCCCTCCCTACCCCCCCCCCTCTCTTTACCTCTCTCCTCTACTCCCCCCCCCTCCTCAACTCTGCCTTGCTACTATTTCTTTTCTTAATATTATGTTCTTGTCACTAGATCTTAGTACATAGCAGTCAGTCATCAGTATCACACAACTTTGAATGACTGTGTTATTTTAATGTATTTCTTTGTTTTGGCTACCACTGAAACAGCTCAAAATACATAAAGTTAGTCTGTTTGACAAAACAAAGTCTTATCAAGTACGTTGTAGGCTATAAGGTGATGATGACACACCCACAATCAAGGATAACTGCCTGGATCTATGTATTCATCTTATGAAGAACTGATCAAAACTGCAAGATTTATTTTTAAAAAACCCTAAAGGGCATGATTTTCTAAAAGTGTCCCTTTGAGAAGCTTTATAATCCTTGAAAGTGTAATTTCTCATATGATGTAGGGGCAAATATCATAAAAAACACATTTATGATGTTTAAAAGTCAAATAAGAAATATGACCTCCACTATAGGGCTCACACCTGTAAATAAAATGGACTGTCCCAGACCCCTTCACAAATTCGTACCAAAGATACCAAAATAAATGAAGAAAAAAATTAATTAAAAATCAATGATGTAGTTTGGCAAAAAACTGAATAGCTGTAGATATTGAGTATGAATTCCTCTACAAACTGCATTTTGGTTGGAAGATGAAAGCTTTTCTGATGGAATTTGAGGGGACTATATTTCATTGGGTACGTGTACGGAAAATAGGTGATTTTTTGAGTGACAAGAACTCGTAGTCTGGCTTTGCGGACCCCTGGACAGAATTAGAGCAGAACAACCCACCCTGGCAATCTGATGGATGAAAGGTAATATCTCACTTATTCAGGTTAGTGAAGATGAAACACCTCATTTCTCCCAGCTATTTTACAGAATTTTTTGAAATTTGAATTTTAACACACGTCTCTATGGGGAATTATTTACCCGTGTGAGCCCTATAGAGAATGCACGCAATACATGCAAGTCTATGGGAAGTATTCATCCCATACAAGCTCTGCTGGTTTATGTTGATCTTGTATTGTGTCAGATCTCTCTTCCTCCCTCTCCCTTCTCTTCTCTACTCCCCCCCCCCTCCCTCTACCTCTCTCCTCTACTCCCCCCCCCCCCCCCACTCTATCTAGCTACAATTTCTTTTCTTATTATTATGTTCTTGTGGTACTAGATCTTAGTAAATAGCAGTCATCAGTATCACACAACTTTGAATGACTTCTTGTATTGTGTATCTTGTATTGTGTCAGATCTCTTCCTCCCTCCCCCTTCTGCTCCCTACCCCCCCCCCCCTACCTCTCTCCTCTACTCCCCCCCCCCCCTCTTCCTTGCTACAATTTCTTTTCTTAATATTATGTTCTTGTGATACTAGATCTTAGTAGCAGTCATCAGTATCACACAACTTTGAATGACTGTGTTAATCTTGTATTGTGTATCTTGTATTGTGTCAGATCTCTTCCTCCCTCCCCTTCCCCTCCCTACCCCCCCCCCCCCCTCTCTTTACCTCTCTCCTCTACTCCCCCCCCCTCCTCAACTCTGCCTTGCTACTATTTCTTTTCTTAATATTATGTTCTTGTCACTAGATCTTAGTACATAGCAGTCAGTCATCAGTATCACACAACTTTGAATGACTGTGTTATTTTAATGTATTTCTTTGTTTTGGCTACCACTGAAACAGCTCAAAATACATAAAGTTAGTCTGTTTGACAAAACAAAGTCTTATCAAGTACGTTGTAGGCTATAAGGTGATGATGACACACCCACAATCAAGGATAACTGCCTGGATCTATGTATTCATCTTATGAAGAACTGATCAAAACTGCAAGATTTATTTTTAAAAAACCCTAAAGGGCATGATTTTCTAAAAGTGTCCCTTTGAGAAGCTTTATAATCCTTGAAAGTGTAATTTCTCATATGATGTAGGGGCAAATATCATAAAAAACACATTTATGATGTTTAAAAGTCAAATAAGAAATATGACCTCCACTATAGGGCTCACACCTGTAAATAAAATGGACTGTCCCAGACCCCTTCACAAATTCGTACCAAAGATACCAAAATAAATGAAGAAAAAAATTAATTAAAAATCAATGATGTAGTTTGGCAAAAAACTGAATAGCTGTAGATATTGAGTATGAATTCCTCTACAAACTGCATTTTGGTTGGAAGATGAAAGCTTTTCTGATGGAATTTGAGGGGACTATATTTCATTGGGTACGTGTACGGAAAATAGGTGATTTTTTGAGTGACAAGAACTCGTAGTCTGGCTTTGCGGACCCCTGGACAGAATTAGAGCAGAACAACCCACCCTGGCAATCTGATGGATGAAAGGTAATATCTCACTTATTCAGGTTAGTGAAGATGAAACACCTCATTTCTCCCAGCTATTTTACAGAATTTTTTGAAATTTGAATTTTAACACACGTCTCTATGGGGAATTATTTACCCGTGTGAGCCCTGTACAGAACTCACACGTACACACACACACGCACACGCACGCGCGCGCAGTCATTTCGCTGCCTCCGAAAATTCCAATGTGGTCATGCATTCGCAAATGTCACACAAGTTTATGGTTGGTGCGCTAAAAAGTAGTGATACGCGATTACAGAGGAGGCGCTTTATAGGCGAAACTAGGCTTCTGCGGAATTTAGTTATTCGACTTGGGGTTTAAACGTGTCATACGGAGTATGGTAACCCTAAACTACACAATATCGATAGCCCTTATTGAAACTGACCGCGTAGTATTATTGGCGCACAGAACGCTTAGTACGCACTTCACTGCGCGCAGAGCACGTAAAAATGGATTGGCTTTGACTGTTGATGAGCAAGAGGATGTGTGGGAAAACGCGAAAGTTCACTGTTCATTAATGGTTTTAATCAAGGACAAAATTTCGAATGAATATTTTAACCGAATCGTAATGTAATGTCTATGGAAGTTTCTAAAAAAGCTTTGTACAACAAAGTGTTCAATACAACTCGATCTGCGTGCATTGTCAATATGCAAAAACAGCGATCGATCTCAATAAGGAGCGGCATCGCGGGGAGCTGAAACGAGGCCACGCAAGTTCAACAGCGATTTTTTTTTTTTTTTTTTTGCACTGAAACTTCGAATTGAAAAGGGAACAACGGCATTTGATAGTGCTGAATTTTCTCAATCACGTAGAAAGGTCAAGTTTTTACGTGAATTTCAGTGTTAAATATTCTTATCAAGCAAATAAACATTAGGCGGTCGATGAGTACAACTGTAGTAGGTCCAACCATACTATATAATTCTATTATAAGAGCATCGCAAACTTTCGTGCGCGATATCTAGACCCCTCAACCACATATTATTCAGATTTCTTAATTTATCAATAAGGAATAATCAATGCTCCTCTACAGATGCTAGAATATGTTCATAACAAGTAGGCCTATTATATGGAAAGCTGCAATATCAGACCTCTGTGATTCTATCTTACTTTAAATAAGGCTATATTGTGTGATCTTCCGTTGATAGATTCAATTTTACAATATAACAAAAGCTGAGTGTTGGCAGAATTTTGTCAACAGTTACGACCTATATCTATGAAACTTCCGATGCTACAGCAGAGCTATATCACTAAAAAAGAAAATTGATAGATTCAATTTTACAATATAACAAAAGCTGAGTGTTTGCAGAATTTTGTCAACAGTTACCACCTACAGAGCTACCAAGTCTCACGCATTCTGCGTGAGACTCAAACATTTAGGGTCTGTCTCACGATCTCACGCATGGCACCCATTTTTCTCACGCATCTGGTGAAGTCTGCAATTTGGGCCAAAAATAAGGAGCATATTAAACTCAAAGGATTAGAGTGATAGTTGCAATTGAAGGTATATTTCCCTTTTGCCTGTCAAAACTAGTAAAAAATAGTCACTTAAGTATGCGCCGGATCGCATCATTAATAATAATTTAAAAAAGCTCCCTACCATGGGAGGGGGACACCCTCCTCGTTTGCGTGCGCATGCGCGCAAGCGCCGAGACGCCGAGTCATAAAAATCTCACTCATAAAAGTTTTTTGAACTTGGCATCTCTGGACCTATATCTATGAAACTTCCGATGCTACAGCAGAGCTATCACTAAAAAAAAAAATGTAGGTAATAACTATATGCTCACATGTCAATTACGGCTGTACACGAGTTTGGTACATTGTAAATTTGTAATCCATATTACTTTTGATTCGTGATATGCTACGATGATATATTGAAAGTTGTGATCATCAAGTTTTCTAACGGACGCGTCGACGTCACCGTTACCTAATTTCGCTGTAACATCTAATTTCGCCCTACCCACCGGGAAGTTGAATGACGTCTACGTATAGTGCGATGTAATGGGCATGCAATGCATGCGTTGCGGTATAGTCGATCCACCCATTTCTGTCAGGACGTGACACGATTGTGCAAAGTAGAGTTGTTTGTAACGAACTGTCTGCACCCAGCTCTTTCATTTGCTGTCGACTGTAATTACTCTAATTGTCGGTACGTATATACGTAGTATACTTAATTATCTCTCACTTGATTTTTTTACTTATAACGTCTTAAAAGATGTCAGTTGGACAACTAGCCAACTTCACTGCAGATCGCAATGATGCATCATACACGCATTTTGTACACACCACCCGCAGTCTTCTCGCTGATGACTGCGGCAACGCAACGTACAGACTGTACAGACACAGTTCGCCACAACATGACTCTGATGATCTCAATACACAGGATCTAATATCGTCAGTTTTGATATTTGTCTCGTGTTTCTCCATCAAGGGCTTTGGTTTTTGTGTAAACTGAATGCGTCGCATTGCTGACGATGATCGGTGCAGCTTCAAACATTAACAAGAACCCATGATAAGATTGATATGCGAGTAGAAAATTACCCTTTTCTCCCTTGCGTGTGGTGGTGTGCTGTGCTGTGCCTGTGTGTGTACTGCCACTGCTATGCACTGGTCAGTCTCCAGTGCAGAGCCCCAGCCAAAGCAAAGCCTACTTACTGACTGTAAATTACTGGCGGATAGACAGGCAAGACTTTAAGACAATGCTAACATTGCTAATGAAATGTATGGTTCTACAGTATCCTACACATGTAGTGTAGTAGTCTACAAGTAGGGCCTAGATTTAGTTAGTACTACCACAGTAGTAGTACTTACCCTAGTAGTAGGCCCTGTAGTAGTAAAATTGGCAAGATTCCCAGCATAAGAACATGTAGAAAGTTGAGTTAATACCCACACCCCGTCATCTGTAGTTAATTTTTATACATTACATAATACATGTTTAAATCACAGTTCGTCACAGAAATTCTATGAAATCCCACTCACACACAGGAAAAATGCTGAAGATTCCGATAGAACCACAAGTTCACTGATCGATGCCGATACCGGAACCTTGCGCTGGTTGAGTGGGGGCCCGCAACTCTACAATGTAACGTTAGCTTTCAAAGTTGCATGTGAAACTTGATTTTTATAAGTTAACACAATTTAGAATCTTCTAAAAAAAAAACCAAGGTCTTTCTCAGCATGAACCTCCTTGAGAGCTATTGTATCAGTGCGTGACTCCCCTTTTCAACATTCAGTATGAATTTCTGTAAGTTCTACTCATACGAGGACAGTCATTAATAGTGTCATGTCATGGACACTATTACGAATGACTGTCCACTTTGACCACCAGAGAGTGAACAAAGCAACAATAATTGGTAGCTATTAAAGACTTCACCAATTTGTTTTGGGTAAGCGAAGAGAATGGCGTGAAATGCGAAGGTGAATGATGCTGCACCTTTATCAGTAAAAGAAGAAAATTGTAATAAGCAGGGAAGTAAGAAAAAAAATCCCTAAGACCTGATAAAATGACCGCAAATTCTAGTTCTGCTATTAAGAAAAGCTTTGTTCCAAAGAATCAACACCTGAAGCAAGTGGCTGGGATTCAGTAGCAAACCCGCACAATTCAGATGCTGATGAGATGATCAACTGAACACAATGAACCCACACTGTCACTCAGCACGCGACAGTAATTGAGGCTGTGTTCAAGCTCTCA